>FR990064.1:11601554-12801554 GCA_905404095.1 Glaucopsyche alexis | reverse complement strand
TACCATAATATTGTTCTAACAACACTGGTATAGCAATAAATTATTATGTGGTATCTTCTTTATAAGGTAGGTACATGATTTCTTTTAGTGTTATTTTTTTTAGACATCTTATCATCTTATGATGATACAGTGCAGCATAGTGTACTCTGTTCCGAATCAATGTGATCCAAATGTAAATAAAAATCAGGCGGCTATAAAGCTTCAAATTTAAATATCACTTTTTCACCGCCCAATAAAGAAACATACAATGGTACATTCATTTGGTCGTTTTTTTTTACATTTAGATTATATTTTAATAATAATCCATAGAATATACCTAGGTACAATCATAAAAAAAACTATACTAATACAATTTTGAATCCTTTTATACGTAGGTAAATAAGGCGTAATTTTGATACCATGAATGGTCTAGAACAGCGTTTCTTAACCTTTTTCAGGCCACAGACCCCTAGAAAATCAAGCACAATTTCAAGGGCCCTTTTAATAAAAAAGTCAAATCAAAAATTTTCGAACCATTTACTTCACTCACTCTTCACAGCGATTACGAGACTTGTGGTGTAATTTGTTTATTTGCATAGCTGAGACTTCGGACACCCAGAGGTCCGCGGACTACAGGTTAAGAAACAATGGTCTAGATCTAGAAGAATAAAATTACCTATATCGAAGTCAGGCCTTTGTTATTTGTATAACCAAAATAATTTCTTACCTTTACCCTCCGGCAGCATGGTGTCCCTAACGGAACCCTCAACGTACTCCAGGAATGCCATGATCTTGCCCAGCCCGCCGGGTAGGTCTACCTCGGGCTCGTCACGAGCGTCGAAGTTCAGAGCAACAGCTACTGGAGTTCCGTTAGCTGTAAGCAATAACAAAAATTGTGAAAAATTATTCTAAAATTATAGGTGTACCTACGTATAAACCCAGATAAAAGTTACAAATGCATGAATATTGGTGGTGTAATTTTTTTAAGTATTTAAGTGTGCCATCGTTAAAAATCTTAATAAAATTCGGTCATGCTCCAAGAAGCAGTCATGCTTCAAGAAGTGAATAAACGTAGGTAAACTTAAGTCAGAAACTAAACTGACATCCACTTAGGCGTTTAAATCATTGCAAGAGGCAATGAAACGTGTATCTTCTTTCGGGAACGAGGGCTCACGGTACGATAGTTAAACTAAGTGATGCTCGAGTCATATGCTGTCCTGTCATTGCGGCTAGCAGTGTCTTCGCTGTGAATCCTATTCATAGGCTGTCTCTTAATTTTGATAAGCGTTTCAATATTCGGCTGTTGGCATATAAAAAAATATATAGATATATTAATACCTACCGTCAGTAAGCACTCTGCTCAGCCCCGCGGTTAGTAGCGGTGCCCAACATGCCTGCAGGCACAGCGCGTAGTCCTGCTTCTGTATCTCGTTGAGAAGGCACTGCTCAAGCTCAGCCTTTTCGTAGAACGACGTTACTATCATTCTGGAAGACAAACGTCAGTAAATTAGAAAATTATACACAAAAAAAAAAACAAAAAATAGTCCTGCTAAAGAATTAAAAACATTATGATAGTAAACAATAAAAAAACTGAACAAATAAAAAATGAATTAACGTTATTATTGGTGAAGCGCTTTAGATTTCGCCGTTAAATTAATGTTTACCAAATAGTGTACGAGCGGAGTCGTAAGTTAACGCTCGTTTAGCATAACCGTTGATCGAACACTTTAAATCGGTATTAAATTGAAGCGTTTTTTACAAAAACAGCCTCTGTCCAAAATTAGTTTTTTTTCAGGAACAAGAAAAAACTTAATAAAAAAAAATCTGATTACCATGTACTTTAGCAATCAATTAAACTAGTTAAATAGTTATATTAGCTTTAAGAATAAACATAATAAACAAAGTCATGTCTTAGAATATTTTTAATATTTTTAACCTCCAATAACCGTGTATCTGGGCTGTTCTTGTAAAAACGAATAATACAGATCGATAGACGGTCATTGAAAGTGTTACCAGACATCAAAATATAATTTTCGAAAAAAGTGGACAAAGGTGGTTTTTGTAAAAAACGCTTCAATTGTGTACCTAATCATAACTATATTATAATGACAATAAGCACTGTCATTGCTGCAGCTGTCGTCTTTCCTTTTGTTCCGATTTATTTTAGACTTAAGAACATCCAACATCTACATTCCTCTAGGGTACAACCCCAACAATCTGGGTTCTAATGATGAAATGGTTTTTGACTTTATTTCTTACCACCATACAAAAATATAAATACCTATTCTATTTGTAATAGGTATCTTATATCTTTAAACGAGCAATTCTTGCAATCGCAATCTCGGAAACAGGTCCAACGATTTTCATGAAATTTTGTATACAGGGGATTTCGGAGGCGATAAATCGGTCTAGGTAGGTTTATTCTCTGGGAAACTGCGCATTTTTAAGTTAGGTATATATTCGAACCCTGGTGAAATATTTTTGCAATACTTTTTTTTCATCTACTACAGCTCCCGAGCAAAGTTCGGTTACCCAGGTACTTTATAATAATTGTAGTATCAGTTGATACTTACTCGAACACTCGCTCCTTATGTTCGTCCCTCATTGGCACCACTTTGAATTTGTTCTCGCTGTCTTCATCTGCGTCATCAGGGCTGGTGGTCAGACGTGACAGAACTTCACCCAAGTTGGCTGCGTTTAGGAAGTCACTTATTTCTGAAAATTCAAGTAAGGCTATCATACATAGAATGTTTAAATTGGTACAACAATATTTTGTTAAAATAACAATAAAAGTAATTACCTACGTATTAATGCCCGATTATTGAGTTTGTTAGTCAAGAACCTACCAAATGTATAGGAAAATGTGAATAATCTATTTAAAAAAATGTTTAATTGGCTGACTAGGCATTTAAAAAGGTATAAGTAATTTATGTTGCTACTCTCACGAGAAACCGTCATTGCTTGATGCTGACTTTTACATTATAAACAAAATTAAAAACTTTAAATCACTGTCGAATTGTCGACCACGCACACTAACACACACACACACACAGACACGTCAAGTAGCCTATATTTTAATCCAGAGCCTAAACTACTACCATACCACCGAAATCTGTTCAGTAGTTTTTGCGTGAAAGAGTAGCAAACATCCATCCATCCTCACAAACTTTCACATTTATAATATTAGTAGTATTAGTAGGACTTACCAATATAATATCCCTTGTCTCTCAGTCTAGTAATAGTATACACGGAGTTCAACGAATTCCCCCCTAACTCGTAGAAGTTGGCACCAACACATAGCGCCCCTCGGGCTGCCCTGCCCAGCACTTCTCCTACCGTCTCGAACAGAACCCTGGCTGCCTCCTCTCTGCCTGGGTCGACGCCGGTGTAGTCGATGTCCAAAGGTATGGTGGAGTCGTCTGAAATTATTTTTAATTTAAGAATTGTGATATAATAGTTTTGCTTTTCGCCGCTAGATGTCATTTTTAATTTAAGATATTGCCACTAGCAAATAGCATAACGCGTTTAATCACTTGTAAATCGATCTTGAAGTAAGAAATATTAAATATATTAATTTTAATATTCGCCGCTAAACGGTACTGCCGTATAATAATATTAATTTTTTGTTTTTTATATATCTATTATATTTAACTTTTTTTACTAAAAGTAAATTAATATTTACCGTTGTTGTTGGTGTTTTCGTACATCTTGAGTAACGCTTGTCTGTCTACTTTGCCGTTAACCAACAGAGGAACTGTGTCTATGACGATCACCTGAAAATATAAATAGACACATCATCATATACCTACTTTAAACGAGAACTTTTATCTTGTAGTATATTTGTTTCTCGAAAATCGCTGCATGTATTACTATTCAATTTAGTAATCAGGGACTCAAGGAGTTTTGGGGGAGAAAAATCGTTCTGGTCTTATCCCTGGGAACCTTTTAAAGCTTTTGAAGAATCCTGGTCAGGTAAATATTTTTGGTTTATTTTTTTTAAATAATTATCTGGACTTCCAGCAAAGCTTGGTTACCCAGGTACTAAATGTTATTCGAGTATAGGTGTACCAGAATCTCATGGCATTTAAAAAAAATAAAAAATGTGATTTTCATATGGCAATGTCAAGTATGACCCGTCAAATCAAAGTACGTGATCCGTCAACCGCTGCTAAAATTTGTGAATAAGTTCTTGGAATTTGTTGTTTTTGTAAAAATGTCGAAAAAGGCAATTCGATCTCAAGAGAGAAATATTGTTTTCAATGTCTATAGCAAAATACAGAAAGAAGAATGTGTAAATCAAACTCAATCTTATAATTTAAAGCTCGTGGTAGAGTTGACCGGTAAGTTAGAGTGAGTTGTTTTGATACTTTTAGTTTTTTTATATTTTATTAGGTATTTATTGTGACTTCTTTAAAGGTGTTTCCAGTACTACTATACGATGAATCGTAGCTGATGGCACATCGAATGATGGTTTGTTTTCCATGCCTGGTAAAAGGAGGGGAGGAGGGAAGAAGAAAATCAACTTAGAAAGTTTCGATTTATAGTTGATTAGGAATAAAGTAAACGAGTTCTATACAGTTCAGAAAGAAATTCCAACATTAAATAATTTTTTTCCAATTTACTTAATTGTATGTTACTTGTATTTAATAAGTGTATAAAATATTTCACGATTGATTTATCTTTCATTACATATTTTCTATATTATTATCCCGATCAATAAGAACATTCTTCATACAGTCTTATTATAATTCATATTCAATAATACTAAAGACATAATTAAAAATTAACCAGTATCAAGATCGTTTAATCCAATTTCCCCAGTATTGCACACTACAAAATTTTATTTCCCTATTTGCCATGAGATTCTGGTACACCTATACTTATTTATACTAATATAATAAAGAGGAAACGTTTGTTTGTTTATTTGTTTGTTTGCATCAAATGGGCTCCGAAACTACTGGACCGATTTTCATGAAATTTGGCACAGATATAGAATAGACTACGGGGAAGGACATAGGCTTACTTTTTATTGCGGCAAAATACCGCGGGATTTCCTTTTGTCGCTCTAATTTAGGTATAAATTGAGGCGTTTCCATTTCTTTAAGTTTTTCCTACCTGAGGTATCATGTAGTGGATGAGAGAGTTCTTCAGAGCCGCCTCGATGTGATGACCAGCCATCCTCGCCTCTGGCTTGATGGTGACGAACGCCAGGATCTCTGGGTTACCTGTCGCCAGACCGTAGCATAGAACCACAGCTGGATAAAAACGAAAACGGTCTCAATAGATGTATGTATTTTATTTTAATATTAAACACAGGAGAGTCATTTTTGAAGAAAGAGCATGAAAATATAATATTTGTTCTAATTAATATCTAATCAGTAGTTCTATTAGACAAGTATAAGTAAGTTATTAACAAGCTTAAATACATTTCCACTACTCTGGAATACTTGGTTTAAACATGTTTTTTTTGTTTATTTTAAAACAAGAATTCCTTTTATAATATTAACTAGCAATCCGCCCTAGTTTGCACGGGTGCAATTATATACCTAATATATTTATTATTATAAACCTACCTCTTGAATCACTCTATTATTGAAAACTGCATTAAAATCCATTTCGTAAGTAAGTAGTTAAAATATCTAAGGAATAATATTATATGCAAACAGAAAAGATGCATCTATAAGTACATACAAATAAATAAAATTGAAGTGTATTTTGTACTTTCGTCTTTGTCCCTCTGTCTGTCTGCCTGTTTGTTTCGGCTAATCACTGGAACGGCTGGACGTCGGGAATTTTGTCTTTCACTGGCAGATAGCCGATGTTATAAGAAGGCCACTCATATTTTAGAGTTCCGTTTAAAAAATAGGGTTCCGTTTTCGTTAATTCTAACTTCTAAGCAAACGAAGTTGCGGGCGCCAGCTCTATTAAAAAACTTGAGAGGTGACAAGGGACACCCGGATGGAAACGAAGTTAGAAAGAGAGAGAGAGAGAGAGAGAGAGAGAGAGAGAGAGAGAGAGACAGACATATAAACACGCGCACGCCGCACGGCGAAAAGTGTCGTTACAACTTTTGATCTTAATTTTTTCCGTCTCCCTTTCGCAACGCGCGATAGGGAACTTCGTTTCAAAAATAAAAAATACATGGTTGATTCAAGAGGTAGTTATTTGGATTTTGGATCACGTCTTCCTCCTACCTTTATCAACCCCCTGGACGGCCGACACCGCCCTCTCCACCTCCTGTAGATCGACCCTGTGGCCTCGGATCTTGACTTGGGAGTCCGTGCGACCGGCGTACAAGATGACTCCTTTCTCCAGAATACCAAAGTCGCCAGTGCGGTATAAGCGTCCAAAGCCTGAAAGACATATTATCTATCTATCATAAATGTTTCGTGTACAGCTTGACAAAAAAGAGTGTGAGGAGGTGACAGCACACAGCAGGAACAAAAATATGTACGATGGTATCTTCTATCATCATCATCATCATTTTATTGTCTTTTATCCTTGAATATAATATATTTATATTCAAAATTAAATGGATCAATCCAATCTATTAAATATAAAAGATGATACAGTCGAAAATTTTGCTTTGCTTTTGGGGTTTTTATCATAAATTACGTTTTGTTTTGGCTCTAAAATTAATAAATAAATAAAATACAATAGTCTCAATCGTTTGTCGAAATACCATGTTTTCCCTTTCATTAACACGAAGAACGAGAGGGTCAATAAACACTTTCACAGGTTGATCACATAATCGCCACAAAATCCTATGTTACTAGTTAGTATGTCCCTTGGGTATCCATGAGACCTGATTCTCGATTTAAAGTAGACTTTTATTTTACTTTGTTAGTGAAGCGACATGTTATCATGAACTGATTTTATGAAATTTCGACCAATCAGAGCGCATTTCACGCTGCTTTAACGTTTACGAGAATACCGTTTGACAGTTTTAGCGTATCGGGACTTGATAGTCATTGTATTGATGCAGGTTTTATTTAGCAGAATTGATCCTCTGGGATTATGTTAAAGGGTCTTGTTCCTGAATCTTACCAGGATGCGCAGCGTGTGGGTTATCGCAGAACTTCTCCGGAGCCTGGCCCCCCACATAACCCTGGGCGAGGTTGGCTCCGGCCACCCATAATTCTCCAGGTTCGGACTGACGCGCTGGATTCATCTCCTCGTCCAGCAGGTATACGGCACAGTTGTTTAGGGGAGTGCCTGGAAGAGTTAATTCATTCTAATTTAAGAACTTCGCTCTTGTCGGTGGGGCTTTCTCCATTCCTCTCTGCACTCCGCCCTTCTCTTGACCTCCTGATACGACACGACCATCACTTTCTTCTTCATCTGGTCCATAAAAGTTCTTCTCGGCCTTCCACGTTTTCTTCTACCCTCTACCTTCCCTTTAATTATTCCTCTAATAAAGTTGTCGTGCCGTATCAAGTGTCCTAACATAAGAGTTAATAAACTTTTAAATATGATATCCTATGAATGATAAGTAAATAGAAAACTGAACAGTGCGAGTCAGACCCGCGCACTCTACGGCAATATACGTTTGTTGTATGGGAGCCCCCCCCCCCTTTTTTGTATTTGTTGTTAAAGCGGCAACAGAAATACATCATAATATGAGAAAATTTCAACTGTCTATCACGGTTCATGAGATACAGCCTGGTGACAGACGAACAGCGGAGTCTTAGTACCGTTACCGTTTTACCCTTTGGGTACGGAACCCCAAAAACGTAGGTAACAAGTTACCAAGGATAATAATTTAATATATTTTTCTCTATAACGTCTCCGAAAAGCAAGATACTTCGGGCACACAACTCACTGCTTAGGCAAAACAAAAAAATATATTTGTCATACTCAAAGTAAAAAATCATCTTATGTATGGGTGACTCTCCGCTAAACGCAAACTCGCCCATAGGTATAAGGAAATTTCTTTATATGAGCGAGTTTGCATTTAGTTTTTTTTTTTTTCGTGTAGAATAATTATTTTTAGTAAAGCATGTGCTCGAAATATCCGTAATAGATTTTACTAGACCTTATATACATACATACATATAATCACGCCTCTTTCCCATAGGGGTAGGCAGAGACCACTTCTTTCTATTTGCTACGATCCTTACATACTTGTTTCGCTTCGTCCACTTTCATTAGTCCCTTCATACATACTCTTCGGTTTAGGAAACTCTTGACCTGGCCTTTTTTCAAGACGTCGCTGATTTGGTCTTGAAACGTCCGCCTAGGTCTACCCCTTCCAACATTTTCATTTACACTCGCCTTATACATTTTTTCGTCAATCATTCTTCATTCATTCTCTCGACATGGCCAAGCCATCTCAGCATACCTTATATAACCTAAGTTTAATAAATCCCAATACTGATTCCTCACCTATAGGTATAGTCGAGAAGGTATCCAGCTGACTAGTCTTCTCCATAACATAGTAGGTCACGTCACCCATCACCTCAGTGCTTCCGTAGAAATTGGCCAGCTTATATCCACTGTGGTCACCGAAGTACCGGAAGAACTGAGCTGCTAGATCTTTGCTGAGGGTCTCTCCGGAGCAGACCCAGAGCTTCAGATGCTGGAGGGGTCTGCTCGACGGCTCGAGAGAGAGGTACATGAGGATAGACTTTAGTAGTGTCGGGACCAGAACTAGACGATTTATCTGGAATAAAATAAAGATTGCTGATTTCCGGTTTCTGAAGTTAATTTGTCGGAAGTATCTATTCGTTAGTGTTATTTGTTCAATAACTTCTTTCTGAAGGCAATTTGTCAGAAGTATCTGTTCATTAGTGCTATTGGTTCAATAACTTGTTTCTGAAGTTAATTTGTCAGAAGAGTCTATGCATTAGTGCTATTGGTTCAATGACTTGTTTCTGAAGTTAATTTGTCGGCGGTATCTATTCGTTAGTGCTTTTGGAGCGATAAATTGTTTCTGAAGTTAATATGTCGGAAGTGTCTATTCATTAGTGCCATTGGTTCGATAACTATTGTTTCTGAAGTTAAATTGTCGGAAGTGTCTATGCATGAGTGCTATTGGTTCGGTAACTTATTTATGACCTAAACAGTGACTGTTTATTAACTAAGTTTAACTTAACTGACCAATTAGGTAGGTCTGTTTATCAATTTCATTAGTCGTAATAATTGACACTGTTACTGAAAGGAGTGATACACAGAAAGGAATTAATTTTTTTTTACTCTACTTCTCTTTCACTCGCATTCATCAAAATCGGTGCAGTAGTTTCGGAGCCTATTCGATGCAAACAAACAAACGTTTCGTCTTTATTATGTTAATATAGATTACCTGATATTCAGCCAAGATCCTGACAAGCTTCTGTGGATCCCTCGTGGTCTCTTTAGACAGGATGAGCAGGCATCTCCCATGGAGGAGTGGTCCCCATATCTCGCAGACAGAGTCTACAAAAGTCAGGGCAGTCTTCCAAACGCAGGTGGTCTCCGTGTCAACGTATGGCATAGCTTGGAACTGCCACCAGAGCCGGTTGCATATTGCCGAGTATGGTAATCTCACACCTGTAAAAAATTGGGCATCAAAGTGGTACTAACAAAAAATATGTTTTGAAATAATAATGATGGTTTCGAAGTACTTACTACCGAACAAGTTCCCGCTCGACCAGGCATAAGATGAATATCGCTCACGTGTAAATACGTAGTTCAACCTCGTCTGCAGTGGTTGCGGTTACTTCATTACGTTTAAATATTTTGAGGCGTCATAGTGCAAAGGTGAATGTTTAGAGACTGGTCGAGTGGAAATTTTGTCGGTGGTACATGGTTGGTGGTACTTATTTATTAATATCTATGGACGTTTCTATGGATTTATTACCTTCGGATTGTTAAATAGACTTTGGAAATAAGTCAGAAATATGAATAATAATATCAGAATACGCGATTCATGCGAAAATTTACATGCTCGAACTATTTGTTCCGCTACTCGACAATAGATGGCGCTTATTTAGAAGATTTTTAAATTATAAGAAAGACAGTTTAATTTCATTAACGCAATGCAATTTAAATTTTTATTACATGCATTAAATATTATTCAATATACCCACTTAAAGATTAAATAAAACAATAATCTGTAATTAAATAATAAAACTAGTTTTATTGCACAGTAGCAATTGTAAAATCTAGTTACGCCGGTAATACAAATTACTAACGCCCTTGTTTTTTCACGATGATAACAATTATTATGTAATTGTGTGCACTAAACTGAAGGTTGCGTTCGCGTGTATTTTAACAATCGTCGGTTAAGGTTACCTAAAATACACGGAAAAGTAAACTTAGAAACAATAAACACTGTGCTATATGGTTCTGAATTGTATTAAGAATTGAAATTGAAGAAGCAATACTACCTATATTTTGATAAAATAGTTTATCTTCTAGCTTTCAAAATTATTATGACAATTTGTCACTAGATGGCGTTCTAAATATAAATCTAACTATTTTTGGCATTTTGAACTAAATGTATTTGTGGTGATCGTCGACAAAATATGACAACAGCTGTGGACAACAGCTAACGCTAAGTATTAATTTTTTGAAGATACGACCATTCTATCTAGACATCTTACGAAGTAACTGTATGTTATTTGAGATAACTGTTAATCAAAGAACACTTAATATTAACTAGCTTTTGCCCGCGCTCCGCCCGCGTATGTACTGTATCCCACGGAAACATTGTACTCTTTCTGGATAAAAAGTAGCTTATGTGTTAATCCATAGCCTAAACTACTGCCATACCGAATTTCATTGAAATCCGTTCAGTAATTTTTGCGAGAAAGTGTCACAAACTCACAACCATCCATCCATCGATTCTCGCAGACATTTACATTTACAATAGCAGTAGGATTATTATGTGGCTTTACCCATAGTCCATAGACGTAGATACGTATATTATAAACGAGGCTAGTTGTGGCAAAAAGTTAAATGGCCCTATTTTGAGATTTTGGAGCCATTTTAACATTTCAAATTAAGTAAAAACAAGATGGCTGACATTTGAAGTTTAGCGAAAACCAAGATGGCGTACTGTACGAAGATTTGTTCTGTCAAATATACGTCATAGCCTATCTTAAGTTTTGAAATCTTCGGTTTTACCGACCTTTGGGTATCCCAGTGCTTCCGGACGTGTACAGTATGATGCCGATGGAGTTGGCGTCCTGTTCCACCAGCACTTCCAGCTCGTTGAGCCGGTCTGCTGGCAGGGCGGAAGCTTCTAGAGAGAGCTCCTCGAACGACACCGCTGGCACTCCGCTGCTGGTAAACATTGATGCGTTTGCTGGAAGTAGATATTATATGGAATTGAAAATTAAATTTTAGAAAAATTTATAACTACTTACAATTTGTATTAAAAAAAACTAGCTGTTGTCCGCGGCTCCGCCCGCGTAAATACAATATCCTACGGGAATACTGTACTATACTTTTTCGGGACAAAAAGAAGCCTATGCTTTAATCCCCTAGTGTGAAATGTGCCTCAACTATGTATACCATACCAATTTTCATCAAAATCCGTTCACTAGTTTTTGCGTGAAAGAGTAACAAACATCCATCCATGATCCATTATGATAGCTATCTTAATGCTACGTTGCGTTGCATATCGTCTCGTTTCGGTGTCAATTGACCCTTAGTAAGTTGGAGATGTTTTCCTTGAAATTGATATTTCGCGTATATCTGCCAATCTATACTAATATTATAAAGCTGAAGAGTTTGTTTGTTTGTTTGATTGTTTGTTTGAACGCGCTAATCTCAGGAACTACTGGTTCGAATTGAAAAAATATTTTTGTGTTGAATAGTCCATTTATCGAGAAAGGCTTTAGGCTATATATATACCTATATAACATAACGCTGCGACCAATAGGAGCGAATCATCAGTGGAAAATGTGGAAAAAACGGGGAAAATTATTCATCTTTGAGGGCTTCCGTTGTTTGTTTGAACGCGTTGATCTCAGGAACTGCTAGATCGAATTGCAAAATTATTTACATACATACATACATAAGTACCTATTTCCTTTTATTATCGATTCGTATTTTTTTAAATCGTCGAGCTGCTCGCTGTGTTAAATTGTTAATTAATACCTTTAAAGTATATATTATAATATTTACAAAAATATGTGAAATAAATAAGTTACTATTGTTAAATATATAAGAATCCTTTTTTTTTTCAAGGGCTTAACAAAAACTGAACACGCTTTTATAATTTAATCAAGGTGAAGGCAAGATGATTGTTTTGTTGAATTCAAAAAACCGGCGCAAACCATTTTTTTTTTCGAAATAAGAATAATCATGATTCATGACATGTTAAGGTTTTTTAGTCTTGAATATATTATGCGTACCTATGCTATAATGTAAAATAGCTAATTACATTAAAAGAATGAAATATTTAAATAACTAAATTATCATCTAAACAGTTATTAACTAAATTAAAAATAAAAAAGCTATAGATAAAAAACTGATTATTGTAGGTCAGAGGCTGCGGGTAGAGTTAAGAGTACCTACCTAATAGTTGGCCTATTGTATTTGTCTATACTTATTTAATACAGAGGAAAGATTTGTTTTTTATGTTTGTTTGCACTGAATAGGCTCCGAAACTACTACTTTTTATTACGGCAAAATGTACGGTTCCCGCGGGATACCTTTTGCGCGCACGTAGTCGCGGGCAACATCTACATAGAATAACGGTCTAGTCTAAAATTAATTTACACAATAATGTAGGTTAATTTTATTCATTATTAATCACAAATTATGTAAATTGACTGTTTTGCCTGTTAAATTGTAAGATAATTGTTTAAGTGGTCATTACATTTGGTTGTGTATTTTTGAGCCTTAGGGCCAGTTCATACCGTGACGATACGCAGCGCTACATTTTTAAGATACATACATACATACATACATACATATAATCACGCCTTTTTCCCGTAAAGGGGTAGGCAGAGACCACTTTTTGCCACTTGCTACGATCCTTACATACTCGTTTCGCTTCGCTCACTTTCATTCTTACCATCCATTCCTCCTCTTACATTCACATAGCGAAGCGGCTCTCCATGGTCCGCTTTTCACCTCCGCGAGAAACGAGACGTGATGGGTGGTGAACCACATCGCCGCCATTTTGGATAATTAAATTATTCCTATGATTATCGATTGCGTTTCCACGGATTGGTGGAGAGGGTAGGAATAGGGAAAGGGAAGGATAGGTGGTGTGGAAAGGAAGATTGGTAAGTTAGAGTGGGAAATAGGAAATGTAGGATATACCGCCCAGGAGGGTAAGGGATAGGACAGTAATAGCTAGGGAAGCCGGGGTCGCATACCCGTATACTATACCACAACTACCGGACAGGTAAGTTGGGATGAGTATCCCATTACATTTTTAAGATAGCTATTCAAAATTGAACTTTGTTCACTACACAAAAGATACACATTTCATAATATGATAGTCGACATACTGCAGTGCGGTGCAACTTTGAACTTGACATTCGAACTCTTACAAAGAAACGTGTATCTTATAGTGTAACGAATAAAGTTCTATCTTAAAAATACAGCTATCGTCTCGTTTCGATGTGAGTGTGACCCTAAATATTCGAACGGTATTTTTCGTTTTTCAATTATAGCAAAAAAGCGACGTTGTTTTAGTCCTGTACCTTTTTAAGTGGCGATGTGGATCGGCACCCATCACGTCTCGTTCTCGCGAAGGCGAAAAGTGGCCCATGGAGAGCCGCTTCGCTACGTAAGTACGTCGTATGTAAGAGGAGGAATGGATGGTAAAAATTTAAGTGGACGAAGCGAAACAAGTATGTAAGAATTCGTAGCAAGTGGATAGAAGTGATCTCTGCCAACCCCTACGGGAAAGAGGCGGTCTCTGCCTATCTACGGGAAAGAGGCGTGATTATATGTATGTATGTGTATGTAACTTTTTAATCCAGCAACCGATTACTGTACTTTTTGCATTTTCCGGTCTAAGCCTAGGGTTGACACTGAAATATTTTAAACGTCGCGTCAGACAACTCTATCATAAATATTATTAAATCATATTGTAAATTATGCGGCCAGCGGCCAGCCCCGTGGACGAAAGTCCTGGCTTTTTTTAAACGGGTATTGGCCCACCACACCACCCACCACCCACCACTGCAACTCCTGTGAGCCAGGATCGACAGCGGTAACCAACCACAAAAATACTTTGATATGATCTCAGAGGTGCCCCGAGGGACATGCTAAATCTGCCTTGAGACCCGCAACGAAATTAAACAGAAGAGAGGTTGGAGGAGCATGAAGAATTCCAAGTTCCCTCCCCAAGTAAAGCGGGAGACAGCACAAAGTTGCAATGACCAAAAGTCAAAGTAATAAAGGGGAAGCACCACGGGAATAAAGATTACCTATTATACTAAGCGAAATATAAGTTTATGTCTTTTATTCTGAATTTATTGTGTTGGAGTTTTTCCAATAATAAAAGTCTTGGCTTGGTACTCACAACAACATATACTAACCACGCACACATAGCTGCAATCTATCATTCGTGTAAGTACATACATACATACATACATACAGACAATCACGCCTATTTCCCGTAGAGGTAGGCAGAGACCGCCTCTTTCCCGTAGAGGTAGGCAGAGACCGCCTCTTTCCCGTAGAGGTAGGCAGAGACCGCATCTTTCCCGTAGAGGTAGGCAGAGACCGCCTCTTTCCCGTAGGGGTAGGCAGAGACCGCCTCTTTCCCGTAGAGGTAGGCAGAGACCGCCTCTTTTCCGTAGAGGTAGGCAGAGGCCGCCTCTTTCTCGTAAAGGTAGGCAGAGACCGCCTCTTTCCCGTAGGGGTAGGCAGAGACCGCCTCTTTCCCGTAGGGGTAGACAGAGACCGCCTCTTTCCCGTAGAAGTAGGCAGAGACCGTCTCTTTCCCGTAGAGGTAGGCAGAGACCGCCTCTTTCCCGTAGGGGTAGGCAGAGACCGCCTCTTTCCCGTAGAGGTAGGCAGAGACCGCCTCTTTCCCGTAGAGGTAGGCAGAGACCGCCTCTTTCCCGTAGAGGTAGGCAGATACCGCCTCTTTCCCGAAGAGGTAGGCAGAAACCGCCTCTTTCCCGTAGGGGTAGGCAGAGACCGCCTCTTTCCCGTAGAGGTAGGCAGAGACCGCCTCTTTCCACTTGCTACGATCCTTACATACTTGTTTCGATTCGTCCACTTTCATTCTTACCATCCATTCCTCCCGTTACATTCAATGTAGCGAAGCGGCTCTCCATGGGCCACTTTTCGCCTCCGCGAGAAACGAGACGTGATGGGTGGCGAACCACATCGCCGCCATTTTGGATAATTAAATTATTTTTATGATTATGCATTGCGTTCCTACGGATTGGTGGAGAGGGTAGGAATAGGCAAAGGGAAGGATGGGTGGTATGGAAAGGAAGATTGGTAAGTTAGAGTGGGAAATAGGAAATGTACGATATTACCGCCCAGGAGGGCAAGGGATAGGACAGTAAGTTCATGTAAGTCTTTTGAATAAAATGTTCCTTACGTTACTAAATATATTGAAGAAACTTACCAGTCTCATCATAAATCACTAGCGATGGCTGCGCGTCTCCCAGGATATGCGCGATCCTGTTGGGCGGGAAGCTGGGCTCCATGGGGAGATAAGCTCCTCCACACTTCCAGATCCCGAGCAGGGAGATTATTGTGCTGAAAGGAGAGTATAGATTAGGTATACTCGTGCATGGAGTATAGAAAACAGCATCCGTGGTCTAGTAGTTAGAGCATTAGCTCTCGACTCGGAGGTCGTGGGTTCGATTCACTGGAACATCGATGCATTGGAACAACAAAAAATGTTGTTTCAAAGTTTGGTTAGGACAATGCAGGTTGATCACCTGATTGTCTGACAAGAAAGATGATCCATGCGTCGGATAAGCATGTAAAAAGTCGGACCTGCGCCTGATCTCTCGTCAGTCGTGTCGGTTATCCGTCCCACTGGATTATGAGAGTAAATGAAGAGATACGGCGCTCACACTTGGGCACTATGAAATTACTCCTGCGTAACTGGCCTGGTTTCAATGAAACCGGCCACCGTCACCGAGATCGGTGTGGGGAGTTATAGATTATTATCCCAATAAAATATTTACCCTTATCCAATCCAACATTAGGCTACATTATTACGTAAGTAGTGCCAGAACAGAAGGACAATCCTGCTAAATAAAACCTGCGTTAATACAATTACAATCAAGTCCCGACGTGCTAAACCTCTCAAAAGGTGTTTTTATGAACGTGAAACGCGCTCTGATTAGTCTAACCGTCATAAAAATCCGTTCACGGTAACACATGTTACCGTGAAGCGACATCGCTACATATACACTTTCTATCCAAACAAAGTAAAATTGAATCTTTAAATTGTCTACTTTAAATACGAGAATTGAGGTTCAGATTAAAGGAGGAGGAACAAATAAACAGCTGCATAGCTTTCGATTTGATTACACTACTACTAGCATATGGTATGTCCACGATTGTGTGGAAAAATTGTGGGCCGTCAATTTAAGGGGACGTCAAAATCAAATTTGGATCGTTTTGGATCGTTCTATGAAAGCTGTTTCTCTGTAGGTAAAAAGTCTGTAAAAATAACATTATTAACATTTCCTGATAACTCTCACTACGCGTGGACACCCTCGTACTGCCGTACGTCGCGGCTTTGAAGGTCACGCGCCCGTCCCGCGATGTAATTGGCAGTTATTTATTATATTTAGACTTTGAGTATCCAACCATATTGATTCTCTAAGTATTTAGAATGCAAGCGCTTATATCTTAATGTCATAAGTGGCAGTTGCCTCTGCTCTTCTCGTTTTACTCACTTGTGTGTGGGCTGCATGCACACCGCTATAACGTGGTCTCCGTCGCGGTTGGGTCCGCTAGGGCGGGCGTGGGCGGCAACGGCGCGCGCTAGGGCGTTGGTCCGCCCTTCCAGCTCGGCGTAACTCACTCGCACGTTACAGGTTTCATCTGAAAGTAATTCAGTTGAATAGGTCATCGTACATTTTTTTTTTGCATAAATGAATAGTACTCTTAAATATGAGTAACTTCTTAGAAGAAACCGTATATCAAAAGTCAATATTTTCAAAGGTACAGCGATTTGTATACAAAATTTCGCAAGTCTCGTAAAAACGCTACATACTAAATATTTGTAAATATCTCAGATATATTTTGTGCGTTTAAGTTCATACTTAGGTACCATTATTAATGTTTTTGTATATGATATAAGTAAACTAATGATGTTTTGTTTATTTATTTCTTATGGTGAAGATGCGAAATGCTTTCTTTCGTTTATTATTTACAAGAAAAACGGGGGTTAATTACACCATCTTGATTTCAGAAGATAACTACGCCATGGCCATCCTTCAGAAGATTTTATCATATGTTGCACGCAACATCGTGCGCGTAAAAGGAAATCTTGCGGTAACCGTACATTTTGTCGCGACAAAAAGTAGCCTATGTTCTTCCTCGTGGTGTACTCTACATTCGTGCCAAATTTCATCAAAATCGGTCCAGTCCTTTCGGAGCTATTCAATGCTAACAAACAAATAAACTTTTTCTCTTTATTATATTAGTATAGACTAGCTGTGTCCCGCAAAAACTTATATAACTTATTCTTTAGTTTTGAAATCATTACTTTAATTCGCCTATAACACAAGTTCTTCGGATACTTAACACGGGGTCAGATTGACGTGGTGTGAAGCGTTCATAGATATTATATTATATTACTTTAAGCACTAACCAGCATACTCCAGAGCCGTCCTGTCACTGGCGCCCATGTTGAGGTGCTGCGTCAGCGGGGCGAAGGGAACCGGCGCCCGCCCGCCCGGCACCACCGATACCTGCGGCAGGGAACCCATCCTCTATGTCTGGAAGAAAAGAGATGGTGTTAAAAATAAGAAAAATATATGAAATGGGTAAATGGGAATCCATGTTATAAATACGGAAAAGTGTGGTGTCAACGAGAACCCAAGTTATAAATACGGAAATGTTTGAAGTGAATGAGAACCCAAGTTATAAATACGGAAAAGTGTGGGGTCAATCAGAACCGATGTTATAAATACAAAAGTGTGAGGTCAATGAGAACCTATGTTATAAATACAAAAGTGTGGGGTCAATGAGAACCCATGTTAAAATACCGAAAAGTTCGGTCATGAGAACCCATGTTAAAATACGGAAAATTGTGGGGTCAACGAGAACTGATGTTAAAAATACGGAAAAGTGTGGAGTAAATGAAAACCCATGTTATAAATAAGGAAAGTGTGGGATCAATGAGAACCCATGTTATAAATACGGAAAGTGTAAGGTCAATCTCGCGGTAACCGTACATTTTGCCGCGATAAAAAGTAGCCTATGTCTTTCCTCGTGATCTAATCTATATCTATACCAAATTTTATCGAAATCGGTCCAGTAGTTTCGGAGCCTATTCAATGCAAACAAAAACAAACAAACTTTTCCTCTTTATTATATTATCTCAGTTCTTTTACCTCAATATATTATAAAATACATCACTTCTCGTGATCTGATTAACGTAATAGTATTATGTACCTGATTGTCATTATAATATTGTTTACATCGCCAACATAATACACGTTAAGGTTGGCACAAATAAGTTTTTTTTTATTCTTTCTGCACGTACGAAAGAGTTCAACGACTTCTGAACGTAATCAAAAAAACTTAAGTACCTAACTCCCGAATTGTCATCGACGAGCTGATGATCATGTATATATGTCACCGTAAAATTGTAAAAACCGTTAGATTGTAATATTACTAGAGATATTATAAAAAGTCGACAGATTGTCAAATAAAAATTTCTTCTTACAATTTACACGTTATTTTTCGTTATATTGTAATATATACTGTGCCGTTTGGTTATTTTATAAATAAGTCGGTACCGGCAAATTTTAACGTCAGTTCTATAAAATATTGTAGGATACTGTTTGGTCTGGTAGCAACATCAAAATTACGAAGATTGAGTAGAGAAATAGTTAAAATTTTAGCCGAATTTGAAAGGAGAATTATTTAGAAAATAAGTTTAATTTCATACGTTTTTGTGTATTTTTATTTAAATAGCTTTACAAAATTGAACTTTATTCATTTCAAAAGAAGATGCACGTTTCATTGTAAGAGTTTGAATATCAATTCTCGTATTTAAAGTAGACTTCTTTTTACTTTGTTTGGATTGAAAGTTACAACGGATTTTATGACGTTTCGACCAATCAGAGCGCGTTTCACGTTGTTTTAACGTTCATAAAAGCACCGTTTGGGAGTATAGTATCGGGACTTGATTGTAATTGTATTAATTCAGGTTTTATTTAGCAGAATTGCCCCTCTGGTTGCACCGCTCTGCAAAGCGCATGTGCATGACTGACGTCATAATATGAAACGTGTATATTGTACTAGGGATGGGCGTTGAATGAACGAACTGTTTTATTAAACTGTTTATTTGTAATGAACGGGTAAACTAGTTTAGCGCTTACTGATAAACTAGTCTATGCGTGAACGGTTGCCATATGCCGGAACGGTGCGTGCGACAGAGACCGTTCGTCGCGACGCGACGACACGACGGACGGGCGAGGGGCACGACGACTCGGCACGAGCAATACGTCTATCTCTGTTCTTTACAACCGACGACGTGCTCTAGTCTATTCACAGATTAAACCGTCTCGTCGTTCGTCGTCATCACTAGTCGCGTCGATCAGCAAACGACAACAAGTTTGTCAAAACAGTTAATGCTGAAAGTCGTTCATTCAACAAAACTACTTTGTTTGTCATAGTTTATTGCTCAGTTCAGTATTCGTCGAACACGTAAACTAGTCGAAAAAAAAACTGTTTTTTCAACTAGTTTACGATGAACGATAAACGGACTCGTTTAGTTGATCGAAAAAGCGTTGACGACCCACCACTATTTTGTACAGTGAATAAAGTTCAATTTTGTATAGCTCTCATAAAATGCAGTTCCGTCTTACGTCACGTATTGTCGCGGTGTGAACTGACACTTAGATCCTGCTATCCTGTCAAGCGTCACTTGCTGCCTTGCAGCAAGTGACAGCATGACTCTCACGCGTCGCTTGCTGCCTGGTGGCAAGGTGGGCACGCCCATAGAATAAATTTCTAATTTATAAGTGGTTTGTTTGTACCACATAATTTATACATTTATGTTATTAATATTAAGTTTTTTATGCATATACGAAGTATTTTCCATAAATCTACTACAAATTACTTCAGAAAATCGAATGAAAAATATACGTTTTTATTGCTATTTTATTTCATAGTGAGTTTATGATTTTCTTGTGAAATGCATTTTGAATTGAACATTTTAGTAGAAATTTTATTAGAACGGTATTTATTCTAGAGTCTACGAATAGAATATATGGATAAGAATAAGTAAATTTATTACTATGATTGTTTTTGTAAGACATTACCGTCAAAATAGGCCTAGTTTCGGAGGGCTCAATGAGGGAGTTCCCTTATTGTACATTGTAAAAAAATAATGAGTTACTGTAATATTTAACATCCTGAAATGTATAAAAATATAAAAATATGTATTTAATTATGTCCCAGTTACAGTTTATTGAGCAATCTAAATATGTACTATGTCAGATATTTTTCATAGTAATTGTAATTAGTTTTGCTCCAATCCTTGTTAGTACAACTGTTTTTGTATTAAATTTTTATGTATAATATATCCAATTACGTAAATAAAGCAACAATCACTGTATAGAAACATACATTTTATATTTATTTGAGTTTTAAAACAAAATATTAAAAAAGACGAAGTTTATGTGTTTGTATCAAGATTCCATTTATTAAATGAGTATTTTTCTAAATTCCATTTACGTCATCACTTAGGAAATCTATTCTACTTTTTAAATATATATCACATGCATAGGTAGTACATAAATTATAACAATATAATTTGGAGAAATAAAAATCGCGGGAATCGAAATTAGACTGACAATTTTATAGTAGGTAACTGTAACTTATTTTATATCGGTTTTTGAATTAAAATTTTATATATAATGTGTGCACCTACGTAAATTAAGCAAATTTTACTATATAGAAACATAAATTTGGCCTTAGTTTAGATTTGCAATAAAAATATAAGAAAAAGTCGTGTGTTGTGTTTGGATCAAGATTTCTTTTATTAAACTAGTATTTTTCTTAATTCCAATTATATTATCAATTAGGAAATTTAATCACCTTTCTAAATATATATAACATGCATATGTTTTATTCACATTAAAACATTATAATCTTGAAGAAAAACACGACGGGAAACGTCATATGATTTATAGAGGTCGGTACTCCGTGCGTCTGTCATGAGGGAATGAGGTCGTCCTCCTCCTTCCTCTCCGTAATGTGTGTGATGAGGTATCATTTGGCATGTTCCCACTTGAGTGTCAATAACGAAGTCAAAAGTAAACAATCAGTGCAAGTGTTTACGTTATTTGAAATGTTTACTTTCAAGTGGATAGGTACTTATATACTGAATCTAATAACTGTAATTTATAAATCTGTTTCTATATTACGTAATCACTTAGGAAATTAATTATATTTTTAAATATATACATCATCCATAGGTTTTATTTACTTATTAACATTAAAATTGCGAAAAAAAATCGCGAAAAAAATTGCGGGAGAATGTAAGGAAAATTAATTTTTGGTGGCAAAAAGGCCCGACGCTTGTCTGCATAACCTGTCAAAGAGTGTCAAGGCGCTTGACAGGCTATGCTACTAATATTATAAATGTGAAAGTTTGTGAGGATGCGGATGTATGGATGGATGGATGTTTGTTCCTCTTTCACGCAAAAACTACTGAACGGATTCCAAAAAAAATTGGTATGGTAATAATATAATATAATATAATATCTATGGACGCTTCACACCACGTCAATCTGGCCCCGTGCTAAGTATCCGAAGAACTTGTGTTACAAGATTCCGCACTATGACGTTCGGTTTTCCTGTTATGTGTTCTTACAATAGAAGTTGACATTGAATTAAAGTTAAATAATAGTGACGGACTAACGTTATTACGAATTACGTCGTAAGGTCGTGTCAGTTACGAAATACTAACGAGTAACGACGTCGACGTTCTATGACTCATTAAAGTCATTACAAATTACAATGCAACGGCTACTGGTGTTCGTTTTGAAGTTTTTTCTTGAAAATTAAAGTGTGTTAGCTTTTATTTGACGACCTCTGTGGATCAGTGGTTAGCGCGTTGTCTCTCCAGCAGGAGTTCGCGGGTTCGAATCCGCAATCAACGCACAGGCCAAACCATTAAGGCTAGAAATTTGAAATATTGCACACGTATTTCGGACGTAGGCATTTTAAGGAAGTATTTTTCAGAATTCATCCCAAAGGGGTAAAATAGGGATAAAAGTTTGTATGAAACTTTTATTCCTTGGACATATTTGCATGATATTTCGTATGAATTGAGTACGGGAAAAAGAATGAGTTAAGTATTTCAGCGTTTTCTAAAATTCAACCCCTAGGTGGGTAAAATGGGGGATGAAAGTTTAAAACCTAATTTCACGCGGGCGAAGCCGCGGGAAACTAATGCTATTTATGAATAATTAAACCGACATCCAAAGTTAAAATACATAAAAAAGTATGAAATAAAACTTTTTTTCTAAATAATTCCCCTTTTAAATTTGGCTAAAATTTTAATTATTTCTCTACGCAATCTTCTTAATTTTGAAGTCGATACCAGCAAATTTGAACGTGAGTTCTATAAAATATTGTAGGATACCCAAGCTGGTAGCGACTCCAAAATTTAGAAGACTGAGCAAAGAAATGGTTAAAAATTTAGCCAAATTTTTACCCCCTTACTAATAAATGCTGTATAAGCTTCGAATAGTTATACAGTGTTTTGTTCCCGACACACAAGTGACATTTTTAATTCGATAGAACAGGACAAAACACTGTATAACTATTCAAAGCTTATACAGCGTTTATTAGTAAGGGGATAGAGTATAATTATGTCCTAAGCCTAACATGTTCTTGGTGAGTTAGATAATCTTGCATTGCAATATTAAATACCTATTCTCGTAAATTAGTAGACTGAGAGACAGACCTGCTTTGCCGATGTCAGAATTGTCGACAAGGTTCTTATAATGTTTGTCCTTTATTTTGTAAGTTTATTGTTATTAGACACTAAAACCAAGTCACTATAATGATGTTAGATTTGGTCTGATCATTTAAAATCATTGGCACTAAAATAGTGAACGGCGATTGCCTAACACAACATTACTGACGGCCTTTACCTAGTATACCTTCTCTATCATCATCATCGAACACTACCCGTCTAGTGTCATGCTTCGGCACGAATGGGCTGGCCCGAGATCAATGAGATATCACGGCTTTACAAAAACTGGCGCGAAATAAAGCGTTCAAGAGGTATGATGACTTACAAGTTTAAAAAAACATCCGCAATACAGATGCTCCTTCATTGGTTCATAAAAAAATCTCCAATCTCTATCAAGACATTTTATATTTTTTTACTATCTTTTTCCGGCGGCTCCGCCTGCATACATATAGTATCCCACAGGAATAATGTACTTATTCGGGATAAAAGTAGCCTATGTTTTAATCTAGAGCCTTAACTAGCATCATACCAAATTCGTGAAAGTTACACATACATCCATCCTCACAAACTTTCACATTTGTTTCCATCCATTGTTTCCATCCTTTCCCATTTCACCTATGGGGGACTGTCACCATTATGGGGGTTTTCACTTCCGTCGGCACTCCCGGAGTGCCGCTGTTTTATTTTTAAGTGATATGCACAAATCGTAATTATTAAATTAAAAATTATGTAAATTTAAATCACAGTGACAGTCGAGGTTAAGTGTTTAAATAATTGTATTTAATAGAACAAATTATAAATGATTTGTCGTGAAATAAATACATAGTTGTAGGAAATTTAATTTTGTTCATTTACAACTTTTTCATTCGCTGTTTAATTGGAATTTAGATTTATTTTTAACAGCTATATTTATTAGTAGATATATAATAAGTCTGAACTCTAGAATAACTCCAATATTAAATAAGTATAAATCACAGAATACAGAAATCATCCAGAAACCGTCAACGCGCTTGAAAATGAAGCCGTGACTACTCCAAATTGGAGTGGCTATCCACACATAATATGTTGCCACAGAATAACGGAGTATTTTATCCAACTTTTTTTCAATAAATTTTTATTGAATACCTAATTATTGTAACATAATAATGCGATTTGTTTTGTAAGTGTAGAGACAAGTAAAAAGCGGGCGGGGCGGTGTTTCGCCATGGTTTTGGTTACAGTGCGCTGCGTACAAATGTGATCGAACACTCATTCTGGATGTCCTGTATTCTGTGGTATAAATGTAAGTATGTAATCCTAAAAATGAAAGAAATAATTGAGAGTAGAATGAAAAAAAAATAACATAGACTGCTAAAATCATTACTCACCTGTCATCATTAGGTACTCACAGTGCATTGTCCCTATGCTCTATTGGGCAGAATGACAAGGGCAGAACGATAAGAGGCTCTTAATTTAAGAATCGATTAAGTATATAGTTGTATGAACTGGGATATAATATGAGTAAGGATCGCGAAGGATATTGGAACGGTTCGGCAAGTGAGCGTGCAACCATGACCCAATGGTAAAAACTAGTGAAGCGAAGACGGTCGTCGACCTGGTCATCATCATCATCAACACTTCAGCGCCCCCTATAGAAACCTTTTTACGGACACTTTTCATATATGGAGATGGTACTCTTTAGCTATACCCTTCATAACCTAGAAGGAACATATCTAGACAGTGGCGTAAACGTTACGTTCTTCTTCTTCTTTTGTTAATGGCAAACCATCGCTTTCTGCAACATTCTGCCAGTGTCAAGTATGAGAGTAAAATGTAAATGAAATATGATGACGAACGAAAGAAAAAAACTACTTTTATTTAGTTTTTGAATAATTTGGGTGTTTCTAGCTAGTTCCTGCTAGGCCTACATATACATGTGGGCCTAGCAGGAACGTTTGACATACGACGTGATAGAAGTATAGATTTAATAACACCAGTAGGTAAACTATCATCGTCTATCTTTAAACTAATAATAAATAGGAAAAGTTTGTTTGTTTGCATCGAATAGGCTTCGAAACTACTGGACCGATTTTGATGAAATTTGGCACATATGTAGACTAGACGACGAGGAAGGACATAGGCTACTTTTTATCGTAGAAAAATGTACGGTTACCGCGAAATTGCCTTTTGCGCGCACGAAGTCGTGGGCAACATCTAGTTATATAATAATTATAATCTTTTCCGCTGCTGTCACTGCCCTAGTGCCCATGGACGCGCCGCTCACCGCGGAATTGGAGGAGGCGGCCCAAGGGCTACAATATAGGGCTCTAAAGGTGAACGCGCACCTATCTGCGCCGCAGGAATCGATTCCTGCGGCGCTGATAAGTGCGCGGCGTTGCATACGATTTCATACAAAGATTTGGATGCTGATAAGCAATAATGTGTCAACCCACAAAATTACTAAAATCAAGAAGTTGATACTAATCGCTTTCTCTGGCGATAAACTATAATTTTCAAAATAGTGCTAAATTAATTAAATCATTTTCATACTGAAAAACTGATACAAACATTTGACACATGGTTGAAATTCTATGAAAATAAATTTAATTACACACGATTTTCTCAAAATGACGATCTAGTGGGTTCACACATTATTGCTTATCAGCGTCCATTTATAAAATACGATGACGGCGCGTGCGGCTCCTGCGGCGCGTGTATATGCGCGTTCACCTTAAGGGCTATATGACGCAACCATAAGGCGCATTGCACTACGTCTGACATTTAATTTGTGTAAAAAATCCACGATGTCACATTTTGTCTACATGTTGGGAATGTGCTGCTATTTATAGTTAAACTAGCTGTCCCGCGGCTCCGCCCGCGTAAATATAGTATCCCTAGGGAACACTGTAATTTTTCGGGATAAAAAGTAGCCTATGTTTAAATCCAGAGCCTAAACTACTACCATACGACGACCTCTGTGGCTCAGTTGGTTGAGCGTGTTGGTGCTCAAGCCGGGGGTCGCGGGTTCGAATCCCGCCGAAGGAACAAAACGTTTTTCTGTGTTCCTGGGTCATGGATGTGTATTAAATATGTGTATAATATAATAAAAATCTTAAATATGTTTATAGTATGAAAGTGTTAAATATATTTCCGTTGTCTGGTACCTGTAAGACTGCGGATACGAATTTGGCGAAAGGTAAAGTCGTCGGTTCGTCTTTTACTTGGTATTGGTCTTTTTCGTCTTCCCTCAGCTCTGGTCTACTGGCAGTGACAGTATTTGAAGATAAGGGTTCTTTAATTGCAAAAAATCTGTGAAGACTTATTTTATTACTTATATTATCTTATCCTGTATTATATTATCCTGTAATTGATAAATTACAGCCTGTAATTTATCAATTTTTTTATTTAGACTTATCCTGTAATTTACAGGATAAGACTACAATAAAAAAGCTACTATTCAAGTGTATTTGATTGTTATAATTTATGCTACTTTTACAGACGCGCACAGATATACGCTACTTTTTAGGGTTCCGTAATACTTAAGTACCCTTATAGTTTCGCTGTTTCGCTCTGTCCGTCTATCTGTCTGTCTGTCTGTGTGTCCGCGCCTCTAGCTCCTGTAATTATGAATATAAATTGATGAAATTTGGTGCAGTTATAGATTGTGTATAGATCACGGTTTCGGGATCATAAAAAAAAATATTTTAGGGGTGGCTCTCCATACATGTGAAGTGGGGATGAAAAATATTTTTTCACTCTACCCCATCGTGTCGTATCGTAGAATAGGTATTTTAAAATAAAGGCAAGGTTTCATACGTTACTTTTTTATAAAGTTGACCATTTTCGAGTAATCGGCCGCCAAAGTAGTTTGTAAGTTGGTCCCCCCTAGAATTTTTAAACTATAGGAGATAGAAATTCATGATGATTTTCAAATTTCCATGCTGATAGATCATGCTAAAAACTGTTTAGGAAAATTATTGTGAACCAAATCGGACAGTAACTTTTGGGGTAATAAAAAAAAAGCATATTACGCGTTTATAGTTACGGAACCCTCTTTAGACATGTCTTAACATGCTCTTGGTTAGGTTATTTAAGTTTATCGCGGGTAAATTTACGGATCTCGCGGGGGTTTCTTTTTCGCGTAGACGAAATCGCGCGAAACATCTACTAGCTTTAATAAAAACATAATCCTCTTTCAGTAGGTAGTCAGGTAAGATGGCCTTTTAATACTGCGAGAGGTCACTAAAATCACTCAGACGAATCATTTCCGTGTCATACTTTGGATCTTCACATTTCTTATTCACATTTTTTTATAATTAGAAGGTCATAATTATAATTGAATAAATACAACTACTTATTATATTGTGGGATATGTATATTAATATGTTTATGTTGGTTAATCTATACTTATATAATAAAGAGGAAAGGTTTGTTTGTTTGCATTGAATAGGCTCCAAAATTACTAGACCAATTTTGATGAAATTTAGCACAGATATAGAATAGACCACGGGGAAGGACATAGGATCATATTGTGGCAAAATGTACTGTTCCCTCGAGATATCGTTTTGCGCGCACGAAGTCGCGGGGATTTAAATCGGGGCAGGAGCCAAAAAAGAAACGAGACTGCCAAAAATGACATCAGTAACTGCACATGCTCTGTTCAGCGCGATACAACATGATATTCGAACACTTACAATGAAACGTGTGTCTTTTTGTGTAGGGAATAAAGTTCAATTTTGAATAGCCATCTTAAAAATGCAGCGCAGCGCCCCGTATTGTTTCCTTTCAGTGAATTGACCTTTAGTTTTGAAATCATTGAAATAATATATAAATTATAATAGTTATAATAATAGTAATATCTATGAACTCTTCACACCACGTCCGTAAGTATCTGAAGAACTTGTGTTACGGGTACCAGACAACGGGAAGTATATTTAATACTTTTATACTATACATAATATATTTAAGATTTTTATTACTTTAGGCCTTTACATCCGTTAATGGATGATTTATACAGTATTCTCCGAGCGAAGTAACCACTCTTGAAATACTGTAGTGCCTGGGACAGTTGGTTTTTAAATGTCGTATGGTTGCCCAAGCACATACGGCATTCTCACAACATAGTTAGCCTAGTCCAGTGGAATGAACTGGTCAATACGTCTGGGGCCAACTATGTGCGGGTTTCCTCACGATGTTTTCCTTCACCGTCAGAGCGTCCGTATAATGTACTTGAGATCTGAAAAAGTGTCATTGGTACACGCCACAACCTGGGATTCGAACCTGCACTCTCTCGAGTGCGAACCAAACGGTCTACCCACTAGGCCACGGGATTTTCATTATATCACACATATTTTATTGTATACACAATACTCATATTTAATATACATCCATGACACAGGAACACAGGAAAACTTTTCGTTCCTTCGGCAGGATTCGAACCTGTTCCGGCTTGAGCACCAAAGCGCTGAACCACTGAGCCGCAGAGGTCGTAGGTATTCTCATAAGAAGAAATGAAAACACGTCCGTTACATGAAGGCTAAAAGTAATAGGTGCATATTTATAAATTTTGTTGTAAGTTTTGTTTTTACTTATACATATAAAGAATAAATGCGGAAATATATATAAAGTTTTATGATATAAAAAAATGTAGGTGATTGTCAAGGGTACTATTGTAATTCGTAACAATATTTTAATATAAACAATATCATATATAATATTCAGGTTTTGAAATATTATGGTGTACAAAAATTTCAATTTTGAGTAGCTCAATTCTGAATTTTAAATCTTTAAAATGTGAAGCAGCGTCCCGTATCGTCTAGTTTCGGTGTGAACTCTAAACCTTCGTCAAAGTCGATTGAGTCATCTGAATGATTTATAAACGTGCTATAAATAATTAACATATCACGATGAAACTTTGTCAATAACTGTTAAAGTTAAGTAAGTGATATGTAGGTTATTATGGTCCGGATAATTAATGTACAGCTGTTCGATCGTCCTCATAACTTGTTCGGATTATAATGACTTGGCTTCACTAATTATTCTTCGGAAAGAAGAAAGATAATACATAGAAAGATAGCCGAAGATTTAATCTTGGCCTTCCTTCATTCTTCGCGACTTCGTGCGCGCAATAGTTAATTTAGCAGAAACCGTAAACTTTTGGCAATGAAAAGTAGCCTATGTCCTTCCACGTGGTCTACTCTTCATCTGTGCCAAATTTCATCAAAATCGGTCCAGTTGTTTCGGAGCAAACAAACAACTTTTCCTCTTATATTAGTATAGATAAATAAGAAAAACATATTTAAGTATCTAGGAGTATAAAAAGTATATGAAAGAGTAGCCAATAATTTTGATAGGGGGCCAACGATTGGCTGTTCGGGGCCAACAATTGGTTGTGACTTGTGACTCTATATAAAACTGCTAAACATAATAATATAGTGTCTCAACTTCAACAACAATGCATATTTTCATGTAGATGCATAGATGTATTAAACGAGTATTAAAATTAGTTATCACTGTGTAGATGTATCATTTTCATCTACATAAACATACAAATAAATAAAATAGAGGTGTATGTAATTTCAAATTGACAGCTGCGTATTAAATGCACATAATACCGGTACCTACCAAAAACTATTTTTAAAACTTGTGTCTGTCTGTCGGTCTGTTTGTTCCGTTTCTGAAACGGCCGGACTTATTTTGACCGAACTTTCATTGGCAGACATGAGACAGCTGATGTTATAAGAAGTTACTACGGCTACTTTTATCTTAGTATTCAGATTTAGAAAACAGGGTTCCGTTTCCATTAATGGATCCGCGTAAACAGAACAAAGGACTACAATAAAAGTTCTTGAAAATGTCGGAGCAAAGTTTTCAAGGACTTGTCACAATAAACTTCAAAACAATAACTAAAAGACACCTTATTTATAGACCAGTCCCGATAATATTTGAAACAAAAACAAATATAGTAGCCTAGTAATAATAACTCCCCACACCGATATCGCTGACAGTGGCCGGTTTCATTGAAACCAGGCCAGTTACGCAGGAGTAATTTTTATAGTGCCCAAGTGTGTGCGCAGTACACAAGAGCACTCTCTCTTCCTTTACTCTCATAATCCAGTGAGACGGATAACCGACACGACTGACGAGAGATCAGGCGCAGGTCCGACTTTTTACATGCCCATCCGACGCATGGATCATCTTTCTTGTCAGACAATCAGGTGATCAGCCTGCATTGTCCTAACCAAACTTGGAAACAACGTTTTTTGTTGTTCCAATGTGGGAATCGAACCCACGACCTCCGAGTCGAGAGCTCTAACCACTAGACCACGGAGGCTGTTGTGTAGCCTAGTAGGATGAAACCCATTGGAAAAGGAAGAGAATATAACAAAAATAAAAGTAAAAAATAATTTACCCGCGATTTGAGGTCGCCGGTCGGGGTGAGTTTTTAAGGGTAAAAAACGGTTTATCTCGATTTCCGCCTTAACTACAAGTCCAATGGAAAAAAGTTAAATGGCAAAGTTGTAGGCATAGATAAATCATGGGCGTAGCTAGGGGGTGGTTTAGGGGATTCAAACCCCCCCCCCCCCCCCCCCAAATAGCCCGGCTGGTATATACAGAGATCTGAACCATATGCAGAAGCGTATTTAGAAATTTTGCGCCCCAGGCTAATTAACATGTTTTGCCGGCCCATAAATCCTATCTGAAAGATGATTTTTTGAAGTTATTTTAGAAAAAAAACAACAGCCTAAAACAGAACTTGGATACTAATTTGTACTATATTATATGTTTATGTTAAATGTGTTCAAACTGAGAAAGCGAGGAAAGATTTTTACTCCTTTACCTGTTAAAATCTTTTTAAACTTTAAACCCTGAAATACTGTTGTGCTTTACATTATTCAACTGTGTCCAGGGCTAACTAGTATTTAATGTACCTTTAGTCGTTTGTTCTTGAACCCAGACCCCCCCCCCCCCCCGAAACTAAAACCTGGCTACGCCCATGAGACCAATCATTAGTCTATGGTTGTAGGTAATAAAAAGAGCTACAACTTTTTCATCGTCCGGGTTCATCGGGTTAACCATACATATTCAAATGTCAAAATGACGCCAAAAAACTCAAAACTGGAGACACTTTTTTCCTCAATATGCATCATCTATAATATCTATATTCTATAGATACAAATTTATATTATAAACTAGCTTTTGCCCGCGGCTCTGCCCGCGTAAATATATTATTCCGCGGGAACACTACTTTTTCGGGATAAAAAAAATCCTATGTCCTTTCCCGGGACCCAAAGGATGTCTATACCAAATTTCATAAAAATCGGTTCAGCGGTTAAAGCGTGAAGAGGTAACAGACAGACAGACAGACAGATAGACACACTTTCGCATTTATAATATTAAGTATAGAAGTATAATATATTAGTATATTAATAGTATATTAGTATAGAAGTATAGATTTGGAATAAAAAGTAGACTACGCGTTTGTCCAAAGAATTAACCACTACCATACCAACTTTCATTCAAATCGGTTCAACCTTTTAACAGTGAAAAACAGTCAAATATCCACAAAATAATATATTATCCCTCAGAAACACCGTACTTTTTCGGCATAAAAAGTAATAGGATACTTTTTATGCCGAAAAATTACGGTGTCCTTTCCCAGGACTCAAAGTATGTCTATACCAAATTCTTCAAAATCAGTTCAGCGGTTAAAGCGTGAAGAGGTAACAGACAGATAGACAGACACACTTTCGCATTTATAATATTAGTATAGGTATTGTCAAAAACTTTTGCGGTTTGCTGCAGAGTAGGCATCTACAGACCACTTCTGTATTCTGTGCTACAGACACACGAATTTGGTACGGAGCGTACAGCGGACCATATCCGCAGACCGAGTCCGGTGTCGCTACACACGCACGGATTTGGTACGATGCAGTGGACTGTAAAGCTCGACACTCGTGTGTTCGATTTTCAGTTCTATTGCATTAGCACAGAGTTCTATTTACAGTGCTGTTTTTCGACGACGCGATGATTCCCGAAATGGATTCCCGAAATCAATGGATAACAGGCAGTGATATCAACTTTCAAAAATATTTAATAATAATAATAATAATAAAAATAAGACATTTATTCAAAGAAAGTTTGGACATTACGCTACACGACTACATTACATTAAGATTAGGTAAGAATTATTTACAGAGTTGCTAAGGCATAGGTTGGTGTTGTAATGCTCAAACCAATGAAAAGGAGTCCACTCAGGTAAATGACTGAGGAAAACCACAGTCCCTGATTTTGATAACTTCAATAATGCTAACATAATCCGCCATTTTGCTTATTTTATACCAGCGGTTGCCATTTTGCATACGTTTTATTTTCCGCGGAACACAGCCTATGTATGCGGTTTAATTTTGAATTTCGAACGCAAATATTTCAAGAGCCTGAACGAAATAATATCAAGGTACATTTTTACCGGCAAAAAAAATAGTAGGTAACTTATTAATCCCACCAAATAAGTTGACCTCTCACTCAAAGCAATTTCTTAGTTTAAGTAGATCTTGTACTATTGGTTTATCCTTCGCTATTTATTATTTGTGTTGAGTGGGATAAAAAATAGATTTATTTTTATAATTTTAATTTAATAGTTTTATTTCAAGAGAAAACATGCGAAAAATGATGATTTATTTCGGTTTGTGAAGCAAGTTCAAAAATACAGTTTTTTCATGATCCCGTGGGAACCGTTTTGGTTTCCAAGAAAAAAAAAATACTGTTAGTTATTTCATGTTCCAATCTACCTTTGTGCCAAGTTTTATTTAAATACGTCGAGTAGATTGCCTGAAATAACGTCAAACAGGTAGGTACAGTTTTTTGAAGATCCCATGGGAACCCTTTAATTTTGCGGGATAAAGAGTATCCTATTTTACCCTTCAGGTCCTAAGCTACCTACCTGCCAAATTTCATTTTATTCCAACCAGTGGTTTCGGCGTGATGTGATAACAAACACACAGACAGACAGACAGACAGACAGACAGACAGACAGACAGACATTTTTTTCAAAAACGTTATTTTTAGGTTCTGTGACCTTTATAGACCCCCCATTTTGATTTTCACTTAGATAACTTTAATGTACAGACATGACCCCTCTACAGATTTATTATATGTATAGATGGGAAAGTGTGTGTCTGTTTGTCCGTCTTACACGGCAAATCTACTGAACCGATTAAAATGAAATTTGGTAGACAGATAGTCTATAGCCTGGTCAAGGACATGGGCTAATTTATATTATAAATGGGAAAGTGTGTGTCTGTTTGTCCGTCTTTCACGGCAAATCTACTGAACCGATTAAAATGAAATTTGGTACACAGGTGGTCTATAGCCTGGGAAGGTCATGGGCTACTTTTTATCGCAGGGAAATGTACGGTTCCCGTGGGATACTTTATTTCCACTTCCACGTTAAAACTACTAAACCGATAATCATGAAATTTGGCACAAATATTAAGTAGACCATGGGGAAGGACATAAGACTACGTTTTATCGCGGGGAAATGTACGGTTCCAATGGAAAACTTTATTTACTGTTTCATGTAAAAATTACTAAGCCGATCATCATGAAATTTGGCACAGATTAGTGTTGCCCAAATCAGTCTTGGTCTTGGTCTTGCAGCAAGAGTCTCGCAAGAGTCTCGCAAGTCTCGCAATTACCTATTAGCCTATTGCTATTTATTAAACGTTATTTTAGATATTAGAACAACTTAATATAACAACGTAACGTAATACCTACTCTATAACGTTGTTCTGAGATCTAAAATAACGTTTAATAAATAGCAATAGGCTAATAGGTAATTGCGAGACTTGCGAGACTCTTGCGAGACTCTTGCTGCAAGACCAAGACCAAGACTGATTTGGGCAACACTAGCACAGATATATAGTAAACCATGGGAAAGGACATATACCTACTATTTTTTATCGAGGGATATATGTACGGTTCCCGTGGGTTAATGTACTTACGCGGACGGAGCCGCGGGCATCAACTAGTACATACGTCTATGATCGTGAGATAATTTTTTCATTATATGTCTATTGACTGTATTAGGTGAAGGTTGCCACTTGCCAATAATGGTACAATTATATTATTACAACAATTTTAAACTGAACAAACTACTATCAATAGGTATCTAATTATTAATAATGCTGTCCGATTTGTTTAATTCAGTTTAATAGGAAGCAAAAGAACACACCCTATTTTATTAAAATAATTATTAATTTGTCTTATATCTACGATATAATAATCCTACTAATATTATAAATGCGAAAGTTTGTGAGGATGGATGGATATTTGTAACTTTTTCACCCAAAAACTATTGAACGGATTTTGATGAAGTTTAGTATGGTAGTAGCTTGAGCTTCTGGATTAAAACATAGGCTACTTTTTATCCCGAAAAAGTACAGTGTTCCCGTGGGATACTGTATGTAGGCGGGCAGAGCCGCGAGCAAACAGCTAGTAATCTATACTAATATTATAAAACTGTAGAGTTTGTTTGTTTAAACGCGCTAATCTCAGGAACTACTGGTTCGAATTAAAAAAATATTTTTGTGTTGGATAGAACATTTATCGAGGAAGGCTTTATGCTTATAACATTACGCTGCGACCAATAAGAGCGAAGAATCAGTGGATAATGTGGAAAAAACGGAGAAAATTATTCGAGGGCTTTCATTGTTTGTTTGAACGCGCTAATCTCAGCCGGTACCTAATACTAATATATATCTGTATTATCTATGGTCGGTTGAGTCCGCCCCGACAAACGCGTCGCGTGTGGTGCTTCTCGGTCTCGGCCCCTTGGGTCGACTCGGGAACCCACGGGGCCCACGCGTCGTTTGAAGTCGGCTGCAGTTCGAGGACGAGCCTGGTCGGCGATTTATTTCACAGTCGCTCGCCTAGGGTTTCCACCGAGACAGGCGAATTTTTGAAGTGAAAGTGTAGAGGCGCTGTGCACTTTTCTTGGGATGGGTAAAAATTGTTAAACTTGCGACAGGTCACGTGACCTGATTGAAAATTCGTAAGGGCCTTTGACAAGCGGGCGGCAACGTTCAAATTTCCGCGAACCACTTTAGAGATTTTTGGGGCCATTTTGAAATTTGACATATGGTGAAACACTAAAAAAAGTATCTCCAGTTAAATGGCCCCACTTTTGAGATTTTTCACTTCTACCGGCACTCCCGGAGTGCAAACCGTTGTTTTTTTTTTCTATGTCTGAGGCACTCAGCACTGCCTCTGATCATGGTTCGCTCAAGGCCCCTTCATGGGCCTAGCGAGAAGACGAAGTAAGGTCCTTATCCTCTCTAACTCTATCTATCCTAGATCTCAAGTTCAGCACGCCCCAACCTCGGCGTTCGTCACGTATATTCGGACAGGCGTCAGGCAGTCAACAGTCACAGATCCTCCCTCTATCTCACTCACTCTCTATCTCTCACTCTCTCTATCCTAGGTCTTAAGTTCCTCACAACCTCGACGCTCATCACATATATTCGGACAGGCGGTCAACGGTCCGGAGTCCCGGAGTCCGGGCCGAACCGAATTATCGAATGCATCTTGACTTGACGCCCTGGTTCGCGATTTATTTTACAGTCTAGGGGGGCACTGCCTGGTCATGGTTCCCCGCTCAAGGCCGCTTCATGACCCGACGTGAGAAGACAAAGTAAGGTCCTTATTCTCTCACTCTATCTATCCTAGATCTCAAGTTCAGCACGCCCCAACCTCGGCGTTCGTCACGTAAATTCGGACAGGCGTCAGGCGGTCAATGGTCACAGAACCTTGACACACTGCGCCACGGTCCGTGCTCGAGTTCTAACTTGTGCTGTGTTCACACTTCACACTTCACACTGATGCGCTATATGGTCGTGCCAGAAGAATAAAGAATTACAACTTCATCGAAAAGAACGTCGTGTACCTACCCATTCTAAGACTTACACTTAAGGGTTACACGGTCAGTCTGACATCAGTTCAGTCCATCAGTCTCAGACTGACGCCAGAATGATGGCCGGAAAGTACATAATAAAAAAATGACCAGTCCGTCAATCACATAGTTACACGATCATTCTTTCGTCAGTCTGGATCAGGCTGATGGGCTGAACTGATGCCAGACTAACCGTGTAACCCTAGTCTAAGCCTGTTGCAGGCTTAGAATAAGCACACCAGCAGATTTAGCGGGCGCACACCAGCAGACTCAGCATGCGCACCTAGAAACACCGAAGAATCGACAAAATTATAGATTGAAATAACATAAAATATAACATTCGGAGCAAAATAGTTATTATTGTAAGGCAGCAACGTCGATGCATCGTTATGATCCATAAAAGGTCGGATCTGCGCCTAGTCTCTCGTCAATCGTGTCGGTTATCCGTCTCACTGGATTATGAGAGTAAAGGAATAGAGAGTGCTCTTGTGTACTGCGCACACATTTGGCCAGTATAAAATTACTCCTGCGTAACTGGCCTGGTTTGCGTAAATCACCGTCACCGAGATCGGTGTGGGGAGTTATATTATATTACTCGTATATATCTATATACGAGTAATATAATGTAACGTGTATACTAAAAAAATGTCTTATCAATATCTAGTCTAGATATAAAGATAATAAACAATCTAAAATATATTTCTTTTAACTTAAAAAATTACGGAGATACTAACAGTTTAAAATGCAATACGAAAGAGGGCGAAATACGCCTTGTGTGACGTCACTGCAAAATAGTTTTGCGATTCACTCTTTCGAAATCTCGTCACAATGTGGACATTTACCGATTTGTTTCTTCTAAAAGCGAGCAAAATAATCAAATTAAAATAATTCCCCAAGAAAATAGTTATATAAATCATTGTAAACACATCCTATTATTCCTAACACTTCATGCTTTGTATTGTCAAACTATTATTTAATCGTAGCCCAATAGCTCGAGTGCTTTACAAGCGGTCAAGGTTTTGGCCGAAACACCTTCAGATTTGACGTTATATAATAATAATTATTATTATTAGAGGTATTCTTTTTTATAGCCTATCTTGTACTTAGTTTTCTCTTTTTTCTTTCATTTAGTCTGTAAATAATTTAAAGTAGGTAAGTAGTTATTATTTATTTATTGTAAAATTGTTTAATTTTGATATTCTTTTGGTGTGCAATAAAGTTTTATGAAATTATTATAAATAGTACAATATAATATATCCTCATGTCATGGGATACTCTTCCCAACTTACCTGTCCGGTAGTTGTGGTATAGTATACGGGTATGCGACTCCGGCTTCCCTAGCTATAATTACTGTCCTATCCCTTGCCCTCCTGGGCGGTAATATCCTACATTCCCTATTTCCCACTCTAACTTACCAATCTTCCTTTCCATACCACCTATCCTTCCCTTTCCCTATTCCTACCCTCTCCACCAATCCGTGGAAACGCAATGGATAATTAAAAATAATTTAATTATCCAAAATGGCGGCGATGTGGTTCGCCACCCATCACGTCTCGTTTCTCGCGGAGGCGAAAAGCGGGCCATGGAGAGCCGCTTGGCTACGTTCAATGTAAGAGGAGGAATGGATGGTAAGAATGAAAATGGACGAAGCGAAAGAAGTATGTAAGGATCGTAGCAAGTGGAAAGAAGTGGTCTCTGCCTACCCCTACGGGAAAAAGGCGTGATTATATGTATGTAGGTATGTATGTAACATATCCTAAGCCAAAACGTTAAATCCCCTCCGTGCCGTGTCCGGATAAACCGGTTTTGATGTAGTTTTTTGTTTGAAAACAGTTGCCACTTTACTGACTTGGGCCCCGGTACTTCTTACTCAACGCAATACAAAGCAAGCGTTATTTCACACCGGTTTTCTACCCAAAGCTTGGCTTTTCCCACAGTCAATCATATATTTATATAAAAATAGTACAAAAAAGTATAAAATAAAACTTATTTTCTAAATATGTCCCCTTTTAAATTCGGCTAAAATTTTAAATATTTCTCTATTCAATCTCCTTAATTTTGAAGTCGGTACCAACCCAAACAATATCCTACAATATTTTATAGAACTCACTTTCAAATTTGTTGGTACTGACTTCACAAAACGGGACCAACTTGGGATAAGGGATTTTATACCCTATACATCAAAAAAATAATTTTGAAAATCGGTCCACAGACGGCGGAATTATCGTGTAACATACAAAAATATATTATATATTGCCGAACGTATAACCGCCTCCTTTTTTTTGGAAGTCGTTTAAAAAAATAGTTACATTGCACAACTCGAAATTTGTATTTAGGGTTATGCACCCAAACGGGTAAAAACGGGACCATGCTACTGAACATTTGCTGTTCGTCCGTCCGCATATCCGTCTGTCTGTCACCAACTCACGTTGTAGGCTGTAGCCTGTACTGTTGAAATTTTCACAGATATTTCTGTTACCTCTATAACAACAAAATACTAAAAACAGAATAATGTTAATATTTAAGGTAGCTCCCATACAACAGACTTTTTTTTTCCTTTTACACGGAACCCTTCGTGCGCGAGTCGGACTCGCACTTGGCCGGGTTTTTTATTGGTAATATAATAAAATACGCGGACAAGGAAGTGTTAATTGAAATGAAAATAAAACTACCATGTTTGTGAATTTGTGATACAGTGACAATTAAAATTATGGACCCCTACAAGGCCTTAAGCCTCAGTTCACGCTGAGAGGCGAAGGCGCAGAAATTTTAAGATAGCGATTCAAAATTAAACTCTATTCGCTACATCAGAATACATGTTTCATTGCTCAATCTATACTAAAAATATAAAGCTGAAGAGTTTGTTTATTTGTTTATTTGAACGCGCTAATCTCAGGAACTACTGGTTCGAATTGAAAAAATATGTTTTGTATTGGATAGTCCATTTATCGAGGAAAACATTAAACTATATTACATTACGCTGCGACAAATAGGAGCGAAGCATCAGTGAAAAATGTTGCTAGAACGGGGAAAATTATTCATATTTGAGGGCTTCCCTCGCGTGCGCTACGTAAACGGTTTAAGTTACCCAAAAAATATGTTTGAAAGAAATATTCCTCTAAAGAAATATAATAAGGAAGAAGGCTCTTGTTTACTGCGCACACTCTTGGGCACTATAAAATAACTCCTGCGTAGCTGGCCTGGTTTCAATGAAACCGGCTACCGTTACCGAAATCGGTGAGAATTTCTCCATGATCGTCTAGTAATACACTAGACTCTAGTAGTTAGGACTCTACATTTAAGGTTGCCAACCCCAAATTTAAAAAACCAGGATTTGAAGTTAAAAAACCAGGACAATTCAGCTTAAAAACAGGACGCAAGTTTTTAATTTAATAAGTTCGAAATACATATTATGCTAATAATCATATTTTTTCACAAAAGTATTGGAATAAAATTAAATTACAAAGAAAAATTGTAAAAGAGGCGCGCGAATTTAAAAATAGGGCGTTTTAAAAACCCAGGACGCTGCGCCCGCGCTGCTTTGAAACTATCCTGGACAGCCCTGGGAAAACAGAACGGTTGGCAAGTGGCAACCTTATCTACATTGTAAGCTATTTTCTACACTGCCCTTAAGAGGCTACTACTACTACTACTACCTATGGTATTTTTTGATCGTGACTAAACTCAAAACTCCCTGTATTAAAATCCTAGCCTTGAAATATTTTCACAATATTTAACGCCAACTTCCTTTATATTCAAGGTTTAATATTATGTTTTATTACTTATCATACGTGATAATTATAGTCTTATTAAAGCATAGGTTGTATTTAAAATGACTCCTTCGTCTGTTTGTCCCACAAAGTTTCATCCTAGTGGGACGAAAAGACGATTTTTTTTGTGATTTTTTCATTCGTCAATTCGTCCCATTTTAATTTTCTTTTGTTTTCTAACAAAAATGCAATAGGTTAATATCAGCAAAAAATACAGTCAGCTGTATCTTGTAGCCCAATAATAGGCTACCTACTTGACTCATATTAATTTCATATATTAGAGTATTTTCTTTAGTACTTGGCTTTAGGAAAACGTATGTTACTAAAACAAAAAAAAAGTAAGTAACTCGCGAATTGTCATGCAGTGAATGAGCTGATGATGATGAATCATAGCGAGGAACAGCCTCCGTGGTCTAGTGGTTAGAGTTTCATGGCTCTCGACTCGGTGGTCGTGGGTTCGATTCCCGCATTGTAATAACAAAAAATGTTGCTTCCAAGTTTGGTTTGGACAATGTCGGCTGATCACCTGATTGTCTGACAAGAAAGATGTTAGATGATCCATACGTTGGATGTGCATGTAAAAAGTCGGACCTACGCCTGATCTCTCGCCAGTCGTGGCGGTCTTCCGTCCCACTGGGTGACGATTGTAAAGGAAGAGAGAGTGCTCTTGTGTACTGCGCACACATTTGGGCACTATAAAGAGTTTCAATGAAACCAGCCACCGTCACCGAAATCGGTGTGAGAGTGCGATATAGCGAGAGAGATAGCGAGGAGCACACTCGAAAGCTGACATGAGCCTTCGAACAAAAAAAAACCGGCCAGTTACATAAGCCGCTATAGTTTTCATTTAAAGTTCATCATATGGACTACCTTCACAATTTTTTTTTTTTTTATGAAATAAGGGGGCAAACGAGCAAACGGGTCACCTGATGGAAAGCAACTTCCGTCGCCCATGGACACTCGCAGCATCAGAAGAGCTACAAGTGCGTTGCCGGCCTTTTAAGAGGGAATAGGGTAATAGGGGAGGGTAGGGAAGGGAATAGGGTAGGAGATTGGGAATGCGGTAAACTCACTCACTCGGCGAAACACAGCGCAAACGCTGTTTCACGCCGGTTTTCTGTGAGCCGGTGGTATTTCTCCTTTATTTCTCTTTTATTTTCTTTTGTTCTATTTGAGCACTTTATCGATGTAGTAAATAACAAAATACATATTATCTATGCAAAGATAATAGATAATATGTAGTTTGTGCTAGAAATATAAAACTTTGCATATTTCTAGCACAAAACGCAGGAACTCTAAAAAACTAGATGAAAATCGGTTCATGAATGGATAAAACTTAAGTGACCGCGTCTTGCCTATTCCTAGGGAGCTGAGGCGTCACGAGTGCATTGCCTTTTAACTAGACAACGCTGTGGTTACGAAATAACCAAGGCCGTGTAGCCCTGAGATCGCAGGAAAATGCACCTGACGGTGACGGCAGGACGTTGCAATAAACTCGAGTACTGCCGAGGCATAGGGTTGTCACTTGTTTGAAATGCATAAAATATTTTTTTAATGATAAAATTAAAAAAAAATCTAAATTTAAAACAAAGACAGACAGAGGTTACAATCTGAATAAAATCATCATCATTATATTATTACACGAAGCAAAAATTTCAAGTACCATTTTACGATAATTGTGCGAACGGATTAGAGTGAAATTTGGCACTATTAAAGTTTATGCTGAGAAAGGCTTGCGAAAAGCTTAAATTTATTTAAATAATGCTTAGAAATACATGAAATTAATGAAAATATCATCAACACACACTATCTCACTCATACTAGCATGTTTGTAGATATATTACAGTAGGTTTGACACCAGTTTTACGTGGTAGAGCCATGCTTCGGCACAAATGGGCCGGCTCGACCGGAGAAATACCACGGGCTCACAGAAAACCGGCGTGAAACAGCGTTTGCGCTGTGTTTCGCCGAGTGAGTGAGTTTACCGGAGGCCCAATCCCCTACCCTATTCCCTTCCGTACCCTCCCCTATTACCCTATTCCCTCTTAGAAGGCCGGCAACGCACTTGCAGCTCTTCTGATGCTGTGAGTGTCCATGGGCGACGGAAGTTGCTTTCCATCAGGTGACCCGTTTGCTCGTTTGCCCCCAGTTTTCATTAAAAAAAAAAAAAAAAAGTTGTGTAAATATACCATCTGAGGCCCGGTGGCAAGTTTTTTGAATGCCTTATCTACCTACCTAACTGACATAAGGTAAGGTAAAGCATAAAATATTTAATTGCTCGATGGGATGACCCTCATTCCCCTCATTGCGACCCCCAACAAAGGGGGTGTTTTGCCGATAAAAAACTTACTATCTGCATTCAAAACCGCTTAGTTTCGAGACGACAGACACTGTATAATTATTTTCTAGTGGCAGCTTAGGCTGGGACTTTATGATACGGAATCCGGAAAGTCCGAGACAATTTAGGGCACTGAAAATATAATTCTACGCTGATTGATACAATAGCTGTATTTCGCGGAAAATAGAGCTAACAAAAAACATAAACAAACGGCCACCGCTAGCATTCAATAAGCATGGCGGATTATGTTAGCAGTATTGAAGTTAGCAAACGTGTCCTAGCCGATAATATGTTTTTTTTTTCTTTAGCGCTAGCTAGTGCTAACAAGCGCTTTTTTCCACGGAAACAGAAAATATCTGAAAATCGAAGTGTCGAGCTGTCATGTAACGTTGACATTTAACTCGACACTCGTGTGTTTGATTATCAGCTCTATTATATTAGCGCAGAGTTAATTTTTCAGTGCTCCGAATTGTCCCCGGCCCTCCAGATTCCGGACAATACAGTCCCGGCCGTAGTGCTGACCCTACAAGCCCGCATGACACACTGCACTTTAACTCGTTAGCTATTTCGATCACACCGGCTCAGTGGAGATTCTCATCATTGTCAGAAGTAGACTTTCATTTTACTTTGATTGGATTGAAAGTGAAGCGACTTGTTATCGTAAACTGATTTTATGAAGTTTCGACCAATCAGAGCGCACACTGCCTTAACATTTACAAGAATACTGTTTGAGAGTTTTAGCGTATGGGGACTTGTTTGTAATTGTATTAATGCAGGTTTTATTTAGCAGAATTGCCCCTCTGATCACTTCGGTCTCAATCACTAATACTAGAGAGAATATTGTAGAATTACTTGGAACTAGAGGTCACCCTGTGGTCTAAATTCAACCTTAATTTTAAGGACCTGAACGCAAGTCGCATGCGAATGTCCATAGGCGGTGGTAATTGCTTGCCATCAGGTGATCCATCTGCTCGTTTCCTGGTTCATAACACAACAACAGAAATTGGTTTTAGAAGCTTTATTATCACGACTTCGTGTTTCGTGTTGTCCGCGACTTGTGCGCGCAAAAGTTAATTTCGCATAAACCGTACATTTTTCCGCGATAACAAGTAGCCTATGGCCTTCCCCGTGGTCTACTCTACATCTGTGCCATATTTCATCAAAATCGGTCAAGTAGTATCGGAGCCTATTCAATGTAAAAAAACAAACAAACTTTTCCTCTTTATTAATTTTTATTAATTAATATTTCTATGGAGTGTAGAAGAAAGAAGGACCATCTTAGTGTAAAAAGTGTCCGTTGAAAGGGAGCAAATTAAGGTGGCGCCATAGTAGCATGTGGAAGAATTCACAATTCACAAATAACTAAATAATAACTAACTTTCAAATAACTTCACTCCGTCTCTTATTGCTAACTTCATATCATACCTTCTGACTAGTGCCATTATGGCCAGTTTTGGAACTGTTATTTGACTACTTTTGTCGGACACTTTTTAGCTTTTCTGCCTTAGAGAGATAGTCCTTTCTTCTACACTCCATACCTAATGCGAAACAAAACAGTCAACTAAAACTATTCAGAGGCTCTAGTCAAGAATTCAAGATGCATTCGATAATTTCGACGGCGAAGTCCGAATGTAATGTTAAAATAATGGTCTCAATTTAGGGGACAGATTTTTGCCGGTAGAGCGCGGCATTTTTCAAGAAGTAAGTACCAAGCGCGATTCAGGACTGTGCGTTGATTGGTCCGCCACAATAGCATCGGTACGTCCAAAATTTTAGCGCAGCCAGTGGCAGAAAAGAGAAAAGAGAGAAAACTAAGATCTGGGTTTATTATTGTGTACATAAATACTATAGAAAAGCCTATACCGTTCGGACTCCTGGTATCTATACTTCGTGTTCGAAATCAAAAATGTATGGGATTTGACATAATTCATCGCTAAGTGACATGTCGCTTACGATGCAGTACGTCAAATCCCATATACTCTTGATTTCGAAGTTCGCCGTCGAAATTATCGAATGCATCTTGACTAGAGGCCCAGAGCTAGAAGTGGCCTTTGCTGTGTGCAAAAACCCGTCCTTACTTTCCGTCTTGGCGGTCGCTAAATTCGATTACTGACCTCAATATGTTATATAATTGCATTATATTTAGAATATGAAACGTTATTTATAGCTTCGATAATTATTATGTATGTATTTTGTACGGGAAATTATTTGTATGATATAATATTTTGTACGGGAAATGTAATGTGTACACACCTTTTTTCAGCTCCGAAGGCTGTGCAATCTGAAATCAATACAGACTACAAATACTTTCTTAATGTCCTTCGGCTAATATCGTTTTCCTATACAAAATGACAGACGATATTATATGGAAAATGACGATTTACGATAGACACGAGGACAGACGTTTATCTCTCGTGTTGACTTATTATTATTATAAAAGTAAAATTAAAAATTTTAAAAACCCCCGACACAAAAAATAAACTCTAAAAAATAATAAATAATATTTTAAACCTATTATAATTATATTATCACATATAATATTAAGTAAGTTGAAATAATTTTATTTTCCAATCGTCGCCTCGTCGGGGGACCGCTAAAGTTTATAAAGTATTTTTACAACAGCTAATTAATTATTACATTTAAGTAGGTATGAGCAAATTTTTTCTCGGAGTAAATTCTTTTGTTCATTCTGCGACTACACGTGTTTTTTTCACATAGCGGTCCCCCGACGAGACGACGATTGGAAAATAAAATTATTTCAACTTACTTAATATTATATGTGATAATATAATTATAATAGGTTTAAAATATTATTTATTATTTTTTAGAGTTTATTTTTTGTGTCGGGGGTTTTTAAAATTTTTAATTTTACTTTTATTTTATCCTTTTTAAAGTAGGTATAAATAATGATTACCTTACCATATACATACTTTCAACATTATTGAAGTAACATGGTACCAAATTTCGAATCGATAGGACATGTGGACGACCCCTCATCAACTAATAAAGAAAAGATGATCTTCAAACGGCTAATCAGGTCATGGTTACCTTACCATGTTCTTTAAATATCGTTGAAGTAACACGGTACCAAATTTCGAATCGATCGGACATAAGAAAGTTAGTCAAATCCCCTCATCAACTAGAAAAGAGCTGATCATCTTCAAACGGCTGATCAGGTCATGGTTACATTAGCATGTTCTTTGAATATCGTTGAAGTAACACGGTACCAAATTTCGAATCGATCGGACATAAGAAAGTTAGTCAGATCCCCTCATCAACTAGAAAAGAGCTGATCATCTTCAAACTGCTGATCAGGTCATGGTTACATTAGCATGTTCTTTAAATATATATCGTTGAAGTAACACAGTACCAAATTTTGAATCGATCGGACATTGGAAAGTTAGTCAGATCCCCTCATCAACTAGAAAAGAGCTGATCATCTTCAAACGGCTGATCTTCCCACCACCAATTTTCTCATCAAACGAAGCTACGAACACTGTCGATTAAGTCATCAATATTCTCTTTCAGTGCGCTTTCATTTGAGACCTTACTCGAGTATATTTGCACATTCGGATTTTCTTCCCCGCTTTCACCCCCCACAACTTTTAAACGACTCAACCGATTTTCATCAAACATGTCTAAGAACACTCGCATGTAAGTCACCTTTAATACAAAAGAAACTAAATTGAAATCGCTTCATCCGTTCGGGAGCTATGATGCCACAGACAGACAGACAGACAGACAGACACACCCACAGACAGACAGACAGACACGTCAAACTTATAACACCCCTCTTTTTGCGTCGGGGGTTAAAAATGAGGATTTCAAATACCGTATTTGATTTTCAGGTGCTAAATATTTTACCTTGAAGTTGAAACCTGAAAAATTAAAATTGTAACTTTACTATAACCCCCTTACTAATAAACGCTGTATAAGCTTTGAATAGTTATACAGTGTTTTGTTCACATCACACAAGTGTCATGTTGCATTCGATAGAAGGAGACAAAACACTGTATTCAAAGCTTATACAGCGATTATTAGTAAGGGGGTAAATGTTTGGTGATTTCCTGATTTTCCTTGACTTTCTGATTATTTGTAAGAAATCGTAAAATATTATAATATTTTTACACTAGTTTTTGCCCGCGACTTCGTCCGCGTGTAGTTCGGTTTCCATACAAATTTTTAACCCCTTTTTTACCCACTTACATACATACATACATACATACATATAATCACGCCTTTTTTCCGTAGAGGTAGGCAGGACCGCCACTTTCCCGTAGGGGTAGGCAGGACCGCCACTTTCCCGTAGGGGTAGGCAGAGACCACTTCTTTCCACTTGCTACGATCCTTACATACTTCTTTCGCTTCGTCTACTTTCATTCTTACCATCCATTCCTCCTCTTACATTCAACGTAGCCAAGCGTCTCTCCATGGTCCGAATTTCTTACCCACTTAGGGGGCGAATTTTCAAAAATCCTTTCTTAGCGGATGCCTACGTCATTACAACTATCTGTATGCCAAATTTCGGCTGTGTGTTGATAGATGAGTCAGTCAGGTTTGCCTTTTATATATTTACATAGATTGTTTACGCTTTTTAAATTAATATTAAACATTTAATTAATTAATTAAAATCACTTTACCAGAGGTAAAGATAACAATTATTTAAAAAAATAGACCTCACTACTGTTTTACAATTATTATCATTACTATTAAATATAATAATGTACTTATAAATGTACTTATAGTAAATTCATGACGGAAGTTAGAAAATTAATAACACATAGGTTATAGGGCTCAAAACGACGACCTCTGTGGCTCAGTGGTTCAGCGCTTTGGTGCTCAAGCCAAGGGTCGCAGGTTTGAATCCTGCCGAAGGAACAAAAAGTTTTTCTGTGTTCCTGGGTCATGGATGTGTATTAAATATGTGTATAATAAAATCATGAATATATGTATATTATAAAAGTATTAAATATACTTCCCGTTGTCTGGTACCTGTAACACAAGTTCTTCGGATAAGTACTTAGCACGGGGCCAGATTGACGTGGTGTGAAGCGTCCATAGATTATTATTATTATTAAAAAGTACTTAAAGGACAATTATTATGAGACTGTTCAGATATAATCTTTATGTAAACACTTGCCCCATCCTACTACTACTAAGATGATGGATTTTATGGACGGATGGATGGATGTGATGATGGCTACTTTTTATACTGGAAAAGTACATTATTCTAGCGGGATACCCAATAATACATTTACGCGGACGGAGCCGTGGGAAGTAGCTAGTTATTAAGGCCCTCCCCCGAGCAAAAGACCTTGAGGCGGTCAGCCGCATAAATTTTTCACATAACTTAGTTCAAAATTGACCAAAAAAAAAAAATTAAACGGCGAATATCTAGCTTATGAAATTGCCTATCTATTGGTGTGTGTCCAAATAAAGTTTACTTGTAAATACTATGGAGATGCTGAAACTATAATTCAATGAACATTCAATTATAGTTTCAGCGTCTCCATAGTATTTACAAGTTAATTTTATTTGGGACACACACCAATAGATAGGCAATTTCATAAGCTAGATATTCGCTGTTTAAATTTTTTTTTGGTCAATTTTGAACTAAGTTATGTGAAAAATTTTCAACTGAGTTATGCGGCTGACCGCCTCAAGGTCTTTTGCTCGGGGGAGGGCCTTAATAAAAATATTTATATCTCGGATATGCTAATCCATGTTTTATTAATAAGGGGAATTATGTTGCCCGCGACTTCGTGCGCGCCAAAGGAAATCTCTCGATAACCGATCATTTTGCCGTGACACTACAACCGTGCCGTGTCGTCTACTCTACATTACATCTGTGCCAAATTTCATCAAAATTGGTCCAGTAGTTTCGGATCCTATTCAATGCAAACAAACAAACTTTTCCTCTTTATTATATTAGTATAGACTAACCATGATTAACACACCAACGGAACAGAAGAATATTGTACACTACATATCCGAATCTGCCACCACCAAGACACACTATTTGGCTATAACAGCTCTGCCCCATGAACATTCAGTCGTTTTGAAAGGCAGAAAAAAATATTCCTGAAAGTATTTAGTATCCACATGACAGTACAACTCAATATCAACTAACTAGATGATGCCCTGTGATCACAATTCGTCAACATAATTTTTAAGTTTCAACTTTATAAGAGTTCTTTCGCCTCTTAGATAGAAAAAAATTGTTACGACAGACTGAAAAACGTGAATGTGTCACAAAATTGTATATATCAAACTCACGGTAATGATCTTTGTAATGATCTGAGGGAGTGTTTGTTGTTTTTTTTTTAATGCTTTGTATTTCTAATTTTTTATATATATTTATAATATTTTTAATTTTTTTAAATATTAGCTTTCTGCACACAAACTTTAATTTACCGCCAAAATATCATACTCCCCGTTCCCGTAATAATATATTATTATTATGATTTATATAACTGCGAACTACATTATAGTATTATAAAAACATAGATGTATTAAAACTGGATAGTAACCAATAAGTTGAAGTTTTTCTTTACTTTTTCTTTCTTCCTAATTTGGGATTAAACCTGAATTGTTTACTTTTAATGAAAAAAATCAATATGTCACTAGTACGAAACAACATTCAGATTGTTTTATTATTATACTTATTATATTTAATATTAACCTGTCTATTTTTTATTCTGATCTATATTTAATATTTATATTACCTGTAGACTTAAAAAAAAGTATTACACAAATATTTCACCAGGATTCGAATATACAAAACTTAAAAATGCGCAGTTTCCCAGGGATAAAATTTACCTAGACCGATTTATCGCCCCCGAAACGCCCTGTATACTAAATTTCTTGAAAATCGTTGGAGCAGTTTCCGAAATTCAGATTAAAGAATAAACATGCGCAGTTTCCTAGGGATAAACCTACCTAGACCGATTTATCACCCCCGAAACCCCCTGTATACTAAATTTCATGAAAATCGTTTGAGCCGTTTCCGATATTACAAATTACAATTACAATAATTTCTCGTTTAAAGATATAAGATAATAATTAATCAAGAACGTGTTTAACGCGCTCAATATGAAAATGTCTCGTAGGGTATTGAAGACTAAATAAAAATTAAATAAAGGTATTACTTAACTTAACCCTAGATTAAAATTAAGATGTAAATAGGGCATGTTAAATTTTAAAAAATATATCCAGCAGTGACAGGGCTTGGGCTTACTCTATGTAGAGTACAGGAATTAGAAGAAAGGTATTGTTTTTTTTTTTTTTTCTGAAAATTAAAGGAGTTTTCAGTTTTGACTCTTGCACTATTTGTTTTTTTTTTTTGTGATTACACGTCGATTTGAAACTGACGTATAGTTAAGTTCAAATTACGCACTGTATAAATAAGAATTTAATGATATATTTTTTAATTATTTCTATGAAATTATTACACATGTATGGTCCATATTTCTATATTAATTATAGTCCTAGCCCAAAAAATAATTTTGTTAAAGTCATAACAAAAAAAAAGTGACAAAATTTAAAAAAAAAAATTAACTCTCATTTTTAGCAACATTTAAGATTATTATTTTGTATGTTCATAGTTTCGTACTTACCGAGTTCACAAACACACACACACTCTCGCCTGTACACTACTGCCCCAGTCTATGCAGGCGAGGTTGACTGAACGGCCGCGATGGAACTCTGTTGTTATATACAGAGTGCTACGTGCTACGGTCGATGGATGGATGGTGTATTGTATAATTCTACGTGGTAGAGCCATGCTTCGGCACGAATGGGCCGGCTCGACCGGAGAAATACCACGGGCTCACAGAAAACCGGCGTGAAACAGCGTTTGCGCTGTGTTTCGCCGAGTGAGTGAGTTTACCGGAGGCCCAATCCCCTACCCTATTCCCTTCCCTACCCTCCCCTATTACCCTATTCCCTCTTAAAAGGCCGGCAACGCACTTGCAGCTCTTCTGATGCTGCGAGTGTCCATGGGTGACGGAAGTTGCTTTCCATCAGGTGACCCGTTTGCTCGTTTGCCCCCTTATTTCATAAAAAAAAAAAAAATAATAGCTCCCCGATGTCGGTGTCGGTGGTCAGGCTAGCTACGCAGGAGTTATTTTATAGTGCCCAAATATGTGCACAGTACACAAGAGCACCCTTCCTTTACTATCGAAACCCAGTGGGACGGATAATCGACACGAGTGGCGAGAGATCAGAGCCTCTAGTCAAGAAGCATTCGATAATTTCGACGGCAAAGTTCGAAAACAAAATGTATGGGATTTGACATAAGGCCTCGCAAGCTACATGTCTCTTAGCGATGACTTATGTCAAATCCCATACATTTTTGTTTTCTAACTTTTCCGTCGAAATTATTGAATGCATCTCGTCTAGAGGCCCAGGCGCGCAGGTCCGACTTTTCATCATCATAATCAGGTGATCGAATGTGAATCGAACCTATGACCTCGGAGCCGAAAGTTCTTAACCACTGGACCACAGACAAAGAATATATATTACTAACGTACCACAGAGGCGTTTTCAATTGTATATTGTATACTAGCTGATGCCCGCGGCTCCGCCCGCGTACATATAGTATCCCTCGGGAACCCTTTATTTTTTCGGGATAAAACGTATCCTATGTTTTAATCCAGAGCCTTCTACCATGCCAAATTTCATCGAAATCCGTTCAGTAGTTTTTGCTTGAAAGCGTAACAAACATCCATCCATCCATCCATACATCCTCACAAACTTCTTATAATATTAGGACAGTATACACGACATGTAATATAGTTTGGATGGTGTAGAGCAGGGATTCCCGAAGTGGGTTCTGCGTCTGGTTACCATTTACAAATGTAATAATTATTATTATTAATTACTAGCTGTTGCCCGCGGCTCCGCCCGCGTAAATATAGTTTTTTCGCGGTCGCGAATAAGTGACTGATGTAAAAAATAAATGAAAACAATCCTTGATGCGGATTATATATCATGCTAAAATTTCAGCTCGATCGGTGCAGAACTTTTTGAGTTTTTGAAGCGTACACAAACCAACATAACATTTTTATATATGTCACCGTAAAGTTATAAAAACTGTTAGATTGTTATAAAACTAGTGAAATTGTAAAATGTTGATAGACTTCCGACGCGAATATGCTGCCTATAATTTCACACATTATTTTTCGTTAAATTATAAATATATAGGGTGAGAGTACCAATTATCAGCACTTTCAAAAAATGGTCCAGTTATAACCTCGGTTATTACAGAGGAAAATACTTTTTAGTTTAAAGTATGGTGTCGCTGGCAGTAGATTCCAGAAACAATAAAGTTTTGTTTTTATTAAGTGGAAACAAAAAATAATTACAGAGAAGCTTATAATTCTACTGTTTGTTCGGGGTGCCGATAATTAGGTACAGTGCTAGCAATTGGGTGTGTCACCCTAGTTTTTAATCTTTCGACATATTTTTAACAATCTCGTCAGTTATTTTACAATCTAACGGTTTTTACAATTTTACGGTGACATATATAATTATATAGATATAAAAACTGTAACCCGACTACGTAAATTATGCAGCCTATGTAACCCGGGCTGTTATTACGAACCTATTGACATCTCATTTATTAAAATCGGATCAGTGGTTTAGGTGTTACGCTAAACATACATAATACATATATACTTTTGGACGACCTCTGTGACTCGATGGTTAGCGCATTGGCGCTCAAGCCGGAGGTCGCGGGTTCGAATCCCGCCAGGGAACATAAAAGTTTTCTGTGTTCCTGGGTCATGGATGTATATTAAATATGTGTATAATATAATCAAATTCTTAAATATATGTATAATATAAAGAGTGTTAAATATATTTCCGTTGTCTGGTACCTACCCGTAACACAAGTTCTTCGAGAACTTACCACGGGACCAGACTGACGTGGTATGAAGCGTCCATAGATATTGTTATATTATTATTACGTTTTGATAATTTTAATTTACTTAAAGTCCGCTGCGTGCCCGAAGCGCCCCCGCGAATTAACTCGATATTATTATCTTAACATCTTGTGCAATTGTCTCCTGTACAGAGACATGGTGACGCGTTACTTCTCCACGTCTCTACACCGACAGACTTTTATGTAACCCGCATTAGACATTTCTCTACAAAGCTCAAACTTTCGGCTACATCAAGCGGTCACCCAACCACGCGCGTAAGTCGTAACGTCCCTTATCTTATCAATCTTATCATAAATCTTATTTTAATAATATTAGCATTTGCCCGCGGTTTCACTCGGATTTACACAATATCTTCGTAATTCATACTCTCAAATAATGTGTCTTTCTATTGGTAAAACAATTTTCATAATCGATTCAGTAAATCCAGAAGATAAGGGATATCTTCTGTCACAAAAAAGTCACAAACTCTCCGTTTATTATTAGTGAAAATGAAAATGTCTTTTTTTTTTATTTCCAAATGAAACATAAAAGGTTTTTTTTTTTTTCTAAACGTTTTTTTTTTTACAAAAAAAGCCGGTGAAAAACTCGGTACGGATTATTAAATAACACAGGTCATTAGATAATAAAGGGAAACCCATACAGCAAAACTGTCCAGTACTAGTAATGGGCAATAAGTAAACTGTATTTAATAAACATTATATATTTGCACATGCGACATGTCACTTAACGATGATTTACTAATAAGTCAAATACTAAACATTTTTGATTTCGAACTTCGACGTCGAAATTATCGAATGCATCTTGACTAAAGGCCCTAGACCTATCGACAATCGCTACTAAGCATTTACCATGATGACAATGTCAGTAGTGCCCAAGTGTGTGCGCAAAATACAATGTAAGTACTTATTTAGTAGGTACCCTTTATTAGTACTCGTATTAGGTAATTAACCTTCAGTACGGCCCAAGTCTGCTTTTAATTTTTATTTAGATTTTTAAAGATTAATATTTACTATAGTGTATTTTTAATCTGGATTTTACTCTTATATTGGAATTATTTTAATTGATTACTTATAGAATTGTGATTTAAATTTGAAGACATTAAATTAATGTATGTATGTTATTTTTTACTTAACGCATGCATGAGAATTGTAAAAAAATTGGGTAGTAGAATAAAAGGCTTTTTTTTTATTTTATTTACGGCCCAAGTCACAAAGAGGAATAAGCCTAGCGGGAATCGAACCCGTGACCTCCAATATTACCTTTCTCTTGGCGAGTACCGAAAAATGTACACAACCCATGTGTGCATTATGATATGACTCACTAATGTACATTACTAATATATTACGAGGGAAACCCTAGAGCAGGTATGACCAACCTTTTCAAGATTGCGTGCCATTTTTAGGGTTCCGTACCTCGAAAGGAAAATACGAAACCACTTTGTTGTCTTTCCGAATGTCTGTCAAGACCCCTTTTCTCAGGAAGGCGGGGAGGTATTAAACTGAAATTTATATCAAATACTAAGGTCTACGGTCCCTTGGAGCTGTGAAAAAATCTAAGCGAACACAATCAAAAGATACAGCCGTTTATGCCGCAAATTTCCGAAAATTTTCGACACTTGAAAACTCAAAACCTACAGGGTACTTCCCTTCCAACTCAGAATCTTGAAATTTGGCACGAAGCAACGTCTTATAGCACAGATAAAGGGAACATTGAGAAAACCGTAAATTTTTAGTTACATCATATAATAAAAATATTTTTAATAATTTTAAACTTACTACCCCTTTCCTCATGAACGCGTAGAGGTATTAAATTGAAATTTATATTAAATACTCAGGTCTATACCTTTAAGCTGTAACAAAATCACTACAGGTTTGTACGGAACCATCGGTGCGCGAGTCCGACTCGCTCTTGATCGATTTTTATTTATTTTGGCAACACCCTTAAAATAAAAAAATAGCCCAAATATCAATCAATCAATGTTTTTCAAACATTACCAAATATTTTCATAAGCGCAGGTGTATACGACGACTTCGAAAAGGCGCGTGAAATATTATAAAACAAGCGAGTCGACCGCTAAATTAGCTCAGGGGCCACGTCATGGCAAAAGCCAGCGGGCCGCATGCGGCCCTCAGGCCGCACGTTGGTCATGCCTGCCCTAGAGTCTAGAACTAGTGATGATCTAGATACGGCACGTGCGAGCGGAATGCTATGGTGTCTAGAATGTAGATAATCAACTATTTTTATAACCAAATAAAACCTCGTGTCTATAAGAGTTAAGACCTAGGATTAATAATACGTAGTTCATATATTTATAGTTTAACTAGATGTCGTTTAATTTCGCAAAGTCGTACTTTTTTCCGCTATAAAAAGTAGCCTATGTCTTTCCCCGTGGTCTACTCCACATCTGTGCCAAATTTCATAAAAATCGGTCCAGTAGTTTCGGAGCCCATTCAATACAAACAAACAAACTTTTCCTCTTTACTATATTAGTGCAGACTAACAGAACGTTGATGTGCCATCTAAATTATGACTCGTATAAAATAAACCAACCTTTGAACCAAGAGCATACATCAGGATTCAGGACATGTCTAAGGAGGGTTCCGTAACTATCAAAGTATCAACGCGTAATAGGTTTTTTTTTTTTTCAAAATACTTCAAAAGTTAGTGTGGGATTTCGTTCAAAATATTTTTTCTAAAGAGATTTTAGCATGATGTAGCAGCATGGAAACTTACAAGTTTCTATCTCCTATAGTTTAGAATTGGCCGGGGGGGGGACCAACTTACAAACCACTTTGGAGGCCGATTACTCGAAAATGGTCGGCTTTGTAAAAAAATCATGTATGAAACCTAACGTTTATTTTAAAAAATCTATTCAACGATATCCCACACGATGGAGTAGAATGAAATATATTTTTCATCCCCACTTCACATGTATGGAGAGCTATCCCCAAAAAAATATAAAATTATTATTATTTTATAATGCCAAAACCGAGATCTATACACAATCTATAAATGTACTTTTCATCTATTTATATTTATAATTACAGGAGCTAGAAGCGCGGGCAGACAAACATACAGACAGACAGAAAGACGGACGGAGCGAAATTATAAGGGTTGCTTGTGTATTATGGAACCCTAAAAATTCAGCCTATTTTCGGACCTACCGAATGTACAGAAACATTAAAATTGGTCAAGCCGTTTCGGAGGAGATTGGTTACAAACTTACAAACAATGTAATGCTGTTCAAAAACAACACGGATATTTTGGACATAATATGATCTACTGATTATAATTATGTCGAGACGTTTAGGCTGAAAATTTGTAGCTAATAATAAATTTCGAAAAAAATATATATCCTAAGTACTTACTATTATAAATTAGAATGAAATTTGTGAGGATGGATGGATGGAATACGGAAGGGATTTTGATGAAATTTGGTATGATAGTAGTTTGAGCTCTGGATCAACACACAGGTTACTTTTTATCCCGAAAAAGTACAGTGTTCCCATGGAAATACTTACGCGGGCGGAGCCGCGGGCAAAAGCTAGTGTTAAATAAAATTACAACGCTCTTTACGGCGCTGTTATGGTAATAAGGTTAAAAGGGCCGCAAAGAGCGTAATGTAATTTTATATAGGTCAATGGACAAATTAGGCAAAGTCTTTGTTTCCTCTTTAAATCACCTGTTTCTGTGAGGTTAATGACCTCAGCGCCTTAGAGTGCGCAATTTATTTTTAATAATTTTCTGCCTAAGCGTCTTTACAATAAGCAGTTGATCATAAAAATCTTAAATAATTATATGTAGAGTATAATAAAGCATTAAATATATTTCCGTTGTCTAGTGTAACACAAGTTCTTCGAGATCTTACCACGGGACCAGATTAATGTGGTGTGAAAGCGTACATAGATATTACGTCCTTGGAGATCGCTACGAAAGTCTATCTTTAGACTTTTTAGTGTAGTCTATACCCTATGTAGATAAACCTGCTAGAAAACACTTAGTGCTTAAGCTAATGATGGAGGAACCTAATACCTAAAAAACGTATGACACTGATTGCAATCATAGGTTAATGATTCCTACATCAGGGACAATCATTCACGTAATATTTTCTATCATCTATGATCATCATTTAATTATTATTTCTCACAATGAACAATAGCAAGAACATTTTGACGTTGTTGGGTGTGAAATATTCTTTGTTTTCATTTATTTATTAATAAATAATTAACATCTTTTTCAACGTAATGTATACAGTCACGAACGCCGAACCGTTTGAATTCTAATGTTTCAACGTTATTCTTAAGGTAGATTCAATTACTTAAATATATTATTAACTTAACCAAGAGCATGTCATGTCTAAGGAGGGTTCCGTAAATATAAACGCGTAATATGTTTTTCTTTTTTTTTTTTTTCAAATTACTTCAAAAGTTAGTGTTCGATTTGGTTCAAAATAATTTTCGTAAAGAGTTTTCAGCATGATCTATTAGCATAGAAAATTGCAAGTTTCTAAGTCTTATAGTTTAGAAATGCCGGGGGGGCAACTTATAAATCACTTTGAAATTTTGCCTTTATTTTAAAATACCTATTCAGGAGAGCCCTAGAATATAAAATTTATATTATTTTATGATGCCAAATCTGAGATCTATACACAATCTATGACTATACTAAATTTTATTTATTTATATTACCGACGCTAGAAGCGCGGACAGACAGACAGACGGATGGACAGAGCGAAACTTCAAGGGTTCCTCGAGTATTACGGAGCCCTAAAAATGCGGAACCCCATCAGTCTCAACCCTCAGGTTATGTGCTAGTGCAATAGCATGATCTGAGACTGATCCGCGACTCTACTTCTAACAGGTAGAAACAGAAAGTAGAAACAGCTTTCGTAGTCTAGTGGTTAGAGCATTGGCTCTTGACTTGGAGGACGTGGGTTCTATTCCCGCATTGGAACAACAAAAAATATTGTTTCCAAGTTTGGTTAGGACAGTGCAGGCTGATCACTCGATTTTCTGAGAAAGATGATCCATGCGTCGGATGGGCATGTAAAAAGTCGGACCTGCGCCTGATCTCTCGCCAGTCGTGTCGGTTATCCGACCCACTGGATTACGAAAGTAAAGGAAGAGAGACTGCTCTTGTGTACTGCGCACACACTTGGGCACTATAAAATTACTCCTGCGTAACTGGCCTGGTTTCAATGAAACCGACCACCGTCACCGATATCGGTGTGGGGAGTTATTAAGTAGAATCGGCCTCACTTTAAATTTAAGTGAGATTCGGAAAATTCTTTCTTAACAAATCATTTTCATAGTAACTGTGCTAAATTTTAGCACAATCTATTCAATGATATGAGCTGTGTTCGGTCAGTAACTGTTGTTATATAAGATAAAGATCACGGGAGCTAATACACACCCTTGAAGTACCCCGGCTTTGACATTGACACGAAATCAACGGCTCGCATCGAGAATACTTTTATTCCAAGGTAAATATAGTTGATTAAAAAAGTTGGGTAGTTTGACAACAATTAATCCGTAATTAAATCGTTAAATTTCGACGACCCCTGTGGCTCAGTGGTTCAGCGCGTTGGTGCTCAAGCTGGGGGTCGCGGATTCGAATCCCGCCGAAGGAACAAAAAGTTTTTCCGTGTTCCTAGTTCATGGATGTGTATTAAATATGTGTGTTATATATTATGTAGGTATAGTATAAAAAGTATTAAATATACTTCCCGTTGTTTGGTACCTGTAACACAAGTTCTTCGGATACTTAGCACGAGGCCAGATTGACGTGGTGTGAAGCGTCCTTAAATATCTGGGGGCACGGCAGTGCCCCCGCCAAGTCGAGCGCGAAGCAAACACTGCCGTACCATCCTTTACTGGAACCATTTCGCCGCATTTTCAGGCCCCTATTTGAGGACCTCTGGATAAGACCAGAACGCAGAAATTTTCGTCATCCAATAAGCTATAATCACGTACTTAAAATCCAAAATTTCAAGTCTGTAGGTCATTTAGTTCCGAAGTTAAGCGAAAGCAAAGTTTCGCATTTTCGACACTCACTCACTCACTCACTCACTCACTCACTCATGATCATCAAAATAGAACTAGTACTTCCCATAAACTTAGAGAGCTGAAATTTGGTACAGAGTTGGGGTTTAATGGCCACATAAAGGGAAAACTATAAAAACTAGGATAATCAATCTGGGGGCATGGCAGTGCCCCTGCCAAGTCGAGCGCGAAGCAAACACTGCCGTACCATTCTTTACTGGAACCATTTCGCCGCATTTTCAGGCCCCTATTTGAGAACCTCTAGATAAGACCAGAACGTCGATCTGGGGGCACGGTAGTGCCCCCGCCAAGTCGAGCTCGAAGCAAACACTGCCGTACTATTCTTTACTGGAACCATTTCACCGCATTTTCAGACCCCTATTTGAGAACCTCTAGATAAGACCAGAACGTCGATCTGGGGGCACGGCAGTGCCCCCGCCAAGTCGAGCGCGAAGCAAACACTGCCGTACCATTCTTAACTAGAACCATTTTGCCGCATTTTCAGGCCCTTTTATTCTACTCGAACTTTATTCTACTCGAACATTACACAAATTAAATAAACAAATTACACTAAAATCTAGGGAAATAAATCAATATGCCCACGTTTCTACAAAAAGAAGTGAAATCCCACCAAAAACATTCTGTAAAAAACTAGCCAAGTCTCGATGGAGCTGCTTGTTTATCTCTAAAAAGTAATGAAATCTAGACAAAGCCGTGCCAAGTCTAAGGTTCCTTACTGCGATTTCTTTATTATTATAGTTAATGTTGTGTGACTTGGCCGTTGAACATTATTTATACGTTAGTGGCTACAAGTCAATTTTGTTTACACGTAATGTTATACCTGTTGTAACTACATATGTCTGTTAAGCGAGATAGCTTATACTGGTATCGGTAATTGGGCGCTTGTGTCTCATTTTAGGCTGTTGTTGATTATACAACACATGTATTGGAGCAATGGTGTCATGGAGCACCTTTTGTACCCTCGTGTACCCTTCAACGGCCAAGTCACAAAACATTAACTATAATAATAAAGAAATCGCAGTAAGGAACCTTAGACTTGGCACGGCTTTGTCTAGATTTCATTACTTTTTAGAGATAAACAAGCAGCTCCATCGAGACTTGGCTAGTTTTTTACAGAATGTTTTTGGTGGGATATTATTTATTTATTTAATCCATTTTTTATGGATTAAGCCTGGTAAAAAAGCAGATAGATCGCATGATGATAAGCGATTACCGCCGATTATTATGGTTTTTGATTACACTGTATTTGGCCATCCGGTATCATCAGCTATTCGACTCTTACCGGACGGAACAGTGTTATTTCCATCCGGTTTTTTGTAAGGCCGTAGCATCTTTGATCTTGCTTGTCGAGCCAGCCTATTTGTGCCGGTGTTTCTTCCACGGTTACTTTTGTTTGCATTATATATATGTATTATGTCACCGTCAAATTGTAAAAACCTTTAGATTGTAATATAACTAGTGAAATTGTAAAATGTCTAAAGACTCGGACATGAAGACCGAATACCCCGTTACATCCATACTAATATTATAAAGGGAAAATTGTGTATGTTTGTCCTTTTTTCACGCCAAAACTAAAAAAAGATAGTCTAGAGCCTGAGAAAGGCTACAGGCTACATAGGCTTTTATCGCGGGACATACACGGTTCCCGTGAGTTACTGTACATACGCGAGCGGGCCCGCGGGCATCAGCTTGTTATAAATATATAGCAAAGAATCTTTCGACAGTTTTTTACAATCTCGCTGGTTATATTACAATCTAACGGTTTTTACAAATTTTACGGCGACATATTATACATTCGGCAATCCATAGAAAGGCGCTTATTCGGACAGGTTTTTGTGATGCCTTGTTCTTACTCTCTCCCGGTATAAAGGGATTGGCCCTTAAGTGATACAGACATATGACTATTAATTATTCCGAGTACTACAATAGTCCTTGTGGAAACCGGTTGTGGGCGAAGGGAATAACCGCTGTAGATATCGGTAACCTTTCTATAGATTAAACAAAGTGACAGACATGTAACAGACATTTGTTTTAAGACTTTCCTTCTATCTTCACTTTTCTTTGTATAACAAATCATAATTATTATAAGACAGCTGAAATAAAATAGGATACAAATGTGTTTTTTAAGAAAGGATTTGAGACAAATAAAATTTACATACGATTTTTTTTGTTTGCGTATACTAATTAGAATTTTAATATAATCGTTACTCAATCTTAATTAAAATATTCATTCTTTTTTTTTTAAAGGCTTTTCATCACATAGATTATGTCAGCCGATTCAATTTCTTGATTTTGTTATTTTTAGTACATTTGTATCTACAATCTGATTGTAAAAGCTCGTCTCATATATTCTAAAATCATAAAAAAAAAATTAAATTTTAAGCTTATCGTCGCTAATAATTTTACACAATACGAATGCAACTATCATCACTGCTCGTTAGTCGTTACCAAAGAACTGCAACAGCCAACGACGTTTTTCTTTAGTTTAGTCCAATTATACTTAGCATATCTGTAGCATGTTTAGGTCTATGTGCAACCATATGCAATTATAAAACATGCGTATGCGCAGACTCATCATTAATTTTGGAATTGGTATGACATTCTTCCTTGTGAGATCGAATAATTTTGAGATGGTTTCCTCTTCCTTGAGGAATTCCAGTTTTATGTATGTATTTGTTTCGTTGACTAGGAGTTTGAAAACAAAATGGGTGAGTGAGTTGCAACATTATCCTTCAAGTCTTAGATTAAGAACATGTTCCATACATACATACATATAATCACGCCTCTTTCCCGTAGGGGTAAGCAGAGACCGCCTCTTTCCATAGGGGTAGGCAGAGACCACTTCTTTCCACTTGCTACGATCCTTACATACTTGTTTCGCTTTATCCACTTTCATTCTTACCATCCATTCCTCCTCTTACATTCAACGTAGCGAAGCGGCTCTCCATGAGCCACATGGAACATGTTCCAAATTTAGAATATCTGAAGCCAAGCCAAGACGAGCTGAGCGAAGCGCAGTGGCACCAGACCACCTTTTTTCGAAGCGTTTCGTCGAATTTTTGAACCCTCATAACTTGCCAGTAGCAGACTAATTAAACATGCAAAGTTATGATTGCAAAACTCCCTGGCCTAGTGGGTAGACCGTTTGATTCGCACTCGAGAAAGTGCAGGTTGGATTGCCAGGTTCGTGGCGTGTACCAATGAGACTTTTGCAGATCTCAAGTACATTAAACGGACGCACTAACGGTAAAGGAAAACATCGTGAGGAAACCCACACATGGTTGGCCCCAGACGTATTGACTAGTCATTCCTATAATTGTTGATATCATATAGGTATCAACAACACATACCAATTACTTACCAAAGGACACGATATAATATTATAATAACAGATAAATCGCTAAAAACAATTAAAAAGTTTATTCACACCAAAGCATGCAAAATAAAAACACGGAAGGAAGCAAACGCCATCGCACAAAATTTCCCATACGTCTACCACAATTTCAATGCTATGACGTCAAAATTCTTACCTAAAAGTTGAAATGAAATACCTACGTCAGTTTAATAAAAAAATAACAAAATACTTTTTTTATAAAATCAATTACCCAACTACTATTATTACGAATCTATTGACGTCTAATTTAATGAAATCGGATCAGTAGTTTATGCACTACGGCGGAACAAACATTACTTACATAATTATTAATTATTTAATACGGACTGCCAAAATCAATACGGGTCGGGTAAATGCTTTCCAATTTTGTTACGTATTTATCTGAATAAATAAATAGAGATAAATGAATATATAATAATAAATAGAGTAATAGATTATCATTTATTTAAAGCATCGCTTCATTGGTGTACCCCAAGAGCGCATATTTTCCAGTTGCTTTAAATAGGTACATTACTACTATCCTAATGTCCCTCGTAATCATCATATTATTTTTAGTTGTAGTAGAGCTGCAAATAAATGCTTCTTATATTCTTTTATTTGTCAGACAGCGACATACAATGGCTGTGTTCCGAAAAAATAGCGCTAGCAAAAAAACGTAAGCAAAATGGCGACCGCTGGCATTAAATAAGCAAAATGGTGGATTATGTTAGCAAGCGTGTCCTGGACTCCTGGCTGATAATGTTTTTTTTTCTTAAGCGCTGGCAAGCGCTAACAAGCGCTTTTTCCGCGCAACACAGCCAATGTAAGAAGACCCACGTGGAAAACGAAATTATTAAAGACATTAAGAATGTGGTTGCTGTAGTTTTTTTACATAGGTAGCAAAAGTTCGAAAATTGTGAAAAGTTCGAGTATTATTAAAAATAATAATGAAATTAAAAATAGTCGAGTTTACCGCCATAAAAATAAAATGTCTTATAAACAAAAGCTGAAAGGTCAAACGCTCTAGTGATGTTAAACTTCGATAAGTCTTTTATCGATATTAATTGACCTTGAAAATAATAATAGATTGTATTACAATTACATAATATAATCACTATAGGTACTATTTATATTCATAATCTCGGACAGCACAATAACATTTCTAGGCAGATTTTTTTTCTTTTTGTCATCTCTACACCCACATTTCTTGCAAATAAAGATTAGGATTATTATGATTATGACAAAATCGTCTTAATCATAATAATCTTTATTTAACAATGACTCTACAAAGGTAATATTCATAGCTAGAGATACCAGCGGTATTTTTTCATTTGCATACAAGATAGCTTTAAGTAAAATGATTCCTACCTCATTTTATTGTACCAAATACCAATACTATATTGACAATTAGTTATTCATTGGCTGGCCGCACACATACCATATTATTGGCAATAAAACTCATATTGACAATAATATTCCTTGCGTGCGGGCCATATTGCCGTTTTTAGAGTTCCGTAATACTTAAGGAACCCTTATAGTTTCGCTCTGTCTGTCTGTCTGTCCGCGCCTCTAGCTCCTGTAATTATGAATATAAATTGATGAAATTTGGTGCAGTTATAGATTCTGTATAGATCACGGTTTCGGGGTCATACAAAAATAATAATTTTATATTTTAGGGGTGGCTCTCCATACATGTGAAGTGGGGATGAAAAATATTTTTTCACTCTACCCCACCGTGTGGGGTATCGTAGAATAGGTCTTTTAAAATAAAGGCAAGGTTTCATACGTAACTTTTTTATAAAGTTGACTATTTTCGAGTAATCGGCCTCCAAAGTAGTTTGTAAGTTGGTGCTTCCCTAGCATTTTTAAACTATAGGAGATAGAAACTTGCAAATTTCCATGCTGATATCTCATGCTAAAAACTCTTTAGGAAAATTATTGTGAACCAAATCGGACAGTAACTTTTGGAGTAATTAAAAAAAAGCATATTACGCGTTTATAGTTACGGAACCCTCCTTAGACATGTCCTGACATGCTCTTGGTTAAGTTATTTATTTGTATGTGTTGACTTGTATTGATTATTTTATTCTGTCAATAATATTGCACGTGTGCGGCTAGCCAATGATTTTCAGATTATATTAGATTCATCGGTTTATTTTATTTAAAAGTAAAAATATAAACATTATTAGGTACTTGAGTAAACTAGCTATTAATATTTAATTTTTAACTATGACTTTAAACGACTAGCTCTATATAATAAGAAGGTCGGTAGAGATATTTTATTGTGGAGTTATTTTATTATTAATTATTTATCGATAATCGATGTTAAAGGTTTTTAATGACATCACTAAAATAGATTTCCATATTCGACAGCTGACTCAACGAAATTGAGAAAAGGTTAAGAGTTTTGAACTAAGTGCTTTAAGATTTCTTGAATGAAAGTTATACTAGGGAGTCTAGGGACAGACTAACTCAAGACAGTTTGCCAATAGAACTGAAAAGATACGACGGCCTCACAAACAACCAGCGCGAAATAACAATTGAGTTGTTTTGACGAGTTACGATATGTCGAGCCTTTAGGCATTTTAAAGGCTGCTGGCAACTAGGGATGTCGAAAATGAAAGAAAATATCGATATATCGATACATCGATATTTGAAAAAATATCAATATCGGTCTCGATATATCGCGAAAAAAATATCGATATATCGGTCAAATTTTTCGACCAATTTGCTTTTTTTTTAAATTAATTTACAGTCTGTCAAAAAAGTGAAGAAATTAAAAAGTGGCAACATCGTAGTGTCATCCCTTTTTTCTTAGATTGATTTGAAAGGGATAACACTACGATGTTGCCACTTTTTTGACAGACTATAAGGTCAGCCTAGCTCAGTAATAAAAACAGATTTTTTTATTCCAATCATTACTTTATTCTCAATCAATTATATGAAAGGAAATAAGGAATCAGTCAAATGTCAATTATGCTAGTATTTGTCCGAAATAGAAAGTAAAAAACGTAGTACAGCTGTTATAACTCATAATAACGTCAGTTGCTGTAATGTTAACACTTTTATACTAGAATAACTAGACTAACATTACATTTAACTTACTAATGTTACTAATAAATGAAATATTGCAACTAGCATAACTTTCACTTCGACAAGAATACATAGTTACGGAGATACATGAAGTAAGTAATAAAAACTATTTTCAATTTTAATATTACCCGGTGTTCAACATAAAATGTGTAATGGCGTATCTATTGTCTTGCGAATGATACCATCTAATTAAAAAGAAGGAAAAGGATTTAATGTAAACTGCATTTTTATTTAGTATTAAATGACTATTAATTAGAATTTAATATAGTTATAAATATTTGTTAAAATAATAATGAAGTACACTCGTTTTATCTAAGATTTTTCAAGTTACTTTTTATGAATACCAACATTTTTCTGGTTGGCAACATGCAAGAACGAGACACACGGCCTCCCTTCTGGCTATTTTGCTCGGCTCGGATTTGCCTCTATGATACGTGCATTGTGAAATACACTCTATTACCAAGGTAATACAGTTCATTTCAGCAATTACAAAATTCGGAGTCTTCTGAAATCCATAGTTACTAGATCCATTCAGCCGACAGGGCAGTTCAAAGTTAGTTACGCACTCACTACCACAGATTAGATTAATGGAATTCTGCACAACAATAACTTTTTTTCAATATTTTACGGCTTTGAATTCTAGCGAATTTAGTTAGATCGTCATGCGATGATAAATAAAAAAAATATCTATTTTGATACGAATTTCGATATTTGATTTTTTGTATCGATGTATCGATATATCGGATCAAAAAATATCGGCTAAAAATATCGATATATCGAACGCAAAATATCGATATATCGATATATCGATATTTTTTCAACAAGCCTACTGGCAACGCACTTGCAACTTCTCGGTATTGTACCGATGCTCGGTAATGATAGCTTATCAGTCATAATTATGTTCTGTTGCTAGCCATTATACCGGAAGATGTACATAAAAAAAGTAAAAACGGAAACGGATGAACACTTAAGAACATTACTTAATTCGAACGCACTACTAACCAAACTTAAAGGCTTAGGCTCCACTGCGCTGCGTTGCGTCCTCCGCGAGTATTATGTGTTCTGACTTCTGTGGTTGCGTCGCGTCGCGTCGTCGCTTCGGAGTAACGCATTGTATGCCACACCTGCGTTGTGTTGTGTCGACACACGACATCACAATGCAAGAGGGTGATAGCGCAACGCAACCCTTCATCTTCGTCTAATTCCGTTGTTCCGTTGAGACGTCGTGTTCGACGACGCAAACGCATTAACGGGGCATGTCATTCACACTGAAAGGAACGATACGCAACGCGGCGCTTTATTATTAAGATAGCTATTCAAAATTGACCTTTGATACACGTTTCATTGTAATAGTTCGAATGTAAAGTGGCAGATCGCTATACAGCGTATGTGCATTGTTAGATAACTGAATGTCACAGGAAAAATGTATCTTTTATTGTAGTGCATTTCAGGTTCAATTTTGAATAGCTATCTTAATGAAACCGACTTCCAAAGTAAAAATACACGTCTATGAAAAATACACAAAAAATATCAAATAAAACTTATTTTCTAATTAATTTTTATTTCATACTTTTCATAATTTTACCATTTTTAGTGATGTTTGTTAAATTATTATTAAAACAAAAAATGTTCTTATTATTAAAAAAAATATATTTAAAATAAATGATCGAATGTATAATAATTGAATAAGCGCCAAGCTTCCATTAGGTATTGTAATAAGGATGATCATGATTTTATCTATTTATGAGTTACACTAATTGACATAGTGGCATATGCTTGCAGTTCTTTAAACAACGCCGAAATCCCCAAACATGTATCTATAAGGAGTCAGAAGTTCTGTTCTGTACTTTTAAATCCAGGGCTCCAAGGGAGCAAAATCTTCCTTTTTGGTAGCATATGCTTGGACTACTCAGAGAAAAAGTCACAATCACCATATATGTACATATAAAATTCAAGGAGTTCCCTCGATTCCTCATGGATCACATCATCAGGTCACCACTTTTTTGAATACGGGACCAACTTGGGATATACCCTTTACATCAAAAAAATAAATTTTGAAAACCGAACGTATAACTGCCTCCTTTTTTTGGAAGTCGGTTAAAACTACAGCGCCGCGTCGTGTTGCGTATTGTCGCGGTATGAACTGACCCTAAGAGGATGTGAAGAACAATAAAGTACGTTACTTCAATATAGATGTGTGTGGTGAAGGTTAATTGACTTTCAAGTCTAAAAACCCAGCGCAATAAAACTAAATAGTCGAAAACGCAGTTGTGACTCCTCGGATGCTGCAGATGTCTTTGGGCAGCAGCTTTGGGACCGTCCATTAATCACGTGATGTTTTTAACAACTTTTTAGTACCCTCCCCTCCCCCTGGTGATACGTGGTGAGGTTTTATACTACCCCCCCTCCCCCACCTAAGATCACGTGTATTTTTTTTTACATAGTAAGCAGATCATGTTTGAAGAAAAACTTCTTAAAAAACAATTTAATCGAATAATTTAAGCAAGTAAAAACTATACGAGTCATTTGTTTTGTAATAACAACACTACGAATCTACAACCGATAATAATTTCGGTATGCATAGACTAGATTCGAAAATTAATACACGTGATGTCTCCTTATACCCCCTCCCCCCCTTGGTGATACTTGGTGATTTTTTTTCGGACCCCCCTCCCCCTTTAGGCATCACGTGATTAATGGACGACCCCTTTGATTATATACTACACTAGATAGAGCCTTAGACCGCGCGATTCCGCCGAAAAAAATAAGGGCCAATTACTGTTGGACTTAATTTGTACACACGCATAGACATACATATTGAACGACATGACGCGCGAGTGTAAGACAAAGCGGTAACGCACACAAGCATAGAAAAGCTGACCTGTCTTTTGCGCTGTATTTCTTAGGTGAAGCATAGCTCTATAGCTTCACCTAAGAAGTATATAATCTAGTATATTATATAATCAAAGAGCAGCAGTAATCGCTTCCCGCCGCTAGCCGCTCATGGACATTCGCATCACCTGAGGAGTGTGCGTAAATAATCTCACAGAATCAACTGACTCTAGTAACGTGTACATGCGATTAGGGTTCTACGTCCATCATAGATAAGGAATTAAGTATATCATTCGGATAGCTATCCTTTTCTGTTTGATTTTGGATAAGGCTGTTTGAATGGTTGTTACCAAGTTGATAACTATGGTGTCCAAATTGTTTTACGGATTAGTATTCTTCCATTCGTCTTGGATAATCTTCCTATCTCTGTAATAAGTATATGGTGGTAATTATTATGCTGTTTGTTTATCACCAACGCCAACGGGACGTCAACGAGAAATACATGACGGTGGTGCCGAAGTAGCGACACATTTAGGGTTGCCAAGCGTCCGGATAAAGCCGGACGTAGTTAGGCTTTTTGTTTGCGTGTTCGGCCAAAATAGACAATGTCCGGCTTGTCCGGATTTTATTAGGCTTTTTACATTTCGCAAACGATGACAATGAACAGGCATTCGATTTTTTTATGTATAATTTTTGTGGTGAAAATCAAAAAGGCTCGATTTTTAAAGACAATTTCACTGCCGTATTTATTAATGCTGAGATAAAATACTCAAGAATGTAGGATGTCAGGCTTTTTTACCCAAATGTCCGGCCAAATTGGCTGGTCTGTCCGGCTATTAGGTTTGGCAACCTGGCAACCCTACTGATTACTAAAGCCGTCTGTCTACCGCACGCCCGTCTCGTCAATCTAATCTCGACTTAAATAATCTCGTTCTCGTTGACGTTCTGTTGACGGTGACTTAAAATTTTTCAAATTATATTACAATTAAATTCGCCAAAAAATTTAAACAACTCAACTCACTTCACTCCATCTCTAAAGCCTCATTTACACAAGGAGAGTTTCTCGAACGGGTGCAGGCGACAATGTCAGGCGAGAATATTCTTGCATAGTGTAAACAACCTTTGAAGGCGAAAATCGTATGGCGAGTCTCATATACGAGAATATGATACGATATTCTCGCCGATGTTTACACTATGCAAGAATATTCTCGCCTGACATTGTCGCCTGCACCCGTTCGAGAAACTCTCCTTGTGTAAATGAGGCTTTATGCTAACTTCATAATAGTATCTGTATTCTATATACATGAAGAGGAGTTACAATCACTTACCATTAGGCGATGTTTCTGCTCGTTTCCTAGTCCATTTCATGAAAAAAACCATGTGTATGGTATGCACTCAGTGTATAAAATACTAGCGACCCGCCCCGGCTTCGCACGGGTACAATACTGACACTAATACTACAGAATGTCGCCCACTTCGCAACGGGCCGTGCAGCAGAAATCGTAATATTTTAATTTCGCTATAACTTCAAAACCAAAATTCCAATTTTAATCATACAAAGACCAAATATTATCTACATAAACTGTACTTAGTGATGAAATAATTTATTTTGATAAGGATTACTAGCATGAGTAAAATAAACGCGTTTAAATGTAGTCCAAAAAAAATTCAAGATTTCTAAATAAGAAAATGGTAGTTGTGCCTCACTCGACATAGATAGGTATAGTGTGTCGCGGACTTATTTGTAGATTTTTATAAGATCTACAATTAATTAGAACATTATATGGTTCTATCTTTTATAGTTTAGGCAGCGTACGCAAAATAAGTAACTTTTCTGGTTGTTTTTTTACACCTTGTGTCCGAAAAACCCAAATATCTTACGGAACCCTATTTTTTTCCAAAATAAAATATAGCCTATGTTACTCGTAGGTAATGTAGCTTTCGAATGGTGAAAGAATTTTTGAAATCGGTCCAGTACTTTTTGAGCCTATTCATTACAAACAAACAAACAAACAAACATACAAACTAAGTTTTCCTCTTTATTATAGTATAGATAAGGTTTGGTAAAATCAACTACGTATATATATTTTGGGTATATGATCTACTGCTCATATAAAGACGTTTAGGCAAAAAAATTATTGTCATACTCAAAGTTAAAAAATCATCTCATAATGGGTGAATCTCCGCTCAACGCAACTCCCCCATATAAAGGAGCATTTTTTTCCAGTATAACAATTATTTTTCTGCTTAAACGTCTAGAAACATTTGCAGTAGATCATATACCAAAAATATCCGTAGTTGATTTTACCGAACCTTATATAAATATGTAGTTTACGTAGTAATAATCTGTGGTATAGTGTCGCAGTTAGACTCTTAGGCCATTCGTGTCGAAGCATAGCTCTCCTTTAGTCTCCCCACAATGACGTCACCTGTTTGGCCACAGTCCAAAGTCCTTCCCACCGAAACCCACATGGTCGCGACCAAAACAATCAGATCACGAATTAAATCAAGTATTTCTACCGGTCCTCAACGACTTCCTCATTATGGGACAATTATGACCCTCGGTGGACGATTAGTGGCCTTGGACTGGCGGTCTATGAGGGCGTGGATTACCTCAGGGGCCAGGGCCCAGTTAGCTAAATTATTATCAGAACAACCCTTTGGTTGCACCGTGGGTGACCGTGGCGACAGGTAACGTCGCCACTCGCCACTGAGCATTACACAATCCTTCTCCATTAAATGTTTCACATCAGACAATTATTTTTGAGTTTAGTTGTGGTTTAGTTGATGCCTTTGTAATCTAAATATCTATTATATAAACAAATATAATAAAGAGTGTCATGGGATACTCATCCCAAACATACCTATCCGGTAGTTGTGGTATAGTATACGGGTACGCGACCCCGGCTTCCCTAGCTATTACTGTCCTATCCCTTGGCCTCCTGGGCGGTAATATCCTACTTTTTCTATTTCCCACTCTATCTTACCAATCTTCCTTTCCACACCACCTATCCTTCCCTTTCCCTATTCCTACCCACTCCGTCAATCCGTGGGAACGCAATGGATAATCATAAAAGTAATTTAATTATCCAAAATGGCGGCGATGTAGTTCGCCACCCATCACGTCTCGTTCTGGCGGAGGCGAAAAGTGGCACATGGAGAGCCGCTTCGCTACGTTGAATGTAAGAGTGAAAGTAATGGTAAGAATGAAAGTGAACGAAGCGAAATCAGTATGTAAGGATCGTAGCAAGTGGAAAGATGCGGTCTCTGGCTACCTCTACGGGAAAGAGGCGTGATTATAATATAGTCTATGCGACAAGTTGAAAATGGTACAAAATAGAGATAATGCTCTTACAATTATGTGCGATAGCTCATTGGATCCGGAATGACGTCTAGAAAAATGTGCCAAAAGCGTGTATTAGCACATAAAAAAATGCAAAAGTTATAAACAATTAAAGATGAAAAAAAAACGGCATTTCGTTTTTTGCCAATATTTAATAAACTATTAATATTTAAGAAATTTTAAAAAAAGATTCTGAAAGAGGTGGAAATTTCCAATAAAAAACTCCTGACTCCCGGAACTCTATCTCCATTATTTATAATTTTAATTTAACGCTGAAAATAGGTCTGCGCGTGACATTTTTAGGATGCGCGTGTCAGATTAGGGTAGACCCTAATCTATAGCTATAAGAGATATTAATATGTTACTATTTCATTTACTGATATTTCAATTTGAATATGTAATTATTAAAGCAAATACATTTATCTCAACCTAGCTCAGAAATTAAAGGTAGGTAGATATAAATATACCATTTTCTATGAGGATATTCATAACAGTTCAAAATACAAAACCAAGATAAATCAACATTATTTATTAATTCGGAAATAACAAAAACATGTGGGTAGCTATGTTATTTTATAAGACATTTTCTATTAGCAAAACACTTATTCTAAAGTTACGCGAACTATAATTTATCACTTAGTAAGTACAGAATAATAATTGAGATTCAAAAGTAATATAATATCCTATCAGCTAGAAATAAACCATAGGTACATCAACTAGACAAAACAATCGTGAACAATACTAACTTTTAACAATTATAATAATTATTAGGAAACAATATAATACCAAAGGCTACAGCCATAAAATATCAAATAATATTAAACACAATATTTAAATGACAAACAATAAGTAGGTAACATCACCTGTTATTTCAGCTTCCCGTGTAAGAGACCGACTGGGCCTGTCTCGCCTTTTTATAGGCCTCGGGGTTGCTACAGTTGTCACAGACCATAATATTTTATATACATTTAGTCTTCACACTTAATTATTTTACAATAATATTAATCATTACATCAACGACTCTTTAACTAACTAAGGTTTACCTAATATTTAACATATCTTTAAAATTCGAACAGTATTAATATTGGTGTTGCCAAATATTTAACGGAACTTACGAAACCAATTCAGACTTAAGTACAAATACTTCACCGATATTTATCTATACCTCTATAGTATATCTCCATATCTAACACGGCCATACTGACAAAGACTTCGTCCCGAAGTCAAAAAAAATAAATAAAAGCAATAATATTATAATGAGTAGTATGTTTAGTGAATGTTTTTTTTCTTTTTCTTTCCTTTCCTTATTTTTTTTTTATCCAATCCATATGCTATTGACACACAGGGTTCCTTATTTCTCAGTATTACAGTAGGGTGGCAGCATTTTTTCAGCTCGCGTTTCCCCTATTAAGCTATTAACAGTAGGGTGGCAGCATTTTTTCAGCTCGCGTTTCCCCTATTAAGCTATTGACAGTAGGGTGGCAGCATTTTTTCAGCTCGCGTTTCCCCTATTAAGCTATTGACAGTAGGGTGGCAGCTTTTTCAGCTTGCGTTTCCCCTCTCTCATTATTTGACCACAATCGTATAACAAATTACTTAAGAAATAAAAATAAAGTTACCAACTTTACTATATCATTGTTATTTGTCACAATATACATATATCCGTCAACATATTATGAAAATGTTTTACTTAAGAAAATATTTATTACAAACATACAAACAAAGTTTTCCTCTTTATAATATTAGTGTAGATATCCGTCAACTTTTATGAAAATATTTTACTTATATAAAAAAAAAACTTAAAATTCCTTATTGAATTCTATTACTATCAATTGTCTGAATAAAAATTGTATTATCGTATTCTTCATTAGTGAGAATGTACAATGTAAAACCTAAATTGTATCACAAGAAACAAACATCAGAAAAGAAAAATCGTTTTCCTATTTATAAATCAAAATGTGAAAATGTTTTACTGTAAAATCTATACCTACTGTATCACATACGTTTATCGAGGAAAAATATTTTATAGACGCCATTGATATGCTTTACTGTAAATGCAAAACATTACCACTGTCATATTTTAATCTGAACAAAAATCTAATACTTGAAAATGTTAAACTATAAAATTGTTAACTGTATTACTGCCATTTATCAGAACAAAAATCGTTTTATAAACTGAAACTGAAGAGAAAAAAAAATATCGTATATGAAAGTGTTTAACGAAACTAATAATTGTAATATCGTAAACTGTATCAATGTTTTTTATAAATGCAAAAATCGTTTTATAAACGTTTATATGTGAAAATGTTTTACGAAACTAATTGTAATTTCGTAAAATGTATCAATGTTATTTATAAATGCAAAAATCTTTTTATATTAATGTCAGTATGTGAAAGCGTTTAACGATGTCTATAATATGTTAAAATTATATAACTTTAAAATCGTTAGCTGTACTGTTATTATCAGAACAAATCGTTATAATATATAAACGTCAAAACGCTTATTACTTAGACCATCAGATTATATTGATAATATTATGCAGCGAAATCCATCTTGGTCACGTCTCGATATACTTTTTTTCATACTACCTACATAATCGGGTCAACATTAATTAATACTTTTAACTCGAGAATAAAGATCTTTAAACCTAAAATGTGTAAATATATAACTGAATAATTTTAAACTGTATCACTGTCATTTATCAAGACAAAAATTGTTTTGTAATCGTCAGTACGTGAAAATGTATAACTGTAAAACCATTAACCGTATCAATGCCGTTTAACAATTAATAGAACAAAGGTCGTAAGTGTTGTACTTATTCAGCAATTAAAATAATATGTACCTAAAAATTATTATTGAAGTACCTACGTGTTTTTTTTTTAAACCATACTATTTTGCCATTCTTAAGAATTGTTATATTTCACACCATTTAATTAAATCCAAACAAGACTAGTTTAAACTATTAGTTTCGGAATGGAGATTTAAAAAATGTTCCCCAATCCCAAAAAAAAGGCAAATACAGTTGTAAAGTCGTAAGAAAAACCGGTTTAGAAGATTTTTTTTTTGTTTAAAGTTTAATTATTTTTGCCTCATCACGCAATGTATTACGCCGTACGGGCCAATGTCGAGAGGCTCAGCTGCCGCCTTGTGTTGTACATGTACGTTGTACATTGCGTGTTGAAAGTTTTAACTTTTACAAAAACAATCGATTAAAAGCAAATCACAAGTACCAAATACCAATGGATATATCTCATGGCCTATTATCAAACTCGCCAGTTATCGGGACTGTTCTGTTTACATCAGGTCAAAATATAATCCTGATTAAGAGATTTAATTATTATTTTCATATGGATAAAAGAGTACCAATCATATTATATATGTATAGATGTTTTAAATCGGCCTATTTAAAAAAAATTACAGACTGAAGATGACATAAACAATGGTCTCAATCTTTTCGGTAATTATATGTAAAAATGTATAAATAAGGTACTATTCAAATTAAACTATTATCGAACAACGTCTTTAAATCGTATCGTTATGCCTTTTCTCAAAAATATTATATTAAACACCAATATCAATACGTTATCAATTTCTTTTGATAATTAAAACAATTATTACATTATTGTTCGTCAAACCTTCTTTTGTTAGACTAATATTTATTCTGTGTCATTGTATAATTTTAAAATGACCTATCAATATTAAGTTAACCAATCACTCCATTGGTTGTAAAAAAAATACATATAACCTTATATACCGACATTATCAATCGTATTGTAATACCTGTATAAACACTAAAATTTTATTCTACACTCACATCACCTTAATAACCGTTCGGCCAATTCTGACCAGAATTATGATGCTCTGGGGTAGTACCTCAGATAGCTTGGAGCACCGCGGAAGACTGCGCCACTTTTGTGAGGTTGCAAATCTGTCTTGGACAGACCTTCAGACCTTGCAACGCGAAGACACGACGCTGCAACGCGATCACACGACCATTCTGAAACTGACAAAACTGTATTAGTGGGTTGTTCGTAATCCAACTTCTGATGTCAGATTAGGGTAGACCCTAATCTATAGCTATAAGAGATATTAATATGTTACTATTTCATTTACTGATATTTCAATTTGAATATGTAATTATTAAAGCAAATACATTTATCTCAACCTAGCTCAGAAATTAAAGGTAGGTAGATATAAATATACCATTTTCTATGAGGATATTCATAACAGTTCAAAATACAAAACCAAGATAAATCAACATTATTTATTAATTCGGAAATAACAAAAACATGTGGGTAGCTATGTTATTTTATAAGACATTTTCTATTAGCAAAACACTTATTCTAAAGTTACGCGAACTATAATTTATCACTTAGTAAGTACAGAATAATAATTGAGATTCAAAAGTAATATAATATCCTATCAGCTAGAAATAAACCATAGGTACATCAACTAGACAAAACAATCGTGAACAATACTAACTTTTAACAATTATAATAATTATTAGGAAACAATATAATACCAAAGGCTACAGCCATAAAATATCAAATAATATTAAACACAATATTTAAATGACAAACAATAAGTAGGTAACATCACCTGTTATTTCAGCTTCCCGTGTAAGAGACCGACTGGGCCTGTCTCGCCTTTTTATAGGCCTCGGGGTTGCTACAGTTGTCACAGACCATAATATTTTATATACATTTAGTCTTCACACTTAATTATTTTACAATAATATTAATCATTACATCAACGACTCTTTAACTAACTAAGGTTTACCTAATATTTAACATATCTTTAAAATTCGAACAGTATTAATATTGGTGTTGCCAAATATTTAACGGAACTTACGAAACCAATTCAGACTTAAGTACAAATACTTCACCGATATTTATCTATACCTCTATAGTATATCTCCATATCTAACACGCGCGTGGCGTCGAAAGCGAGTACGGCACATTAATTAATTTATTTAAGGTATTGAATATATTTTTTTAAGTTTGAAAAAATTATGGTGTGTTCTGAACACTATAAGTAATTTATTCCCGTTAGAAATTTTACTTCAAGTTAATTTTTCAACGAGTTAAACAATTGTTAACTAACAAAATTTTCTCGAACTACCGTCTTAATTGTAAGTGAAAAAAAAATGTTTAAGTAATGGTCGTAAAAAATTTTCGCTTCGTACCTAGAGCCTTTTTTACATACATACTTAACAAGATCGTGCCATAAAAGTTAAAAAAATATTTATACTTTGTTATAACAATTTTTTTACTTTAACAACATTACTTGGATTTTTAAGTTTTTGTTCAAGGAAAAAAATTGTTATAAACAAAGTATAAATATTTTTTTTACTTTTATGGCACGATCTTGTTAAGTATGTATGTAAGAAAGGCTCTACGAAGCGAAAATTTTTTACGACCATTATTTAAACATTTTTTTACTTTAACAACATTACTTGGATTTTTAAGTTTTTTTTTTTTATATGAAATAAGGGGGCAAACGAGCAAACGGGTCACCTGATGGAAAGCAACTTCCGTCGCCCATGGACACTCGCAGCATCAGAAGAGCTGCAAGTGCGTTGCCGGCCTTTTAAGAGGGAATAGGGTAATAGGGGAGGGTAGGGAAGGGAATAGGGTAGGGGATTGGGCCTCCGGTAAACTCACTCACTCGGCGAAACACAGCGCAAACGCTGTTTCACGCCGGTTTTCTGTGAGCCCGTGGTATTTCTCCGGTCGAGCCGGCCCATTCGTGCCGAAGCATGGCTCTACCACGTAAAACACTTTTTTTTACTTTAACGTTTTCGTTAAAGTAAAAAAAAATGTTATAAACAAAGTATAAATATTTTTTTAACTTTTATGGCACGATCAGTATTGTACCCGTGCGAAGCCGGGGCGGGTCGCTAGTGTATAATAAAGAGGAAAGATTTGTTTGTATGTTTGTTTGTTTGCATTGAATAGGCTCTGAAACTACATGATTTTCATAAAATTTGGCACAGATAGACCACGGGGAAAGACACTTTACTTTTTGTTCCGGCAAAATTTACGGTTCGTACGTACGAAGTCGTTGGCAACATCTAGTAGTCAATATGCATCTGCCTGCATCACCACGTCAAATAACGACGTTTTCTGTTAGTGTCGCAGTAGCAGTACCTATTATAGTAGGTATTCTTCTAAAGATGAACTCTAAAGACCTGCCCATGACCCTAAATTTATTTAAAAAAATTAACTTAAACAGAAATATAAAACAGAACTAGCTTTTGCCCGAAGCTCCGCCCGCGTAAATACATTATCCCGCGAGAACACTGTACTTCTTCGGTATAAAAAATATCCTATGTCCTTTCCCGAGATTCAAAGTATGCTTATACCAAATTTCATACAAATCGGTTCAGCGGTTAAAGTGTGAAGAGGTAACAGACAGACACATAATATTACCTAGTATAGATTATTATTAACAACCATCATATTAATAACATTATTATGCAACTGCGGACGCTCTGTCATCAATGTAATTTATTAATTTAGATTTTAACCTTGGTTTAAACCGAGATTAAAAAATAAATTTGATGTGACCTTAACGCTGAAGATGCAAAAAGTGGCCTTAGGTTTTAAATTTGGTCTAGCGCTAGGTTTTAAACTGCCTTTCAAATAATGCGCTTGTTAAAAACATATTTTAATTTTGAATGATGCTAAGTCATCGATAGGTATTAATATAGCACATTATTTTTAAATAACGGCTTAAATTTCGTTTCCTCGTCAATCGTCATGCATTAATATTTAATCAAGATGTTTATCAATTATACCATTCATTCAAAATCATGGTGTCAAACGACATTATCATCGTAATATTGCAACAGCCTCCGTGGTCCAGTGGTTTAGAGTTTGGCTCTTGACTCGGAGGTCGTGGGTTCGATTCCCGCATTGGAACAACAAAAAATGTTGTTTCCATGTTTGGTTAGGACAATGCAGGCTGATAACCTGATTGTCATTTGTCTGACAAGAAACATGATCCATGCGTCGGATGGGCATGTAAAAAGTCGGACCTGCGCTTGATCTCTCGCCAGTCGTGTCGGTCCGTCCGTCCCACTGGGTTACAAGAGTAAAGGAAGAGAGAGTGCTCTTGTGTACTGCGCACACACTTGGGCACTATAAAATAACTTCTGCGTAGCTGGCCTGGTCTCAAAGAAACCAGCCACCGTCACCGAAATCGGTGTGGGAAGCTATTAATATCCCGACGACCTCTTCATCTCAGTGACTAGTGCGTTTGCGCTCAAGACAAAGGTCGTGGGGTCGATCCCGCCAGGAAACACAAAAGTTTTCTGTGTTACTAATTCATATGTCATGGATATATTATAGTATATGTCACCGTAAAATTGTAAAAACCGTTAGACTGTAAAATAGCTAACGAGATTGTAAAAATATGTCGAAAGATTCAAAACTATATAATATTTATAATTTAACGAAAAATAATATTGTGTTAAATTATAGGCAGCATATTCGCGTCGGAAGTCTATAAACATTTTACAATTTCACTAGTTTTATATAATATCATAAATCATTACTTTGCAGAATTTATTTCTTATTAGAAATACGAGTACTATTGAATGGTTTAATATTTACAGGTGTGTATTTTTTCCAAAATCAATCGATCCGATTTCTGGCTAGAGAAATTGATTTACCCAAAAAACTAATGATGCAGTTTTAGTTTTAGTCAAAATCGGGTTCGCAATTCCTTTCAGCATTTTTCATTATCTCTTATATAGTTTTGGATTTCACATAGGTACCATGCCCATAATCCCTTACCACAATCCACATCTGTATTACGTCGGGTAGGGTCAAGTAACATTGGATAGACAAACCTATTTATTTGTCATTAACCTAGTTTAAAAACAAAACGACGCCATCTTTCAGTTGCCATGACAACGCATCAACAAGTGTCAGACTTCAGAGACAGTCAACACCCAAATATCTTTTGTACAGACAGTTTTTCGTAAATATTTGCTGATATTTTTTATTTATAATAATGGAGGCAACTGATGATGATGACTTCGCCACTATGGCTGCAGGCAATGAAACTACGGACGCAGAGAAGGAATATGAAAGGGTAAGATATACAATTTGATATCATTGCTGCAGCTAGCTGCTAGAGGGAATATCCTTGTTAGTTGTCGTGTCAAAAAGCTGTCAGATGTTACGAATTTAAAACCCTCATTTAGTGCAGGCGCTATAGGTAGTTGAGTATGCAAAATTTGGGGGCCGAAATCCACCAATGGGTTTAAATTAAGAAAAGGTCAAAAATGAATAATGCGGCTCTTGCCGGACAAATATTTGGTCCATTTTTTTGATCCTCCTACGCTTATTTCTAAAGGTATTGAGTACAATTTATAAATTAATAATTTTAATGATTATTTCAGTACATAATTACCTAATTTATTTTTTTAGGGTTCCGTAATACTCAAGGAACCCTTGTAGTGTAGGACAACATCTGTAATATTTAGTGGCATTACTACTTGGTAAATGTAAAAATATATATTATTTTAAGTTTAGTTTACTAATTAAATATGTATTTAATTAGTAACTTTGGTACTTTTTAAATGTTTAAAAAGTACCAAAAAAAATGTTTTTTGCGAAATTGGTAAACAAAACCTACATCTTAGTTTACTTACATCATATACAAAAATATTCCTTATGGTCAGTATGAACTTAAACGCACAAAATATATCGGAGATATTTACAAATATATTCCTGCGGCCGTATACTTCATACACCTTAACCTACAACTTACAAGTGACGTCACTTGTAGGTTAAGTTTAGTATGGAGCGTTTTTACGAGACTCGCGAAATTTTGTATACAATTCGCTGTACCTTTGAAACTATTGCCTTTTGATATAGGTACGGTTTCTTCTGAGTCAAAAATCAGTTCGCTTGCCTATAATGAATATAAATGGTTTAATTTGGTATAATAACTCCCACACCGATCTCGGTGACGGTGGCCAGGAGTGATTTTATAGTGCCTAAGAGTGTGCGCAGTACACAAGAGCACTCTCTCTTCATTTTACTCTCTTAACCCAGTATGACGGATGACCGACACGACTGACGAGAGATCAGGCGCAGGACCGACTTTTTGCAAGCTCATCCGACGCATGGATCATCTTTCTTGTCAGGTGATCAGCCTGCGTTGTCCTAACCAAACTTGGAAAGAACATTTTTTTGTTGTTCTCTTGTGGGAGTCGAATCCACGACCTCCGAGTCGAGAGCCAATGCTCGAACCACTAGACCACGGTATAGTTAATGATTGTATATAGGTCTCGGTTTTATATAGGCGTTTATATAGGCGATTGGATTGTATATAGGCGTGTGTATAGGCGTTTTCCAGGCCGATATCGGCTATCGTGTCGCGTGACGTGAAACCGCTTGAACTTGCCTCTTCTGTCACAGATTCTCGAAGACCTCCGCGAGGCCGAGGGTATGAAGATGTACGCTGACGTCTACACCAAGCTCTACGACTCGTACTTGGAGCTGAAAGACGAGAACCGAGCGAAGCAGGAGGAGATTACTGGTCTCAATGTATGTACCTACTTGTTATTTGTGAATAGCTTTTGCCCGCAGCTCCGCTCGCGTAAATACAGTAATCAGTATCCCACGGGAACACTGTATTTTTCCGGGATAAAAGTGGCCAATGTGTTAATCCAGAGCTCCACTAATCCATCTATCCTCACAAACTTTCACATCCTACCTATTATAAACGTAGAAGTTTGTGAGGATGGATAGATGGATGTTTGTTACTCTTTCTCGCAAAAACTACTGAACAGATTTTGATGAAATTTGGAATAGTAGTAGTTTAGGCTCCGGTTTATTACTCTTTCACGCAAAAACTACTGAACAGATTTGGATGAAATTTGGAATGGTAATAGTTTAGGCTCCGTATTAAAACATAGACTAGGTACTTTTTGATCCGAAAAAGTCACATGGGGTACTTTATTTACGCGAGTAATGCCGAATTTACTTACTAATGCATGATTATTTTATACAAAAGCTGACTTTTTACTCCGCCGCCTGTGGACCGATTTTCAAAATTTTTTCTGTGATGTATAGGGTGTAATCCCAAATTGGTCCTTTTGATATCAAAATGGTGACCTGATGATGGGATCCATGAGGAATCGAGGGAACTTCTCGAAATTTATATGGATACATAATTATGGTGATTTTGACTTTTTCTGAAGTAGTTCAAGCATATGCTACCAAAAAGTAAGATTTTGCTCCAAGGTATACCCTGGATCCAAAAGTACAGAACAGAACTCCTGACTATTTATAGATACTTGTTTGGGGATTTCGACGTTGTTTAAAGAACTGCAAGCATATGCCACCCTGTCAGTTAGAGTAATCATCATCATCATCACCACTATCACACCATACGTCATCAGATTATGATGATATAAAAGGTACTTCTCATAGTATTTTACACTAACACGGAGATCTTTGAACATTACTCTGCCGTTTATGGACCTATTTGCAAAATTATTTTGTTGTTGTAAAGGGTTTAATTCGAAATTGGTCCTTTAGTCACGAAAGTGGAAACCTGATGATGCGATCCATGAGGAATCGTCAAAGTCTTCAGTAAAAGTCAAAGTGATTTTGACTTTTACTGAAGTAACACAAGCATATGCTACCAAAAAATAAGATATTGTACCAAGGTATATCCTGGATCCAAAAGCACTGTACAGAACTCCTCAGTCTTTAAAGATATGCGTTTGGAAATTTCGGCATTGTTTAAAGAACTGCAAGCATATGCCACTTTATAACACAGTAATCATCATCTTAATAGCAATACCTAATGGAAGCTTGGCGCGTATTCAATTATACATTCGATCGTTTAGTTTAGACCTTCATAAGACGTATTAATAATAACTTCACAAAATATATCACTAAAAAGGGTGAAATTATTATTTTTAAACAAAAAATTAAACCGACTTCCAAAGTAAAAATACACAAAAAAGTATGAAATAAAACTTAATCTCTAAATAATTCTCCTTTCAAATTCGGCTAAAATTTTTACTATTTCTCTACTCAATCTTATTAATTTTGAAGTCGGTACCAGCAAATATGAACGTAAGTTCTATAAAATATTGTAGAATATTGTTTGGGGTGGTACCGATTTCAAAATTAAGAAGATTGAGTAGAGAAACAGTAAAAATTTTAGCCGAATTTGAAAGGAGAATTATTGCACCTTTTAAACCTATCTCTATTATTGATTTTGATTATTTAGTAAAACTGTTGAAAGATTTTAAATGTTATTTCCAGGAGAAAATTTGTCGCTTTGATACCACTCTAGAGGAGTACATAGCAGAGCTGAAGGACTCCAACAAAACCATCGAGAAACTGCGAGCAGACATAGGTGAGTGTGATAGCGCCGTACGAAATAAGAGCGAATTTAATTTCTGGAGGCAAAAATTAAATTCGCTCTTATTTCGTTCTTGGATAACATTTTCTAACCAAACCTAATTATAAGACTAGATAGTATGCCTTAAATTATGTGTACAAAGTTTGATGAAGTTTGGTTGTACCGTTTTAAAATTAAAACGAAACTACGTTTGTATGGGATGTCGACCGTCCGTGGGACCCTTAAGTCTTTACAGATCATGTGAGCAAAATATCCGTTGAATGTTACTGATTTTACCGAACCTTATATAACTAGATGTTGCCCGCGACTTCGTGTGCGCAAACCGTACATTTTTCCAGGATAAAAAGTAGCCTATATCCTTCCCCGTGGTCTACTCTATATTTATGAAAAAATTCATTGAAGTCGGTCCAGTAGTTTCGGAGCCCGTTTAATGCAAACAAACAAACAACTTTTTCTCTTTATAATATTATAGTATAGAAAATGGATTACAATTCCAATGTCTCGCTAAAATTTGAGAAGGGCTGGACCGATTTAAATAATTTTTGTGTCGAAATAATCGTGGAAAAGTTCAGGGAAGGTTTAAACGGTGACAAATATTGGAAGTGTAGGTGTAGTTATATATTTATTCCCGTTCATAGTTAAGACAGAACAACGTGTATCGGGACAACTAGTTTTTAACCGACTTCCCAAAAAAGGAGGCGGTTATACGTTCGGCTGTATATATATTTTTTTTTTTTTTTATTTTTTTTGTATGTTCAACGATTACTCCGCCGCCTGTGGACCGATTTTCAAAATTTTTTCTGTGATGTATAGGGTGTAATCCCAAATTGGTCCTTTTGATATCAAAGTGGTGACCTGATGATGGGATCCATGAGGAATCGAGGGAACTCCTCGAAATTTATATGGACACATATGGTGATTTTGACTTTTTCTGAAGTAGTTCAAGCATATGCTACCAAAAAGTAAGATTTTGCTCCAAGGTATACCCTGGATCCAAAAGTACAGAATAGAACTCCTGACTCCTTATAGATACATGTTTGGGAATTTCGGCGTTGTTTAAAGAACTGCAAGCATATGCCACCTTGTCAGTTAGAGTAATCATCATCATCATCACCACTATCACACCATACGTCATCAGATTATGATGATATAAAAGGTATTTCTCATAGTATTTTACACTAACACGGAGATCATTGAACATTACTCTGCCGTTTATGGACCTATTTGCAAAATTCTTTTGTTGTTGTAAAGGGTTTAATTCGAAATTAGTCCTTTAGTCACTAAAGTGGAAACCTGATGATGCGTGCCATGAGGAATCGAGGGAACTCCTCAAAATTTATATCCACACATATAGTGATTTTGACTTTTACTGAAGTAACACAAGCATATACTACCAAAAAAATAAGATATTGTACCAAGGTATACCCTGGATCCAAAAGCACTATACAGAACTCCTCAGTCTTTAAAGATATGCGTTTGGAAATTTCGGCATTGTTTAAAGAACTGCAAGCATATGCCACTTTATAACTTACAGTAATCATCATCATCATCTTAATAGCAATACCTAATGGAAGCTTGGCGAGTATTTAATTATACATTCGATCGTTTAGTTTAGACGTTCTTAAGACGTATTAATAATAACTTAACAAAATATATCACCAAAAAGGGTGAAATTATTATTTTTAAACAAAAAATTAAACCGACTTCCAAAGTAAAAATACACAAAAAAGTATGAAATAAAATTTAATCTCTAAATAATTCCCCTTTCAAATTCGGCTAAAATTTTTACTATTTCTGTACTCAATCTTATTAATTTTGAAGTCGGTACCAGCAAATATGAACGTAAGTTGTATAAAATATTGTAGAATATTGTTTGGGCTGGTGCCGATTTCAAAATTAAGAAGATTGAGTACAGAAATAGTAAAAATTTTAGCCGAATTTGAAAGGGGAATTATTTAGAGATTAAATTTTATTTCATACTTTTTTGTGTATTTTTTTAAATAATAATTTAATGTATTTATTAATATTTTTTAACAAAAATTTATTTATAATTACTTATTCAACATTACTAGCATAATTAGTAGCAGTTCACAATAAAATTTGAAGGTCGCGTCACGTCACAACACGATTTTGCATAATAAGTATAATGCCATCTGTCGGAAGCTACTTCTAACAAGTGACTAAAGTGCGGCTCAATACACAAATGGCGCTAGTTGTAAAAAAATATTTTAATTTTTCTATTGTTTTTTGAAGTGATGTTTTATGGGTATAAATTATACAATGCGAGTATTTTTTTTTTTTAAATGATAAATGAAGTGTCACTTCTACCACGTGTACCTACATATTCTATAGTTTGTACCTTTAACTTGTGTACTTACACGTCATGTTTTTTTTTTATTAAAAATTAAAAAGACCCTGCCTTACAACTACTCACTCAAACGTAAAGCAGATTTTAAACGAAATTTTAATGTTAATGGACTTAATTTAAAGAGATAATTTGAATTTTGAATTGGAGTTATGCCGGGGAATTCAATATTCAATGTGTTTTTTTTTTTTATTTATTAAAAATTAAAAAGACCCTGCCTTACAACTACTTACTCAAACGTAAAGCCGATTTTAAACGAAATTTAAATTTTAATGGACTTAATTGATTGATGAGATTGTACTAGTATAAAAATAAGTGTGGGCTAATTATAACGTCAGCTGTCCAATCTATATTCTAAACGTGTGTTTAGACTTCCTAAACTATAAGAACTTCCTTGGTGCCTAGATAAATCTAGATTCTAGAACGTACTATAGGAAGTCTAATCCTAGACTAAACGAAACCACGATAACGACTTTTTGTTTAAATTATTATGTCAATTATCATACCTTCAGGCTACATAGTCTAAACATATAATATGTAGGTAGGTCATAGTTTTATATGACTAGGCATAATTATTAAAGTATGAGGCAGTTTTTAAATTTACAACACATATTGGCTATTTATATAATACTATAGATACATAAAAATATTATGTTTAATCAATTAAAATAAAATCAAAATATCATTACTGTAAAATAAATTATTTAAGGTTCTTAAAAATAAAAATATCCGCCATCTTGGGAAAATTTTGAAATTGGAATGGCTTGCGTTAGGCCTTGATTATTATTTAAAGGACGTGTGCAACTTTGTCGTGTAGTAAAAAAAATAAAACGTTCTTGCTATATAACTTGTCTGGAGATAATTTGGAGTTTTGCCAGGGAATTCAATATGTATTCAATGTTCAACGTTGTTGTTTTTGTATTTCTTTCTTAAATGTGTGTTATTTCGACTCTTAATGGTATAGAATACCTTATTGGTATAGAATATTAACAATTAAATATTCGTGCACAAGTATGGGCAACTTCAAAAAGCGTGCTATTTAGTGTTGCCTCCAAAACTCCCTAGGAACTTTTAGTAAAGCGTCTACCACTTTACTGAATCGACTGCCTTGACTCGTTAACTGCAATTAGGTACTATTTATTTGGACTATTACTTTATACTTGACGATTTAGAATTAATACTGTATTGAAAACAAACAAGAATTCTATTTCCTGCCTTTTAACTTGACACTGGCTAATGGTTTTAAGCCGTACGCTATTTAAAAAAAAATGGCTTGAAAACTTTGGTAAGCTCAAACAAAAGTCTGAGTCCGGATGTATACCTAAGCTGCAGATAACTCATCTTCTATCTCTCTTCTAGAGGAAGCCCGTGCGTTAGCAGACGCTATGCACTCCCGTGAGCTGGCCAGCGTGGAGAGTTTGGAGACGATGAAGAAGAACGTGGCCAGACTGGAGAAAGAACTAGACGCGAGGAAGAGAGTGGGAGATGAGGACATGTTAGTATTGCTCCCTGGTTAACTTATCTATAAGGTTGATCCGAATCAACTACGGATATTTTGATTGTATGATCTACTGCTTATGTCAAGAAGTTTAACATAGGTACATATAATCACGCCCGCGCCTCTTTCCCGTAGGGGTAGGCAGAGACCACTTCTTTCCAGTTGCTACGATCCTTATATACTTGTTTCGCTTCGTCCACTTTCATTCTTACCATCCATTCCTCCTCTTACATTCAACTTAGCGAAGCGGCTCTCCATGGGCCAAGACGTTTAAGGTGAAAAAAAATATAGAAATGGGAAAAGGAAGTCCCAAAGAATGCTCAAAATAAACGTAAATGATTTTAAACAAACTTAAATACTTACATCTAGATAATAATAAATTTAATTGAAGTGTCTGTTTGTTATTTCAAATTAGTAGCTTGCCCGCAACTACGTACGCGCTAAAAGAAATTTTACCGCAATAAAAAGTAGCCTATGTCCGTCCCCGTGGTCTACTCTATATCTGTGCTAAATTTCATCTCCAGTAGTTTCGGAGCCTATTCGATGCAAACAAACAAACAAACTTTTCCTCTTTATTAGTTATATTAATATTATTATATAAAAGGCAAAGCTGATTGATGTAGGCATCTACTAAGGAAGGGGGATTCAAGTTTAAAACATAATTTCACGCAGGCGAAGCCGCGGCCAGTTAATGCTTGTTACATTATATTTTTCTATAGTAATTCTTAAAACCGGATTTTATAGGTGCTAGACTTTCGTCGATATAATCAAATTTTTATAAATCGTTACTTCTTACCATACCAATTTGATACAGTGGCGCGACCTCAGCCGTGAAAGAGAAGGAGCGATTCGAGAAAGAGATAGCGAAGTTAACAGGGGAGTTGGACGTGGTGAAGCAGCGGCTCGCCAATTCCGCCAGTTACGTGGAAGAGCTGGAGCAGAAGAATAACGCAGCAGAGGAAAACATAGCGAGACTGGCCGAACAGTTGGAGGTGAGAGATTTAGCGCGGTTAGGTTAGGTTAGGTAGTGGCAGTTGGAGGTGAGAGATAGCATGGTGAGGGATAGAGATAGTGAGACTGGTAGAGCAGTTGGGTATGAGAGAGATAACGGTGAGAGACAGAGATAGCGAGTCTGGCTAGCAGCCAAAGGTGAGAGAGATGATGCAGTGAGGGAGAGATAGTGAATCTGGCGAAGCAGCTGGATGTGAAAGAAATGTCCTGGTGAGAGTCAGAGATAGCGAGTCTGACAGAGCAATTGGAGGTGAGAGTGATAGAGCGATGAATGAAAGAGATGGCACGACTGACGGGATAGTTAGACGAGGTGATGCAGTGGATTGCCAACTCCGCAAACTATTTGGAAGCAACCCTTCCAAATAGTTTACGGAATTGGCGTAGCAGAAGAACAACAGAGTCTGGCTGAGCAGCTGGAGGTGAGAGAGATAGCGTGATGAGAGACAGTGAAAGTGTGTCTGGCGAAGCAGCTGGAGGTGAAAGAGATGTCCTGGTGAGAGTCAGAGATAGCGAGTCTAGCAGAGCAGCTGGATGTGAGAGTGATAAAGCGATGAATGAAAGATATACAGGAATACTTTTTCATCGGTACAATAAATTTTACCACGTCATTGGTATCGATAATAGAGTACATTTCTCAAATAAAAAAAAATATTTTTTTTTTCATTTCAATTATTTTATCCTATAACCAATCTAATACCGCATGTGCGCACTAACTACAAGGCGTCAACGGGTGCGGTATGAGGTAGGGGGCGGCGAGGTGGGGTAAGCGATCGGCCGGGCGGCGCACGAGTTGGCAACAAAGCATCGATAGATGCGTAACGTATCCACATTTTGTATTAGTTTAGCGGATAAGTTCGGGGATTGATAATTTTGTTTTTTTGTTCCAAAGGGGTAGTAACAAAAATCGCTAGTATTTTTTATTTTTGACAACTATTACGTATGTTGATTTATTGTACTGGTGAAAAAATAACCCTGTATACGACTGACGAGATAGTTAGACGAGGTGATGCAGCGGCTCGCCAACTCCGCAAACTATTTGGAAGCAACCTAAATAGATTACGGTGTTGGCGGAGCAGAAAAACAACGTTGTAGACGAGAATATAGATAGTCTGGCTGAGCAGCTAGAGGTGAGAAAAGAGACGCAGTGAGAGACAGAGATAGCGAATCTGGGAAGCAGCTGGAGGTGAAAGAAATGTCCTGGCGAGAATCAGAGATAGCGAGCCTGGCAAAGCAGTTGGAGGTGAGAGTAATAGAGCGATGAATGAAAGATATATACGACTGACGGGATAATTAGACGAGGTGATGCAGCGGCTCGCCAACTCCGCAAACTATTTGGAAGCAACCCAAATAGATTACGGAGTTAGCGGAGCAGAAAAACAACGTTGTAGACGAGAATATAGAGAGTCTGTCTGAGCAGCTAGAGGTGAGAAAAGTGACGCAGTGAGAGACAGAGATAGCGAATCTGGGAAGCAGCTGGAGGTGAAAGAAATGTCCTGGCGAGAATCAGAGATAGCGAGCCTAGCAAAGCAGTTGGAGGTGAGAGTAATAGAGCGATGAATGAAAGATATATACGACTGACGGGATAATTAGACGAGGTGATGCAGCGGCTCGCCAACTCCGCAAACTATTTGGAAGCAACCCAAATAGATTACGGAGTTGGCGGAGCGGAAGAACAACGTCGCAGACGAGAACAAAGAGAGTCTGGCTGAGCAGCTAGAGGTGAGAGAGATCTCAAAGTCTAGCAGAGCAGCTGGATGTGAGAGAGATGTCAAAGTCTAGCAGAGCAGCTGGATGTGAGAGAGATGTCAAAGTCTAGCAGAGCAGCTGGATGTGAGAGTGATAGAGCGATGAATGAAATAGATAGCGGGACTGACTGGATAGTTAGACGTGGCGATGCAGTGGCTCAGTGGCTCACCAACTCTGCAAACTTTTTGGAAGAGTTGGAACAGAAGAAACTACAGCGTTTCTTCTGCTCCAAGACATAGTAAGGGTAATTGAAATTGAAACATTGAAACTATTTCGATTAATATTTTAGCTTATCAAAATGCATCATAGATTTTAAACCACATTCATTGATATGACAGGTATCAGGTATCAGAATTGCCAATGAGTTTTTTACTGTAGTTATTTTTGACTACCGGCCATAGAAAATTCTAGTCTTCCTCCTACGTCCTAATATTTACTGTAGGTAATATAGGAATATATATGTCACCGTAAAATTGTAAAAACCGTAACCGATTGTAAAATAACTAACGAGATTGTGAAAATATGTCGAAAGATTCATAACTATATGTTTATAATTTACCGAAAAATAATGTGTGAAATTATAGGCAGCATATTCGCGTCGGAAGTCTATCAACATTTTACAATTTCACTAGCTATATTACAATCTAAAGGTTTTTACAATTTTACGGTGACATATATATCACTATCAGAGGCCGGCATTGCGCCTTTGAGTCCTCTGGCATTGTGGACTTCCATAAACAGTGATAATCGCGTACCACCGCAATCGACCTTTTCATTTGCCTCTTAAACCCCAAAATTTAAGATCAGTGCTACAAAAGTATGGACGATTATGAATATTGTTATCGCTGATGGTATCGTGGAGATACTGATGATGATTGTTAATAATTCACAGGAGGCGGATAATAACGCAGTACGGACGAACCGTCTGGTGGACCATCTGAAGGGAGAAGGGGCGAACATGAAGGCCGAGATAGACCACCGGGGACACACCATCAGCGAGCTGAGTGATAAGGTCAGTCTACTGTTTTGTGATGTCACTAAGACATGCCCATACTAATATAATATTGCGTATTTGCGTGAGACTGAAGGACAGACTACACTTTTATATTGTAAGGCAGGCATTTAGGTTACTCTGTAAATAGCCACCTTCAATGTACTATTAGCTAATATTATTATATGTTATTACGTTCCCTTAGGTACTTAGAAATTAGAATATTATGTTTCTGTGATTGACAGTAATATCTCGTAATAGCAGCGGCATTTTTACAAGAGATAAATCATAAATATAATAACTGTATTCGTATAAAACACACCAGAAAGTAGGTAGTTAAATTATTAGAAATAGCTTTGGACCTAAATACTACATTTATTGTATGGTAAATTATATCTTTAAATATTTTTTCCAAAAACTTCTGTAAATGCCTAAATAATTACATTTTATTGTACATGGACATTTTCTTATTTCGAGCCTAAATAGGAAAATGGTACGTAAATAGTAATTTATTTCACAAAAATCTATAATATAAGAGTGAAAAAAAAAGCAAATCCATGTCTTCTTTTGTTGTTACGCCTTTGGTGAACTGTGATTTCATTTTTACCACGTTTGAATTACTTATTTTATTTTATTTTTTATTTGGAAAACTTACAGCTAAAAATATGATAACGTTAATAAAAATGCCAATAACAAGTTTTCACTCGTACATAGCAAATTAGAAAAGCTGAAAAAAAGAAAGTGATTGAAACATAAATTAAATTAATTTTAATCTAAGATCCATAAGAACTTAAATTTTAAATCTCGATTATTAAATAGGAAAATAAGTGCTAAAAAAGTATAAAAGCCACCGTAAAAAGCAAACCTACTTTGTAAAACAAAAACGAAAAAAATAACAATCTCATCACACAAACCCCACACAAAAAAAATACAAAATTATCCGATCCATTCCTAATTTGATATAAAGTATTAAATATGGCACTCTTATTAGGTACCTATCTGTTAGCATGTGGGATAAGGAACGATAAAATATAATATATGTTTCTCCTCTTGCTAATCAATAGTTGGGTATCTATAGCATAGATAGAGTTATTAATTTGAGGTTATTCTAATCTAGATATAGAGCCTAGATAGTAAAGTGGTAAGGATAGGGAATTTAACTGACTCTGTAGCTAGGATTGTATGCCAGGTGTCTCGATTTGCGCGGAATGTCCCGATTTTAAGGGGCCTGTGGACGCGTCGCGATAAAACATAATAATCAGAATATCGCAAGGTAACTGAAAAATGTTTTGTTTTGCGCTTTTAATTTTATTGTTTTTTTTTTCAGATAGGGATTTGCTTTAAAAATTGGTAAATTTTAAAAAAGATACCTATATTAGCTCGCTTTTAGCTAAATTATATTCTACGTGTAAAAAGCTAGCTAGCGACAGAAAAACATATTTTGTATCCTGAGTCCTGCCCCATTTCGTATTTATATCCAAAATTATTCGTAACGCTTTCGAATAAAATTTGTATTTTCATACAATTCTCTTTCGATAAAGTTACAAATGCGTGGTTGTCAATTGTTCCTGCTTGGGCTTTTGCACCTGTCCGTTTGCCGGTTTTTTCCATTTCATTGATTCTCTTTAAGTTTTTGGTTTTTCTGCGAACAGTCGTGACTCGGGACTAATGTAATACACAGAATACCGATTAGAAAGGCAAGTAACATTTGTTTACAAAAACTTCGATCATGGACAGAAAGAAGGAAATTAACTGCTCGCTAAAAACGTAAGTAATTATTTAATTTAGTAGTTACCTTAACAGTTGAAAATAGTTTTAAAAGTATATTAAAAAACCGTATCTGTGTAGATACATTATATTGTCCTAACCAAACTTGGTAACAACATTTTTGTTGTTGTTCCAATGCGGGAATCGAACCCACGACCTCCGAGTCGACAGTCGAGAGCCAAGCTCTAACCACTAGACCACGGCTACTTGAATGCTACTTCTAAGGGCTTAACTTCATTCTTCCAGATCAGCAAAGCCGAGCGTTCCATAGACAAGCGGGACAAGCAACTCCGTGACATGAGCAGCAGGGTGGAAGCGGCGCAGCAGGATCAAGAGGCGGCGACGGCAAGGGCGGCGCAGCTCAGGCAGCAGCTGGAGAGAGCCAGCGCAGAGCTGGACAAGAGCAGGCAGGCGCTCAGCACCAGCACCAAGCAGGTCAAGGTGAGTGACATAGACAAGCGGGACAAGCAACTCCGAGACATGAGCAGCAGGGTGGAAGCGGCGCTGCAGGATCAAGAGGCGGCGACGGCAAGGGCGGCGCAGCTCAGGCAGCAGCTGGAGAGAGCCAGCGCAGAGCTGGACAAAAGCGGACAGGCGCTTAGCACCAGCACGATGCAAGCAGGTTAAGCTAAGTGACACCTGAAATCTGAATGCTGTCAAAATAAAATTACATACGCACGTAGTGTACCTACGTGTCAGACGCTAGATTAAAATGTAAATTTTGAACCGTCGGTATGACGCCATTTTTGAGTTAATTTGACAGATTTGTTATTGAAGGAAAAAGACAAAATGAGAAAACTGTTTTTACAATTTGATCCGAAGATTGAAAACCCGAAAATTTTTGCTACAGTAATTATTTTATTTCATAAAATCGACAGCAAATGCTTATTATATGTCCGCAGAACATGACGTCAGAGGTGAACAAGCTGAAGGCAGAGGTGGCAAAGTGGACGAAGCAAGAGGCGCAGCACGTGAAAAAGTATCAGCTGCTGGAGCAGATGAAGTCGAGTGTAGAACAGGAACGGTAGGTATTAGACGCTTATGCGTTTTGAGATTAAAGGGGTTTTATCTAGATATGTTTTTTTTTTCAATATTATTTTATTTATTTTTATTTATTGAAACTAAATGGACAAACACGTACAAGGCGGACTTAATGACTTCTGGCATTATCTAGCAGTCAACCTTTGAGCCGTTAATTACCGTTTCGGTTATGATAAAATTTAAAAAAAGAAAATGAAATGGAACTGAAAAACGTCTCTCGTAAGAACAGAAGTAAAATGCACAAATGTAATACTTATTAGGGAAAGTACATATTATTAGTGAAGAAAATTATTATTTGAGATGAATAGTACAAAACTACACTAACTTTAATTAGCTATTTATGTATTTAATAGAAACCAGTTGAGACAGCAAGTGGGTGTGATGGAGAGGGAGATACTACAGAGCAAGAAGCAGTCGGAGGTGGACCGGAGAGAGATAGAGAACATGAACAGAGAGAGAGAAATCATCACGAAGAACATGCAGAAGATACAATGTAATGTATATGGATGCTAGTAGAACAGATAGTTGTTGGCGTTCAAAGACTGTAGTTTGTATAAAATACAACACGACGTATTTGAATGAAATGTTTAGATAATACTTGTATCAAGGCTTTGAAAGACATCCGCCTGATTAAAGAAATGAAATTATTTACGTCTACGTAACTTAATTACGTCTACACTAATGATATATACTGTCTACAGTTATAACGTAATGAAAGTTATAGCATACGTAGAACATAGAATATAATATGTATATCATCTAGGAGGGGTTTTCGAAGGCTGATATTTGTTAAGTTGCCTATCTAATGTAAATTCTAGCTAAAATGCCTCAATGGCGAGTGTATTAGCGGTCATGCAATATTATTTTTATATTACTGATAATGATGATACTGAAAATTATAGTGATAGTGATTATATTTTTTATTTAACAGCCGAAGCTATGGAGAACCTACAGATGATGAACAGACAACAGCAACGGCAGCAGCAGTTAGAACATGAACTGCAACAAGCAGCGGCAATGACAAATAGACAACGCCTCGCACTTACACAGCTAGAGAAGGACAAGGACAGGTACAGTAACATAGTTTTATAAGACACCATTAGCATAAGCAGCTGATGATAGATAAGAACAGGTAATATGGAGAGAAACTATAGTCAAAGCCGAAGCGATGAAGAACCTTCAGATCATGAACAGACAACAGCAGTGGCAGCAGCAGTTGGAACATAAGCTCAGCAAGCAGCGGTGATGACAAATAGACAACGCCTGGCACTCACACAGCTAGAGAAGGACAAGGGCAGGTACAGTAACATAGTTTGAGTGAGACAGCATTAGCATAAGCAGCTGATGATAGGTAAGGACAGGTAATATGGAGAGGAATTATAGTCACAGCCGAAGCGATGGAGAACCTTCAGATCATAAACAGACAACAGCAGCGGCAGCAGCAGTTGGAACATAAGCTGCAGCAAGCAGCGGTGATGACAAATAGACAACGCCTGGCACTCACACAGCTAGAAGGACAAGGACAGGTACATAGTTTAAGTCAGGCAGCATTAGCAGAAGTAGCTGCTGATAGACAAGGACAGGTAATATAGCGTTCTGTGAATAAAAATCGTAATAATTATTTACTAGAATATAGTAACAAAATTAGTCGTAAGTTAATTCAGCATTTTTGGAGGACACATATTCTGCTTAAGGAATGAGAATTTTCATAGTTTAAGATTTAAGTATAGTTGTATAATATCAAAGTTAGGTTAGGTCATACGTCACTGGTTACATGAACAGACAATAGCAGCGGCAGCAGCAACTAAAACCACGAGAGAGAATAATTTATGTAAACAATGACATCTGACAAAATGAAAATAATTCTAAATTTAATCAACCCAAAGTAACATATCACATGTCATTCGAAACTATACATTTAAACATGGTCAGTAGACAGACATAGTGTAGACCAAGGAATTTGTAAGTATTATATACAATATTGTATATAATACTTACAAATTCCTTGGTGTAGACTGATTCATGAATTGTGAAGCGTCGGTCTGTCAAATTTACTAATGCCAGATAAAAGTAAATTTGACAGATTTCAGATGTGTCAAGTCTGTGAGAAAGTGACGAAAATGTTTTTTTTTTTTCAATTTCATCCAAAGGTTGTTCCTAACAAACTTTTAGTCCGTCTCGCTTGTTTACAAAACAGTGACACAATAATATGTAAACTAGTGTTTCGGCATAACATGGACAAATGCAAGGTTAGACATTGAAAAGTTATTAATTAATTCATTAAAATAAGACATTATTAAAAATAAGAACTTATTAATAAATTTGTTAAAACAGGTGATAAAAGTTTGTATGAAACTTTATATTCCTTGGAAATAATATTTGCATGATATTTCTTACAAATTGAGTACGGAAAAAATGAGATACGTATTTCAGCGTTGTCTAAAATTCAGCACCTAGGTGGGTAAAATAGGGGATGAAAGTTTAAAATTTACGCAGGTGAAGGGTGGTTCATTTATTCATTACTTCATTCTTCATTTTTCTTTTATACAGAATGCTAGAAGAATCAATAGCACTCAATGAGAAGATTGACGATTTGTCTGGTAAGTTGCCTACTTATCTTTTTTGATTTTTAGACAACCATATTATGTACGAAAAACATACGGTCTATTACCAATACTGTAACAAAAAAAATATACATTAACTTCCTTACTAATAAAAATAGTTATACAGTGGATAAGCAATACAATGTTTTGTCCTTGTCTTATACGTTGGAAAAGTAGCTTGACAGACAAAGACAAAACATTGTATTGCTTATCCACTGAATAACTATTTTTATTAGTATGGGGGAATATATACAAACACTTTACCTTCTACTATCCATATCACCTTTTACTACAATAACTAAAGATTTAATCCCCTTTTAAACCCCGTTATAAGATTGACTTATATGTGTGTCTGTGGCATCGTGGTTTCCAAACGGATGAGCTGATTTTTTTTTTTTTGTTTGAAAGCTGATATGATCGAGAGTGTTCTTAGCTATAATTCATCACCATCTGCTCGAGCTAGATCATTTTGAGTGAGCTATAATCATTAGCTCGCTTACGCCTTGTCCACATGTAACTAGCACGACTCGGCAAGTGGTAACGCACCGTTTCACGTTGACGACGTCGCGTCGTGACGTGGACATGTTGACACTTGATAGGTAATTTACTGATTGGCAATGTCCGGGGTAACTTTAAATTTTTAATTTTATTTAAAAAAGAGGAAGTTCGTCTCCGAAATGCCGACATACTGGATCTCAATAAGGCGCTACGAGAAGCTGCCATCAAGGAGCGAAAACTGACGGTGGCGCTGGACAGCAGCAGGGCAGAGAGGAACGTGCTACACAAGAACCATACAGAGGCGTTGGACGAGATACAGGACCTGAAACAGAAGATCAAGGTAAGGAGTAGGGACTAGAAAAGGAAAAGGAAAAAAATTGACAGGAAAAAAACAATCTAAAACAGATGATCACGGTATAGACCTTCGAAAGTTAGGACGATAAGGGTGTAGATAATCAGATATGGACAGTTATAGGCGCAAGTAAGCGTGCTACAAAAGAACCACATAGAGGCGTTGGACGAGATATAGGACCTGAAACTTTTCATTTAAACCAGGCCAGTTACGCAGGAGTAATTTTATAGTACCCAAGTGTGTGTGCAGTACACAAAAGCACTCTCTCTTCCTTTACTCTCATAACCCAGTGGGATGGATAACCGACACGACTGGCGAGAGATCAGGCGCAGGTCCGACTTTTTACATGCCCATCCCACGCATGGATCATCTTTCTTGTCAGACAATCAGGTGTTTAGCTTGCATTGTCCTAACCAAACTTGGAAACAACATTTATAGTTGTTCCAATACGGGAATCGAACCCACGACCTCCGAGTCGAGAGCCAAACTCTAACCACTAGATCATGGAGGTTGTTATGTATTATGAAATCAAGCATGCGTCAAGTGATGAAATGAAATTAAGCATGGGCAGCACGGATACTCCACCACAGAGGAAATTCGTTGCACGAACCCCAACCACATCGTTCAGTTTATGAGCAGCATAGGCCTGGGACAGGTACTATAACGCGAAGGAGTCACAATAGATGCACTTGGGTCGCCGTGACGTCAGGGCTCGATTTTGACCTGCCTCTGACAGTATAAAAAGTGACTCAGTAGCCTAATGAAAAGAGATGTTTGATTTTGGGCCAGCTCTATGTACACCACATAGGTAAAGAGGAAAAAATATGGGAATTTCATAAAAATATATAAAAAAAAATTGAAGCATGTTCCCATGTGTACAAAAATTATTATTTGAAAGTTTTAATGCGATATTTTAGGTCGGCCATGGCAGTTGCTTTGACTTGTCTTTTGAAGTAGTTTACAATTTTAGGAAGAGACGTCTTCTAGAATGTCATACGTCTTTCTTTGCCAAAAATCATGTCATTGTCAAAAATACATTCTTTGGTTAATTCTGATCTCATCTGCCATGTTTTATTTTACGTTGTGTTGCTCTCCTTGACGAAGTTATTTTAAATGTACCTACATTGAAACGATACTTATTTCACTAAATTAAATAAAATTAAGAATAGGAAACGGTTACCTTATTATGTAGCTACATTTACATATAGTGTACATAGTGCTGGCCCACGCCTCATACATTTCTAAAACTTTTAAAGTGGTGGAAAATTTTAAGCTATGCTTTTTTTGATGTTTAGATTTAATTCAATATTCAATTCCTACAGATGCTGGCCTATCAAATAGAACAACTGAAGGAGGACATCACAGGCAAGGAGGTGGGACTCAAGAGCTGCGAGGGTACACTGTCCAAGTCGAACAAGAGGATAGAGCTTCTGAAGGTCGAGGTGCTGGCGGGACAGGCCAAGCTGACTGAGGCCAAATCGGAGATCGTCGCGGCCAAGCAGGAGGAGGCGAAGCTGAGTAGGATTATACAGGTATAGAAGAAAGGATGGTAAGAAATATTCTCGAGTCTCATAACAATCTCATCTGAAGGTCGATTCTGCTAATCTATATAAATATAAGGCAAAGCTGATTGACATATGTATGTTGGTACATCAGTCAAATCTTTGGTACCGACTTCGAAGTTAAGAAGATTGAGTAGAAAATAATTAAAATGTTAGCCAAATTTAAAAGAATTATTGAGAAAATAAGTTTTATTTTATACTTTTTGTGTATTTTTACTTTGGAAGTCGGTTTAATTTTTTGTCTAAAAATAATAATTTGTTCACTACTTTATTTGCAACAATAATCTTTACCTTTATTCTGATAAGTATTTATTTATAGGCTTCTTAATAATAAGCCTGTATTCATTACAATTAAGAAATAATTTGTCATTACTGACTTCACGCAATAAAATAAGTTTACGATTGATAATTGCAATTCAAGTAGTATAATTTTTAATTGTTTACGCATAAAATTGTATTTTAAACTTCGATCAATAAAGATTTTAAATAACATTTAGGCCGCGTATAGACTTCGCGCTCCAAAAGGGCAAAATACGTTCGTACTTACTTTCTTAAAAAGGTAATACGTTCCTCTTACCCTAGAGGGAAAATCAAAATATGTTCCGCCTACCCAATAGAGACTTTTTACCAATTTAGTAATATATTCCTCTTGCACCATCATGCCCTATATAAGTAGGTATATTTTTTCTCACCGAGAAAAAAATGTATGTAAGTCTCCCTTACCCCATCTGGGCCCCAATTCTCGTACCTCGAATCTCGATTCGATTCTCGCGCTGACTCATTCACACAGGTGTAAAATCATGCGTGCGCGAGCAGGACAGACTGACAATCGAACCGATATTCGAAGCACGAGAATCGGGGCCTTGATCTTATGTTTTCTCTTGCTCTTACTCCAGAGTAAGCAAAGACCTCTTAGGCTCTTACTCCAGAGAGAAAAATAAATTAGCTATGTTCCTCTTTCCCCATCCCATACTTTAGGACGGCGACGCAACCCGCGCGAAACTGTCCAAAGAGCTGGAGGGCCTCGTGAACGAGAGGGACATTGTCGGCGCTCAGCTGGTGCGGAGGAACGACGAGATCGCCCTCCTGTACGAGAAGATCCGGATACTGGAGGTCACGCTGCACAGGGGTAAGTGGGACCTATAAAATGCAGTTTATATAAGGTTGTTCAAAACAAAGAAATATTACATACATAGAAGGTAAACTGAAATCGAAGCCATAGGCAGCTATTTGTCTCACAAAACATCAAAGGAAAAACCAATAAGAGTGAAAGGGAAAGCCATCTTACCTTCTATGTAGGTATGTAATATTTCTTTGGTTCAAAATCATTATAATATGATCTACTGCTTATAGCATAAATTATTTAAAATTTCGAAACTAAAAATTCTACGAAATAATAAAATTAGATTACGCTCTTTACGGCACTGTTATGTACGGTCATTGACCTCGGGTGCATAGGCAATTCACTATAGCGTTGCTATGTTGTTTGTGATCGACAGGCGAGCGTCAGTACGCCTCACGCGTGGAAGACATTCGGCTGCTGCGGCTAGAAATACTGCGACTGCGCAAGGAGAAGAATCTACTGAGCAAGGGCATCGAGAACATGACCGACCTGAGGCTAGAGGTAAACGAGCTTAAACGAGCAGAGTACCTGATGGTAGTAATGATACCGTGTGATGTTGCGCCCGCATAAACGACACATACAGTTAGGTATACAAGGATATTGAATTCAATGTTGGAGAACAACGTTTGTGTCGAAAACATCATTTGCCATTGATGTACCTATTAATATACTAGATATATTATTATGAATCCACTGAACACCTCCTGGTAGAAGTGTTATTTGGTCATTTAAAATTGCTGCTTGGTGTGTTCTACTGTTCTTCTCTACATATAGTATTTCCATAAGTTTGAAGTCTCCACCGTACACCAAACAATTATTATGGGCGATTTAACACCTTTAGTTAATAAAGACAAACTACACTCAATCTGTGTCTTAATTGCAAACTCCGTTCCTTAATCAACTCCGTTAATCTTAATATCCTTCCCCTTAATCCAACACTTTCTATCCTAATTTCAATCTCTTTCCTAACTATGTGCACCTTCCTAGTTAGATCTTATAATTATGTCCTAGCCTGATTTCGTAAGCGTACATGGGCAATTAAATGCCGAAGCCTTCTCCTACCATGACCTAGTCTTCCTCTCCTATAAAATTCGTTATCATAGACCCTAAACTCGTATTGTTATGCAGCGTAACTACAACACAATTGATACTCTTATCCTTATGGAGGATCTTAGTGCTATTGATTGAGCTGTTGGGGTTTATGGCGCTCCCACCTAGGGTTACCATATCTCAGGATTTGTCCTGAGATTTCAGGATTTTTCGACTCTTCTCAGGATTCCGGCCGGATTTAGCAAATCTAGTGATAGCTCAGGATTTTCAATAAAACACAGGTTACATTTTAAAGATCTCTCTTATTAAACTACTAAAAATAATTTTCTTTTAGTAACAATTGCAGTTAAAATCAATACTTATTTATCAAAGTGAAACAAACTAAAAATAATCTTCTTTTGGTAACAATTGCAGTTAAAATCAAAAAAGTCGCGTAAAACGCGTGCGCAAGATAATAATACGTTTTTGAGAGAAAATTCTCAAGCTGTAGAAAATCTCAGGACTTTTCCATGGAAATCAGGCCTTTTCTCCGGACTTTTGATTTTTTTATCTGGTAACCCTACTCCCACCGCAGATGAAAAGATGGAAGTTTTCAACGCACTCCTAATGCACGTCTTTGATTTAATCGCTCCGCTTCGACCTAATAGGCTGAAACATCTGCCTGCGCCATGGCTTTTTGATGAAATGAAAGGTGTCATGACCAAAAGAAATACAGCAAAGGCTATATTTAGAAAGAACCCTTCTGATCAGAATCGTGACAGGTATAAAGAACTCCGAAACAGATTCAACAGATTGTACAGAGATGCACAGCGTCGCCCCATACATTCATCTGTAATCTGTAATGGTGATCCTGCTAAGGTGTGTCGATTTCGCAACTCTCTTGCAATACAAAGTCCTCCATTTAACCCAATCTTGATCTTGATGCCCTCAATCTCAACCTCACCATTACCTTTCCCATCCTGGCCTCTTTTAAACAGCAGTCCATTAATGCCTTTTTAACTTCTCCTACACCAAATTCTCCGTTTTTTCCTTTCGTTTTTAAAAATGTTTTTATGCAAAAGTTGAGAAAACAATCACAACAATTAAATCTAACGGTGAGGTTGTTGATGGCAAAAGTCGGAGTATGATTTTTCTCAGCTTACCTGTTGTATTCCCTGCCCTCTGCATCATTCTCAATTTCTCTCTCAGTTTCATCACATGGTGCAAAGCTGCAGTTATCCCTATACCTAAAGTGAAATTACCTACGTTGCCCTCTCACTTTCGACCCATTTCCATTCTTCCATTCCTATCAAAAGTGCTTAAGCGCATTGTTGATGAACAACCAAGTACTTTTATTAATTACAATGGTTTGCTTAGTCCTCTTCAATCTGATTTTCGTCCGGGGCATAGTACCGTTACTGCTTTAACCAAGGTTTCTGGCGATATGCGCTTTGCCATGTCTAATCAGCAACTTACTGTTACTAGACGGGTCGCGCTAGGCGTATTCGAGGTGGTAAGTGGAAAAAATTCTAAAGTCGCTGAATTTTTGTGTGTTGATAAAGTAGTCCATAGGGAGCTTATGATTAAGTTTTGTGCCATTTCTGCCCACTGCGTTTTCAGCAATTCCATTATTTGTGGTTGATTTTTTTATATGGCGATAAAATTGGCAATATTGATTTAAAGTTTAAAATATTAATGGTATCTAACTGGGACAGCTTCCAGAGTATGGAGACTTAATTTGCGTCGTTTTCGTCCAGTAAAAAATGACTTAGGGTAATTTTTTGAAAACAGTACCGGCAAAAATTCTAAAGTGTGATAAACGACTATTTTCTGTTTAAGACCACTAAAATAGGCGTAATTCCAAATTTTGTGCCACATTAAGCGACTGCGATTCGAGAAATTAAGTTTTTTAGTTTCCCTAAGCTAAAAGCGCTCCAAAAACACATAATCGTTAAATAAAGTTCTCGTATTCAATATTATTAAGTCATAAAGAATCTATATTCCAAGTTTGTGCCTTTTTCATGGAGGGTTTAAATAATAAAATGCAAAAATAATATTATTATAATATGCGGTCGAAGTATTGTGGAATATTCGCACTACAACATACACATTACACATATACGTAAATGTGTGTGATAAAATGTCATTCATTCGACTACATTTCAAAATTTTTATATTTCGCATTTTACAGCGATTACAAAATTTAAACTTGCTTTTGCCCACAACTTTGTTTGCGTAGCACGAAAGACGAAGCTGAATGTAATTGTCGCCTGATTTTATACAATACATAAATGCACAATAAAATTTGATATCCGATAGGCTTCCACATGAAACTTCGGTTATCTAACACCAAAAAAATTACAATTTCAAATACCTAATGTTAGTTCTTGAAATTAGTCGTTTAACCGAATAGTCTCTTCAGCTACATCATATTTATTGTATATATAGTATTATTTAATAAAAAATAAATAAATTATTTCAACGCTTGAATTTTATACGTAGGTTGCTGAATACATGTTTCTAATACTCGTGGTTAAGGACTTATTTATTAGGTTATTAATTGATTGTAATAATTTATATAATTAAATACATTTTACAAACCAACAAAATAATATTTGTATATATATTGTTATTCATCCCGTTGATAATTTTATGTCTAGGGGCACGGCAGGGCCCCGCCAAGTCGAGCCTAGTGAAACATCAGAGCACTACGTACGAAATACGAATGTGGACCGATCCTTGTACTGCTTTTCGATATATGTTTACTATGTTTAGCATTAATTTATAATAATGTTAGTCTTATAAAATAATTGATATATAATACCTAACGTTAGTCTTAATTTAATTTGTAATTTTATTATAATTTTTAATTAGTATTATAAAAATCATTAATTTGTGAAACTGGAAATAAAAGGTTTTTTATTTTTAAATTTTTATTTATTTATTATTGCTTGTTAGTTTTATGTTAAAACTAGCTGGTGCCCGCAGCTCCGCCCGCGTAGGTACAGTAATGCCCATTTGCACTAAACTTAAGGATCGCCTAAGTTCTTTCCTAACTTGTTTAGGCTGCTCCTAGCAAAAAATACTATTGCACTAACCTTAGGCCATTCCTAAGTCCACTTAGGATATTCTTAACTTTATGAGCCCGATTAGGAAGTGCGCAAGCGTAGGCAACACATAAGTCGATAACTATTGTCAGAGATCTAGCCTTAGATGTATTACAATAAAAAGAGGTATATTTTTTTGCAGATTTTTTATTACAGTGATTTTAAAAATTCAAAGCTTAAAATAGTCAGATCACAATCACCATGGCAGGGGATTTAATATTTATTGAATTTCCTTGAATTTGTAGAAGTCGATTTTCATAATGAACGACACGCGAGAACTAGAATAACAAGATCACGACTAAACTGCTCCAAAATTTCGATGAAATCGTCTTCTTTAAGCGATATAGGATGTGCAAAAGAATTATTTTTCTTTATTCTTCGTGGCATCGTGAGAAGTTACTTTCGATCTCAGAATACAGAAAAATATAGATAAATATAGATAAATAGATTTTTCAGTAATTCTGTGCTTTCGATAGAACGCACGGGCCTTCGTCGCACAACAATCGCACAAAATTTATTTTTTCCTCCGCCGTAAAGTTTGCGGTTTTTACTTTTTATTTTAACTTATTTTACATAATAGGTATATCAATAACGATTCCAAATCAATCGTAATGTATTAATCGTAATGTATAATTTTAGTCAACAGTAAACACGTATATTATATATCTGTTTGACGTATTGTAATGACAAGACAATTGACAACCAACGTTACCAAATAAAATAAACCAAGGTCTTATCTTTTGTCACTTTTTAACACACGACGGAATCAATGTAAAGAGAAGGCCAAAATATTTTCTATGGACTACATTACTTAGCCGGTTTATAAAACCATAAACAACCAATCTTTACATTCGTTCAATCGTTAATAGAATCAGGCGTTACTTTGCGGAAATCCATAGCATTAAATTAATTAATATTATGTTTATAGCTGTTTTTCCGCTAAATAATACCCACAACCTGCAAGCAAATGTGTGAGTGCACGCATAAGCATGCGTAACGCACCTCCCTCCTCCCACACTGCTTATGCGTGCACTCAGATGCAAGATCGTGCAAACACCACCACCACACAAGCAACAATGTCGGCAAGATCGTGCAAAGCCCCACACCACCATGCAGGTTGCAAAACTCGACGCGCGTTTCGCCCCGAACCCGGAGCATCCTCAGGAAGTGGACCTGCGAACAAAGTTCGTTAGTAATGCTGCCAAGCAAACCGCCACCTTATATAGACTACTGGCTACTAGTACCCCCACCAAACATATTAATGAGCGGTGACGTAGTCAAGCAAGTTTGGTCATTCAACAATGCATGTCTATTGTTGTTCTTTTCTTTAATTATTTCTAATTGTTCCAACACGCTCAGTCGAAAGCCTTTGTCACATTTATGTAATATCTTATAGGAATGGCCATCGGGTACACTATGACCACTATCTAAAAGGTGTTTAGCAAAATGTGATTTATCACGATGACCATTTCTATAAGCCGCGATGTGTTCTTTGTACCGAGTCTCAAAGTTACGTCCAGTTTGACCTACGTATACACTATCGCATTCAGGACAATCGATTTTATAGACACCGGATTGGTACTTTAAATCAATCCGGTCTTTATTATGACACAATTGATTTTTTAAAGTATTATTTGTCCTGAATGCGACGTGCATATCGTTATTTCTCATTATTTTAGATAAACGTGCAGATACCTCACCCATGTAGGTCAAACTGGACTTGTATCTAACCACTTCCTTATCAGGAGTCCCTGCGTACAAAAACTTAACCAATTCCTTTTTAATTTTATTATTTAAAATATTATTAATAATTTTGGGATTATACCCATTCGACTTAGCAATTTGGTAAATTATGTTTAACTCTTTCTGATAATTTTCTTTACTAAGAGGAATGGACATTAATCTGTGAACGTAACTATGAAAAGCCGCGAGTTTATGTTGCCAAGGATGACATGAGGATGCATGAATAGTAGTATTAGTATATGTCGGTTTGCGAAAGATTCCAAAACTGTGTTTATCGTTATCTCTAGTAATAGATAAATCAAGGAAATTAAGTGTTTTATTGTCTTCACATTCTAATTTAAATTTAATTTTAATATGTTTTTTATTAAGATTTTTAACAAAGACGTCCAGTTGTCTCTCTGTACCGGTCCAACAAAGGATGCAATCATCTACATAACCCAACGTTTCCTCACACGGAACATTTTACTAATGTTCCGTGTGAGGAAACGTTGGGTATTCTGGGGAATGAATTGGAAAAACGTTTGCCTCCTGGTGAAGGTCTGGAATTGCTTACTCTTACTAAAATCTGCATGGAACAAAACTACTTAAATCGAAAATTTAACAATCAATTCTTTGTTCAACAAGACGGTCTAGCAATGGGCTCACCACTGAGTCCCTTGCTGGCCGAAATATTTATGAATGATTTTGAACAAAGAAATATTGTTAATGACAAAAGTATTTTATATTACTATAGATATGTAGATGATTGCATCCTTTGTTGGACCGGTACAGAGAGACAACTGGACGTCTTTGTTAAAAATCTTAATAAAAAACATATTAAAATTAAATTTAAATTAGAATGTGAAGACAATAAAACACTTAATTTCCTTGATTTATCTATTACTAGAGATAACGATAAACACAGTTTTGGAATCTTTCGCAAACCGACATATACTAATACTACTATTCATGCATCCTCATGTCATCCTTGGCAACATAAACTCGCGGCTTTTCATAGTTACGTTCACAGATTAATGTCCATTCCTCTTAGTAAAGAAAATTATCAGAAAGAGTTAAACATAATTTACCAAATTGCTAAGTCGAATGGGTATAATCCCAAAATTATTAATAATATTTTAAATAATAAAATTAAAAAGGAATTGGTTAAGTTTTTGTACGCAGGGACTCCTGATAAGGAAGTGGTTAGATACAAGTCCAGTTTGACCTACATGGGTGAGGTATCTGCACGTTTATCTAAAATAATGAGAAATAACGATATGCACGTCGCATTCAGGACAAATAATACTTTAAAAAATCAATTGTGTCATAATAAAGACCGGATTGATTTAAAGTACCAATCCGGTGTCTATAAAATCGATTGTCCTGAATGCGATAGTGTATACGTAGGTCAAACTGGACGTAACTTTGAGACTCGGTACAAAGAACACATCGCGGCTTATAGAAATTGTCATCGTGATAAATCACATTTTGCTAAACACCTTTTAGATAGTGGTCATAGTGTACCCGATGGCCATTCCTATAAGATATTACATAAATGTGACAAAGGCTTTCGACTGAGCGTGTTGGAACAATTAGAAATAATTAAAGAAAAGAACAACAATAGACATGCATTGTTGAATGACCAAACTTGCTTGACTACGTCACCGCTCATTAATATGTTTGGTGGGGGTACTAGTAGCCAGTAGTCTATATAAGGTGGCGGTTTGCTTGGCAGGACCCGAGTCCCTCCCGTCCTAAAAATAGCTTACCCGTAGCTGTCCCCAACGACCGATCTGAACTTCACCCGGGTGAAGTTAGGGAGGGCCAACCCTCCCATTAAACTCTAAACAAACCAACTAGCCACCAGGCTAGTTATAGTCCGATTACGCTAGAGCGGTCTTAACCCGACCGCTAGCATAGACCCTTTCGAAAAAAAAAATAAAAATAAAATTGGCAGCATTACTAACGAACTTTGTTCGCAGGTCCACTTCCTGAGGATGCTCCGGGTTCGGGGCGAAACGCGCGTCGAGTTTTGCAACCTGCATGGTGGTGTGGGGCTTTGCACGATCTTGCCGACATTGTTGCTTGTGTGGTGGTGGTGTTTGCACGATCTTGCATCTGAGTGCACGCATAAGCAGTGTGGGAGGAGGGAGGTGCGTTACGCATGCTTATGCGTGCACTCACACATTTGCTTGCAGGTTGTGGGTATTATTTAGCGGAAAAACAGCTATAAACATAATATTAATTAATTCGTTCAATCATTCACTTATCTAGGCAATGCCTAAGCTACGACATAATTAAGTTATATCTGTTAGTGCAAACAAAATGTTTAGCTAGGCTGTTCTTATGTTTAAGTGTATCTTAACTAGGACTGGCTTAACTCACGTTTAGTGCAAATGGGTATAAGTAGTATTAGAAGCTATGATTTTTTTATCTTTAAGTTATTTTGTTTTTTGTGTAACTGACCTTTGAATTACATCAATTTTAAACTTTGCTTGCCTTTTTGGGAACACTCTTTGACTTTTTATTTTTTTAAAGTCTCACGTTACGCAGCCACGGAAAAATTAACTACAAATAATCGAATTGCTGAAAAGGCAATAGGCAGACATGGCACAAAACTTAATTATTAACTCCCTAGGGACTACTCTATCAACTACATATAAGTAGGTACAGAAAAAATTCAGCAACATTAGAATTTTTCCACTTCCCACTAAAAATCCGCGCGCGCTAAAAAGCGCGATCCGTCTAATGAGTCAAAATGCATAGCTTGAGCGTTTCATTACTTCATGAGCTTTAGTATAAGGCACACCCCACACTAGCAATATTTGAGCGTCGTCGTTGTGCCAGAACATTGTGTTCTCTAACAGAAAAGCTATGAACAGTGACTAAAATATTTTTTATCTTAAGCCTATTTTCTACTTTACGAGTTTGTAAATTCAAGCTGTATAGAGTTAGAGAACGTAGAGTGGAGTCAGAAGGTTCTAGACGAGATCTGAAGACATTTTTTATTGGCGAGTCATAATATTATGGTCTCGTCTTGGCATCATTAAACATGAAATAAATTTAAAATTGAAATTATAAATTTCGCATTTAGAACATTATTACTTGTCAAGTTGTCACATAAATTGTCATTTCATTTTGTCGTATTAAATATGAAACTTGGGCCCCTCCCCGCGTAGCGAGAGGCCCGCACCCCGTATTCGCCATTGATACATGATAAAAGTTGGTTTTTTACATTCTAATAAAAAATCCCGCGGATAAACATGATTAAACTTATAGAAAGTGTTTTGTAACACCATAATCATCATATAGATATGAACTCTACTAACTAAAAGTTTCATTAGTAGTTTTTATAGCGAGTTTGAGGAAAAAAAATGGAATATCTTTATACGAAATTGCCGAATGTGGCACAACTTTCTCACAGACTCAGATGTTAACACTCTGAACAGTTTTTTTAAGATTTGTCAGACATTAGAATAGTTGTGGGCCTGGTGGGACCATGTTTTATATAGTAGCCGAATACCAGGAAACCCCTGGTTGGATACGACTCAAACTGCATATGTGCATCGGTTACTCTTTCCTTAATATCGTGAAAGTAAAATTTTTAGCTATAATTTACTTTTGGGCCAATATCTATGAAAGACACAAAAACCTAAATTGCTACAAACGCAGCCATCCAAAATGGCACAAAATCAAATTTTAGACTAAGAAGAAGGTCCGGAAACTATACGCAAAAAATAAAAGACTTTAGAATTTTTGCACCCTCAAAACTTATCCAGACCCGTCTATACTGGCTATACTAGATTTCAGTAATGCTTTTAATACCGTAGACCACGACATCCTTATTGCTATGTTAGGCGCGCTTCTCTTCTCTGATCCTGAGCTGGAGTGGTTTCGCTTTTTGGCAGGAAGCAATGTATATGGGCTAATGATCGAGTATCTAGGTTTTGTGATATATCTGCTAGTGCGCCTCAGGGTGGTGTTTTGTCCTTTTTTCTATTTTTATCAATTTCCTCACTCCCCTCCTCTCCTGTTGCTTCCACCTCTATGCGGATAATCTCCAAATTTACACCCACGCTCCTGCTAATGACCTACATCATGGATCAACGCCATGGTGTGTCAATCCCAACAAGTCGCAAATTATTGTCATTGGAGGATCGAAGCAAATTAAACGGCCTAATTATGAAGCCCTGCCTAGTATTACTTTTGATAACGTAACTTGCATCGATGTGGTAAAGAACTTGGGTGTCTATTTCGACTTCGCCTTATTAAATACTAGCTGATGCCCGCAACTTCGTTTGCATAACTTTGTTACCCGCAACTAACGGAAAGGGAACCCCTTTTTTATACGGAACCCTAAAATAAAAGTAGCCTATATTAGACCTTAAAACATCAGCTATCTCCCAGTGAAAGTCCCGTGAAAATCGGTCCAGCCGTTTCAGAGATTAGCCGGAACAAACAGACAGACAGACAGACAGACAGACGGACAGACAAAAATTTTTAAAATTGATATTTTATCGTTAGTATCGAATATACTTCCATATGCAGTGAAAAGCTGTTAATTTGAAATTACAAACAGACACTTCAATTATATTTATCTGTATAGATGTATAGATGAACGTGATGTGTTGTAAACATTTAAACAACGGAGTGCGTTTTTAGATTTTAAATAAATAAATGACGAAGGTAGGTTATAATTTATTCATAATTCATAATCATTTTAAATAAGTGTAAGTTTAAACCTTGCAAAAAATAAATTATAGCTTATACATGTGCGTTGAACGAGCCAGCGAACGGTCGTGTGCCGCTTTACGACACATGTAGTAAATATTAATTAACATTTAATATTTCGCGAGTCGCACGGCTCACAGCCGTTGCACGTCACCATGGCGCTCGTAGCCAACGAGCTGCTGGCGTTCGTACAACACGTCATCAACGCCATGGACGAGGACAGCATCGTGCAGCTCTGCAAGTCGACCTACACCAGCGAGGAGATCTGCAAGGGCAAGCTGATGCTGTACGAAGCGCTCGGTAAGACCGCGCAGATGACGTCTCTATGGAGAGATGGGAGTGATGGAAACTTGCAGGATATCATCTGCCTGCTCAAGCGGACGAATCCAGCAGACGTGCCTGTATATGTGGCTAAAGAGCTGCACAGGCTGCCGGCGGTATCTGCGGACAGCGTCAACGTCTCCAGCCTGCTGAACAAATTCAACATCATGAAGGCAGAGCTGGACGAAATGCGTGGTCGATTGAATAGATCGGAGTCCACGATCTGTGATTTGCGTAATGAATTATTGAAAATAAATTTTAATATTTAAGGTGTATATTTGTTTTGTATCTATTTTTATGTGTTTTTGAATAAATTGAAATTGAAATTGAATGATTCGCGCCTGTTGAGAATTAGCAAACTATGTCGATAGTTATCGGCGTTGATTAAACTAAGCGGCAATGACTCGATCTTGAACCAGCATTTTATTGTTTTATTGCATGCAATGCAGAAATATAATACTATTCCAATACTAAGCCTCGGGCTACACTATCCGGAATCTCATCGGCTGGAAAAAAAATACAGCAAAGTTCTATAAGGTTCGGTAAAATCAATTACGGATATTTTGGGCATATGATCTACGTTGAAGAAAAATGATTGTCATACTAGAAAAAAAATTTTTTTCTTTATATGGGCGAGTTTGCGTTTTGCGGAACGTCACTAATACATGAGATGACTTTTTACATTGAGTACCTATGACAATTATTTTTTTGCCTAATAGTCTTTACGTAAGCAGTGGATCATGTGTCCGAAGTATCCGTAATTGATTTTCGGAAACATATTTTCAGCGCTGTTTTTCAGGCCGGCTGCCGGAAATATAAGATATTCCGGATGCACGAGTTGTAGCACTTGTAGTAGTGCAATCAAATCTCGTCAAAAGATTACAGATGTTACCTACCATTGCAGGTGCTACCTACCATTACAGGCGTTACCTACCATGACAGGAGGTGCTACCTACCATTACAGGCGTTACCTACCATGACAGGTGTCACCTACTATAACAGGTGTTACCTACCATTGCAGGTGCTACCTACCATTACAGGCGTTACCTACCATGACAGGTGTCACCTACTATAACAGGTGTTACCTACCATTGCAGGTGTTACCTACCATTACAAATCACCTCCCATAACAGGTGATACCTACCTTTACAGGTGTTACCTACCATAACAGGTGTTACCAACCATTACAGGTGTTACCTACCATTACAAGTGTCACCTACCATTACAGGTGTTACCTACCATTGCAGGTGTGACCTACCATTGCAGGTGTTACCAACCATTACAGGTGTTATCTACCATTACAGATGTGACCCACCATTATAAGTGTTACCTACCATTACAGGTGCTACCTACCATTACAGGTGTTACCTACCATTACAGGTGATACCTACCTTTATAGGTGTGACTTACCATTACAGATGCTACCTACCATTACAGGTGCTACCCACCATTACAGGTGTTACCCACTATTACAGGTGTTACCTACCATTACAGGTGTTCAACCTGGAGCGCGAACTGGGTCGGGAGCGTCTGCGTGTGCGCGCGCTGGAGGAGGCGCTGGAGACGCCGCTGAACGTGCACCGCTGGCGCAAGCTGCACGCCACCGACCCGCGCGCCTCCCAGCTCGCCGCCAAGCTGCGCCACACGCAGAAGTACAGTATCAGACCAAAAATAATGCATTAAGCCAAATAAACCTTAAGGTGCTGTCTCACCTGAGCCTCTAGTCAAGATGCATTCGTTATTTTCGACGGCAAAGTTCGAAAATAAAATGTATGGGATTTGACATAAGGCATCGCAAACGACATGTCACTTAACGATGACTTGTCTCAATACTTTTTTGGTTTCGAACTTCACCGTCGAAATTATCGAATGCATCTTGACTAGAGGCCCTGGAGCATTCACGTGTTATATAACGTTATAGATTCGACTTTGAGCAATACATTACAATAGGTACTACCTCCCTGACTGACGAGTATACGCGTATAGTGTAACATTATAGATTCTACTTTGAGCGCCGAGCGGACGGGAGATCCATTGATGTTACAAGTTGTATCAAGATATTACACATTGTATCATTACAAGGTGCGCATTTTAATGCTCGGTTATCCTCCTACACTGATGTAATGCTCGGATATGTAACGTTACATTAGGTACACGCTAATGCTCCAGGTTAGGGAGCACCTTTAGGGTCAATCAGACCGAAACGAGCCTATTCGATGCAAACAAAGTCTTTATTATATTAGTATATAGAAATGAATTATTATCTATATATATATATATATATATATATATATATATATATATATATATATATATATACAGGGTTATTTTTTCACCAGTACAATAAATCAACATACGTAATAGTTGTCAAAAATAAAAAATACTAGCGATTTTTGTTACTACCCCTTTGGAACAAAAAAACAAAATTATCAATCCCCGAACTTATCCGCTAAACTAATACAAAATGTGCATACGTTACGCATCTATCGATGCTTTGTTGCCAACTCGTGCGCCGCCCGGCCGATCGCTTACCCCACCTCGCCGCCCCCTACCTCATACCGCACCCGTTGACGCCTTGTAGTTAGTGCGCACATGCGGTATTAGATTGGTTATAGGATAAAATAATTGAAATGAATAAAAAAATATTTTTTTTTATTTGAGAAATGTACTCTATTATCGATACCAATGACGTGGTAAAATTTATTGTACCGATGAAAAAATATTCCTGTATATATATATATATATATATAATAGAAATGTCATTTTACACTTTACAGGAAGGTTCTATCCCAGAGCGAGCAGCTGGTCCTCAAGGAGCGGGAACTGAAGGAGACGCGCAACCTGTACGCCGCCGTCAAAGACATGCTGGCGCTGCAGCCCAGCCCCGACCTACAGGTGACTACTCCTCCATCCTACTCCGTCTATACTAATATAATAAAGAACAGCCTAAATGGTCCAGTGGTTAAGAGCTTGGCTCTCGACGCGGAGGTCGTGGGTTCGATTCCCGCGTTGGAACAACAAAATGTTGTTTCCAAGTTTGGTTAGGACGATGCAGGTTGATCATCCGATTGTCTGACAAGAGAGATGATCCATGCGTCGGATGGGCATGTAAAAAGTCGGACCTGCGCCTGATGTCTCGCCAGTCGTGTCGGTTATCCGTCCCACTGATTTATGAGATAAAGGAAGAGAGAGTATTTTTGTATACTGCGCACACACTTGGACACTATAAAATAACTCCTGCGAAACCGGCCACCGTCACCGAAATCGGTGTATGGAGCTATTATTATTAATTTAATAAAGAGGAAAGGTTTGTTTATTTGCATTGAATAGGCTCCGAATATACTGGACCGATTTTGATAAAATGTGGCACAGATATAGACTATGGGGAAGGACTTAGGCTACTTTTTATTTCGGCAAAATGTACGGTTCTCTCGAGATTTGCATTTGCGCGCAACAAGTCGCGGACAACATCTAGTGAAGCATAAAGAGGGGGGCTGAGAGTTGAGACCACAGCATCTATTGACTAGACCACGCGAGTGTATGTACTTCGCGTGTACAAGAGGAGTAAAATTTACTTCCTTCAGCACCATTTCATCTAGAATATTCTCGGTGTCAAACGTCAAAAGAAAACAACAAAACTAAAAAATGCGACAGGGTGGCGTGCGACGACGGCCTTTGAATCGTTTACAACTAAATCGCTCTTGTGGCGACACAGCAGGTAGAAAAATAATGGCACGCTTGGATTCTATACAAACGATGAGGCTTGCGCGCAATAGATGTCTGTGGTTGAGACAAATGACGGCTAGTTGGTTCTGCTAATCCTGCATTATTAAATAAATCCTGCAATAATACAGTTACAATCCAATCCGGATATGTTCAAACTGCAAAATGGTATTCTCATAAACGTCACACCAACAGCCTAGTAGGTACTTCTTTAAACGTGTAAAATGGTTAAAAATTTAAATATCATAAAAAATTACGATTACTACGTCACAGATTGACCTATTCGTGCCGAAGCATTTTCATTACATTATTCAATATAACGAGTTTTTGTTCGCAGCAAGAGCTGAGCAGAACGCAGCGTGTGTTGGCGCAGAGGACTACCAAGATGAAGTGCCTTGTGGCTGGTCAGTTGTCAGAACTTCATATTAATCTGGGCCTCTAGACAAGATGTATTCGAAAATTGTGACGTCGAAGTTCGAAATTAAAAATGTATAGGATTTGACATAATTAAGTCATCGCTAACTTCTAAGTGACATGATTGTGACATGTCGCTTGCGATGCCTTATGTCAAATCCTATACATTTTGTTTTCGAACTTCGCCGTCGAAATTAACGAATGCATCTTGACTTGTGCGAAAGTAAAGGGTCTTTACATTTTAATATGAAGTGTCAAAATGTGTCTTCTAGAGGCTTCTAAGCAACCTAGAACCCTTGTCTCCTCACCAGACCTAAAATATAGCAAAGTATTTACAAACTAAGCACTGACATTGGCAACTCACTGAGGAGTGAGGCCGCCATTCATAAAAGAAGAAGTAACGTAGGTAAGCCTGGCCACAGACGTTCGTAATTTGACTTTCTTAAGAACGTCAGCTTCAGGTCGAAGGCAAAGTTTCCATTCAAAACACGCATAGCCCACACACGTGCTTAATCTTCCAGATTCTTAAATTTCCGTTCTAACTTTAAGAATGTCAAATTAAAAACGTCTGTGGCCAGGCTCAGCGTGTGTGACGTGTGGTCTGAAAATTGTCTATGGATTAAGATTCTTAAATTCAGGAAGGAATTCAACATGTCTGTGGCCGGGCTCAGCATGTGTGTGACCTGTTGTCTAAATATTATCTATGGAATAAGATTCTTAAATTCAGGAAGGAATGCAGCACGTCTGTGGCCAGGCTAAAATTATTTTTTTCCAGAGCTAAGCATGCGCGAACGTCAAGTGACCGACTTGCGACTGGAAGTGGACCGCGTCAACGGGGACCTCACGACGTTCAAGCAGAGGTACTATGATATGAAGCGGGCTCTGGACGCGGACGAGGCGCGTCGGCTCAGGGTCCTCACGCCCGCGCCTGTCACTCCGACTCCGGTCAGCGCGGGGAAGGTCGCGTGAATATACTGTTGGTGGTATGTCGAGTTTTATTTTTGTTAACTGTTTACCGACCAGCTGGTGGCCGAAATTATATATATTATCTACTATAGTATAACCAGTTATATCTATAGCAGTGGTCCCCAACCTTTTTTTTACGCGGGCCACAAACCCGTTGTACTCCTGGTGTCGCGGGCCGCAACCAAAATTTTTTAGGGACAAAAAAATAAGGTGTTTAAATTTAACGATTTAATAATAGAAAAACACAAGGTAGTTAAAAGAGTGAAACTAAACATTTAAGATGAGATAACGACACAAACTAAAATTAAATAACTGTTAAGTATTAAGTTCTTAATGTTCTCGATAGATGGCGCTAGCAATGTTGTCGTCGCTGGCTAGATCGCGCTATTAAAAACTTTTGTATTTAGTTCCTAATGTTCTCGATAGATGGCGTTAGCAATGTTGTCGTCGCTGGCTAGATCGCGCTATTAAAAACTTTTCCCGAGCATATATATAGGCCATGATATTTGTTATTAAATAACGACCCTTATCGGTATAATAAACCGTAAGTTAACTTTGTTAGCTGGTTTTATTTGGCGAAATCCTAGTGCAGTACCTTTAAGGGTTAGATTTAGTTCATTGGTCCTTCTCGGCCGAATTTTTGAGTACCGGTAGTCAAGGGGGAATCGGATCACCCCCCTCCCGCGCCCTCGCAGTGGATTGCTGCAGCAAGAGGACGTGACGTCAACAGCAGCGGTGACAGCTGACTGAGTGACAGTTGTCAGTGCTTCGTGACATTGGAAACTTCAGCCTGGTTTGACACCTGTCAAACCCTTCACATCAGAAACGTCAAAGTGAAGTTGACAGATGACAGCTGTCAGTGGAGTTTGACATTAGAGCTGACAACACGGTAGCTGACAGTGACAGTTCGAGCTATTGAAGACAGGACGGCGGATTTCCGGCAGTGGGAGTCCATAGTGCAGGCAACCCCGGAGAGACGTCAACCAGGAGAGGCGCCCTCTGCAGGCGCTACTTGGAAGTACAACCGGTGTGTGAGTGAGAAGTGCAAATTGTGAGTACTTTTGTTTACATTATAAAATCAGTCAAGAGATTTTGAACTTTAAGAACACCTAGTAAAAAACTTGTAAGATATTTTGGTTAATTTGAGACTTGTAAAATTTTTCATATTTAGTTCCATACTTAGAATAATTTGCATGTTTTAGCTAGGGACTTAGAATAGTTTGCATAAAAACGAGGGAACGGGGAACCTATGCCCGATTTTCCCCAGAGTCAATTAGTGACAAAACACTTGTAAAATTTTCAACAAAAATATTTAACTTTAACTTGTGATAGACTATCTTTGTGTTGGATTCTTATTGACTTAAGTTTTTCTTAACTTTGCCACATAATACAGTTGTGTTTTCTTCACATTGTTGAATATTGCAATCATGGAACTAGATACTTTAATTGTTCTTCAAGAGAAATTGCTTAATTCTATGATTAAAGGTTTAACTAATTTCAAAAAATCCCCTAAGGAAAGAATAACTGTTGAATATATAGAAACGAGATTGGATAATTTAGAAAGAGATTGGTCAAACTTTAGAGAATATAATTCAGAGATTTATAAAACTTATGATGAAACCGAAGTATCACAGTCGAAATATGTAATAGGAGAATTGTATGATAAAGGTGAAGATGCCTATGTAGATTATAAGTCACATATGAAAGTATCTTTAAATAAATTGTTGATGAGAGATAAGCAAGTTAATGTCTCGACGGACTCGTCCGGTGAGTCGTCCAATAAATCTATGGTTAAATTGCCAAAGATCTCAATCCCTGTATTTTCGGGAAAGTATTCGGAGTGGACTACCTTTCGTGATTTATTTTTATCTCTCGTCCACAAAAACACTTCTTTGGATGGAGTACAAAAATTGCACTACTTGAAAAGTCATTTGAGTGGCGAGGCAGAACAACTTATCAGACAGACACCAATAACTGACGCCAACTATCTTCCGTGTTGGAAGCAGTTAGAGAACCGTTACGACAACAAGAGATACTTATCTAATTGTATTTTAAAAAGGTTATTTGGCCAAAAACGTTTAAATGTTGAGTCTGCCTCGGGTCTCAAAGAATTATTGGATACCACCATGGACTGTTTAAATGCTTTATCTAACTTGGAGATTGACGTGACTACATGGGATGTAATTATCATTCATATAATAGCATTCAAACTTGACGCCGAAACTCGTAAACAGTGGGAATTACATGTCACTGACTCGGAAGGTAATGATTTGCCAACTCTCACACAGTTCAAGGCTTTTATTGAAAGTAGATTCCGAGCCTTAGAGTGCTTGGAACCGAAAAGGGCCTCAAATCACCCAAACAGCGGGTATAATACGGGACATCATCACCCAAAGGCGTTATTAGGTACGACATCTCATGTCAAGTGTGAATATTGCTCTGAACCCCATAAGCTCTGTTTTTGTAAAAAGTTCTCTGCTCAACAATACGACAAACGACGCGAGTTTGTGACTAATAGTAGGATGTGTTTCAACTGTTTAGGTAGCAATCACATAGTGCAGGATTGCAAAAAACTTACCTCATGCCGAGTATGCAAACGTAGACATCATTCGTTGCTGCACCCACCTGGTGCACATGAAATCAAGCCACGAGACAAGCTCTCTGCTATCGAGCACCCTAGTCCACCATCAGATGAAAATCCGATAGTGTCCTGCTTGTCTACTGGCAAGGTAACGAAGACCAGACAGGTTTTATTAGCCACCGCGCTAATAAACGCCATATCACCCAATGGGCAGCCCCAAGTAATTCGCGCATTACTTGACCAGGGCTCACAGGCTTGCTTCATTACCGAAGCTACAGTTCAATTGTTGAAGCTGAAAAAGACACCAATTCAAGGATTAGTGTCAGGCATAGGTCAAAAGGAATCTTTGAGTACAAAGTCCATGGTCTCTCTGTCGATTCAATCGAGAGTAGATCCTCAGTTCAAAGTGGAACTCAAAGCTTATGTTTTGAGTAACATTACGTCTTATCTTCCGGAAAGACGCGTAGAGTCAATCGAGTGGGTTGATTTACAGGCTTTGCCCTTAGCAGACCCAAAGTTCAATGTTCCTAATAAAATAAATATATTATTGGGAGCAGATATTTATAGTACAATACTCAAGGAAGGTATCAAAAAGAGTCCATCAGGCACTTTGAGTGCCCAGAACACCACACTGGGGTGGATAATATCTGGTGTAGTACAACCTGAGAAGGCAACAAAGGACAATCCAACCCATATTAGCGTTATGCACGCACAGATCAACAGCGATGAAATTCTCAAAACATTCTGGGAAATTGAAGAGCAAACACCGAAGTTAAAGAAGATTCTAACAGAAGAAGAGCAAAGATGTGAGGAATTATTCAACGCTACAACTACCAGATCAAACGATGGCCGTTATGTCGTCAAATTACCGTTTAGAGAAGCAAACCCTGCTTGTAAATATGGCGATTCACGAAGCATTGCGATAGCTAGACTGAAATCATTAGAAAAAAGGTTCGCAAGGGATAAGGATTTAAAAGAAAAGTACACAGAAGTAATAAATGAATACTTACAATTAGATCACATGAGGAAAGTTGAAGATCAGGACACAAAAAAGGAAGAATCAGTCTATCTACCGCATCACGCTGTCATTAGAAACGACAAATCCACTACAAAGGTTCGTGTAGTATTCAATGCTTCAGAAAAGAATAAAAATGGTGTTTCTCTGAATGACTTGCTGATGGTTGGACCTACACTACAGGCAGACTTGCGTCACACAGTAATGCGATGGAGAGTCCATCCAATTGGCTTGGTCGCGGACATTATTAAAATGTATCGGCAAGTCAGAGTGACAGATGAAGACGCAAGTTATCAACGTATAGTCTGGAGAGATGATCCTGCAACAGAGATCAAGGACTACGAACTACTTACCGTGACGTTTGGTACAGCTTGTGCTCCACATCTCGCAGTCAAAGCCCTACAACAAATTGCACATGACGAAGGACATAACTATGTGCTGGCTGCGGATAAAGTCCTCAAAGATTTTTACATGGACGATTTAATGACAGGGTGTAGTAGTCTCAATGAAGGTATAGAACTCTATAAACAAATGTCAGAATTGTTAGGAAAGGGAGGTTTCAAATTACAGAAGTGGAATAGCAACAGTAGAGAACTCTTAATGAAAATAAACTCACTAGCTGAAGAAAGCGAAGATCAAGAAAGCGCTGAAAAGGAAAGTAAGGACAAGCAAGAAGATAGGAAAAAGGACAATAAAGAAAAGGAAATAGAGATCAAACTGGATAATACTACAAAAATACTTGGACTTACCTGGAATCGCAGAGATGACAGATTTCAATACACGGTGAATCTTCCTCCGACGTCTGGACCTGTAACTAAGAGAACAATTATTTCAGATATTGCACGACTTTTTGATCCACTAGGTTGGATAGCGCCTAGCGTAGTTCTAGCAAAGATTTTTATCCAAAAGCTGTGGCTCACAGGGCTTGGATGGGATGATAAGTTAAGAGATGAATTAGTAAAGGAATGGAATACTTACCGTAAGGACTTATCTGAACTTACCAAGATAGAAATCCCCCGATGGATGAGTTCACGTTCTGATGATGTAATCAAAGAATTACACGGCTTTAGTGATGCGTCCAAGGCAGCGTATTCAGCTGTCGTCTATCTTAGAGTGGTTGATGCTAATGGCGGAGTACACACCTCGCTGGTTGTAGCCAAGACCAGAGTGTCACCAATAAAGCAAATAAGTATCCCGAGACTGGAGTTATGCGGGGCTGTGCTCCTTTCAAGACTGCTGCTAGAAGCTGCTGAAATTTTAAGTATCCACAAGGACAATATACGTGCCTGGACTGACTCAACAGTCGTTCTCGCATGGCTAAACAGCCATCCGAGTCGATGGAAAACCTTTGTAGGAAATAGAGTTTCCGAAGTGCTGACCTCTTTGAATTCCTCGCAATGGTTTCACGTATCCACTAAGTTGAACCCGGCGGATTGTGCCTCACGCGGAGTGCTACCTACGACTCTAGTTGATGACTCGCTGTGGTTTTCAGGACCTCCATTTTTAAGAGAACAGAACATCCAGTATAACAAACCGAAAGATTTAAACGTAACATTAGAGGAATCAGTTAAAACTCACGTCACAACAGTTCCGGAACAATCACTCTTTGAAAGATTCTCCTCTCTGCAAAGGATGTTGAGAGTTCTTGCTTATTGCAGACGATTCTGGAAAAAGGACAAAAGAGAGACCAAATATTTACAGAAGAAAGAATTAGACGAAGTTTTACGAAGTTGTATAAGAATGACACAAAAGGAACATTTTGATACAGAATACAAGGATTTAGAAACAAAAGCGGCAGTACAAGGACAAAATAGTAAATTAAAGGCAATCTGCCCGTACCTTGATGATAAGGGTCTGATTCGAGTCAGCGGAAGGCTAGAAAGATCTCAGTTGGACAAAGATACAAAGCACCCAATAATTCTTCCTAAGGACTCTCATCTAACCAAATTAATAATAGCTGATGCTCACCTAAGAACGTTACACGGTGGTCCATCATTAATGATGAACTTCCTAAGGTCAGCCTATTGGATCATAGGTGCAAGAAACCTGGTGAAACATCACATTCACAAATGTGTTGTTTGCCTCAGACAGAAAGCTAATTTCAATCAGCAACTGATGGGGTCACTACCATCCGTCAGATGTGTTCCATCCAGACCATTTTTAAACAGTGGCGTGGATTATGCTGGTCCTATAAGTATAAGGACTACCAAAGGACGCGGGTACCGATCCTATAAAGGATATCTTTGTTTATTCGTATGTATGGCCACTCGTGCTATACATTTAGAGGTCGTGAGTGATATGACCACTCAGGCTTTTTTAGCCGCGTTTAAGCGATTTGTTTCACGACGTGGCCGTTGTGCTCATATTTGGAGCGACAATGGGACTACATTTGTCGGCGCCTCTAGAGAACTCCAAGAGATAGCAACTATCCAACATACTGTTGCAGAACACATGGAGAGTGCTGGCACGGAATGGCATTTTATTCCCCCACACGCCCCTAATTTTGGTGGATTATGGGAGGCGGGAATAAAATCCACGAAATTTCACCTCAAAAGGGTGATAGGCGACACAACCCTCACTTATGAGGAAATGAGCACGTTGTTGTGTCAAATTGAAGCCTGCTTAAATTCCAGGCCTTTGAGTGTAATCGACACTACAGAGCCTGGTGATCCCTTGCCGTTAACCCCTGGTCACTTTTTGATAGGTGAACCACTTCTTACGGTCCCTGAGGACACCTATGAGATAATGTTTGCAACACCAGTTAATGTTTGCAACATTAACTGTCTTTCAAGATGGCAATTCATTCAGAGGATGTTATCCTCGTTCTGGAGACGTTGGTCTTCTGAGTATTTAAACACTTTGATGCAAAGATATAGGTGGACATTGAAAACTCCTGAACCCAACGTAGGGGACATCGTCCTCATTAAAGAAGATGATTTACCTCCAAGTCGCTGGCTAATGGGTAGAATTATCGAAAAACATCTGGGTCGTGATAATCTCACTCGTGTAGTCACGTTACGCACCAAGTCTTCTATTCTTAAAAGACCCATTTGTAAAATTTGTGTATTACCTGTTAATCAGTGATTGAGCTTTAATATTGTAATTTGTAATATTGGTTATCAGTTATGTTTTTATGGGTATGTTTTACTTTAGATAGTCATAAAGACATGTTGTTTTTATTTTTAATATTAAATATTATTAGATTCATAATCTAGCTTCTAAAACTGTAGTTCATAATACTGGCTCTTGTTGTGTATTTTTTTGTAAAAAAGACATTCTTTCAATAATGTCTTTTGGTGGGCGATATGTTAAGTATTAAGTTCTTAATGTTCTCGATAGATGGCGCTAGCAATGTTGTCGTCGCTGGCTAGATCGCGCTATTAAAAACCTTTGTATTTAGTTCCTAATGTTCTCGATAGATGGCGCTAGCAATATTGTCGTCGCTGGCTAGATCGCGCTATTAAAAACTTTTCCCGACCATATATATAGGCCATGATATTTGTTATTAAATAACGACCCTTATCGGTATAATAAACCGTAAGTTAACTTTGTTAGCTGGTTTTATTTGGCGAAATCCTAGTGCAGTACCTTTAAGGGTTAGACTTTGTACAATAACAAATATGTATTATAATAGGTAATTATGTTCACTCAGTGAGATTTTTGGAATTGTGAACGCTTTTTCACAACTTTATCTCGAGCTGGCTTGTCGCTGCATGCTATTCTTATTACATCGTAGGCTGTATTTCAAGAACCACTTTAGCTAGAAAGCTGATATTTTCATAAGTCTTAATTCTGATGCCGCTATAACAACATAATATCATATCTAAAAAACAAGATAAAACATATAATATAAGGATAAGCCCTTTTTATGACAACAAAACGCGATTTTTTGTCCTTTCTTTAGTCGATGGCAATACTTTAAATATTCACAAGATACTAAATTGCTTCAAAATACACTCCAATATATAATTCAAAATAAAAATTAATATTAAAAGGGGTTTTCATAAAAAACACAATTTTTGTCTATTTTTTCCTAAAATGGTACGGAACCATTCGTGCGCAAGTCTACTCGTACTTGACAGATTTTTAAGTTATAGATTTCATGCGGGCCGCAGATAAAAGCCCGGCGGGCCGCATGCGGCCCGCGGGCCGCGGGTTGGGGATAGCGGATCTATAGTAAATATAACTGGAAACTGAACCCTGTTTCCCTAAAATAAAGTAGCTAAGTTTATACCTTATATCCTGAGCTATCCGTCAGTAAAAGTCCCGTGAAAATCGGAGCAGCCGTTTCAGAGATTAGCCGGAAAAAACAGACAGACAAAAATAGTGTTTTTATTTAATTGTAAATACTGTATATACTTGCATATGCATTAAGTGAAAAGCTGTTAATTTAAAATTACAAACAGACATCAATTTTATTTATTTGTATCGATTTAATAATTAATAGTTGCACGAATGTAATAGTAAATACCAAAGAGTTAGTTTAGCAAGTCAAATTAATTTCAACAAACTCGTAATAGTTTATATCTTTAACTTCTCATACTACGAGTAATAACGATAAAAGTATAAAAAGTGCGATGTGGCCAGACGAAGCTTTAACTACTTATTTTTCACTTTAAGCAATTATAAATTACTAGCTGTTGCCCGCGGCTTCGCCCGCGTAAATATAGTTTTTTCGCGGTCGCGGATATGTGACTGATGCAATCCCAATAGACAATAACAATCCCTGATGCGGATTATGTATATCATGCTAAAATTTCAGCTCGATCGGTGCAGAACTTTTTGAGTTTTTGGAGCGTACACAAACCAACATTTATATATAAAGATTTTATAATCAATCAAGTCATTTATAAAGGGAAAAAAGAAATAAAACTCACATAATCATTAATCCGAAAACAATAGTTTTATTTAAGAACTTTCATTTTCTCATAAAATATACACATTGTTTTTGTCATTAAACTAAACTTGTAAGTAAATACTAACTTTAAATACCAATTTTTCTCATGTTTTTCGGATTCCTTTTTACTTATCCATGGCCCGTTATCGTCGCCTGTCAAAATTTACGCTCCGTTTCATGTACAAATCCGTATTCACTTATAAACTATATTTAAAAGAAAAAAATCAAAAATGAAAAAAGCATGATTTTGTACATTTTCAAATGAAAAAAAAAAACACGAGACCTCCTGTTTTCTTGATAATAAGTGTGATGATAGTATTCTACAGTCCATTTTTGTCACTTAAAAATAACAGTTCGAATGCTTTCCGCTCGCTGGCGCGGCTCAAATGCGAACAAATGCTGAAACAGGGGCGGGGCGGACGCACATTGTCGCAACTATCGATACTATATCGATGTCGTAACGTTTATCGACACACACTCCGCCATCACTAGAATCTGACGAGCGTTATAGTGGCTACAAAAATAATTATTATTGGGACCAATAATCGGGCAGCGTTTTACAAAATGGCGACCGTGTATACTATGACGTCACACGCTAGTGATGGCGAATATTTCGAGTTGGCATTTCGATACATACATAACAGCACCCAAAAAAAAAACTAATATTTAACCTGTACCGATTTGGGTGTATGTAATTATAATAACAAAGAAATCATGTATACTCCTTCTTATATAATATATAATTTCTGTTAGATACAATACAAATTTTATAATCTAACGTTTTTGCAATATTGCTTATAAAATAAACGATTTTTGTCTAATCATAAATCACAATCATTTAAGTGTTCGGCAAACCTAAAAGTAGCCTATGTGATAAACATATCAATATTTGACACAATTATACTATCCATCATTAGAAAAATCTTATCAAACATCTTTTTTTTTTTTTACTAAATTGCAATTTGATTATACAGATAATCAAGTAAAATGCTTTCTACCTAAATTCTTGGAGGTACAGTCGGAGAAACTCCCGTTATACCAAATTCAAAAGCAAGTCTACTAAATAAAGGGAGCTATATATTGTTTTTGCGTGTCTACCAGTGAGTGAACTCAAAAATAAAACTGTCACGGCGGCCATCTAAAACTTCAGTCAAGCAAATACAACTGTACCCCAAACAGGAACATTTTGCGGTATCGTTACGTGTACGTAAACTAAAAATGTGAGGAATATTGTATGAAAATTTTAGTTACTTTTACGTCCGCTAGAGGCGCTTTCATGGTTTTCATACAACATTTCACGCTTACGTCCACGTAACGATACCATAAAATGTTCCTGCTTGGTGTGCTGGTATTCCGGAAATTTCGACTGTACATTCACACAGCAAAGAAGCGACCGTATCAAACGGGGCTTCTATACGGAAAGCGTATGTTAGCGCCGCCCCACCCATCACAAACACACATCGTCCCGCGATACTCACGCATAGCTGTACTTACTTAAACACAACTATCCCTCCGCTGTCGCTCTCGAGTCGAGCCTGGCCGCACCGCACCGCTTTTCTATACTTCTATCATTTTCTGTTTACATAGACTCGTCATTTGCTAGAGTGAAAAGGAGAGCGGGAGCTCGTCTTGCTTTTGAATCTCACACAAGATCATCGCGCTTTCTTTCCCACCCTACACTATTATGAGGGTTTTCGAGTTTATGCTATAAGACGGCTTTTGGAACTGACGCGTGCAAGGCGCCATCTGATGGCGGAAGGAGTATCGAAAACCTTTAGTGAAAGTTTTCGATACTTTTCTGACGCCAGGCGTCGCTTCGTGTGCGTGAGGTCCGAACAATTGACATATACCACAAGTTCGAAAACAGACTAGGTAACAAAAAAGGATGGAAATATAACAATAACAAAAAGGGTAGCATACTCTCGATGCGGTGCGGCCCCAGGCCCAACGCTCACTTAACTACAAGTGGCGATGGAATAAAACTATTGTTTGTGTGGTCGTACGGTACTGTAACGTAGCGTGCGGGGGCCGGTCGGGGGCCGGGGGGCCGGGCGGGGGCCGGCGCGCTCTAGTGGACGTCGGAGCTCTCCTGCTTCATCTGATGGTTCGCCGGGTCCGAGGTGTTTATCGGCTGGAATGGAGAGAATTAGATACTTTAGGATCACATATAGAACTAAGATAATCTCGATCTAAGAAGTTTAGGCCGCTGAATTCAATTTCGCGGTGAGCAGCCAGTGACAGTAGAGTCGACGCGCGCAGGTTGGCGACAGTTACCCCTTGACAGGACTGCATTTCTGACAAGCTGTGACTATGGCGCCCGCCTGCGGGTTTCCGCTGCTGTCACTGACCGCCGCGCCGCTTATCGCGGAATTCGAGGCAACGGCCTTAATGTCGTTGCACACGTTCCGGTTGCCGGGTAGCCGGTCGCGGAGTGTATGGCCATGTACGATAGCTTTCACACGTACCGGTACATACACTTCGCGACCGACTACCCGGCAATCGGAACGTGTGCAACGGCACTTTCGCTAGGACCGGCGCCGCCAGAGCTGCCGACTACAATAATTATTATTAATCAGTAATGTCATGATTATACTAAGTACTACATAATATGTATTATGGTGATTTAACTAGGCCTAAATTTACTAATAAATACACTGACTGTGATCGATGAACGGTGACAGTCACATCGTCCGTCACGATATGACGTCATGGTGTGGTTACTCTGTTACCCCAAAGAATCCTGAGGTGAATTCTTAGAAGCGTATATCCGACAATTTATCATTAAAATTTTTATTACCTTACTCACTCACTCGGCGAAATACAACGCAACCGTTATTTCACGCCGGTTTTCTGTGAGGTCGTAATATTTACCCAGTCGAACCGGCCTATTCATGCCGAAGCGTGGCTCTCCCTCACGTTAGTAATAGTGTGTGTGTGTATGTGTGGTGTACGAACCAGCGTGATCGGCGGCTGCTGCGGCGGTGGCTGCGGCGGCTGCGGCTGCGGCGGCAGCGCGGGCGGCTCGTGCACGGCGGTGGTGGAGTGCGCCGCCTGCGCGCCGCCGTAGTACCCGCTGCCGTTGATGCCCTCGCTGTAGCAGCCCGCGCCCACGCCGCCCACGCCCACGCCGCCGCCCACCGGCGCCGCGCCCATCGGGGGTGCCACCGGTGCGAGCACACGCGCGTTCTGTAATACACGAGCGAGCACTCATTATAACGATGTGTTTACATAGTTTTTATATTATGCAAAGCATAGTGACTCATACAACACATATCGCTCTTTTGCACTAACAGTACCCCAAGCAGAAACATTTTGCGGTATCGTTACGTGTACGTAAACGAGAAATATGAAGAATATTGTAGGCTCGTCTTGGCGTGGGGGCACTTCCGTGTCCCCAGATGAAAATCTTTGTTACTTTTACGTCCGCTAGAGGCGCTTTCATGGTTTTCATACAATATTTCTCATTTACGTACACGTAACGATACCGCAAAATATTCCTGCTTGGGGTACAGATCTCTCGTGCCGGATTTCGTCTGTAGTTTATTTATTGACGTAGTTTATAGATGGATGACGCTAACGCGTTAACCAATCAAAATAGCTATTCAATAGATAGTACCGACAAAAAAATCCTCAATCAATAGGGGAGCACATAACAGTGGCGAAGGCTTCTTCTCCGGCGATGGCTGCTTCTCCTTCATAGGGAAGCCGGAGCCTGTATAATAGGTAGGGATTTCTATGAAGGTTTGCAAAAGTTAAGTGACAAGGGAAGCCGATAGGAATGGAGTTATAGGAACCCTACGCCACTGGCACGTAATGAACACACTAGCTACGTACCGGCGCGGTGCCTTGAAGGAAGTAGTCCTTGTTGACGCAGTTGCGCAGGCCGTCCGGGATGCGGCCGACGATCGCGCGGCGAATCTCGGACGCGGCCATCTCGCGCAGCTCCTGCGCGGACGCGTCCGAGTAGAAGGCGGCGTGCGGCGTACACAGCACGTTCGGCGCGTCCTTCAGTGGGCCCTGGAAAGGGTTGTCATTGTAGCGCTTGTCGCATTATAATAACTGCCCACCGATCTCGGTGACGGTGACATTCATTGAAACCAGGCCAGTAACGCAGGAGTAATTTTATAGTGCCCAAGTGTGTGCGCAGTACACAAGAGCACAATATCTTCCTTTTACTCTCGTAATCCAGTGGGACGGATAACCGACACGACTGACGAGAGATGAGGCGTAGGTCCGACTTTTTACCTGCCCATCCGACGCATGGATCATCTTTCTTGTCAGACAATTGGGTGATCAGCCTGCATTGTCCTAACCAAACTTGGAAACAAAATTTTTTGTTGTTGTTCCAATACGGTAATTGCGACGGCACGCACTCACCGTGAAATGCAACCGAGATTGTAATAAATTACTCTCGTGGATTGGGCTTGTCTCTAACAAATAACAAAACAAAATCGTTCACGCTTAAGGTAAGCCCGTATTAGACAGCAGCGGAACGACGCAACAGACCTCCTAAGTCCTAGGCTCCTACCTCCCTACTAGTAAATACAGAAGTGCCGCGTTGCGTAGTTCAGCACCCATGTAGGTTTAAGCCATGTGCGGTCCCACCTTTAATGTAGCTGTGAGCCTCTATGAGATCTATCCCGGGGGCACTGGGTGTAGTCCCCCGGGCCGGGCGGGGTGCCCACTACCCCCTCAACTACACTAGTCCCCCGGGCAGGGCGGGGTGCCCACTGCCCCCTCAACTACACCAGTCCCCCGGGCCGGGCGGGGTGCCCACTGCCCCCTCAACTACACTAGTCCCCCGGGCCGGGCGGGGTGCCCACTGCCCCCTCAACTACACTAGTCCCCCGGGACGGGCGGGGTGCCCACTGCCCCCTCAACTACACTAGTCCCCCGGGCCGGGCGGGGTGCCCACTGCCCCCTCAACTACACTAGTCCCCCGGGCAGGGCGGGGTGCCCACTGGCCCCTCACCTACACTAGTCCCCCCGGGCCGGGCGGGGTGCCCACTGCCCCCTCACCTGGAACACGTTGAACGGCTCGTTCTCGTGCACGTCGAGCGCGGCCGCTCGGATGCGGCCTTGCTTCAGCGCCGCCGCCAACCCCTCGTCGTCCACCAGCCCACCGCGCGCCGTGTTCACCAGGAACGCGCCTGTGTAGGGTTAATTATCATCATGTAAATCAACCCTTTGCTTTTTTATCATGTATAGCTTTTGCCCGCGACTTCGTCCGCGTGGAACAATACTTTGGGATATCGCTGAAATTTACCCGTGACTTTATTTATGACTAACGAAAGCGGAATCCTATTTTTTTAAACGGAACCCTAAAATAAAAGTAGCCTATGTTAGACCCTATAACATCAGCTATCTGCTAGTGAAAGTCCCGTGAAAATCGGTCCAGCCGTTTCAGAGATTAGTCGGAACAAACAGACAGACAGACCGACTGACAGACAGACAGACGGACAGACAAAAATTTAAAAAAAAATGTATTTTATTGTAAGTACCGAATATACTTTCAGATTCATTATGTAAAAAGCTGTTAATTTGAAGGTACAAACAGACACTTAAATTGTATTTAACTGTATAGATGTATAGATATTATAATGTATTATATTTTAGGATATTATCAATTTGATGTTTATAAAATAACTAAACTATTTAACTAAACTAAACTAAACTAAACATTAACCCGCACGCGCACCCCGCCTTGGTGACGCCCACTTCGCAACGGGCCGTGCAGCAGAAATCGTAATATTTTAATTTCGCCATAACTTCAAAACCAAACGTCCAATTTTAATCATTCAAAGACCAAATATTATCTACATAAACTGTACTTAGTGATGAAATAATTTATTTTGATAAGGATTAATAACATGAGTAAAATAAACGCGTTTAAATGTAGTCCAAAAAAAATTCAAGATTTCTAAATAAAAAAATGGTTGTTGTGCCTCACTCGACATAGATAGGTATAGTGTGTCGCGGACTTTTTTGTAGATATTTATAAGATCTACAATTAATTAGAACATTTTATGGTTCTATCTTTTATAGTTTAGGCAGCGTACGCAAAATAAGTAACTTTTCTGGTTGATTTTTTACACCTTGTGTCCGAAAAACCCAAATATCTTACGGAACCCTATTTTTTTCCAAAATAAAATTTAGCCTATGTTACTCGTGGATAATGTAGCTTTCGAATGGTGAAAGAATTTTTGAAATCGGTCCAGTACTTTTTGAGCCTATTCATTACAAACAAACAAACAAACAAACAAACAAACAAACAAACATACAAACAAAGTTTTCCTCTTTATAATATTAGTGTAGATGTATGTGTATGTTACAATGTTACAAATATTCATTCCATACGATGTTTTTATGCATCTCCATAATTAGGATTCGGATATAAGTACAATAAATCAATCTTTTTCATTTGTATTGTTTTTTTACTAAAGTTCTCTCGACCTCCGACGACCCCCCTACAGAAGCCCCAGGGGGTCGCGACCCACAGGTTGAAAAACACTGATCTAAATCATCAGTGCCATAGTACAAAGTGTTTTGATAGAATATAGAATCGATAAATAGAGATCCGGGTGATATAAATAAATCATTTGAAACCCTTAATCTAAACACTCTGAATAATGTTTCCCAAAAGTAATTATGAAAATAATATATAAGGTCTCCAAAAATCTATTTCAGATACTTCAGGCACATATTTCCAGATCCACTGCTTATGTAAAGACGTTTAGGCAAAAAATCATTTGTCATACTCAAACTAAAAAGAAAGATCTCATGAATGGGTGACTCTCCGCAAGATGCAAGATGAAGAAAAAAAATTATTTCGTGAATGACAATTATTTTTCTGCATAAACGACTTTACATAAGCAGTAGGTCATATGCCTGATGTATCCGTAATTGATTTTACCAAACCTTATTATTTAATAATTTATAATTATATAATGTTGTGTATTTTATGAGTGATGAATATTCTCTATAAAAAGAAATATAAAATGTGTTGCCTATTGTAAACGACACAACATACCTGGGCGCATTTGTTTTATAGTAAACTCGTTAATCAGGTGGTGATTGTGCTCGTTTAGACTGCAGTGCAGTGATACACAGTCACTCTGGAATAGGAGATCCTGGAATGACAAATAGAATGTGGTTTAATTCATATTGTGTCAATTGCTCTGTATTTTGATAAATATCAACATAATATTATGCAGGTCACAACTTTCTGGAATCCAGAAATACCCTTCAGACTAATACTTACACATACATACTATATTTACATACTTGACAAAACAATGCTTTTTTTTTATAATATAAAAATATCAAGTTCATGTAGGTTCTATTACGTAACGTAATGTATACCAAGTGCAATTTTTTGACTACATTTTTCGTAAGCTATGAGGCTGATGCGTCACGCTCTGAGGCATGGGCGTAGCCAGGGGGGTGGTTTAGGGGGTTCAAACCCCCCCGAAATGGGCCGGCTGGTATATATAATACAGAGATCTGACCAATATACAGAGGCGGCGTATTTAGAAATTTTGCGCCCGAGGCCAATTAACATATTTTGCCGCCCCATTAACCTTATCTGAAAGATGATTTTTGAAGTTATTTTAGAAAAATAATCAACAGCCTAAATCACAACTTTGATACTACCCCCCCCCCCCCCCCGTAGTCGTTTCATTTTCTTGAACCCCCCCCCCCCCCCCCCCCGAAACTTAAACCTGGCTACGCCCGTGCTCTGAGGTGATATAGCCTTATCGGGTGAACTCGGGATCGCCGAATGTACCCGAGCGAGAAAGCGCCGAACGCTCACGCTACGCTCCACGTAAATTAATTACGACTGCCAGTAAAGTTTACAGTGTTAATACCTGCAACGTGTAAACTCTAGTCAGGCCCAGCGACTTTTCAATCCCGTCGGGTAGGTAGGGGTCGTAGAATATGACGTTGAAGCCGAACGCCTTGGCCCGGAGCGCGACGGCCGACCCGATGCGCCCGAGGCCGACAATGCCGAGCGTGTCGCCGCGGATGCGAGCGCAGCCCGCCGCCGCCTCGCGCACTTGCTCCGGACCTGGAACGTATATTGACTAGGTTAATATAAAATATAATATTAAAATTAATCACTAACAAGTCCAAATCTTAGATGGCCATAGGATGACGACATACGGAGGACAGCTCACAGCAGGACCACAATGGATAAGGTAAGCTCAAGAAGGGAAAGAGTGGAAAAGTCTGGAGGAGGCCTATGCTAGAAGAGCAGACCAAGGGCAAAATAATATACTAAACAGTACACAGGATAAATAAACCATATAATATGGCAAAAGCATGTAAATTTAAATTATAATATCTTGGTAATAAAGGCTTTGAAATGAAAAAATATAAAATGTATGTAATATACATACATTTTATATTGTACGTACGTACGAACGTACGTACGTACATACATATATACTGCCAAAATTATCACCCTTCCTTTTTTCCAAGACATTACCGATAAAAGTGAAACCTCCGAGACAAATGCTGCCAATGTCAGAGAACCTTCTAGAACGAGTCGCAACTCGCATCACAAACTCCAACAGGGAAATGACCAGCGCCATTACCACGAACGGCAGCATGTACCGCATTAGTAGAGCTTCATACATACATTATTATTATTATGCTAGCCTGTTGTGTCCCACTGCTGGGCAAAGGCCTCCCCTCTTTTCCGATTAAAGCGCGATCTTTTTTTTTTTTTGTTTTTTGTTTCCGGGGGAGAAAATGCATTACGCATACCACCCAAGTGCAGGGGGCACCCGAGTGGTTATGTGGGACTCCCGTATAGGCTAATGAACTAAAGCGCGATCCTTCGCTATGGTCGGCCAATCCTTATCAAAGGCTTCTAATTCGTACATAGACTGCCAAAATCATTACCGATTACTAACTTTAGCAGTCAGGTAAAAATTATTTTCTTTTTCCCACATGCAAAAACTTATGAGAGCCATATAGTCGTAATTAGAACGTCGTAAAAAAAACAACAAAGTCCACCAAGACAACCATAGAAAAAAAAACGAAAAGACATGGATTTGCTTAAACACTCTTATAGGTTTATGCCGTTGACGTTTTGTGAGACAGATAGATGCTTACGACTATTTTAGTGCTCCTTCCATATATATTCTAAAGCAGTCTTTCCCAAAGTAGGCGTTAACGCCACCTTGCGGGCGCTGCTGGAGGCAAAGAGCGGTAAAGGGTCCAGTAAAAATTGGGGACACTGATGTGAGTAGTATTATTATTGTTCAATGTTGTTTATTGGTTAATTTTGAATAGACAAAAAATACACTCCAGGCGAGACTAATTAATATGTTATTGAGGTTGAAAATAAGTTTGGGAACCTCTGTTCTAGAGTATTATACCCAATATTCATAGACCAAGTTGAACACTAGTCTTACATGCTGGGGAGTGCAGACTGCAGATTAGATTCCAGAGAGGTTCCATAGACATGGAGTGTATGCAAGAGGGTTAAAATATTATGATTTTACAAAATAATGCTACGCAGTTTGGCAGGTTTATTAGGATATGCAAAAGTTATTTGCCAATAAAGTATTTTTTCATTTCATTTCATTTCATTTCATTAGTATTTTTCATTCATTATTGTTTTAAAAAATATTTTTCACTTTTTAGTTCTATGTGCTTTAAAAACGTTGTTTTTAGGTTTTTTTTTTATACTAGGGTCTAGGTATATTTATTTTTCGTTTGGCACCGAGAACATTCGAGTGGAAATAGCGCTGAAGGATGTAATTTTTACTCCTCTTTTACGCGCGAAGTATATACACTTGCGTGGTCTAGTCAACAGGTGTCTGTGGCTAGTACGGAGTGTATATGTCACCGTAAAATAGTAAAAACCATTAATTACTCAGATTAATAACCTTAGATTGTAACAAAACTAGTGAAATTGTAAAATGTTGATAGATTTTTCGTTAGATTATGAATATATAGTTTTAAATATTTCGACATATTTTTAAAATCTCGTTAGTTATTTTACAATCTAACGGTTTTTACGATTTTACGGTAACATATAGAAACCAAGCGTGCCATTGTTTTTCTACCTGCTGTGACGCCACAAGAGCGATTTAGTTGTAAACGATTCAAAGGCCGTCGCCGCACGCCACCGTCGTTTTTTTTAGTTTTGTAGTTTTCTTTTGACGTTTGGCACCGAGAATATTCTAGAGGAAATAGCGATGAAGGATGTAATTTTTACTCCTATTTTACGCGCGAAGTACATACACTCGCATGTACTAGACAATAGATATATGTGGCTAGTACGGAGTTTATATTCACCTGTGAACTTCTTCCCCTCCCGCACCATGTTGGCGAGCCAGTACGTCCGCCGGTACAGGTTCAGTATGAGACACATGGTGGTGTCCGCCACCTCCTCCACGCCGTAGCCGGGCACGTTGCACACCGCGATGCCTGGAACGTACAACGTTTAACGTTAACAACTTGGACTCCATAAAGGTCAATCAAGAAGTAACGCCAACAACTTGGACTCTAAAGGTCAACCAAGAAGTAACGTCAACAACTTGACTCTAAAGGTCAAGAATAGAATAGATTGTAAAATATTTATTTGCATAGAATGTTAGATACAAAAGGTCTTAAACTGGTACATTAGAGCAAAACATTCTGCTTTAAGAAGCATGCAAATGTCATTTTTACAATTAATAATAATTTAAATAAAGCATCCTCTAATACTGAATACATACAATTAAAATAGAAATCATTACACGTACAAAGTAATAAAAATAAAAAATAAAAAAGTTTTAGAAGAAGTATTTCTGTAACTGTCAACCAAGAATTTTATTGTATTGTATTTTATTGTATTATACATAAATTTTATACACATTCATGACCCAGGAACACAGAAAACTTTTAGTTCCCTGGCGGGATTCGAACCCGCGACCTCCCGCTTGAGCTCCTACGCGCTAAACTCCGAGCCACAGAGGTGGTCTTAACTCTTAACGCAAAGAATCGTCATTCAATGGACTTACACGAAAAATCGCATACACATATGCCGCGGGTTTACCTGTTTTCTGGGGCAGGCAGTTTTGACATAATTTACATTGTAGTTGTGTAAGGGTTGTGTGTATATTTTCTAGTTTTTATTTGGGTGCCAACCCTAGAGTTTTGTCAACACGTCTGACATTCGCCGGTGCTCGAGCTGTCATGCATGCATGTACATGACAGCTCGAGCACGCGCCTTTTTGCGCGGATAACAGCCATTCTATAGAATGGCTGTGATCCGCGGAAAAAGGCGCATAAGCAAAATGGCGATTGCTAAGCTGTAAGCGCTGTCAATGCTAAACGCCATTTTCCTCTAGGACACGTTCTCCTCTAAAAAACACTACTGATTTCAAAATAAATAAGCAAAATGGCGGATTATGTCAGCACTCCTGAAGTTAGTAAACGTGTCCTGGCCGACAACTGTCATTTTCTTTTTATCGCTAGTGAGCGCTAACAAACGCCATTTTCGGCGGAACACCGCCAATGTGTCACCCCTGTGCTACCATACCGTTGAGTCGGTCAACATCATCATCACATCATCAACATCATCATCATCATCATCATCATCATCACTAACCCAGCTCGCCGGCCGCCTTGACGTCGATGTTGTCGACGCCGGAGCCGATGCGCACGATAATCCGTAGCGCCTTGAACTTCTCCAGGTCCTCCTTGGTGAGGATGATGGTGTGCCACATCAGCGCGCCCACCGCCTCGTTCAGCACCTAATGCGAGAGAGAGAGGTTAATACAGCGTTATATAATTTATAAATTGTATTTAAATTGTTTTAATAGTCACTTGAACCATTGACAACAAATAACAAATAACTCCTCTTGATGCGTAACTAATTACAAAGGCTCTTTGCATAACTAATTACAAATTGAATAGGCTCCGAAACTACTGGACCGATTTTTATGAAATTTGGCACAGACGTAGAGTAGACCACGAGGAAGGACATAGGCTACTTTATATCGCGGAAAAATGTACGGTTTCTACGAAATGAACTTTTGCGCGCACGAAGTCGCGGGCAACATCCAGTACCAAATAAATGTTATTTTGTTACTTTATTTCGAATCATATTACATAGTTATAACGCGGTTCAAATGAGAATAGGAACGTCAATGACCTCTATCTGTCAAATATCACTTGAAAAGTGCTATTTTCAGAAAAACTTATGTGCATATAAATATTAATAGTCTTGCATCGAATTTAAATAAAAACGTTGAATAGTAATCAATTAAGTATCTAACATAAATTTAACTACCATAACACTCTAAATTCGAAACTATATGGCGCCGACTCGATCCTATTCTCATTTGAACCGCACTATACATACCTTCTCGTGTATCTCGGAGGTGGACTGCGCGTCGCAGAAGGCGACTGTGGCCACGTCCTTCAGTATCGGCATCTCCACCGTGCAGTCCCGCCCGTCCAGCAGCGCCACCAGGGGCCTGGAACACCAACACCATACGTCATCATCGTTGTTAACATTGGAGCACCATCACCATACGTCATCATCATACTACGAACACCAAGTTCATATGTCATCATCATTGTTAACATAATACGAAAACCAGTGGCGTGGGGTTCCTTTAACTCCATTCCTATCGGCTTCACTTGCTATTGCTACTTCCCTTTTGAGAAGCCTCATCCAAATCCTAATAAATAGGTAGCTATTATACAGGCTAGGGCTTCCCTATGAAGGAGAACCAGCCTTCGCCACTGTAACGTACAGTGTCTTTTAGCAGAAAGACTCCAAGTGAACTATAGAATGGACATCTCACATCAGCTATTCATATATCAGGGTGTCCATTTGTCCAAATTTTTTAAAGTCAGGGAAATATCGGAGAATCTCAAAGCTGTCAGGGAAAGTCAGTGAAAAAGAGAGGTCGCCTGGGAAGCCAGGAAACGTCAGGGAAGCTAAAAAGCAGTCAGGGAAAGTCAGTGAGATAGAGAGGTCGCCTAGGAAGCCAGGAAAAGTCAGGGAAGCTAAAAAGCAGTCAGGGAAAGTCAGTGAAATAGAGAGGTCGCCTGGGAAGCCAGGAAAAGTCAGGGAAGCTAAAAAGCAGTCAGGGAAAGTCAGTGAAATAGAGAGGTCGCCTGGGAAGCCAGGGAAGCTAAAAAGCAGTCAGGGAAAGTCAGTGAAATAGAGGGGTCACTTGCGATCTTCTACTATTTGCCTCCCAAAATTATTATCCTGTGATTGTAAATTAGGGCCATAATAATTAATTAGTGCTCTAGATTCTTCTAGAATCTAGAATGCTATCTATCAAAGCATTTTTTATATGTTTGCAGTGATCTACATTATGACTTCGTTTTTAGTCACAATTAAGTTAGGTACATCTTTTAAATTTTGTTAGTTTTTCTAATGGAGTGAACTACATTACCTATGACAATTTTGTCCTTAAAGAAAAACTAAATAAAAGAATTCTAATTTTAGATTACTTTCATTTAGTTTTTTCAGGATTGGAGTGGATTTTTTACGTTTAAAACGATTTAAGAAATTACAATTTTAAATATCAATTGGTCTACAGAATTGATAAAAATACTGTAAAATTTAAAGCAATTCACAGCATTTCAGAAATATACCTTGTATTTATTTCTTTATGAAATGGATAATAAATACATAGTTCATCCAAGAAATTTGAAAAAATGGCCAGGGAAAGTAAGGACATTTGTTTTTTTCCGCAATTTATCTCTCAAATGTACGTCGTAGCCTATCCTAAATTTTGAAATCATTGGTGATTACTGATTACACAAACGTATAACCAACTACATACTCGTAGTTCCAAATCGTTACCAAATCGTCACGTCACAATACCAACAACAACCTAAAACAAGTCGTTAACAACAAGACATTAAGACACAATTAATCTCAAGTTTCGCTATAAATCTGCAGTGCAGCGGTGCACAAGTTGTGGGAATTGCCAGCACGACTGTACTCGGTTCATTAGGTGCATTCAGTAGATACGATTTATAGTTACTGCACCGGGAACGAATCATCTAATTAATCTAATTATATACTAGGTACGTGTATATACTATAGAATTATGTACATATTTATACTAATATTATAAAGCCGAAGAGTTTGTTTGTTTGAACGCGCTAATCGCAGGAACTACTGGTTCCAATTATTGAAAAATTATTTTTGTGTTGGATAGTCAATTTGTCAAGGCAGGCTTTAAGCTATATAAAATTACGCTGCGGCCAATAGGAGCGAGGCATCAGTGAAAAATGTTGCAAGAACGGGGAAAATTATTCATATTTGAGGGCTTCCGTTGCGTGCGCTGCGTAAACGGTTCAAGTTAAAATACTATGTATGAAATAATTATTCCTCTTTTAATGATCTAAAAAATGTGCGCGACACTATGTTATGTCTATCTTTTAAGATTGACTCACTATATCCTTTTTTATGGTAATCAAATTTGGTCGAAATTAATGCATTATTGCGTCATCAGTTGACGCGGACGAAGTCGCGCGCAACTGCTAGTATTATATAAGGTTCGGTAAAATCAATTACTTACGGATATTTTGGGCATATGGGCGAGTTAGCGTTTTGCGGAGAGTCATCTATACACAAGATGATTTTTTACTTTGAGTATGACAATATTTTTTTTGTCTAAACGTCTTTACATAATCAGTGGATTATGTGCCCGAAGTATCCGTAATTGATTTTTGGAGACATTATATTATGTACTGCGATTAATATACAAAAGGCCATCATCGAAGTTGTAAGCAGACTAATGGGGGATTCCCACAGGTCAATATTCGCCGTGGCAAGTAGTCGCTTCACAAATCGCCTCACCGTTTTTATTAGCAAAATTGTATATCTGGGATGAAATTTAAGCCACAAGTCACAACCCTCATTAACATACATTTTAGAGTCAAGTTTATAGAGGGAAAAAGTACAATTCAAGCACACTTTTATGTCCCTAAATGGCAATTTTGTTGTAGATTTTAGACCTTTTTGTTATTAGAACAATCCAATAAACTGTAATACACTGTACAAGTCAATTTAATCATTGGACAAATTAAACTATTGAAATCGGAGGGACAGGAATCAAATAATAACCTAACCGTATTAAAATCGTATAATCAAAGCACTAGAGGAGGGCGGGGGACGATTAAACTAACAATTTAAGTTTCAGTCATAGCGGAGGGGAATTATTACGGGAGAAAGTTTCGTGCCTACCCTACCCTACCCAGTACCCACACGAGAAAGTAATAGAGGAGGGGAGGGGAGGGACCCATGTTTCGCGGGGAATCACCGAAACTTCGCGTCGCCTCAGACGAACACAGATTTGGGCGCAAACTTCGAGGGAGTGGTGTGGGGAACCCTCGGGGCAAGTTTTGATGGAAACCAAATAGGATTAGCGCAAAAGAAAAGAATTTGTAAAGTGAGCCAAAACGGCCGGACACGTTTGTCCTTGGTCCTTTGGCTTTCGCAGATGTGGACGCTCTTTGAAAGTAAATTGGATATTATAACTTCCTACTATCTAATATACTAATATTATAATTGGAAAAGTGTGTGTCTGTTTGTCCGTCTTTCACGCCAAAACTACTGAACCGATTTAAATGAAATTTGGTACACAGATAGTCTAGAGCCTGAGAAAGGACATAGGCTACTTTTTATCGCGGGGAAATGTACGGTTCCCGTGGGATACTTTATTTACAGTATCACGTAAAAACTACTAAACTGATCATGAAATACATGACACATATTATATAAAGTACACCACGGGGAAGGACAATAGGCTACTTTTTATCGCGATTCGCGGGACATATACGGTTCCCGTGGGTTACTGTACTTTACGGTTACGCGGGCGGAGCCGCGGGCATCAGCTAGTACTATTATAAATGTGAAAGTTCGTGAGAATGGATGGATGTTTGTGACTCTTTCACGCAAAAATTACGGAAAGGATTTTAATGAATATTGGTACAAAACATAAAAAAAACATAGGCTACTATTTTGTATCCCGAAAAGCACAGTGTTTCCGTGGGATACTGTACATATTTACGCGGGCGGAGCCGTATGCAAAAGCTAGTACATAATAATATTGTCATGCCTCTTGTGTTGCGACTTGCGATTTGTTGTACATGTTAAATGCTAAATTTCGAAGTTCGAACTTAATGTCTTGTGAACTCTTGTGTAAGTAATATTTTGTTTGCTATATTTGCTAAGGGAACATACCCATTCTACGTGAACTGGGTTTTCTTCAAAACACTACGCTCGGTCGCCGGGTGGAGGAGGCCGGTTTAGGTTTTTGTCACGTAGTCAACATGTATGAAAATCTTGCACGACCGTGACCATTACCACTATATGAAAAGCAGGAAGGGGGGTCGTCTTTGCTACCTACTACGGATGGTCACCGTCATGGGGTGCTAAAAATTGGGTCAAAAGTGGTCACGTAGTACGGGTACGGTAAACCTTGGTATATTTTAGATTTTTAGCTTTTTAGTTTTTTTAGATTTAGCTGGCAGTACATCTAGCTACTAGCTAGCCTGCTACCCACCTCGACTGCAGGGGCCCGTTTGCAATGGGTCCCCTCATGCTATCCATGCGCGCTCTCTTTGGCAGCATCTTGCGTTTGTCCATTTAAAGCGGCCAAGCCGCTTTAGTCACCGCTCCGCACCGCGTCACCTGAAACAGAATAAACCTAAATCAGCACAAATGACTTACATACGCTTGTACATTGTTGAAATGCAAATTGTATCAATAAAAAAAAAACAAAAAAAAACCAGATCGAAATCGGTTCGTCCTTTAAACTTAGGAGGTGCTACGGAGCACGGATAGACCATAGACATACTATATTTTAATTATAACGAGGCACGTTGAGGCAAAAAAGTGTATCTACTTAAATTGTTCCACTTTTGAACATTTTGGGGCCATTTTGACATTTGAAGTTAAAACCAAGATGGCATAACTTTTTAATGTATATGAAGATTTGTTCTGTTAAATGTACGTCATAGCATATTTCTCCTCGCTCCTATGTTTAAGTCGGGAGTTGTAAGAATGCTCATTCATAAATCATTTCCATATATAAACTTCATCCCTCAGCATACACACAGTTTTTGGCTTGGGCGATGACGCGACGACACCCAAACCGCCACAAAACCACAACGAAACAATAACGGCCGCACACAATAAAACTGTCAGCGTGCCAATTGTAATTATTGCACGAGAAGTCATCTCGGGGCGTCTGTTGTTCTGTAGGCAACTAGGCAGTTAGGCACCTACAGAGTACAAGGGTTGGAGTGAAGCCAAACGCATCTCCAGTACAAAACGCGATTACATTGTGTTGCAAACGTCATAACTTGTAAAGTCATAGAGTTCGTAAGTCTTAAAGTGGAAACTATAAATTAGAAGCGAATGAATTTCACATGGATATTCCGTTTTTTTTTTCTTATTTAGGTCGGTACTCGGTAGTGAATTAAGTATTAACTGTAACCTCAATATTCATATTATTGTATACAAATTAAAAGGGACATAAATATGTTTTATCTGTACTAATATTATAAAGAGGAAAAGTTTTTTTGCCAAATTGAACAGGCTCCGAAACTACTGGACCGATTTTACGTTTCATTCGAGAAAGGATTTTTTTTTTTTTTCTTTATTTAAAGGCTCTTCATCTTAAGATTATGTCAGCCTTAATTTAACAATGGTAACAATTAACTTAAATCTAATTCCCTTAAATATAACGAATGAATTACATAACTTAGAAATATATCACTAAATCCTATTTTAAAATTTGACGATGCAACGCTATGTACGAAAAAATATAAATTGGTACATTTAGTGTGTAGGATTTTTAATCATGTCAATAAATAGTCAATGATAACAATTGCCAATCATGTAATGACAACGCTTGAAAAGTATATTTTAAAAGAAAAGTGCGTTACTTTCACTAGCGATAACGCTAATGTAAATTTTGGATGTTATTACACATTTGAATAAAAACTTTGATCAAGAAAGTGTTGTTGTCGGTTGTCCAGCTCATAGCTTTACCGGACCGGACTTTTTAACTGAAATCACGATTTTTTAACCCTTGCAAGTTGCAACCGGCTTTTCGATTTCAACCCCTGGTAACCCTAAATGGGGCTAGCACGAACAATTGTCATGAACGTATTCGTAACGTTATCGAAAGAGACTTGAATGAAAATTATGACAGCGTGTATAAAATTAAGATTCGATAACGTTCGTGTTTACCCATCTGTCAAAAGCGTATACTAACTACTAACTAGTAAACAGCTAGACGATACTCATGCTTACGTTTCGTGTACACGTAGAACCGGTTATCTCTGTGAACCGAGTGGAAAAAAAACTCTGCAAAAGAGGACGGACCAGTCCGCGAAGACAGTAGGGTTGTCACATATGATTAGACTAAATCCGGGAGAAAAAAAAAACAGCAATAATCCACTACTTTTTTTTTAAATATTGTAATTTGTATTCTTCATCTGAGCGCACACACTTCAAAATATCTGGCCTAAAAGTATTTTTTTTAAATTATTTGCTTAAATTATTATTGGCCAAATCTTTGAAAGCATCCTAAGAAATTAGGGTTTTTTATTGAAAGTAGGTATGTTCAATTTACTGTAGGCACGGGTGTGTGGAAATCGTCTTCTCTGACAGTCAAGCGGCACTGAAAGCACTGACTGCAGCTGAAATTTCATCAAAATTAGTTCTGGACTGTGTTGAGAAACTGAACATGCTAGGACGCAACAACAGTATTCGTCTAGTATGGGTTCCGGGCCACAGCAATATCCCCTGTAACGAAGCCGCGGATGAGCTGGCTGGGCTGGGGGCCGAAAGTCTCATTTACGGGCCAGAACCAGTCTGCGGAATGTCTCCCAGCACTACCAACAGAGCACTTAAGGAATGGAGCCGCAGTCTAAGCAATGGGCTGCAATCCCGGGCCTTGTGCATTCCAAAGCGTTAATCCCAGGCTTTGACAAAAGGCGTGCGGAATTAGCGCTTTCAATGAGTAGGGATCAATTAAGAATCCTTACCAGAACCCTAACTGGGTACTGCAAGCTCCACAAACACCTCAACATAATAGGTGTCGGTGACAGAACGACTTGCAGATTCTGCGAGGAAAAGGACGGGACACCGCTCCACCTCCTCCTCGACTGCTGGACAGTCAAAGAGGAGGTGGAGCGGTGTCTCCAACAGAAACAGGTATCTTGGGCAGCACGAATACTCCACCACGGAGGAAATTCGTAGCACCAACCCCAACCATATCGTTCATCATAGGCCAGGGGGCAGTACTATAACGCGAAGGAGTCACAATAGATCCACTTGGGTCGCAGTGACGTTAGGGCAAGATTTTGACCTACCTTCTACTAATAAGAAAAAAAAGTGGAAATCGTAGGCGCTAGGGCGCGAGGTGAGCCCGCACGTACTCAAAGGCAGACCGCTGCCGCCCGCGCTGATAATTATTATGTTGTCGCACTTTTCAATTATAAATTTGTAATTCCGGGAGGAGAAATTAGGTTATTTGAATTTCCTACCGGGAGTCGGGAGATTTAAATTATCATTGCTCAATTCCTGGAGACTTCCGGAATTCCGGGAGAGGTGGGAACCCTAGAAGACAGGCATGAGACATCCGAGGCTACAATTTTGCACAGTCACGAACGCATTATAATCGGAGCTATTTAAAAGCCATTAGGCGCCTCACAACAATGCTGCGACTCCAGTGAACGTGTGCGAAAATAATTACTGCCGGCATTTTATTACAAATGTGGATGAAAGGTCAAGTTTAGAAATCTAAGTAGAAAATATATATAACACTAACGTACAGACATATACATACACTAAGGCGGCCAACCGTCTCGTATTCTGCGGGACGGTTGGTAGAAAAATATTACTTTAAACATAAAATATGTTGATTCAGTAGTGGTGTTGTTGGAGTTTACTCCATAAGAAACGATTTGAGTTATAAGGCCCGGTACGGAAATTTTATGAGGAGTAAAATCAAGTGTAACACGAAAAGTTGAGGCGTTATGTAGAAAGAGACAAACATATATATCTGTAGGATTGAACGTGCAAAAGAATGAGATGGAATACATTACACAGCGTATCTTATTATAACGCGGTTCAAATGAGAATAGGAACGTCAATGACCTTTATCTGTCAAATATCACTTGAAAAGTGCGATTTTCAGAAAAACTTATGTGCATATAAATATTAATAATCTTGCATCGAATTTTAATAAAAACGTTGAATAGTAATCAATTATCTAAAGATAAATTTGACGATCATAACAGTCTAAATTCGAAACAATATGGCGCCGATTCGATCCTATTCTCATTTGAACCGCACTATACAACCCATTTCTATTTTTAAATTTAAATATGTTCGAATTTTAAATGTCCGAATTTGTTCATTCACTGTCCTGAAACCAGCTCGTACTACCGTCAGCTTTATCACTATTACCTACTATTATAATACATACAATATAAATAATCCGAATAATTATAGATACATAATATATGTTTGTTTCTCTTATCATTTTAGAAAATGCGTTCATTTACCCTCTTTCTATTCGATATATATCATAAAATCATAAATATCGTTCGTAAGGGCCAGGCCACACGGTGCGGTACGGCTGCGGCGCGGCGCCTGAGCGGTATCGCAACGGGTCTTTTACATATAAAAATGTATGGTATGCCACACGACGCGTCCAGCGCCGCTCCGGCGCCGCACCGCAGGCGCACCGGACAGCGGCGCGAGGCGGGGCGAGACAGATGAGGCGGGGAGGGGTGCACACAGGGCGACGCCGCATTGATCGTGTGGCCGCCAGTGCGGTGCGGAGTATTGCGGTGCGGTGCGGCGCCGCGCCGTGTGGCCCGGCCCTGAGAAGGAAACTCCAGTCGTGCGTCGGAGATGACACACACACACTTTTTTTTGTTTCTAATTTAAGTGTACCACCAACACATCCTCAGTCTTCTTGTGGATAGGGGTGGGTGTCCCGCATTGACCTATTATAAAGTATTCTTTCATATAACGATCTCTAAATCGATCCAAATTTGAAAATTTTGATGTCCCCTCCAACGGCCCACAAATTTTTCACTCTATCGATCACGGACACACCGTATGCTTGTAGTAGACTGTAGAGCAATCGAATCAAAGCTTACACTATATATAGCTGTTTATCTGCAGGGCTAGCATGGCGATCCATAGAAATACATTTAGGCCCACTTGCGCCAATCCGGGTTAAAGTTAACCTTGGGTTAAAATATTATGCTTTCTCTTTCACAAATACGAAGAACGAGAAAGATAACATGATTTTTAACCCAGGGTTAACTTTAACCCGGATTGGCGCAAGTGGGCCTGAAAGTAGAAATATTCTATCCAAAACAGTTCATTGCAAAATAGTTCTTAATCCATGATAACAAGGTCGTCAATAGAAGTCAACATTTCTAAACCGCCATATTTTTAAAATGGTTGCCGGGAAATCTTCTGTCAAAAACGAACAAATATTCAATGACTCAACGTAAAGAAACTTTTTGTCTAGGTCGGCCATGATGTGGAGTGGTTGACATTATTGTGGGACTTTTTGACATTAAAATAAGAAAACGTTTCTACTTTAGCTGTCAAAACAGGCCATTTTGTGCGCTCATGCTCGGGAAGAAAAGAAATGTTATTTCTCATGACGACGATACATCGACCTTGCTACCTTATAATAAGACCTATTTTGCTCCGAATGGTATTAATGTTTCTTCAATCTGTGATATTTTCTATTCTTCGGTGTTTCTTCTATGCGCATGCTAAGCCTACTGTTCGTCTTACTTTAATCTGTGACGTGCACTTGCCACTTAGTAACATAATGTTCAGCTGTATTCAGGGTTGAATTGCTGTTGCATGAGCGTAGGGTTACCATCCGTCCGGACTTATAGATTTTTGTCCGGACAAAGACCGGCTTTTTAAAATTTTAACCCCTTACTAATAAACGCTGTATAAGCTTTGAATAGTTATACAGTGTTTTGTTCACGTCACACAAGTGACATTTTTAATTCGATAGAAGGAGACAAAGCACTGTATAACTATTGAAAGCTTATACAGCGTTTATTAGTAAGGGGGTTAATGTCTGGATATCTATATGAGTAATTAAAAATACATAGACCCGCAACCTCCCTCCCCGAGCGAGCGTTACATTATGCTTTATCACTGTTACTAAGTAGCTACCAATGTTTGCATTTTGTGACTAAAATGACTGAACATTCTTACTGTCGTGACTTTATAAACTTCTAAATGGTAGGTAACCTCTACACGAGCGCAAACGAATGATTTGCGAGTTTTCATTACGCACACAGACACACATCAAATCGTTATTTTTATCCGACCACGGCGAAACCAAAAGGTAGGATAATACTGTTGAATATTTATGTACATGTATAATGTATGTAAGCGTTTAACTTATAAAATAATAATATGAACATTTGCACGCCTCATCAAAGGCAAAATAAGCAAGAACAGAATTGATTTTCAAAGGTACAGCGATTTGTATAAAAAATTTCGCGAGCCTCCTAAAAACGCTCCATACTAAAATCGATATACACATGACGTCACTTATAGGTTATAGTATATGAAGTAGTATATGAAGTATATGGCCGCCGGAATATAATTATTTGTAAATATCTTGCATATTTGTGCGTTTAAGTTCATACTTACCATAATGAATGTTTTTGTATATGATGTGAGTAAACTAATGATGTAGGTTTTGTTTACCAATTTCGCAAAAAAAAAAATTTTTTTGGTATAAAGACTCGCGAAATTTTGTATACAAATCGCTGTACCTTTGAAAATATTGACTTTTGATATACGGTTTCTTCTGAGAAGTTACTCATATTTAAGAGTACTATTCATTAATGCAATAAAAAAAATCAGTCCGCTTGCCTATTAAAAAGTTTACACAACAGGTTCGTAACAATAGCCAGAGTTACATAAACTATAATATAACAATTTACGTAGTCGGGTTACAGTTTGTAATATAACTTTTTCATTATTTATGATTTGTTAAAATTCCAGTGGGTCCTGAAAATTTAACAAAAATAATTACATCATTAAGTTTACCTGTTAAAACTCCTACTACTTCCTACTACTATATCCTACTAATATTATAAAATATGCGAAAGTTTGTGAGGATGTATGGATGGATGTTTGTTACTCTTTCACGCAAAAACTACTGAACGGATTTTTATGAATATTGATACAAAACATATCCCGAGGGATACTGTATTTACGCGGGTGAAGCCGCGGGCAACAGCTAGTATTATTATAAATGTGAAAGTTTGTTCGAATGTACATTATAAGACTGAGGAGTTCTGTTCAGTACTTTTGGATTCAGAGTATATCTTGGTAAAAAATCTTATAACGATGGATGTTTGACCCTCTTTCACGCAAAAACTACAGAAGAGATTTTGATGAAATTTGGTATGGTAGTAGTTTAGGCTCTGGATTAAAATATAGGCTACTATTTGTCCCGTAAAAGTACAGTATTCCCGTGGAATGCCCGATACTATATTTACAGTGGTGGAGCCGCAAGAAATGAATAGTATAACAAATAATGCAACAATGTAGTTAGCTACATTAGTCGTGTCATAGTAACTTTTTTATTATTTACGATTTGTTAAAATTCCAGGGGGGGGACTGAAAGTTTACCAAAAATAATTAAGTCATCCGTGACCACGGCTGCTGGAAAGTAGCCGAAACGTCGGGCAAAAGAAAAGTGCACCGCGACAAAATCCGTAAGTGTTTAAAACAATGAACAATATTCGCGTAAACATAAGAAATCAATAAGTCATTTAGGTTAGATATTTCAACTTGGAACAAACATCTCTACAACATTATGTAAAACAATACACGAATATTATAATATAATACTCAATGAGCTATTGATGCTACAAAGTACACTCTACAACTCGTTTGAAAAGAGGCAGGGACTTTGACAAATTACGACTACATACGACACCTTCAGCTGATACAACTGATGGTATGTGGTCGTCGTTTGCTTAAGTCCCCATCTTATGAAACGAGTTCTAACTTCTAACAGTAACAATTCACAATTTCACAATAATGGATGAATGAATGAATGAATAATTCTACTCACAATTGCTTGGCATTTGTCATTAGGGTCGTGGTTGAACTCCGCTTGTTCTCGGGCGGTTCATGTTTACCTAGAGCAGAAATAAATAAATAAATAACTTATTGAGTTTTGATACAAAATTTGTTAATTAGGTAAATATAATAACATGATCTTAGTTAGATCTTACGTAGTACATAATATCCTAATACTATTTTAAACGTGAAAGTTTGTGAGGATGGATGAATGTATGTGTGGCGGACCAATTAGCGCCACAATGCTGAATCGCGCTATCAAAGTTTTCAAGTATCGCCGCTATATATACGATAGTTGAAACGCATACAAGTGGGCTTCGGGCTGACCGAGCATACCATCTCGCTCGGTCGGAGATCTCCCTTTGGACTTCTACTATTCCCACAGATTAGACATGCTCAAAACAGTAACCCTGTAGTGTAATGCTATATATTGTAGCATGACATTCCGCATCGCGTGATATGGCATGCTATCAGTACGCAGAACACTAAACATGACCTGACATGACGCGCTATACGAACGGCCTGCTATTACATATGTCGTATACCTGTGATTGTACTGAATGTTCTGTGTAATAGGTAGGCCTTTTATTATTATTATATAGTCTTTATTTTTGACAAAGTTGATTTCCCTTCATACTTAACCCTGATTATGAGATACTAGAAAATTACAAAAAGAGTTTCCAGGCTTAGGACTGGCAATATTCAGGGACGGAGGACCACCGCAATTTTATAAAATCACGCAACAGGCTAATTAGGTATATTTTATGTATATAGGAAACAAATCCGTGTGACGGAGACAGTATCCCGTCTGGCAGACTAGACTCCTCGTCACTTGTACTCGAACCGTACCGATATTATCCGACGGACACCCGAGTACTATCAGAACACGGCAGGCCGCGCCGATCGTAGAGCATGCCGACCGCCGGGGCATGCCATGTTTAATGTCATACGTCATGCTAAATTTTGTCGGGTAATGCGTACTGCTTCAGTACGCGGTCGTGCTATATTACGCGTAATACATTACTCACAGTACCTACACATCTCTACCACAGATGCTTGGGAGTATTTCACGCAGACAGTACTGGATAAATTTTGATAAAATTTAGTATTAAAGCTCTGGTTTAAAACAAGACTACTTTAACATATTACACATATTACACACGTCGTATGTAATACACATCCATGGCCCAGGAACATAGGCAACTTTTCGGTTCCTTTAGCGGATTTCGAACCCGCAACCAAATACTGAACCACGGAGGCAGTCAAAATATAAAAACTTAGGCCTTTGCATCCGTTAATGGATGATTTATACAGTATTCTTCGAGCGAAGTAACCACTCTTGAAATACTGTAGTGCCTGGGACAGTTTGTTTTTAAATGTCGTATGGTTGCCCAAGCACATACGGCATTCTCACAACATAGTCAGCCTAGTCCAGAGGAATGAACTAGTCAATACGTCTGGGGCCAACTATGTGCGGGTTTCCTCACGATGTTTTCCTTCACCGTTAGAGCGTCCGTATAATGTACTTGAGATCTGAAAAAGTCTTATTAGTACACGCCACAACCTGGGATTCGAACCTGCACTCTCTCGAGTGCGAACCAAACGGTCTACCCACTAGGCTACGGAGCTCTGGAGTCAAAATATAAAACCTATAAAAAGTATTTATTTACATAAAACTTTCACTATGTAACCGGAAAAGAGGACAATATTATATACAACTTAGTCAATGTCAAGCTGTGACCTTGTTGTCGGTCTATTTAATTTTATGCACCCTCGCGCTAGACCAGGTCACCAGGCGCCTCAGGCGGCCACTCTTCACATGCAGGCGGATTGGTCTACCAATGACAATAATATTCCTTGTGTGCGGGCCCATATGGCAAAAACGGCAGTTTTTTTGTATGTGTTGACTAGTATTGACAAATTTATTCTGTCAATAATATTGCACGTGTGCGGCTAGCCAATGACCACTGTGCAGGGAGGGTGGGGCGCCCAGTGTTCACTCGTGTATCGCGGTGCGTTCTCAGAACCCTTTATCTCAACTCTATTACGTGATAACGACTCTATGACGACTTCGACGACCTCCGTGGCTCAGTGGTTAGCGCGTTGGCGTTAAGCCGGAGGTCGCGGGTTCAAATCCCGCCAGGGAACAAAAAGTTTTCTGTGTTCCTGGGTCATGTATGTGTATTATAATATATATTTCCGTTGTCTAGTACCCGTAGGCCGTAACACAAGTTCTTCGAGAACTTACCACGGCACCATATTGACGTGGTGTGAAAGCGTCCATAGATATTATCCATTATCTATACGTCTCGTATTGCGAGTGGTCATCGCAAGAGATTTATAATAATTAAAATTTTGAGAACCTGAAGATCGACTGCTAAATAAAACCTGCAATAATACAGTTACTATCCAGTCCCGATATGAGAATTCGCACACCCAGATCGAAAGAGGTATTAACTCAAAAAAGCACTTTTTTCAGAAAAGGCGAAAAACTGATTACTGTGTCCCAGTGCACTGCAGAAGTGTTCTGAATAGAAATATGCTTTTATTACTCAGAGAGAACAAGAATGTTATAGGAAACTTGTGTTTTTATTATGTATTGGAGAAAAAAATTGGATTTTCGGAGTTACTTCCCTATTGCTAAATAATGTATGCATATTTAATTTGATATTTTGAGTTACGCCTGTGTTGGTGAATCAAGTTGTTAGTTAGCTCTGTTTTGAAGAGTAACCAGAAGCTTTAAATGCAATAGAATTTTGTATTATTTATAATTAGTCCGAGTAATAGATTGCTCTGTGACCAGTAGTAAGGTTTGTTGGATAACAATTTAGCAAAAAACACTAGCAGTAATGAAAACAATCAATATTGTTTATTAATATTACTATAAAATCAATTAATATCAGTATTTTAAGTCTTTTATCTTTCTTAAAATTATTCATTCGAGCCGTGGACCATGACACAACACGACAGAAAGAGATTGGAAGCATTCGATTGGTGTTAGCGAAGAATGGAGAGAATAAGTTGGACTGAAAAGAAAAGTAATGAAGAAGTTTTGGAATTAGTTAATGAGAAGAGAGAGATATTAAAGATCATCGAGAACAGAAGAGGAAAGATGTTAGGACACTTGATACGGCACGACAACTTTATTAGAGAAATAATTGAAGGGAAGGTAGAAGAAAACGTGGAAGGCCGAGAAAAACTTTTATGGACCAGGTGAAGGAGAAAGTGATGGTTGTGTCGTATCAGGAGGTCAAGAGAAGGAGGGCAGAGAGAAAGCTCCACCGACAAGAGCGAAGCTCTTAAATTGGAATGAATGAAAATTATTCAACAAAAAATATGAACTTCTGTTTAAAAAAAATCTGAAAAAAATGCTCATAGAAATCACATTTCACTTAAAACTTATACGATACATCAGAATTAAACATTGTTATTATATCAAAATAATTCTCATGAGACAATTAATTAATATTATGATTTTAAGCAATTTTCCGCGAAATACCCACAACCTGCAAGCAAACGTGTGAGTGCACGCATAATCATGCGTAAAGCACCTCCCCATACTGCTTATGCGTACACTCAGAAACAAGATCGTGCAAACACCACCACCACCACCACACACCACCGTACAGTTTGTAAAATTCAACGCGCGTTTCGCCCCGAACCCGGAGCATCCCCAGAAAGTGGACATGCGAACAAAGTTCGTTAGTAAATTCGTGTATGACTAACAAACTTTGTTCGCAGGTCCACCTGCATGGTGGTGTGGGCCCTTGCTCGATCTTGCTGACATTGTTGCTTGTGTGGTGGTGGTGTTTGAACGATCTTATTTCTGTGTGTATGCATAAGCAGTGTGGGAGGAGGGAGGTACTTTACGCATGCTTATGCATGCACTCACACATTTGCTTACAGGTTGTGGGTATTAATTCGCAGAAAATTGCTTGAAATCATAATATTAATTCACTGTATGCTATGGATTTGTGCAAAGTAACGCCTGATTCTATTATTAACTAATACTCCAGACTTTATCAAAGTAACTCGATAAAAATTTTATAACCGTGAAACAGTTTTTCTACTTAATTAAATTAGTTTTGAGTATTGTTGTGTAATAAGGGTGTTACAATACCTACTTAAGTCTTATGACTGAACTTATGAATTTCTGTACCCTTTTTTGCCCTGTTTCTCAATTCCAGGATTTTGGATAATAGTTTCAGAAACTACAGCATTTTGAGGGTCTACTTGCTCACTATCATCTTCTGTATCCGACGAACTAGATTTAGAAGAACTAGAGCTGCCACTGTTGCGACGACGATCATGGAGATATGATCTTAGGTGGAATATTATTTTTGTGAGCCAAACGAAAATTAGGATCCTCGTCGGAGTCGTCAATATCACTTTCATCGCTCCGAATTGGTGAAATATAATAATTTGGTGCGCCAGAATTTTGATGCTTGGACGTGCTGGGGATAGATGTATCAACCATGATAAGACGGTACGAGTTTCCACAGATGAGACTTCAAAACTAGAAAGCGTTACCATCAAGTCATCTTCCAGAGTTTTATGTTGTGTAGAAATTATGGGTGGAATGATGTTTTCCTTATCCCTATCTTCTACCATATTTACTAAAAACCGGCCACGTCTCATTGTTTTGCTGATAAAATATTTTTGTGGGATACTTAATATAAATTTAACATTTTTATCCTATTATCAATATTATTATACAGTAATATTTGGGGATACCGTCTAAACAGATTTAACTCAAAATTTTTGCTGTAAAACGGGAACAAATCCATTAAATTCCAAAATGAAAATAAAATTATACAAATTTGAAAGATCTTTATTGGCAAACGCAGAATAGTTCAATAATTTAGGTAATTTTTAACAAATTAAAGTGTTTAAAATATGACTCAACAAAACAGAGTCAATTACAAATTCGAAAATGTTTCACCAATATGGCAACAACTCAAAATAAAAGTAAAAAATAATCTCACCTTGCCAACAATACGGGCTTAATTCAAAATATTGTATTAATTTACTACTCAGTAACCACCTACAAAGCGTTAATACAAAATAATACTGTAAAAAATTTAAACAATACAGGTACAACTCAAAATAACTCCAATTTGGTAACAACTAGCAAGTGCACTTCGCTCGTAATTCTGATTGCAACTAGAAATGTCCCTATTTTGGTGGAAGGTTAGTGGGTCTCGCTCGTTAATCTAAATGGACACTTCGTGCCATCTAGTATCGAGTTGCAGACATATTTTTATATCTGTTTTATTGGTCAATAGGCTTCAAGTTCGGGAATTTGATGGTATGCATAACTCAAAATTGACGATTTTTGAGTTGACTCCCTTTAGATCTAGGTGTGCGAATTGGAGTACTGTTGAAGCATTAAGCAAGCCCCGATTCCCGTGTCACAATCACGAATCCGTAATCTTGTTTATCTTAACACTGCCGTCCTAACGAAGAGTGCAGTAAGTCGAGTTTTGACCATATTATACCATAATATAAGGTCTTAATCCAATTTGCCCAAAAACTCAACTTACTGCACTCTTCGTTAAAACGGCAGAATAATAATCGCTTCTTTAGCGGAAGGAAATTAGTATAGTGATAACGGCAGATCCGATTCGAGCCACACGTTAGGTAGTAAATATTTATTACTCTGTGCCACAAGTCAGAACCGTGTTTGTAAACAAAATCTACATATATTTTTCATACAAGGTCAACTTATTCTTTACCCCGTCTTCCCCTCACATAACAATGACCGTTGTGCGGGGAGGGTGGGACGCCCAGTGTTCGCTCGTGTAGCGAGTTAGCGACTAGCGCGGCGCGTTCTCAGAACCGTTATCTCGACTCTATTACGTCTCATCTTGCGAGTAGCGAGTCGTCACCGGCCGGGAGGTCGACCTTGCGATCAATAAATTATACCTTTTCACACTCGCAGCTCAGGGCTGCCACTGTACTGTTTTTTTACATTGTGTTTAAACGAAAAATAATCTAAACCATCGTTTCTCAACCATTTATGTCGCGACCCCACAAAATGTAAAAGTCTTGCAACCCGTCACTATAAAGTTATAATAGCTACATAGCGCGCTATTTTAATCAGCTATATTTTTTTCGACGTTCAGTACAATAAATTCGTTCGAAAAAAGGAACCTTTTGTACCTATATGTAGTTTGTATTTATTATATCAACAGACTGCGACCCCCTTTAAAAACAAACTCGACCCCCTCAAAGGTCGCGACCCACCTGTTGAGAAACGATGATCTAAACTAATAAAGTCGTAAGAGCTTTGACTGGACTACAATGAAATTCAGAAAAAAATATCTATTGCCTTTGTGATGGGTACGGAATTTATCAGATTTAATATACCTAATTAAGTAGGTACGTTTATAAAACCAATAGAAAAACTTTTTTTAATTCATTTATAGTACGGGTCCTGAAAAGCTACTCGTATAACAAATTAACAATATTTATAAATGTACGAATTTGTTATCGCTTTTCAGGACTTGTTGAATGAAGAAACTTGTTTTCTGGTCTAAAATTCGTATAAATACGAATGAAAACAAGTTCGGAACTGAAGCCAATTCTGTATTATTTGAGCATTATGGCAAATAGAGATTAGAAATTAGAATTAAGGGATAAGACATTTCAATTAAACTATATTATGCTGAACCTATAAGTTATATTTTATCACGGTAAACAAAACCATACCTAGTTACATAAAGGCCTAGTTACTAGTTGGTCAACAAGCTGGTAATAATTCTGATAACTACACTGAAATTCACGAGACAAAACAAAAAATGTAAACAATCATTTAAGGGTACGCAGCCTTTGGATCAAATTGATACAACGGTTTCGTCACTTCATCTACACTGCCACGTCCTCAAACTAAAAGGCGGCTAAATGACAAAAGGAGTTTTTGAGGTAGAGCTAAAAAACACGGGATTATTTTGAAACTGATGCTAGGTATTTTCAACCGACTTCCAGAGGAGGTTTACAATTCGTGTGTATGTTTTTTTTTTTTTTTTGTGTGTATGTTACACGATTACTCCGCCGTTTGTGGATGGATTTTCAAAATTCTTTTTTTGTTGTAAAGGATTGACTCCTGGATTGGTCCCATTGTCATCAAATGGTAGATCTGGTGGTGGGATCCATGAGGAATTGAGAGAAATTCTCAAAATTTATAGGGACACCGATAGTGATTTTGACTTTTTTTGAAGTAACTAGAGCAAATGCTACCAAAAAGTGAAATGTCGTGCCAAGGTATACCCTGGTCCATAATCACTGAACGGCATTTCTCAGTCTTTGAAGATATACGTTTGAAAATTTCAGCAATGTTTATAAAACTGCAAGCAAATTTCAGTATTAAATAATAATTATCATCACCACAACCATCATAATCACACCATACATCATGATAAATTATGATGATATAGGTATTTTTCATAGTAATTTACACCGATATCGGTTTCTTTGAACATTCACAGCTACCAACAATTGAAATGTTATACCAAGGTATCCAGGTATACCAGGGTATCCAGGGATCCAAAAGGGCTGAACAGCACTCCTCAGTCTTTAAATATACACGTTAGAAAATTTAAGTATTGTTTATAAAACTGCAAGCAAATGTCACTATTAAATAATCATCATCACCGCCACCATCATCACACCATACACCTTGATATTTTATTGATATCTAGGTGTTTCTCATAGTTTTTTTTACACCGAAATCGATTTCTTTGAACATTCACAGTTACCAAAAGTGAAATATTGTGCCAAGGTATACCCTGGATAAAAAACCACTGAACGGCATTTCTCAGTCTTTAAAGATACACGTTTGGAAATTTCAACGTTGTTTAAAGAACTGCAAGCATATGCCACTTTTAAATAATAATCACCATCACCACCACCACCATCATCATCATCATAGCATACAAAATGAAAACATTATGACGATATAGGTATTTTTATAGTATTTTACACCGATGTCAATTCCTTTGAACATTCATAGCTACCAAAAAGTAAAATATTGTGCCAAGGTATATCCTGGATCCAAAAAGGCCCAACAGCACTCCTCAGTCCTTAAAGGTACACGTTTGGAAATTTCCGTATTGTTAAAAGAACTGCAAGCAAATGTCACTATTAAATAATCATCATCTCCACAACCATCATCACACCATACATCATGATATTATGTTGATATAGGTATTTCTCATAGTATTTTAAAGTGATATCGATTTGTTTGAACATTCAGATTCAGACCTACTCAAAAGTAAAATGTTGTGCCAAGCTTATATACCTTCCTACTAAAAGTGTTACATTTGGATAATGATAATAAGGATAATGATAACTATGGGATCCACGAGGAATCAAGGAAACTCTTAAAAGCAATGCTTATGATTTTCTAAACATTTTTTTAATTTCCCCGCAACTTATTCTGTCAATACAATACACAAGATTTATGAGAATTTGTCTAGTAGTTCATGCAATGAATGAACAAGACAAAAGGGGATTATTTTTAACTTCCCGCTAAGAAAATCTAAGATTTTCAAAAAATCGGGAAGATACTGGTTTTACCCCGTTTTGCAAAAATCTAATTCCCATCAGATCTCGACGTTCTGAGGTCACAGGAAGCTTCCCTGACTACCCCCGCGAGGGTGTCACTACAACTTCATGGAGATGTTATATGCATAAGTGCTTAAAATTGACATTGAAAACACATAATTTAAACTATAGTAGACGTTACTCGCTACTTCGTGTGCGCAAAAGGAAATCTTGCGGGAACCGTACATTTTGCCGCCATAAAATGTAGCTTCAGCTGGATGGTAGAATGGTAATTTATACGTTGTTTACGAATTGGCCTCGAGTTCGAAACCCGGTCAATAAATTTTTTGTGATCCTTTTTATTTCTTTTCTCAATTTTATTTATTTTTAAATAAATATTTATGAAATCATCGTCCTACGAAAACTCCGAACAAAGCTCGGTCTCCCAGGTACTAGTTAATAATATTATAATATCACTGAAAAGAAAAAAATAAAAAATATTTAAAAAAATATAAAAACCGACTTCCAAAGTATAAGCAATAACATTCTTAAAATCACTAAAAAGTATAAAATAATTCTTAATGTCGAAATAGTTCCATTTTAAATTCTACTAAAATTTTACAATTTTTCTACTCAATCTTCTTATTTTTGAAGTCGGTACCAGCCCAAATAATTGTATAAATCCTTCAATAAAACAGATCATTAATTTTAACACAACTACGTCCTTATATGTATATAAGTACAAATAATATTTTAAAGAACTCACGTTCAAATTGGCTGGTACCGACTTCAAAAATAAGAAGATTGAGTAGAAAAATTGTAAAATTTTAGTAGAATTTAAAATGGAACTATTTCGACATTAAGAATTATTTTATACTTTTTAGTGATTTTAAGAATGTTATTGCTTATACTTTGGAAGTCGGTTTTTATATTTTTTTAAATATTTTTTATCTATAAACAATTGTTAATATTGTCATAAGAAATTCACGAAAACATTAACAATTGTTTATACAAAATCACGAGCATCAATTTCAAAATAATCCTGTGTTTTTTAGCTCTACCTCAAAAACTCTTTTTGTCATTTAGCCGCCTTTTAGTTTGAGGACGGCAGTACAACAATAATAACAAATCTGTCAAAAGCGATTTTCAAGAAATGTATGAGGCCTGGGCCAGCCCTACGTACAGTATCTATACTAATATTATAAAGAGGAAAACTTTGTTTGTATGTTTGTTTGTTTGTTTGTTTGTTTGTAATGAATAGGCTCAAAAAGTACTGGACCGATTTCAAAAATTCTTTCACCATTCGAAAGCTACATTATCCACGAGTAACATAGGCTAAATTTTATTTTGGAAAAAAATTGGGTTCCGTAAGTTATTTGGGTTTTTCGGACACAAGGTGTAAAAAATCAACCAGAAAAGTTACTTATTTTGCGTACGCTGCCTAAACTATAAAAAATAGAACCATAAAATGTTCTAATTAATTGTAGATCTTATAAATATCTACAAAAAAGTCCGCGACACACTATACCTATCTATGTCGAGTGAGGCACAACAACCATTTTTTTATTTAGAAATCTTGAATTTTTTTTGGACTATATTTAAACGCGTTTATTTTACTCATGCTATTAATCCTTATCAAAATAAATTATTTCATCACTAAGTACAGTTTATGTAGATAATATTTGGTCTTTGAATGATTAAAATTGGATGTTTGGTTTTAAAGTTATGGCGAAATTAAAATATTACGATGTCTGCTGCACGGCCCGTTGCGAAGTGGGCGTCACCAAGGTGGGGGTGCGCGTGCGGAGTTTAGATTATTGGGTATTTTTTTTGTTTTGTGTTCGTTGTAACTATGAATTATGATGATGGATAGTTACTTGAATACCTATTTATTTAGTGTTTGTTGTATTGTTAGTCCTGAAGAGTATAGGTATTTCATACAATAAAAGTATACCCACCTACTTATTACATTGAGTTTTAGTAGGTACCTATATTAATTTGTTTCTGTTTGTTTTGCACTTTTGACTAAATTTCGCCCGTTTGGTAGAGGTTTAAAGACATTCTGTAGTATTAGTATCAGTATTGTACACGTGCGAAGCCGGGGCGGGTCGCTAGTATGTAAATATAGCTACAGAATATAGTAACCGTTTCCTATTCCTTATTTTGTTTAATTTCACTTCGTTTCCATGTACATTTAAATTAACTTCGTCAAGGAGAGCAACACAAAGTAAAATAAAACATGGCGGATCAGATCAAAATTAACTAAATAATGTCATTTTGTCAATGACATGACTTTTGACAAAGAAAGACGTATGGCATTCAAGACGTCGTCTCTTCGTAAAACTGTCTACTACGTCAAAAGTCAAGTCAAAATAACTCTCATGGCCGCCCTAAAAATAGTGTTCTCGCAATAAAAAAACTCTTCAAATAATCATCATGCGTACAAAAATGATTATTTGAAGAGTTTTCTTCAAATTAATTTTTTCGTATTTTTATGATATTCCCATATTTTTTTCCTATTTACCTATGTAGTGTACATAGAACTGGCCCAAAATCAAACATGTCTTTTACTTTAAAATGGCACCGTATATCGATACGGTAGACAATTCATGCGTTCTTATAATCCGACCAAGTGAAATTGCTTATGTTTCGAATAACACACGTGTTACTTTGGGTTGTTTGAATTTAGAATTATTTTCATTTTAGCAGCATTAGCAGATGATCATTGTTTACATAAGTTATTTTCTTTCGTGGTCTGTACTCTGTAGTATAATAAGCGACAACCCTACAGAATCGCGCCACTCGTTCAGTTCACTTCACACTGCACTAACATAGCAACAGTGAACAGAGCACACAACTACAGTCACAAATAGAAGAATACACACAGTATTATTAATATACACTGGACAGCAAATAAACCGGGCCACCCGCTACTTTTGAACTCTAGTCCGATTTTCTCAAAAAGTATAATACTTACAACTGCCAAATTCATATCTATAGAAAGTGCGTTTCATGACGATCAAAATGACTAAAATTTAATCTAAAGTACCGTCATCTTACATTGCAATCAAGCAACAAACACCAATGCTTACGATTTGCTCTGTTTTAGCTAGAATTCGAGCTCAGCGTTTTTTATTCTACAGTCAGGGTAGTCCGATGTTTCTTATCATTTCTTTAAATGTTTTCCATCATTTGCATAGACGCGTGTATTTTTGTAACTTTTTTCAGTTAATACTGGATACAACTCCTCAGGAAGCCGCTCAAGCTGTAGCATTACTTCAAGCAGACCCACGGACAACGTAAGGTTGCTCGAAGACTTCGAATTAGCAGATCTTCAGTACAACGAGCTTACAGACGATACTTAGAGACTGGAGCATTCGATCGCCGTCCGGGTACGGGCAGACCTAGGGCTACATCAGCAGCAGATGATCGTTACATCCAACTTACTGTTCTGCGAAATCGTCGACTCAACGCAGTTCAAGTCCAACAAAGTCTGCGTCATGAGTTCAGATACTGTTAGAAGGAGACTTGCTGAATGAGACTTGACTCCGAAAAAAGCGGCAACAGGCCCAGCATTAACGGTAGCCCACCGTCGAGCACGACTTGACTTTGCTCAAGAGCATAGAGATTGGACGTTGGAGCAGTGAAGTAAAGTACTCGTCACTGATGAGACATGGGTGAGTCTACATGGAAATGGTCGACGTCAGAGAGTATATCGTCGCCCTGGAGAACGTTATTCTCAGTGTTGCATCGAAGAAACTGTTGCTTATGGAGGAGGATCTGTAATGGTGTGGGGTGGCATCTCATTAACTGCACTTACAGCTTTAGTTTTCATTGAACCGACGGGCCGTACACGTGGATTGACTTCTCATCGCTACATTTCTGAAATCCTCGCAGATCATGTGGTACCTTACGCAGGATATATCGGGCAGGATATGCAGTTAATGCATGATAATGCACGGCCTCACGTTGCTCATGTGGTGACCCAATATCTACGCGACGTTGGCATTCGTACGATGGACTGGCCAGCTCGAAGCCCGGACTTGAACCCTATAGAACATCCCATAAGGATGAGCTGAAACGTCGGGTTCGAGCTCGGGTACCTGCTCCAACAAGGCTTCCAGAGCTGCGAATCGCAATTGAAGAGGAGTGGAATGCAATTCCCCAAGATTTCATCGTCAGGCTCGTGAGATCTATGAATACGAGGATGCTATCAGTTATCAGAGCAAGAGGAGGGAACACTGAATACTAATCATAAACTTTTTTTTTCAATTTTTTTATTTTTTCCGGTTTAATTTGTTTTTTACTTGGTGATAACAAACGATTTGCGCGACTGGAAACGACTCATGTTTGTAAAATTCTTAATAAACACTTAATTGATTGATAAATCATAATGTGTTTCCATTAATTATAATCGTCATGAAATGCACTTTCTCTATGCATGACTTTGACAGTTGTAAGTATTATACTTTTTGAGAAAATCGGACTAGAGTTCAAAAGTAGCGAGTGGCCCGGTTTATTTGCTGTCCAGTGTAGTACAATGTACATATTGTAAATTACGTTTTACATTAAATAGTAAATAAAGTGATGCAATAAATACAGAATATTATGTCTCGAAATCAATTCTGTAACGGCAACAGATTCTCTGTAGCTAGCCGTACACATGCAATATTATTGACACAGTAAATTTGTTAATACTAGTCAACATATACAAAAAAAACGGCAACATGGCCCGCATGCAAGGAATATTATTGCTAATATGAGCATTGTTGCCAATAATATGGTGCGTGTGCGGCTAGCCAATGGCGACAAAGCAAAGCCTCTGTGTACAGTGGAAAGCACTCAAACAATGATATAACACTATAATAACAGCCATTATGTATACAAATAACCAACATTGATATAATTATATCAACGGGATATTACTTCATGTACTAGGCGTTTTCAGGCCAGCTTTTATTGGAGACAAAACTTGGGAGTTAAATGGAGAACCACCCACTTCTGAAATTGGCTATGCTACTATTGCTCTACGGCGGTGTTCCGCCAAGTGTGTGTGTACCGCGGCACATTGGTGTACCGTGGTCATTAGTTGGTGTGCCTCGGAAAAATACGTGTACCGTGGGCATTAGTTGGTGTGCCTCGGAAAAATACGTGTACCGTGGGCATTAGTTGGTGTGCCTCGGGAAATTACGGTCATCTTAAAAACTTTTTTTTTGAAGTTATATGAAGTATTTAGTATTTAGGTATTTCATAAACATAACAATCAAGCCTAGCTTAGACTAATAAGTACCGTATGACGACCTCTGTGGCACAGTGGATGACTCTCCGCTAAACGCAAACTCGCCCAATAGAGAAATAATGATTTTTTTTTGGGGTAGGACAATTATTTTTCTGCCTGAACGTCTTCACATACTATAGTCTATAACCAAAGCAGTATTTTTTTTTTGGGTCAAGAATTCAAGATTCAAGATATAATATGTAAATACTTATACTTTTTGTAAGGTACTGACCACTTTTACCGATAGACAATCTGAACCTCGTTATTAAAAATCACTTTCATTAAACTTTTACTGAATTATAAATGAATCGTCTTGATAGTATAAGCAGATTTTTGGAGTTTGGACCCGTTTGATGTTGGTGTGACGTTTATGAGAACACCATTTTGTAATTTTAACATCTGGACTGGATCGTAACTGTATTATTGTAGGGTTTAATTAGCAGAATCGACCTTTTGATCTTCTGACAATAATAATATCTATGGACGCTTCACACCACGTCAATCTGGCTAAGCTACCCCGTGCTAAGTATCCGTAGAACTTGTGTATTGGCATATTTAATCCTTTTTATACTATACTGTAACGTGATGTTTGCGCGGGGTGATAGAGTCAAACAGCGACTTTACAACGGAGGCGTATATTTTGGTTCAAGGTACAACTTAGAGCAGCGCTTACGCCCCTATAGTACGGTTTTCAACAGATTGTCCCGTGAGGAAGCAATCAGTATGACACCGGCTTATAGGTTCGCTATTTATTCCTTAGCGTACAAGAAGCCGTCCCAGCAATGGTGGAAGCAACTACTTAGGAAGCGTAGGAATCGTAAGAGCGCATACAATAGCGATTAGCGATGATATATCAATGAATGAATGATATAAAACAATCATCATGAGGGTTACTTGGGCAATTTCGTAAAAATATGTCCACATTGTGTTATGGCCTGTCCTATCAGTTCTTATTTATTTTTCATAGAAACGGAAGACTTTGTACGTTAAGATATTCACTTTATTTGATTACTATGTTCAAATTATATTGAAAACATATACAAATAACTCAATTATTATAAAATATATTGAAATATTTAATAAAAACCCCCTTATTTTCACGTGTCCTATAGTGACCAGTTACATTTTGTATTCGGTTTATTTATGTATATTATTCAGTGTGAAGCTAAAGAGGGTTTAAGGATATTAAAATATGTAAGAACTATCATAATAAAACAAGAAATGTGGGTACTGCTATAATATTTTTCATAAATTTTATAATTTAAATTGTGTCCTACGATTTCAGTCATGTGCGGAAATTCACTTTGTAACCCGTCTACAATATAAGTTTGGAAAAGAAACTACTAAGTTTATCACTCGTTTCATTCCTGGCAACATTACTATTTTGATACTGCCATTTTGAAGAGATTATCATTTAATACTAAAAAGTTAATTCATTATGGTTATTCAAAGCGTTACTGTGCAAAATTTTTGTTCCGATTTGTAACTGTGATTTTGCTGGTAAATTTGTATATTTTTATTTATCAAGCGATTTAAATTGAAAGAATAAATAATATGAAAAATTAAGAAACTATGTTTTTGGTAATTTAATAACAGCAAAGTTAAAGTACATGCAATTGTATCATAATATTCAGGAAACCGTTACTTCCATTTTGTTTGGTTACATACATGGGGAACATTGAAGTTACAAAATGGAAACATAAGGTCAAGTTCTCATACGTAATTGTATACATTTTTTAAAGATGAATTTTAATGCTACTTATGAATTACAATAAAATCTTTTGACATTTAAATTTGAATAAATATTATATAGCTAGGGTTTTCGGCGATTGAGAGGCATTTTTATAGATTATTACTTACTTAATACTTATTTGTTTACTTTTTAACAGATATCTGCATTTTTCAATATTGAGCCACCTTATATTATGATTATAAAATAAATTTTACTGAAGTCGGAAGCCAATTTTTTTACAAAATATTTAATTTAAACATATAGTTTGTTTTTAAGTAAATCCATTGTGCCTCTTATGAAAAAAAGTAACAACATTATAGAAAAAAAAAATCTGGAAAAAGAAGAAGAAATATGTAAAAAATAAAAATGACAATAAATAAGACAAGATATTATGACGAAAGAAGAAATAATTAAAAAAAAAAAACATTTTTTGTAGCTTTAGTTAAACTTATTAATACAAAGAAAGTGTTACATGTTATAGTATAAAACAGTCCTTTTCAAGTTCATTTTATAAAACAAAAACATTTTTTTTTAGTTTCGAAAGCATACTTAATCATAATTTAAAAAAGTTCAAAATACATAAAACAAATTCAAAGAAGTTACCTTAAGTTACCTTAGTAGGTGCAGACTTGTGAACTAAGCTTTATACTTTCCAACGCGTTACTGCGTCTTTCCAATTTGTTACTGTCTCATGTTTTTTATGTTTAAAATATAAAATATTTCGAGTGTTTTATAAGACAATATATTATATTCTTTTGGTTTTTGGTAAAACAGATTATAAGTTGTTATTACATACTATTATCAGTTTCAAACTGTTATTACAGTTATCACAATCAAAAAATAATGAGACTACTTTACCTAAAAGTTACAAAGTGGATATAATTTTAAGATTTAATGTTTGATAGATAAGTATTTGAAAAAAAAACTTTGTTAAAACATAAATACTATGTTGTACATTTCGTAATAAAGAAGTTCTTTAATAAAAAAAACTCTGCGTTGTTAAGTAGTATTCGTTTCAAAAAGTTACAAAATGGAACCCAGAACCCCCATCATGAACCAAAAATTCATACTTTCTGAAAAAAGTTAAGGTTTTTGGGTAATATTGTTATGAAAATAATATATTTAAAGAAAAAACGAAGCAATCGGCATCCTGAAAATAGTTGTTCTAAACTTTATTTTTTATTGTACTCCATTTTGTAACTGGGACATATTTTTACGAAATTGCCCACTTATATGATCTCTGTCAGTGTTTCAATAGCGTGATCTAGAACCCTTACAGCTCTATCTAGTGGTGGCTGGGAGAACTGACAATAAATTCACTGTTCACAGTTGTAAATGCTATAGCCATCTAGCGGTGCTTGGGGAAACTAAGATTATACCTCAATATATTTGAATAGGTGTGTTACAATACAAATTATATTTTAGATTTTTATTATATTATACACATATTTAATACACATCCATGACCCAGGAACACAGAAAAACTTTTTGTTCCCTGGCGGGATACGAACCCGCGACCCCCGGCGTGAGCACCAACGCGCTGCACCACTGAGCAACAGAAGAGGGAGTCAAAAAATAATGAAGCTCGTATCAATATTAGCTCTCGTCTGTACTCTGTACAAAACCAAGTCAAGGTTGTCCCCTCGGCGGAATCACCACAAGTTCACCGTCCGTCCGTTCGCCCGTAATCGCAAACTTTTTACGGATCGATGGGAACGAGGCGAAGGGTAGAAACTGTGGGTAGAAAGTTATTTTTACGGCCGGGGACGATTAGGGATTCCATACTAGCGCTTTCATCGTTTCACAACCTTTTTTATGTCGCGATCCACGAAAAAGCTAAGTAAAAAGTCTTGCGACCATTCGTCACGATTTTTTCGACGTTCGTACCTATATGTAATTTGTATTTATTATGTTCACAGACTGCGACCCCCTTTAAAAACAAACTTGACCTGTCTCCCGCGGGATCACTGTACTTTTTCGGGGTAAAGTGTAGCCTATGTTTTAATCCAGAGCCTTAAACTACTAAATCTCTACTAATACTACTATACTAATTACTAAATTTCATCGAAATTAGTTCAGTAGTTTTTGTGTGAAAGAGCAACAAACATCCACCCATCCATTCACATATTATATAATAGTACTAGCTTTTGCCCGCGACTTCGTCCGCGTGGAACAATACTTTGGGATATCGCTGAAATTTACCCGCGACTTTATTTATGACTAACGAAAGCGGAATCCTATTTTTTTAAACGGAACCCTAAAATAAAAGTAGCCTATGTACCCTATAACATCAGCTATCTGCTAGTGAAAGTCCCGTGAAAATCGGTCCAGCCGTTTCAGAGATTAGTCGGAACAAACAGACAGACAGACCGACTTACAGACAGACAGACGGACAGACAAAAATTAAAAAAAAATGTATTTTATTGTAAGTACCGAATATACTTTCAGATTCATTATGTAAAAAGCTGTTAATTTGAAGTTACAAACAGATACTTAAATTGTATTTAACTGTATAGATGTATAGATATTATAATGTATTATATTTTAAGATATTATCAATTTGATGTTTATAAAATAACTAAACTATTTAACTAAACTAAACTAAACATTAACCCGCACGCGCACCCCGCCTTGGTGACGCCCACTTCGCAACGGGCCGTGCAGCAAAAGTCGTAATATTTTAATTTCGCCATAACTTCAAAACCAAACGTCAAATTTTAATCATTCAAAGACCAAATATTATCTACATAAACTGTACTTAGTGATGAAATAATTTATTTTGATAAGGATTAATAACATGAGTAAAATAAACGCGTTTAAATGTAGTCCAAAAAAAATTCAAGATTTCTAAATAAAAAAATGGTTGTTGTGCCTCACTCGACATAGATAGGTATAGTGTGTCGCGGACTTTTTTGTAGATATTTATAAGATCTACAATTAATTAGAACATTTTATGGTTCTATCTTTTATAGTTTAGGCAGCGTACGCAAAATAAGTAACTTTTCTGGTTGATTTTTTACACCTTGTGTCCGAAAAACCCAAATATCTTACGGAACCCTATTTTTTTCCAAAATAAAATTTAGCCTATGTTACTCGTGGATAATGTAGCTTTCGAATGGTGAAAGAATTTTTGAAATCGGCCCAGTACTTTTTGAGCCTATTCATTACAAACAAACAAACAAACAAACAAACAAACAAACAAACATACAAACAAAGTTTTCCTCTTTATAATATTAGTGTAGATAATGTATTATATTTTAAGATATTATCAATTTGATGTTTATAAAATAACTAAACTATTTAACTAAACTAAACTAAACATTAACCCGCACGCGCACCCCGCCTTGGTGACGCCCACTTCGCAACGGGCCGTGCAGCAAAAGTCGTAATATTTTAATTTCGCCATAACTTCAAAACCAAACGTCAAATTTTAATCATTCAAAGACCAAATATTATCTACATAAACTGTACTTAGTGATGAAATAATTTATTTTGATAAGGATTAATAACATGAGTAAAATAAACGCGTTTAAATGTAGTCCAAAAAAAATTCAAGATTTCTAAATAAAAAAATGGTTGTTGTGCCTCACTCGACATAGATAGGTATAGTGTGTCGCGGACTTTTTTGTAGATATTTATAAGATCTACAATTAATTAGAACATTTTATGGTTCTATCTTTTATAGTTTAGGCAGCGTACGCAAAATAAGTAACTTTTCTGGTTGATTTTTTACACCTTGTGTCCGAAAAACCCAAATATCTTACGGAACCCTATTTTTTTCCAAAATAAAATTTAGCCTATGTTACTCGTGGATAATGTAGCTTTCGAATGGTGAAAGAATTTTTGAAATCGGCCCAGTACTTTTTGAGCCTATTCATTACAAACAAACAAACAAACAAACAAACAAACAAACAAACAAACAAACATACAAACAAAGTTTTCCTCTTTATAATATTAGTGTAGATATAGTAGGAATTAAGTAAGCTTCACGACCTTTATATATTTAATTGTTCAGTTAAAGCTGAAAAAAGTGAACCACTAGGCAATGATTTGAGGCTGTTTCTTAACTTGGTTTATCATCATCATCATATTGATAGATTGTTTTGTATACTACAGTATATAATTATAAATTCTACATAATACCTACATTAGAAAAGCATATTTTATTGATATTTAGTGTCCTTATCGTCAAAACGTGTTAATAGTGTTAAGAATTTATATTGTATTTAAGTTGTTTAATAAATTACTGTATGTTTTCCTAATAAATAAATAAAAAATACCTGTCCAGCGTAGGGAGTGAAAGTTTCGATATGCCGTGTGTAGTTTAGTTTTTAATTAGCCCTTAACTGGAGTCCGTAACCGGCGGATATTGTAATCTTATTACGTAACCCTTCTATAACGAGGAAATTTTAAATTTACGCACGCTCCTTCATAAACCTATCTAGGCACTTTTGCAAAGTTTGATCGCTATATTTCGTTATATTGCAAAAATGTTTGCCTTATTTTTATCTATACTAATATAATAAAGAGGAAAAGTCTGTTTATTTATTTGCATTAAGGTGGTTCGTTTCCCATACAAAAAAACAATGGACATTATTTAGGTAATTTCATACTATTACTACATAAATTTATATGCACATCTATTTATTTTGCAATACAATTGTCGCAAAATATATTTAAAATACTTTATTTCACACAGAAGTCACATTTTTATTGAATTTTCGACAAAAAGTGACATTTGTAACTTATGTCACTTTTTGTCGAAAATTCAATAAAAATGTGACTTCTGTGTGAAATAAAGTATTTTAAATATATTTTGCGACAATTGTATTGCAAAATAAATAGATGTGCATATAAATTTATGTAGTAATAGTATGAAATTACCTAAATAATGTCCATTGTTTTTTTGTATGGGAAACGAACCACCTTAAAGTATAGGCTCCGAAACTACTGGACCGATTTTGATGAAATTTGGCACAGATGTAGAGTAAACCACGGGGAAGGACATAGGCTACTTTTTATCGCGGAAAAATGTACGGTTTCTGCGAAATTAACTTTTCGGCGCACGAAGTCGCGGAAAACATCTAGTTTCGTTATATTGCAAAAACTTTCGCCTTGTTTTAATTTGAAAATACTCATATGAGTTACCGCTCTGGGCCCCGATTCTCGTGCTTCGAATATCGGTTCGATTGTCGCGCTGTCTCATTCACACAGGCGTCAAATCAGGCGCGCGCGAGCAGGACAGGCTGACAATCGAACCGATATTCGAGGCACGAGAATCGGGGCCCTGGTCGTAAGGGCTGGGCTTATTACAACGTGTGATCGAGCCGGTTGTCTGTGAACTAATTATTATAGACCAGCGGTGTAAGGCGGAAGTCCGTTTAGAGGTCCTGAAGGGGTCCTCTGCTCGGTTCCTTTTGAATGGGGCAAACTGACTGCGCGGGTATTCTAAGGCTGGGACTAGATATATTACCGGAAACTCTCCGACCGGAGAAAAATCAGAGCATTGAAAATGGAACTCTGGAACAATACAATAAAGCACACAATTGGACAAGAGTCACATTTGACATTGACATTTGACGCGTGTTTGTTTTTCTTTTCTATTGTATGAGGCCAGAGTTCTATTTTCAATGCTCTGAATTTTCCCGTCTGTCAGTCCCAGGCTGGCTGGCAAGGCTGCCGCCAGACAGAAACGGAATACATCGCAGCAACCGCGCGCAGTTTATATAATTATCCACTGCACGCAGATAGATAGGTAGATAGATTTATTTATTTGCATAGAATGTAGGTAATACAATTAGATGTTACAATGTTTTTAGAGCCTTATAAAAAAGCCTAACCGAACTTGGTAACAAAAAATGTTGTTTCCAAGTTTGGTTAGGACAATGCAGGCTGATCTCCTGATTGTCTGACAAGAGAGATGATCCATACGTCGAATGGGCATCTCTCGGCAGGCAGTCGTGTCGGTTATCCGTCCCACTGGATTACGAGAGTAAAGGGAGAGAGTGTTCTAGTGTACTACGCACACACTTAGGCACTATAAAATTACTTCTGCGTAACTGGCCTGTAGCCCAAGCAGGAACATTTGGCGGTATCGTTACGTATACGTAAACGTGAAATATGAGAAATTTAGTATGAAAATTTTAGTTACTTTTACGTCCGCTAGAGGCGCTTTCATAGTTTTCATACAATATTTCTCGCTTACGTACACGTAACGATAACGCAAAATGTTCCTGCTAGGGGTAAGTACATGTTTCAATTAAACCGGCCACCGTCCCCGTAATCATCATCATGTGGGGAGTTATTATTGCTAATATGAAGATCATCTCACCAGCGCTGCACTAGTGACGTAGTGTCGCGATCACCGATCCATGGGCGCACCGTCATCGACTCGACGCCAGTCGGCGCCCCAGCCCGCACGCACACTACACTAGCACTCCGTAGGTATATATCACACACACACACACTCACACCGCGTCACTACACTGTCCACCTGCAACAAGAGAGAGCGATGGGTTAGTAAATTGGCAAAGGGTTCACAATAAAATAAATCACTGCTGCTTAAGCTAGGGTTGCCAAGCTTAATTTAAAAATAAGGATTTGAAGTTGAAAAAACCAGTACAAATCAGTTTAAAAACGGGACGCAGTAATAGAATTGCAACATTTTAATTAATTATTTAGTGAAAATAAGTTAAACGAAATACATGTAATCTTAATTATCATATTTCTTCATAAATCATTCGTATTTGAATTTTTTAAAACTTATAAGGGCGCGACACTTTAAAAACCCAGGACACTGCAAAAACTAGGACATGTAGGACAACAGTTGTCCTACATTCCTGAGCTTAGATGCGGCTATTTTTTATATAGCTGATACAGTTCGGAGGTTACTTAATTTTTTATTTACATTGCCGTAAAATGTAACATTTCCATACATAATAATAACTGTACCAGGTTGTAGATTCTATTTCAGGTTCTCAGAAGTATTTTTAGCTGAAGTGTATGTTATGTGATATGTGATATGTCCTAGACCCCAATTATAAATACATAGTTTCAAGAAGTTCTGACTTCAAATCCCTCATTACCTAATATAGACATATATTGAGTCAAAGTATCCACGCTTAAACTGCCTTACTTTTAGGGTTGTTAGGGACGGTCGAGGTTTGAGATTCGTCTTTTCATTTGCTTTCAACAGTATGATCAGTCCGCATTTAATTTAAAAATCATCTGAAATCGAATGGCTTAAACTTTTTCTTGTATGAAGATTTTTCTGCCAAATGCACGTTTATAACTCATGGCCCATATTTAGAAACCTTCGATCACAAGAGAAAGGCAAAGCACTTTAGATAGGTACCAGTGGCTAAGACTGGTTCTTCTTCATAGGGAAGAAGAACGAGCCTAGCTTGTACAATAGGTAGGAATTTGGTAGTGTCATCAAATGGAAAATGGTAAGTGAAGCCGACAAACTCAGACCTTTTAATCCGTTAATGGATTATTTATACGCCCGCGTCAATTATTATCCCGCGGGAACACTACTTTTTCGGGATAAAAATATCCTTTGTCCTTTCCTGGGACCCAAAGTATGTCTATACCAAATTTCATAAAAATCGGTTCAGCGGTTAAAGCGTGAAGAGGTAACAGACAGACACACTATCGCATTTATAATATTAGTATATAAGTATAGATTCTCCGAGCGAAGTAACCACTCTTGAAATACTGTAGTGCCTGGGACTCTCGAGTGCAAACCAAACGGTCTACCCACTAGGCCACAGAGCTCTTCGAAGCCGACAGGAATGGAGTTATAGGAACCCCACGCCACTGATAGGTGCTACAACCAACTCCTCGGTCAATCAAACCTCATCGGTCAATCATTACATCAATCCTCAATATTTGCTATAGCTAGGGTTGCCAGGCGTCCGGATAAAGCCGGACGTAATTAGGCTTTTTGTTTGTGTGTCCGGAAAAAATAATCAGTGTCCGGCTTGTCCGGGTTTTTATCAGGCTTTTTACATTTCGCAAACGATGCCAATGAACATGCATTCGATTTATTAGTACTGAGACAAAATACTCAAGAATGTAGGGTGTCCGGCCTTTTTACCCAAATATCCGGCCAAACTGGCTGGTCTGTCCGGCTATTAGGTTTGGCGACCTGGCAACCCTAGCTATAGCACACGGTATAACACACTATACACAGTACTCGCAAATCATTCGAATTGCGTAACGTAATATATTCAGTGTTCACACAGCCTGCGTTATTCATAAAGGCGATATAAAAACCGCTTATTTATTATGCCACTTCCATTTTCCTCGTGCATATTCATATCGTGTGCGCATTCAGCATTTCATATTAACCGTTCTATATGTCTTTGTGAAGTAATTGACGCAATATTAACGTGGTTCTGAGTCTTTAGTTCTTTACTAATTAAAAGAGGAAAAGGGAAGGGTCATATTGACATTTGCAAAAATAAACCTGACAAGTTATTGTCAATGATAGTCATTAGTCATACTGCATACACCATACAGTCTATCGTCCAATCTACTTGATCAGTTCGATTGGATCAGTTAGAAGTGTTATAAGTTATAACTGACCGTGTATGGCCGTCAACATAAATTAAATATCAGAGGGGGCATGAGAGTATAATTTATAATAGTAAGTAATAACACACAAGACTTCGTGCACTATTACCAAAATCATTAAATTATTGGAAATAGTGCAAGAAGTCTTCTGTGCTATTACCGTGAAACATGAATTTCCACCAAGAACCTACCTACCTTAATATAATCTACCTAATAAATATACCTTAATTTGATTTAAAAAAAGTTAGGAAAACCTTGCGTTAGACAAACCAACAAACTCAGCGGGGGGCATGTGTGGTGGGGAGCGGTATTATTCCACATCAAACAGCGCGGCGATAACGTATCACCGCGCGTACTAACGAGTAACGACCGACCCTCGCATAATGACCTATATTATAGCAAATGTATACATTTTAGAGGAGAATAGGAGATAGCTAATAGCTTCATAGTTGCAAAAGCGTCGATTCTCATTTTTTTTTTTTATGAAATAAGGGGGCAAACGAGCAAACGGGTCACCTGATGGAAAGCAACTTCCGTCGCCCATGGACACTCGCAGCATCAGAAGAGCTGCAAGTGCGTTGCCGGCCTTTTAAGAGGGAATAGGGTAATAGGGGAGGGTAGGGAAGGGAATAGGGTAGGGGATTGGGCCTCCGGTAAACTCACTCACTCGGCGAAACACAGCGCAAACGCTGTTTCACGCCGGTTTTCTGTGAGCCCGTGGTATTTCTCCGGTCGAGCCGGCCCATTCGTGCCGAAGCATGGCTCTACCACGTATCAATGCGACGAAAAAATGCATCCTCGAAAAGTTTTAATCGTATAGGTACTTGTAATATCTATACTAGATGTTGTTCGCGACTTCGTACGCGTAAAAGTTAATTTCGCAGAAACCGTACAGTTTTCCCACTATAAAGTAGCTAATGTCCTTCCCAGTGGTCTAAATCTACACCTGTGCCAAATTTTATCAAAATCTGTCCAGTAGCTTCGGAGCCTAGATAGACGAGGCATGTTGAGGTAAAAAGTATCTCCAGTAAAATGGCCCCACTTCTGAGATATTTGGGGCCATTTTGACATTTGAAGTATGGTGAAAACCAAGATGGCGTAACATGTTATTGTATGAAGATTTCTTCCAAATGTACGTCATAGTCTATCTTGAGTTTTGAAGTATTTGATGAAACGATGAAACATCTTCCTGTGTAGTGAATAATTATAATGTATATAATATGTCACCGTTAAATTGTAAAATCGTTAGATTGTAATAAAACTAGAAATTGTAAAATGTTGATAGACTCCCGAGTTCCGACGCGAATATGCTGCCTATAATTTGACATATTATTTTTCGTTTCATTATAAATATATAGGTAGTTTTTAATCTTTCGACATATTTTTACAATCTCGTTAGTTATTTCACAATCTAACGGTTTTTACAATTTTACGGTGACATATACAATGTAGTTTATTAATAACCTAACCAAGAGCATGTCAGGACATGTCTAAGGAGGGTTCCGTAACTATAAACGCGTAATATGCTTTTTTTTTAATTACTCCAAAAGTTACTGTCCGATTTGGTTCATAATAGTTTTCCTAAAGAGTTTTTAGCATGATCTATCAGCATGGAAATTTGCAAGTTTCTATCTCCTTTAGTTTAAAAATGCTAGGGGGGGGACCAACTTACAAACTACTTTGGAGGCCGATTACTCGAAAATGGTCAACTTTATAAAAAAGTAACGTATGAAACCTTGCCTTTATTTTAAAAGGCCTATTCTACGATACCCCACACGATGGGGTAGAGTGAAAAAATATTTTTCATCCCCACTTCACATGTATGGAGAGCCACCCTTAAAATATAAAATTTTTATTTTTTTAATGATCCCGAAACCGTGATCTATACACAATCTATAACTGCACCAAATTTCATCAATTTATATTCATAATTACAGGAGCTAGAGGCGCGGACAGACAGACAGACAGACAGACAGACAGACAGACAGACAGACAGACAGACAGACAGACAGACGGACAGAGCGAAACTATAAGGGTTCCTTAAGTATTACGGAACCCTAAAAATGCCACTTCGCGTCATGTCTCTGTGTAGTGTGACCGGACGCTAACACGTCTTCAAGACAATGAACATAAATTAACTTAACCCCAACATAATCCCGTATTGTAAACACTTGAGAGATAAACCATCCCGTGGGGTCTACCGGACCCCTATATAGTCTACGGTTTATCGCATTTAATTAGTCCTTATCCGGGCCGGTCTCGGAGACCCAGTGACTGGGGGTCGACGCCCTATCGATTGCGGACAAGGGCACTCGCTCCTTCGGAGTTAGTGAGAGGCGCTAGGGTTGTTAACAATTATTTTTTAAGACAAATTATATATAATCGGGTATCCCACGAGAATACTGTATTTTTTCGGGATAAATAGTAGCCTATGTTTTAATCCAGAGCCTAAACTAGGTACTGCCATATCAAATTTCATCAAAATCCGTTCAGTAGTTTTTGCGTGAAAGAGTTTTCACATTTATAGTAGTATAGAGGGACTAGACAGTTCTCGCGACTTCGTACGCGCAATATAAAATCGCGTGGGAACTGTACATTTTCCCGCGATAAAAAGTAGCCTATGTCCTTCCCCGTCGTCTACAGTCTACACTACATCTGTGCCAAATTCCATCAAAATCGGTCGAGTTATATTAACATTTTTAGGACGATAAAAGTTGTAATATAAATAAAATACGAACGAAAGACTTTATATGGCTTGTTTTACTTTCGCATTAATGTTGAAAGTTTGTAAATCACATAAAAGTTGTAATCATTATTTTCAATTTGATACGCTTTAATGTTTGTTACTTTTCGTTCAAATGTATAAATAATCCAATACAACTTTTTTGGACCTTTTTTTCGTAGGCTATTTTTGCCCGACAACGGCGAAGCCAGAAATAAGATAATGATTTTTCCACCGTAGCGCCTAAACTACTGATCCTATTTTAATTAATGCGGTGTCGAATGTCAATAGACTCTCAACAAGTACCTACGCAAATTATATAACCTAAGTTACCCGGGTAACATAGGTTATATATAATTTGCGTACTCGGGTTATAGTTTTTAACTTTATGTTGTGCGATAAGATCGGCGGACGAAACGAGCAGGCGGATCGCCCAATGGCTGGTCGAGTTTACGAGTCCGGTGCATAAAATTCCATTTACATACTCGACCGTTAAATTTACGATCAAGAAAATTTTATTTAATAATAACTTCTTAAATCGGTCATACTTATTTTACACTAGCTGTTGCCCGCAGCTCCGCCCGTAAATATGTATATTGTATCCCTCGGGAACACTGTACTTTTTGGGGTTAAAAAGTAGCCTATGTTTTAATCCAGATCCTAAACTACTACCATACCAAATTTCATCAAAATCCGTTCAGTAGTTTCGGCGTGAAAGAGTAACATCCATCCATCCATACATCCTCACAAACATTCACATTTATTATATTAGTAGGATTTCCCTATTTGCCGACATCAAGCGCATTACGATCAAACTGTTCCAGTGGTTTAGAGATTGACTCTCAACTTGGAGATCGTGGGTTCGTTTCCTGCGTTGGAACAACAAAAAATTTTGTCTTCAAGTTGGCTTAGGACAATGCAGGCTAATCATTCAGTCTGACAAGAAAGATAATACATGCGTTGGATAGGCTTTGGGGCATGTAAAAAGTCGGCCCTGCGCCTGATATCTCGTCACTCGTGTCAGTTATCCGTCCCACTGGGTTATGACTTACGAGAGCAAAGGAAAAGGAGATGCTCTTATGTACTGCGCAAACACTTGGGCACTATAACATAGATCCGGCGCCACAGCCACCAAAATCTGTGTGGGAGCTATTATTTAAAAAAGTTAAGTAGGTACAAGACAACTTTCGCTTTATAAATACACTAGATGTCGCCCGAGTCTTCGTGCGCACAAAATTTCGCAGAAACCGTACATTTTTCTGCGATAAATTTGCCAAATTTCGTCGAAATCGGTCCCTTAAGTTTCGAAGCCTATTCAATGCAAACAAACAAACTTTTTCTCTTTATTATATTAGTATAGATGTATCTTTAGACTCGAACAGCCTCCGTGGTCTAGTGATTAGAGCATTGACTCTCGACTCGGAGGACGACCTCGGGTTCGATTCCCGCATTGAAACAACAAAAATGTTGTTTCCAAGTTTAGTTAGGACAATGCAGGCTGATCACCTGATTGACAAAAAAGATGATCCATGCGTCGGATGGGCATGTAAAAAGTCGGACCTGCGCCTGATCTCTCTTAAGTCGTGTCGGTTATCCGTCCCACTGGATTATGAGAGTAAAATTACTCCTGCGTAACTAGCCTGATTTCAATGAAACCTATATAGAAGTATCTAGATAAGACCTCCTACTAATAGTTGTACAATGTATGTGAAACCGGACAATGTACCGTTTAATCGACCGCGACTTCGCTAGTCCACTTATGACGACGCAAACGAAAAGTCAATTATAGTTGCCCATAAATTCTATACCCGGCGTTATTCGGGATTGAACTTTTGGCATGACATCTAATATGACTTATAGCAACCATTTCACTGCTGTTGACTCTGGGTAAATTTTGGACCGACACCTTTACAACCGCAAGCGGGACATTCCGTGTGGGCGACACATAACTGCGCCAAAGAAATGTAAAAGTAATCGCCTATCACAAACCGCATATCAGTAATTCAATACTGTGTCATTACATTACGTATTACTGTTACCAAGCTTTCGCTCACACACGTTCTCCATAATATTATACTGTTTTTGTATCTTAATTCTTAATCCTACCAATATTATAAATGTGAAAGTTTGTTAGGACGTATGGATGAATGGATGTTTGTCATTCTTTCACGCAAAAAGTTCAGAACAGAGTTTGATGAAATTTTGAAATTTGGTATGGTAAGTAGCCTGAGGTCCGGAATCTGGATAAAAACATAGGCTACTTTTTATCCCGGAAAAGTACAGTATTCCCGCGGCATACTCGATAGTATATTTATGCAGGCGGAGTTGCGGGCAACAGCTAGTAAATAAATAAATTCACTAAGCAATGGCTCCGCGACCCAATTTCAGCCTCGGATCGCCGTTTTGCGTTGCACTTGTGCGACGCATGCGTCGGAAGGTTACCTTTAGACTGAAGACGCTCCCACTGCCTACGCCAAACAATTCCAAGACAACCTATCCGCAAGCTAGGCTCAAACACAAACATATTAACATACATTCCAAAACAACATAATCCCTACAAATTACGACTGCAATCCCCCATTCGAAGACGTTAAAGGACTAAAGGGAGAGCCGACTGTCGAGAAAAGTTCCACAAAGTTATAATGAAATTCACGACCAATAAAACTTGCGCGACACCGGAGACTAACCCCCAGTTATACATTCCGATAGGGTTGCCGCTCACGAGTCACGAGAAATTGTCATGTTAATTTTATGCAAAGCCTAGTGAACGCTACAAGTGACTTTGTACGTACGGCTTACTCGGATAGCTTTAAACTGTTTCAAAAGTCATATAATATATGCCTCTAAGAACAAAATTGGATTTACAAACCTACTGTGTTTCACATAAGTATTATTACATACTTGTAAAATATACTACGTTTCGAATTACATTTTATTTAATCTTGCGTCTTTCATCAACACGTGTTGGAATATAAAATTCGTCTTTATTAATAATTCTAGGCGAATTTTGACATGTTTGAAGAGTTATTCCACTGACATTAGAAGTGCCTATCGACATTTTTTTTGTAAATCTGACCTATTTCAACATTTTTTTTAATGACATGAACCTGGAAACGAGTAGTCGTAGAAGTAATCGGTGGTAAGCGATTACCGTCGCCCATGGACACTCGCAACACCAGAGCTATACTTGTCACTCCTCTGGTGTTGCGAATTTCGGTCCTGGTCCTTAAAATCCCTAATCCCCCCTCGGGCCACCGGTAACCTCATTAGGCGGAAACACGCAAGAGTTATTTCACGCCGGTTTTCTGTGAGGTCGTGGCATTTATCCGATCGAGTCGGCTCATTCGTGCCGAAGCGTGGCTCTCCCACAGTTAACATCAATATAATATTTTCAATATTCAGTTGACCTTACCAAAGTTTCAACCCTATGATTCCGTACAAAGTTATGAAACACGGACGCGGACGGCACAGACAGACGAGTGCCAAACTTAGACAAAGACAGAGAGTTACTTCCATTAAATCTTTTGCAACAAACTTGGCCGTCCCCGCTGACTCCTGTCTGTTTATAACTTAGGTACCTACGACTACGCCGCAACCGCCTAGGTAATGGACACTAAATATTCGTTGAGGGAGGTTGTGGCTCCATGGCCCACGTTTCAAGGAGGCAGTAGGTGACAATGTAACATATTTTAAGGGTCAGTTCTCACACTGAGACACGTCGTGACGCGACAATGCTTGAAGATGCTGCAATAACATCGAATTCTCTCAATGGACGTGTACTATGTGTTGTTATATTTAGTACCGCTATTTCATGAACGTGAAAAAAAGGCGAACACCGCTTCAGTAATATGAATAGTGAAGCAATCAAATTAAGACGGCCGTACCTATCGTAGCGACACCGCACGCACTCATTCACAGAAAAGTAAGACGATCGGCCGCCAGTACGCCGATGGCAATTATCCGTAAATCTCACACAAACTAAGTCGCGGCCATTGTTGGGCTTAACTCAATACTTACTCACCTTCCGTCCGCCTTTTTTTTTACGTCCATGCGCTATTTTAAAAAGTGCGCGCCGCATCTCAGTGCGAGGTCAGCTCACACCAACCTAACCTAACGCTACCTGACGGACATAGCTGCTGCGATTTAATTTTATGGAAAAACTTAAACCGCAGCAACTTACCATACCACTTAAAAATAATCTGCATGGTTTTGTGGATGGATGAATTTTATTATCAGGAATCTCTGTATACAGTTTACATTCTTTTTTCACATTTCACACACACATTTAAACATCGTATTGCTTAACCATTGTGTAAATATATTAATCAGTAAGGGGTTTAGTCTATACTGCAAATAGTAACTTTAATTTTTAAAACTTTAACCCATCTACACTACGGCCGCTGTATCTTGACGGGTCTGAACATAGGCTCTGCGAACTTTAGCGCATGTACAACTCGTGAAGAAAACTGTTAATGTATTATTTTTATATACCTATGTACTAATAAAATGTCCCTAATACAGTTGACCAATTAATACAAATAAAATAAATACGAAAACACTTAGAAACAGCTAATGCGCAACCTTCTGCGCGAAGTTCAGACTCGCCAAGATACATCGGCCGTATTGTACGTAAATTATTTTGCCTATGTTACCCGTAACTGTTATTACGAATCTACTGACACCTAATTTATTAAAATCGTACAGAGTTTGGACGCTGCGGTGGATCAAACATTCGTAACATACCAGAGGCGAGGGGTTCCTATGACTCCATTCCTATTGGCTTCCCTTACAGCTTACCTTTTGAAGACCTTCATCCAAATGCCTACCTATTATACAGGCTACGGCTTCCCTATGAAGGAGAACCAGCCTTCGCCACTGTAACGTACATAGACTTCCAAAATCATTACCCTATCTTTTGGCTTCGCCTTAGTCGAGTAAAAACTAGCGCATTAAATACACCAAATTCAAACCGAAACTATGAAAAAACGCGATGTAAACAGTAAAATAACATACACGCAACTTTGTAGTAGTTTGGAATTATTCGCGTGTGCCAAGTTGAGCACAACTTTACGGAAGTTGGCGCCCAAGCTGCGAGGGTAGTCGGCGAAAAGTTTTACCTCGAAGAGTTTTCATCCAGAACACCTAATCCTTCGCAAAACATAGTCAGTCATGTGGTGTGTTATGTTACTAGGTGTGAACCTTTTGAGCTTACATTAACATAGTAATTATATAAAAAATTTGTAGATGTGTTGAAAGAAATTTCTGTTTAAGACATTAAAGCAGAGCCTTTTGAGTTTTCTTTTGTTTGTGTGCGAGCCAATTTTCTTTGTTTGTGTGCAATGAACTTTTATAAATGAATAAATCCTTATCTTCCTCTTACTTCATTTTAACAAAGATACCTGATAATTTATTTACATGTGTGCAAATAAAGAATTTTCTATATTATATCATATATCTAGTTATGTATAATATATCAGTTTAAAATAATTTAATACAAGTTCTATACATAATTTATTTGACGATGATGTGAAAACAACAAAATATGTAAATTACAGAAAAACAAAACTGGTTCACGTCTGTTAACCTTGGCCTTAAACTGTGTCTTCTCGTAACAAGAACATAATAATATTATCAATATGCATTATAATATTAAACGACGTATTTATAACTAAATGTTGCCCGTGACTTTGTGCGCGCAAAAGTTAATTTCGCAGAAACAGTACATTGTTCTGCGATAAAATCGCGGATAAATTAATATGTCCTTCCCCGTGGTCTATTCTACATCTGTGACAAATTTCATCAAAATCGGTCCAGTAGTTTAGGAGCCTATTCATCGCAAACAAACAAACTTTTCCTCTTTATTATATTAGTATAGATAAATGAATCGTCTTGATATCATAAACTGGTTTTTGGAGTTTCAATCAAAACGGGTTTAACTTAGGTTTGACGTTCATGAGAATACCATTTTGCAGTTTCAACATATCGGGACTGGATCGGATCGTTAGTGCCGTTGCACACGTTCCGGTTGCCGGGTAGCCGGTCGCGAAGTGTATGGACATGTACAAGCTTTCACACGTACCTGTACATGGCCATGCACTTCACGGCACTAACTGTAGTATTGCAGGATTTAATTAGCAGATTCGACCTTCAGACTAACTATTCAGATAACTACGTGATTCGTGAATAGGTCTGTTTTAGACACGGATATTAGACACATTTTATGCGGCGTTATAACTCACTATCAAGTAACTACCGTTTGTGACATGTATACAGCTGTTGTAGACTTGTAAAAAAACAGTCCAAGTGCGAATCGGACTTGGGCACAAAAGGTTCTGTAAAAAACGTTTTTTCAAGGGAGCACCCAAAGATTTTAAAAATAGATAGATAGGCTATGACGTACATTTGGCAGAACAAATCTTCATACAGTAAAAAGTTACGCCATCTTGGTTTTCACCATACATTAAATGTCAAAATGGCCCCAAAATTTCAAAATTGGGGCCATTTTACTGGAGACACTTTTTGCCCCAACATGCCTCGCCTATAATATACGTTTATGGCTGCTGTCTACCTATCACGGTATGAGATACAGCCTGGTGAAAGACCAGACGGAGAGTGGATTCACAGTTGTTTTTACCCCTTGGGTACGTAACCCTAAAAAGACTTCCAGCACTGGCCACTGACGCACAGTAATAACGAACCGTGTGAACAGTGCAGTGCATTGTGTACGATTGGCGATTTAAGTGGCGTTAGTACAATGGCGGCGAACGGAAACGACGGCCGAGCCAAAAAACGAGCGAGGGTCGTGCAGCAGCGGCGGCGGAGGGTTTTTAGGGTTCCGTAATACTTAAGGAACCCTTATAGTTTCGCTCTGTCCGTCTATCTGTCCGTCTGTCTGTCTGTCTGTCTGTCCGCGCCCCTAGCTCCTGTAATTATGAATATAAATTGATGAAATTTGGTGCAGTTATAGATTGTGTATAGATCACAGTTTCGGGATCATAAAAAAATAATAATTTTATATTTTAGGGGTTGCTCTCCATACATGTGAAGTGGGGATGAAAAAAATTTTTTCACTCTACCCCATCGTGTGGGGTATCGTAGAATAGGTCTTTTAAAATAAAGGCCAGGTTTCATACGTAACTTTTTTATAAAGTTGACCATTTTCGAGTAATCGGCCTCCAAATTAGTTTGTAAGTTGGTCCCCCCCCCCCCCCTAGCATTTTTAAACTATAGGAGATAGAAACTTGCGAATTTCCATGCTGATAGATCATGCTTAAAACTCTTTAGGAAAATTATTGTGAACCAAATCGGACTGTAACTTTTGGAGTAATTAAAAAAAAACATATTACATGTTTATAGTTACGGAACCCTTTTTTTTTTTTTTTTTTGTTTCCGGGGGGGAAAATGCATTACGCATACCACCCAGGCGCAGGGGGCACCTGAGTGGTGATGTGGGACTCCCGTATAGGCTAATGAGACCCACGGTATACCCACTAAAAACCACCCCCCACCTTCCTCCTCGCCGCCCTGTGACGGGGCCACGGGAACGATAAACACATCCGCGACCCCGCCGGCGGCAGCCGCTCACAAGCGGCTCCATTCAAGACCCGAAGGCCAGGCGCACCAGATGGTAAGGTGCGCCTCCCTCCTCGGCCTCCACCAGTACTGTAGCAGACTCCCCCCGAGTATGCCACTAGGAGGCCACGGATACCAGCCTCCACAACCGGTACCCGGTGGCAGATCTGACGTATGGTTCTGCCACCGACCACACCTCGGCCGCAGAGGATAGGGCAAGCGGCGCACCGTAATACCAACTTGCCTCTTCCTCTGCGGCCCCACCAATGCCGTTAACCGTACGGAACGGCCCCGCCAGCTCGCAGGGGGGTAGGGAGAGTGGCACAACACCACCACGCCTCTCCCCCTGCGATCCCTCCACGGCCGCAGAAGATAGGGAGTACGGCGCACCGTAATACCGGCACTCCTCCTCCTCTGCGGTCCCACCTCTAAGCGCGTCCGTAGCAGACTCCTCCAGTCCGCTGGGAGCGCCCTCCTCGGGCCAGCCGTTGGCAAACAAGCCGGCCCCGGTTGCCTCCTCGCTTCACCGTGGGTGTCCAGTCCACGGTTACTAAGCCCCACCGCCACGACAAGGCGTGCAACCATCGGGGGGATAGTTACGGAACCCTCCTTAGACATGTCCTGACATGCTCTTGGTTAGGTTTTTTGAATTCGTGACATCTGACAGTTTTTTGACACAAGGACCGTCGCGTCGTGCTACCGAGCGCCGCCTGGTGACAGGAGAATCGAAAATTCTTATTGACCGTTTTAGATACCACTTACGTCACCAGATGACGCTTTGTGTGCGTTGGGTCTGCCCCCTAACAGCTTAAAAAATATCAAACACACACATTGCCTTGCGACTCGTTTGTACATATTACAGAGAAAAGAAAATTCAAAATGTTTATCTACACTAATATTATAAAGAGGAAAACTTTGTTTGTATGTTTGTTTGTTTGTTTGTAATGAATAGGCTCAAAAAGTACTGGACCGATTTCAAAAATTCTTTCACCATTCGAAAGCTACATTATCCACGAGTAACATAGGCTAAATTTTATTTTGGAAAAAAATAGGGTTCCGTAAGATATTTGGGTTTTTCGGACACAAGGTGTAAAAAATCAACCAGAAAAGTTACTTATTTTGCGTACGCTGCCTAAACTATAAAAGATAGAACCATAAAATGTTCTAATTAATTGTAGATCTTATAAATATCTACAAAAAAGTCCGCGACACACTATACCTATCTATGTCGAGTGAGGCACAACAACCATTTTTTTATTTAGAAATCTTAAATTTTTTTTGGACTACATTTAAACGCGTTTATTTTACTCATGTTATTAATCCTTATCAAAATAAATTATTTCATCACTAAGTACAGTTTATGTAGATAATATTTGGTCTTTAAATGATTAGAATTGGACGTTTGGAACGTTTGTTTGGACGTTTTGAAGTTATGGCGAAATTAAAATATTACGATTTCTGCTGCACGGCCTGTTGCGAAGTGGGCGTCACCAAGGCGGGGTGCGCGTGCGGGTTAATGTTTAGTTTAGTTTAGTTAAATAGTTTAGTTATTATATAAACATCAAATTGATAATATCTTAAAATATAATACATTATAATATCTATACATCTATACAGTTAAAGACAATTTAAGTGTCTGTTTGTAACTTCAAATTAACAGCTTTTTACATAATGAATCTGAAAGTATATTCGGTACTTACAATAAAATACATTTTTTTTTATTTTTGTCTGTCCGTCTGTCTGTCTGTCTGTCAGTCGGTCTGTCTGTCTGTTTGTTCCGACTAATCTCTGAAACGGCTGGACCGATTTTCACGGGACTTTCACTAGCAGATAGCTGATGTTATAGGATCTAACATAGGCTACTTTTATTTTAGGGTTCCGTTTAAAAAAATAGGATTCCGCTTTCGTTAGTCATAAATAAAGTCGCGGGTAAATTTCAGCGATATCCCAAAGTATTGTTCCACGCGGACGAAGTCGCGGGCAAAAGCTAGTTTCCATATATAGGTTAATAATAACACTTACGGAATTGTCCCTACTCAGCCTACCACCGGTTCAGGAACTAACCCTATTCCCTAGAAGATCCAGCATAAGAAACTCGCACGGAGCCATATTTTAGCAAAAAGATGGAAAATTGTTCTTTTAAAAAAATATTTTTTTTACAATATTGTAATAACCTATATAATATGAACAAAAGTCGGAATACATTATACAAGTACATACATAGAAGCAGCCTCGCAGGTGGCCATCCTATTCCCAAGGTGTGCAATCGTCAATAAAATCATTGACCCTATTAACCTTAGCGTATCTTAACCAGCAAAATGGGAATAGGCTGAAGAAAAATCTAAAATATATAATGTATTGTATCAGAGTATTTAAAAGTAGATGTTGTCCGCGACTTCGTGCGCGCAATAGTTAATTTCCCAGAAACCGTACATTTTTCCGCGATAAAAAGTAGCCTATGTCCTTCCCCGTGGTCTAATCTACATCTGTGCCAAATTTCATCAAAATCGGTCCCGTAGTTTCGGAACCTATTCAATGCAAACAAACTTTTCCTCTTTATTATATTTTCGAGATATATTTCCGTTGTCTGGTACCCGTAACACAAGTTCTTCGAACCTGCACGGGACCTGTCACCTGATAGATAACTGATGTGGTGTGCAAGCGTCCATTTAAATTATTTTTACTATACGTATATGTAAGGCATCATTAGACCATGATAAGTCTAATCGATTTTGCAAAATTATTCTTGGTGATGAGGATTTTTGAAATTTTTTGTTCCGTTAGGGGACGGAAGTGGTTAGTGGTATCAAAGACGGTCAAATAAGAATTTTCGATTCTTTATCTGTCACCAAGCGGCGCTTGGTATATAGCACGACCGACGATAGTCCTTCAGTGGCGAAGGGTTCCTATAACTCCATTCCTATCGGCTTCCCTAACCGCCTACCTTTTGAAGACCTTCATCCAAATCCCTAGCTATATACAAATAAATACAGGCTACGGCTTCTCTATGAAGGAGAACCAGCCTTCGCCACTGTAGTCCTTGTGTCAAAAAGCTGTCAGATGCCACGAATTTAAAAATCCTCATTGATATATTTTACTTTAGTACTAGGCTTCTAAATCTTAACATTAACAAGGCCTCCATAAAAACATTAGACCATACAAATTCATCCAATATAAAACGAAAAAATCTTTTAACTTCAAACAGTAAAACCCCAAAACAAAGGCCAAAGCCCACACAGCTCATCCACAAGTTGAAAGTTCCTTTCATCCCCTTTCACGAATACCCTCGGAATCTTTTGAACAGCAACATTCAATAACGAGGGTAGCCGACTTCCCCCGCCCGCCGCGCGCGTCTCAATCAGACATAGTTATTGACCCAATTTTTTTCCTTTAACCGTGATATTCGACGTGAAACTCAAAAGGCACGGCGTGCAGGGTTGGCGCACATTTTATTTTAGTCAGATGTTGTCTGCGACTTCGTGCGCGCAAACGGAAATCCTAAAGAACCGTACATTATTATACATTTTTTTTATTCTTTATTTATTTAGGGACATTGATGCACAGCGCAAGTCAGTCCCATCGTAACCTAATCTTAAGCCTAATAACAAAAAATGTACAGGGAAACGCCTATTCTAATAATTATGCCATGAATTTGAACAAAGCCTTTGCCTCGGCATCATACTATACATTAACAGCCTCCGTGGTCTAGTGGTTAGAGCGTTGGCTCTTGACTCGGAGGTCGTGGGTTCGATTCCCGCATTGGAACAACAAAAAATTTTGTTTCCAAGTTTGGTTAGGACAATGCAGGCTGATCACCTGATTGTCTGACAAGAAAGACGATCCATGCGTCGGATGGGCATGTAAAAAAGTCGGACCTGCGACCGATCTCTAGTCAGTCGTGTCGGTTATCCGTCCCACTGGATTACGAGAGTAAAGGAAGAGAGAGTGCTCTTGTGTACTGCGCACACACTTGGGCACTATAAAATAACTCCTGCGTAACTGGCCTAGTTTCAATGAAATCGGCCACCGTCACCGAGATCGGTGGGGAGTTATTATTAGGTATACATTACTATTAAATAAAAGGCAAAGCTGATTGACTGATGTATCAACGTACATGCCAAACCCTTCAGGCTAGAAATTGAAATTTTGCACTAGGAATACGTTCCTCATATTATTATGAATAAGGAAGGATTTTTCAATATTCAACCCCCAAGGGGGTAAAATAGGGGATAAAAGTTTAAAACCTAATTTCACGACGCGAAGCCGCAGGCAATTAACGCTAGTTACTATTCTCTAAATCTGTGCCAAATTTCATTAATTTCGTCCCAGTAGTTTCGGAGCCTATTCAATGCAAACAAATATTTTCTTTTTATAAAATTAGAATAGAAGTGTAGGTACAGATTAGGTTGCGAATACGTAATTACCTAACGTTGCTTAATACTTCGTTCGGGTGAATTGTAAAAATACTTGTCGATTCAGAATATTACGCGGGATTTATAGTCATAATCCAGGCAATAATAGCACAGTGTAATAAAGAGATACAGTGGTCCAACGCGTTTGAAGTCGCGCGAAATGCCGCTTTTGTGTAGGTATTCGTCATTGCTGCGGGGTTGTCACAATAATGTGTTTTATTATAATCTGTTCTTCATTTTGTGTAGGTATTCGTAGTATGTGTATGTAGAGTACTAGGAATAAAAAAAAAAAATATATATATATAGAAGTATTAATGAAGAGTTTTATTATAAAAAATACAAATGCGTATACAAAAGCTCAGGGTTAGCATGATATATATCGTATATATATCATGATATATATCAATTGATATTTATGCTTGATATATTATATCAAAATTGATATTTATATTTAAAAATGTAAAAGAATGTTTTAAATGTAAAAAATCTAACATCAACACAGGTCTTATTTTCCGAGAGTTTCACAAGCCTAGGTCATCAAAAACTTGCTATTTGACACGACATTAACTAATCATAGCCGTCGACGCGGCTTGTAACGGCATATGACACCCACGTGACCCCCTGTTTTTCGGAAGAAAATTCCTTGTTTGTTATTATACTATTGTTATACCATTTATACCATGTGTCAAATTAATTCGACTGATAAAATTAATACACTTTTTTTCTTCTGGTTATAAACAAAAGTCATTTTATGGTTTTATGGTTTATTTAAATTGATACTCAAAAGTATCTATCGTTGATTTATAATTGATTTGAAAACTTTTAATATCAATAATAAATAAATGAGTTTAATTTTACTTCCCTATCTTCAAATTATCAGACATACAAATTATTTCGATTCAACTATTACGAAAAAACATATCAGAGTACCTATGAGATTTGTATGTAATTTTGAAAATATCAAAAAATCAAAAATATTGGATATATATTATAGTCAAAGATATCTGATATTTTGATATTTATTATAAATATCGGATATTTACGAACCTTGCAAAAGCTACAAATGCGAAACTGAAAGGTATTTTCGACATTTGGATTTACTAGTTTTTAGATTGCGATTGTTGAATTTGACGATGTAGTTAGTAAATTCTCATACGTAGATACAATTTTATAAAAAATTCTGACGGGAAACAGGCGCATGGTTTTGTATTAAAATTAATCTTCTTTAGCTGTTCATATAATTGACCATTGTAAATAAGTACCTACATACAACTCAAACGAAACACTGTCGCAAACCACTTAAAACAATCAAATTAAAAAGCGTCAACCCCGGCTGACGTGTCCCAAGCGAGTGTATGGCAGCTTGGGCTCGCTACCGCCCCTCTCTCACCCCGCACGCCCCGCACGATTGCTCTGTCTAGACGTGTCCGTTGGACGACTGTAGGTAATAGTTCTATAGGCTGTGATAATAGTACCTACCTACCCATGTGACAAATCGTTCTTATAGTCTCTATTAGCGTTTTAGCCTTTCCATCATTGCACTTACGCAATAACCATAACGTATATATTTAAATAACAACTTTGTATGTGAGAGCAGCACGCGTAGTAAGATCACCATAGATGATGCCTTCTTTCTATAGAAGAATAGTCAAAATGACAGATTGACAAAGGAAATCTGTCATTTTGTCCACACAATCTGTCAATATATTCTTGTGCAGACTAAACACATTTCTATGGCGGTCATGCTACGCGTGTTGGTCGTTTTAAAATTCTCTAGTCTCTATCTACATATTTTTAAGCAACGCCTAGTAAACAAACAAAATATTATTATTCTTATCAGCCAAGTGGCAACCCTAGTCGATGTCTGTCGCGGGGTACGGGGGCGGTCGATCGCGGGGCGCGGGGGGCCACGCGCTGCGGTCGTTCACCCCGCCGGACCGCGCGGCCGCCGCCGGCCACCGGTGCACACCTCGTATTCGCGACTCGCGATATAGCCGACTTAGACAAGTTGAGCATCATCATCAGCTGCTTGTCCTAATATAATCATCATCACCGAACACTAATATCACCAGTCAGTTCACGAGTTATCTTTATCAACAGCTAGGGCGTGGTCTAGTGGTTAGAACATTAGCTCTCGACTCGGAGGTTGTGAGTTCGATTCCCGCATTGGAACAACATAAAATGTTGTCTCCATGTATGGTTAGGATTAGGACAATGCAGGCTGATCACCTGATTGTCTGACAAGAAAGATGATCCATGCGTCGGATGGGCATGCAAAAAGTCGAACCTGCGCCTGATGTCTCGTCAGTCGTGTCGGTTATTAACTTTAAAGTAAAGGAAGAGAGAGTTCTCTTCATCTCTTGTATACTGCGCATATACTTGGGCACTATAAAACTCCTACGTAACTGGCCTGAAGATCGATTCTGCTATTTTAATCCAACAATAATGCAGCTTCGTTACTATTTCGATACAGTCCGGAACCTATCAAACAGCAAAATGGTATTCAACTAAACTTCAAATAAACGTCAAACGACGAATTACACCGCGATGCGATTATCATTGTATCATAGCTTGATTGTAGATTGAGCAAACCACTTATCCATAGAAAATGGTATTCTCGTATGTTTATAAACTTAACTCCAATTTGACTCGAACCGATCCGTCAGCCGGATATTTTTTTCACTTTGACATGTGGGGATGCCATGACATAAAAATATTTATGTTACGCAAAAATTTCTTTTTTTGCCTTCCCCTCTCTAACCACGAGGGATGTGTTTTCCGTCCGTCTCAGAAGAGGATAAATCGTGTATGCGTACACAAATGTGCATAGCCATTAGCCCAAATTCGATGATTTTGTGTAATGTTTCAAAAAACAAGAGCAGGAGACGCGCCTTAACGGACAATAATTGGCAACACTGGAACGTACAAACGTCAAGCAACAGCTGTCTTTGTACGAGTTTTGTGCTCGCTTTATTTATAAATTGTAGTCAATTTTATTGCAAAATGACTGTGTTGGGATTTTAAATTAACGAAAATAGTGTAGTAGAATACCGACTTTCGGTCAATTTATGATAACAGGATGATAAAATAATGAATTGATGGTAAGTTGAAAGTCTAAGTTAATTAAGAGAATTGGGCCTCTGGTTTCAATGAAACCGGCCACCTTCACCGAAATCAGTATGGGGAGTTATTATTATCCTAAGAGTTATGTTTATGTTAGTCCTGCTACATCACAAAAGTGGAAATGCTTGTTCCCTATTAAAATCCACACACATCCCGACTTCTAGATTTACAAAACAAGATAAACAGAAAACAACATTCATAGACAACATATAATTTAGAGTGATATTTATTATGACAACCGCTGCGCGATGTGCCCCATTTTTATAACACGAACAGTCGACAGATGGCGACAATTATAAACAAATTAAAAACCGCTTTCTATGCGAAGCCACCATTACATTTGCTACGTCTGTCTTACTAATTACACAATTTGTATCTATAGCAAAATCATTTTTACGTAACGGAGTTCCTTTGACCACCTTTTAGCTTTTTCGGATTCTGAATAGTGAATGCCATTTATACTACGGGAGGTAGCGCTATAGTTGACAAAGTCATTTTATACCGGCTGAAAATCATAAGAATAATAGTTTTCCCCTAACACATAACAGCTCTGAACGTCAGCTGCTCCGATAGCGGTGGAGCTAAAGGAGACAGCATGACAAAGTCATTGGAAAAAAATCTGCTCCGAGGAATTTTATACCGAGCGAAAGTTGTATTAAATTATTGTTTCAATCATATTTTTTACAAAAATTATCGTCAGCTGTAAAGACGAGGGGGGGTTCAATGTCAGTCACGTGCATAAACCTCATTTAAAATTTAAAAAATAAAGTTATTTTATACCTTATGAAATTTATATAGGGTCACCGTGGGTATAATTGACCATGTATGGGTAATTGACCAATTTTGAATTCATGCGCCAATATTAAGTTTTCTTGTTGACGAATCGTTGTATATGGTCTTCTAAATTATGATGGCACTATTGAGTGAATGACCAATCGCGTTCAAAGACAGCTATAGTGACGGCGACTTTTAAATTTTGTAAGTTTTGAAAGAGACGCGCAAAACGTCGCCATTTTTTCTTGCCTGCAGTAAGGAGCTCGCATCAGGTATGTTTTTTAAAATTACTTATATCTCTGTTCAATGTTTATGCTTTATGCAAAATTTATGTTTAAACTGAAGAAAAATGTGTGTAGATCTGTTTGTGGTAATTTTTTTTTGTAATTTGATTACTATTTCGTGATATTTCACGCTGGTCAACTATGGAAACACGAAATGGTTGGATTCGTAGTTATTGACCAAAATGGTCAATAACTGATAATATACAATTTTTCATAATTTTAACTCAAATGAGTTGTGTTTGATTAGCAATTTGACTGTGTACATTTCTTTTTTTCTTAACTGTCCTGTAACCAATAATTGACCAGATGGTCAATTACTGGAGCAGTTAATACTGGACCAATAATATTTCAGTGTTTGACCAAACTTTAGAATGAAGAGTGTATTTTTATATAAATGTTTAATAGCTTTAAAGCTTATCAGATGAAAATTTCATTTTCAGATACTGGGTACCAATGTAAAATGTCACCAAAAAAATTTTTTTTCAAGTATAGTGAAGAAAGCTTGGATCTCACGATTCAGGAAATTGGGCAGGAGATGGGGCAAAAAAAAAGAGAAACTGCACGAAAATATGGGATACCACATAGCATTAATAAACAGTTAATTAGATACATAAAATATATATCTTACCTTAGATATTATATATTTTTATTAGACGTATTTTATGAGACTGTTGTGAACTTAATAAGACTCTTTTAATGTTACTATTTACTTATAATGTTGTCACCGTAAAATTGTAAAAACCGTTAGATTGTAATATAACTAGTGAAATTGTAAAATGTTTATAGACTTCCGACGCGAATATTCTGCCTATAATTTAATATTCAGCCTATAATTTAACACATTATTTATACATTATAAATATAGGTATTATATAGTTTTGAATCTTTCGATATATTTTTACAATCTCGTGAGTTATTTTACAATCTAACGGTTTTCACAATTTTACGGTGACATATATACAAATATTGCTGCAATAAGAACATTTTTTAAATACTATTATGTTGTTTTATTTACATGGTCAACCACTAGAACATCGACTGGTCAAACATTGAAATCCTCTGGTCAGACTTAGAAACATAGGGGTAAATTGACAAAAAAAAATTGTAACAAATTTTCTGTAAGAAAAAAATTAAAAGTTATTAGTTCACTGTATAAAAGATCTAAATGGGATGATACATAAAAATAATCCAGTTTGTATCTCATTTCATATTAGAGGAAAATAGTAATTTATAATAAAATCTGCCTTAATTGGTCAATTATACCCACGTTGACCCTATCTCAATTTTCATACTTTTAAAATAATAAAAAAAATAGTCAGCTGTACGTTTGACGGGGGTAACACCGTCAGTCAGCGTGTTAAACATGTCGCGCGCTCAACGCATTCGAGCGTTTTTGGAACATAAACTGACAACCTTTACACCCACAAAAAATCAGCTGGCGACGATTTTTAGTTTCTTTAACATTTAAATTATCTTATACTTAAAAGTTAATAAATATAACATCAATTTAATTTAAATAACACCACAGTAGGTACATTTATTAATTTTGTGTCGGTTCCAAATTATATTAATATGTACTGTAGCATCAAGAAATTTCAAGCTGTAAAAGTCTCACTACTTCAACGTACCTTTCCTAAAAAATATTATTCTGGCCTCCACTAGAATAACCTTTGGTAGTAAGTATACCCTATTCTCCTGGGTGTCGCGCGTAAACTCGCGTTAACTATCTAAACAAGTCTCGTGTCGAGCCATCGCGAGCTAACTCGGCCGCGTTTCCCGCCCTTTTATTTTTCAAGGTTATATTGATAAATTGTTAATATAACTTATGCATGTGACATATATTTAAAAACAAGAATAAATTCCCTATATGACTACGTAACTGGAATTTTAAAAATACTAAATGAATAAGAGCAAACTTGATGTGTACACAAAAAACTGTCGCGCGCCAGTATACGGCGTTTGTTTTTTCGATTTTCAATGATAATTATTTCTAGAAACTAGAATAAAAATTCTATACATTATACATATTTAAAAAAATTACGAAACGACACAGACACAGCAGAAGATGCATATGAAGAAGTAGAATAATATTTTACGTATTAAAAGAAATCTAATTTTTTGTCTTATTTATTAAAAAAAGTTTTTTCAAGTAATTAGCATTTTGTTTCTAATAAATAAATATGTTTGTATGTAATTTGGAACCTACACGAAATAAATAAATATACTTGTTATTTATATGAAATTGATGTTATACTTATTGAATTTTAAGTATAAGATAATTTAAATGTTAAAGAAACAAAAAATCGTCGTCAGCTGATTGTTTGTGGGTGTAAAGATCGTCAGTTTATGTTCCAATAAGACTATGCAACGCTCGAATGCGTTGAGCGCTAGAGGTGAGTTAAATACGATACCAGTTTTACCTGTTACTGTTATACATAACTACCTGTTTTGGATTCCTGTTAAAAAATAACAGTCCAATGTTAGTAGTTAGTATGGTTAATATGGAGGTAATAGCCTCCGTGATGCAGTGGTTTGCGCGCGGTGGATAACAAGTTACACGTGTTTTTATGCACAGTTCATTGGAATCGAGAGGACGAGCCCTACATTTTGACTCTAATAGATTCCCCAAATTCCTGTCGGGATCTGGTATATACCACAAGGACCCCGAGAGACGCTCCCTCCCATGCAAAATTTTTAAGGCTCCACCAAACGTACTTTTCATTCCAGCAAATAATAGATGCTTATAAGTGTAAGAAAGACATACAGAGTATTTAAATACTAAGTGCATTTCGTTTTTGCTTTTGGAGTCGTTGTATGTGTATTGTATAACAGAGAGACAAGATCGGACTATAGTATATCGGTAACACGTACGCTGTCCTCCTCGATCAGTCGTGCTCCTCATGTCTGAGGGTCGTGACCACCACCTTCCATGGTCTTTATCCTTACGATATTTCTCCACTTTTCCCTGTCCTCGGCCACTCGAAGTGCACGTACGCTGTACGCAGGTAGTTATTTTTTGTAACGCAATACGCCTATAATGACGTATTCTGTTATGTTATTTAATAACTGTTATTTTAATAACTGGATATCGACTGTTATGTGTTATTTCCAAATACCTGTTATTTTTTAACTGTTACGTTAAATTTATACGTCCCACCTCTATTGAGCGCGCGACATGTTTAACACGCTGACTGACGGTGTTTCCCCCCTCAAACGTACAGCTGACTATTTTTTTTATTATTTTAAAAGTATGAAAATTGAGATATATAAATTTCATAAGGTATAAAATAACTTTATTTTTTAAATTTTAAATGAGGTTTATGCACGTGACTGACATTGAACCCCCCCTCGTCTTTACAGCTGACGATAATTTTTGTAAATAATATGATTGAAACAATGATTTAATACAACTTTCGCTTGGTATAAAATTCCTCGGAGCAGATTTTTTTCCAATGACTTTGTCATGCTGTCTCCTTTAGCTCCACCGCTGGTGCGACAACTGACGCTCACTTTAGTAATTTCCGAACATTAAACAACTGTTTGAAGTAAAATTCATTCGGTATAAAATTACTAAAAAAAATGTAGCGCTACCTCCCGTACTATTAGAGGTAAAGTACTCGTCAAGACTAATTAATACTCGAGCCCAAACTCGATAGGGTTGCATTGTTTTATTGCAGAGTTCCTATGGCGACCTCATTACTCAAGCATCAGACCAGAACCTCAATTCTCGTATTTAAAATAGACTTTCATTTATACTTTGATTGTATTATAAGATAAGCGACTTGTTGTCATAAACTGATTTTGTGAAGTTTGGACCAATAAAAACGCGTTTGACGCCGGTTTAACGTTTACGAGAATACCGGTTTGGCAGTTTTAGCGTATCGGGGATTTGATTGCAATTGTATTATTGCAGGTTTTATTTAGCATAATTGACCCTCTGGTCCATGCCATCATAATGTTGCATTGTCACGCGTTATACAATATTACATACATGCAAAATTTCAGCTCAATCGGAAACCGGAAAGTGGGTCAAATTTGGTTACACACAAATAAAAGGGATAGGTGAAATTAAATAAAAGCTTGTGACTCGCAAAAAGTAATTTGCTTAATTGAACAAAGGAGTCAGAAAGAAACTCACAACAATAATAAGTAATAACCTTAGAAGTCTATTTGAATTTTTAAAACGAAAAGAAGTTAAAAAGTTACGTAATTATAACTTGTTTTCAAATGTAAATTAAAAGTACGAAGTTCGTACATTAAAATATTCTTATTACGAAATTTGAATGTCGTAGGACTTACTTTGTGACCCAGTTTAGTAATCATCATTATCAATCTGAATCGTCCACTGAAACATGTATTACAGTTTAGTTCTTTAAAGAATTATCTCTACATTTACAAAAGTACAATAAGTTACTGAATATAATAAGTGCTCACAATAAACTGCACTGTAACAATAAAATAACATAACCAAGAGCATGTTAAAAAAGGGTTCCGTAACTATCAACACGCAATAGGCTTTATTTTTCAAAGTATTTCAAAAGTTTACACAGTCCGGTAATAGAATTATCACGATGGTGATAGATCATGGAAAGTTGCAAGTTCTACCTCTTTATAGTTTGGAAATGACAACTTTTACAAGTAAATAAACTTTGGAGGTCGATTAACCCGAACATAAAATGGTTTACATAAAAAAAATGATATATTCCACACGATAGAGTGTAAAAAAAAAGTCATCCTCACATTCATGTATGTCTTTTTTATGCCAAAAGTTAATTTCTATGCCATAATCACCGAAGTTAGCAATGGTCCAATGGATGATACTCAAAACCCTTAACTTTCGAACCTAAAAAAAAAACAGCGACATTCGAAAATCGAATCAACATCATATTAGGAAGGCGTCTATTGTCGTCACCGTGGCAATTCGCAATTCAAACGTCTCTAAGATGGCCGGCGCCGTTTGACAGATCAATAAGTTATGTACATGTGTAGCTATGTAGCAACAGCTAGTAGCTACGGACTCGAGAGACATAGAGAAACTGATTTACACGTAGAAACTAGAAACACGCATCCAATCCAAACTAAATTGGAAGTGGGGATACAATACGTAACAACTACTTTGAGTAGGTAATATACTCAATCAACCAAAACTACCTACCTATTTTATATATGTCACCGTAAAATTGTAAAAATCGATAAATTTTACTTATCTATGCTAGAGATATTATAATATGTCGACGGATGGTCAAATAAAAATTTCTCCTTAGAATTGTGCGTATTATTTTTCGTTATAATTATTATTATTAAAAAGAAAACAAATATGGCTCGGCATGGTAAATATTGCAATATAACGAAAAATAACGTGTAAATTATAAAAGGAAATTTTTATTTGACAATCTGTGATTCAATACGGTGATATACTCTGTGTGTAGACGTTATGTTTTTTTTTTAGTACAACTTACAAGCAATGTGTCATCTGCACACAGGTTTATTTCGTGCTCATTGAAGGTTAGTAGTTGGTAAGATATAACCAGTAAGGAGTATGTTTCTTTTGAGTCTGCAGCTGGACCCAGAAACAAAAATAAATCCTGTCACTCTTGCCCCAACTAACCTCACATGAAAATGTTTTCGACCATATTATTACGTACTTATTATGTTTTCGATACAAAAAAAAGTTAACTCTCGTCCCATTTCATCAGATACTATCGCGTGTATCTCTCTCCAGTTACTATCGTATACATCACACTAATGTTGTCATTAATTATCTCCAATGCCATTAAAGCGGATGGTTTGAATATTTTACACGTATGTAAGAGATTTATCGAGCAGTAGAGAAGCGCTATTCAAAATATTTTGTACTGCGTTCAAACTCTACCTTTCTAGGGTTCCGTAATACTCAAGGAACCCTTATAGTCATTAGTTTCGCTCTGTCCGTCCGTCTGTCTATCCGTCCTTCTAGCTTTTGTAATCTAGACTAATATAATAAAGAGGAAAAGTTTGTTAATTTTTTCACACTGAATAGGCTCCGAAAGTCCGTCGCGACCTTTTTGGTGTCGAGATTGTTTTTAAAGGGGGTCGCAGTCTGTTGAAAAATAAAAAATACAAACTATAAAAGATTCGTTTTTAGAACGAATCGAACCGCTAATATAAATTATAACGTAAGCTGGTAAAAATAGCGCGCTATGTACATATTATCGCTATTTACATATTATTATAATTTTGTAGTGACAGGGTTGCAGGACTTTTTAACTAACTTTTTGGCTTTTTCGTGGGTCGCGACATAAAAATGGTTGAGAAACTATGCAATATACTATTGTGTTTGTGTTATATAATGAAAATATACCGTCCGTCCACTCTGTGGCCGACGACATACAGTACATACACGCACACCGGAACGAACGGCCAACAAAACGACAGCACACAAAGCCGACCATCGGCGACCGACAATGAAATGACAAATTCGAACACACGCCGTCTTCTCTCTTTTCGTCGCGTTTCCACACGAATTTCCACCACCAATCCACACACACACACACTCCGTGCTGAGTCGAACGATGACGTAGTACAAATCAGCAGCGGCGAGGCGTGTATAATTGTATATGTCACCGTAAAATTGTAAAAACCGTTAGATTGTAACTTGTGAAATTGTAAAATGTCGAAAAGACTGCGGACGCGAATATTCTGCTTATAATTTAACACATTATTTTTCGTTAGATTATAAATATATATAGTTTTTAATCTTTCGACATATTTTTACAATCTCATTAGTTATATTACAATCTAACCGTTTTCACAAGTTTACGGTTTAGTAAAATTGTAAAAACCGTTAGAATGTAAAAAAAATAGCGAAATTGTAAAATGTTAATAGACTTCCGACGCGAAAATGCTGCCTATAATTAATAATTTATAAATTTAACACATTATTTTTCGTTAGATTATAAATATATAGTTAAAATCTTTCGACATATTTTTACAATCTTGTTAGTTATTTTACAATCTAACGGTTTTCACAATTTTACGGTGACATAATATACAACTCGCCATCATACCGGCTTCCCTTATGAATATTACTTAATAGATGGTGAAGTGCAAATAAAATAAAATATCGTCATTCTGTATTTCAATAAATATAAGCTTAGGTACCAATTCCGCAGATCCCCCAAACGCTCAAAGCATTAATATAATAGAGACGACCTCTGTGGCTCAGTTGGTTGAGCGTGTTGGTGCTCAAGCCGGGGGTCGCTAGTTCGTATCCCGCCGAAGGAACAAAAAGTTTTTCTGTGTTCCTGGGTGTGTGTTATATATGTGTATAATATAGTAAAAATCTTAAATATGTGTATAGTATAAAAGTATTAAATATATTTCCGTTTTCTGGTACCCGTAACACAAGTTCTTCGAGAACTTACCACGGGATCAGATTGACGTGGTGTGAGCGTCCATAGATATTATATTATTATTATATTATAATACATGTACAAGAATTGATAACATACTAACGAACTTATGAGTCATCTGGCGGCATTTCGCTGTTCGCAACCTAATAAAAAAGGTATTTCAGTTCCCGTAATATCTATCATCTTTATCGGTTCCATGAATATTCATACAGTTGAAACTATCCCGGCGGCTAGGGTTGTCACTTGCCAGTAGCCACGTTTTGAAATTAACAAAACCAATAGACGTCGTATAGACGGATCTAGACAGAACACATTTGAAACAAAACTGGACAAAATGCACAGACCTCACTATAGGTCAAATCTCTAACAGCTATGTGTGATACATACAATAGATACGAGGATGTACTAGGTTGGGACTACATTGTCCGGAATCCTGTACGCCAAATAAAAATTTAGATTTTAGAGCATTGAAAATAGAACTTTGGAACTGAACAATAGTTGAAAATTGAACACATGATTGTTGAGTTGTTAGATTTGACATTGACATATGATTTGAAATTCAAATCGTTTATTTTCCAAAATCTTTTTCACAGGAGTACAAGTACTTAAATGAAACAATTTATACTTAGAGGTTAGAGCTAGGTTCGAAAACAGTTTACTGCGGCCCTTGCACTGTTAGACCAGCTTGTATCGCAAAAGTTAGATATTTAGGTGCTTTAAAAGCACTCATGTGTTCAACTTTCAACTCTATTGTACAATTGCAAAGTTCTCTTTTCAATGCTCTAAATTTTCTCCGGCCTTCCGGATTCCGGACAATATAGTCCCAGTCTAAATAAAATGAAAAAAAAAACTTGGTGGCCCCTTCCTAAGTTTTAAATCTCAGCAAAAGACGAACTACGTTAGTCTGTTATTATTTAACGGGACTCGCAAGCAAATCCTGTTCTCGACATTAATCGAAAGGCCGGCAAGCGACAAGTGACAACCCTAACGTCGGTTAGGCGGCGGTATTTGCATACCATTAGAATATATTACAGACCAACTATAAAGATAGTGCCCGAGTACCCTCATGTCAAAATAGAAGCACAAAAAGGCAATTAAACATAGAAAATGATAGCATTTAAACATTTTTTATACGTTAACATTCGTTTAACGTATAAGAAATATGTTTAAATATATTTTTGATTAAATTAACTTTTGATGTGGAACTCTCGCTTTTGTTGGGGGTGACTTTCATGTGACACGAAACAGAACTACAGAAGTGTCAAACTACTTTTATATATACGTCACCGTAAAATTGTCAAAACCGTTAGATTGTAATATTACTAAAGATATTATAAAATGTCGACAGATTGTCAAATAAAAATTTCTTCTTACAATAATTTTACACGTTATTTTTCCTTATATTGTAATATTTACCGTGCCGGGGCACTCGCAGTTTAACCAATTTAAACGGCAAGTGGGGGGCACTTGGGTTGCCATATTTATTTGCTTTTTCATAATAACGAAAAATAATGCGTACAATTGTAAGGAGAATTTTTTATTTGACAATCTGTCGACATTATAATATCTCTAGTAATATTACAATCTAACGGTTTTTAAAATTTTACGGTGACATACACATGCAATAATAGTATTTATTGACCGGATTGTCTGATGTGTTAAGAGCTCCCTGGCCTAGTAGGTAGACTGTGTGATTCGCACTCGAGAGAGTACAGGTTCGAATCCCAGGCTGTGGCGTGTACCAATGAGACTTTCAGATCTCAAGTACATTATACGGACGCTCTAACGGTGAAGGAAAACATCGTGAGGAAACCCGCGCATGGTTGACCCCAGACGTATTGACCAGTCATTCCTTTCGACTAGGCTGACTGTTATGAGAATGCCGTATGTGCCATACGACGTTTTAAACTAACTGTCGCAGGCACTACAGTATTTAAAGAGTGGTTACTTCGCTTGGAAAGTATAAGTCATCCAATAAGATTGAAAAAAGCCTAAGTTTTGTCTGATGGTTCACATCAAATGCCAGTACTAATCGTCCCAAACATTAAAATATTAAATTTTAAACTTACTGTTTTACTCTCCGACACGAAACTTTTCTTGTAAAACTACAAAATCACTATTTCACACATAGTTCGTTATGCAGTACACGATAGAATTATAAATTAGATATAAAGTGAACACCAATGTAACAGTCAATTTCGTCAGTAAACTTGTAACTAGAGATGTGATAAACGGCTTAAAATTAAAAGTTAACTTATCCGTTATTAAATATTCAATAGCAGCTATTTTTAACTGCTTAGTTGCTTAGTTGCTTATTTGATTATCTACTTATTGCCAATTATAAGTTATAATATTTTTTGCGCTTATGTTACGTTTTTCGGTCGCTTAAACTGATTTAAATTAACTTTCCTTCGTACTTTGCAGGCTTAGGACTGTCTGAAATCTGAATAATTATTAATATAATAATATGAACTCATAAAAATGTTTTTACATGTTGATAATATGCATTAATCTTAAATGTTGCTTATCATTAGTAATAGTTGATTTATAGGATAACAAACATCGCCACTTTTTCCACCTCATTTCTTTCAAAGTAGTTCCATAAATTACTGTTCCAATTCACGTCGTTTATTCGTCATCTTACGACAAAAACTAAATAAACTTAATACTAAAACACTACACGAAAAGTTTATATTACGTCCATATGGACCATTATTATATTTATTATTTACATTAAAACTTCACGGTAAGCCACCAAAGCACCACTATTACGATTAAAATACGAATTATTGCGTAACGTAATATAACGTGTTTTCGTCAACCCGCAAAGCGCAACTAACAAAAAGTGAATAAACACGAAAAAGCTTAATAGTTATAAGTACAAAAAATAACCCGTTTAAATAAGTGATGAGCTACATTAAATAATTTTCACTCTTATTGCGCTGTCATAAGAACTATTTTTCTTTGCTCATACCACACTTATGGCTTTATGACTATAAACGATATGAACGATAATTATAAGTGATAAACGCTTAAATTTTTAAACGACTTTACAACTTATTTATAAAAGCACGCTATTTTAAACGCTTTACGTTATAACGGCCATCTCTACTTGTAACACAAAATGCATACAGCTATATAAACTACACAGTTAGGTACATAGACTTGAGCACAAACGCTGTTAGATGGCAAATTTTCAAAGTAACGTAAACAAACGCATCATCAATATGTATGTGTCACCGTAAATTTGTAAAAACCGTAAGATTGTAAAATAACTAACGAGATTGTAAAAATATGATGAAAGATTAAGAACTATATATTTATAATCTAACGAAAAATAATGACGTGTGAAATTATAGGCAGCATATTCGCGTCTTATGTAAATAAACATTTTACAATTTCACTAGTTTTATTACAATCTAACGGTTTTTATAATTTTACGGGGACATAATCATTCTCCCAAACGTGTCACCACTTACGTATTAACCGTAGTCCCGTGTCGGTCACTGGAGTGTCCCATAAAGACCTATTTTCTCATTTACGATTCTATGACAATTTCACTCGTTATCACATCACTGTTCGCGACTGTACTACACTATACACACACTGTATATTCCGCACGAGAACCGGTCGCGGCGGTACCTATCTACTGTGTAGTATTGTCTGGCCGTTGTTGCTACGCGATTTAGCTCCACTCGAGGATCCGCCATTCAACGCATTCGCACGTCGACGCGCTCGACAAACAATTAGGGATGGCGACGTGCATTAACGAAAAAATAAATAATTTGAACAGTAAATAACTCAGAATTAGAATTATAAATTATTAGACCGTTGCTGGCATGGTGTCGTGTATGTTTTTTTTTTTTTAAATTAAAATATGATAACACTAATAAAACACAATTTTTCGTGCACTTTTTCCACTATATTAAGATATAATTATAAGTTTTAATAAATAACACGACCGGTTTCGAAATAAATCATCATCAGGTGTTTTATTTCGAAACCGGTCGTGTTATTTATTAAAACTTATAATTATATCTTAATATAGTGGAAAAAGTGCACGAAAAATTGTGTTTTATTAGTGTTCAACATGAATTTCCACCAAGAACCGACAGTACAATCAATTACATATAAAATATGATAATGCGTTATGACTATTTTTACCAGACTACAGAGAATCCAAAAGGAAGTGTAATTATTTTGGCAGTCTTTTTACGTAGGTATGTTTATTGTTTATATGTTTGTTTCACCATAGCACCTAAAACCACTGATCTGATTATAACTGAGGTGTCAATAGATTCGCAATAATGGCCCGGATAGCATAGGCTACATAATTTACAAGAGTTATATGGATTTTATAAAAATTATTGTTTAAATGTATTTTCTACTTCCTGAGTAATACATTATGACCCAGCAATTTTATTAATATTTAGCAATTTTATTAATATTTTCTATACAATATCTAAAATGTTTGTAACTTTTCGATATTTCAGATAGACCTATAAACGCCTTCAGTTATACCTCCAAAACCTACAAGCTTCTTAATTAAAATCCCTAAATTATTTAACTAACTCGCTCTTCACAGCCCTATCAAGTCGCCGAGTAAGGAAAAGTTCAAAGTCCGCGCTCTCGTTTTCTCGAAGTGGGGTCACATACGACATAGCTATAGCCTATAGCTGCTAATGTATCCACTGTCTAGTCACTGGTGTGCGTAGGCAGTTAGGCACTAGGCACGGAAACGCTCTCGCACGCTGACGTAAGGCGTAAGAGTTAAATCGTTATGATCATTTAATCATTATGATCATTTTACTTTGGATTGAAAGTGTAGCGACATGTTACCGTGAACGGATTTTATGACGTTGCGACCAATCAGAGCGCGTTTCACGTTGGTTTAACGTTCATAAAAGCACCTATTGAGAGGTTTAGCACGTCGGGACTTGATTGTAATTGTATTAATGCAGGTTTTATTTAGCAGAATTGCTCCCCAATAGCTCGCCAAATTGTTCAGAGGGGAGGAAGGGAGAAACTTTAAATTATAAAACGGAACTTTACTCAAAAGCTTTAGTATTCATTATGACTTAATCATTCATTCATTCTCATTTTTATAGTGCCCAAGTGTGTGCGCAGTACACAAGAGCACTCTCTCTTCCTTTACTCCATAACCAGTGGGACGGACAGACCGACACGACTGGCGAGAGATCAGGCGCAGGTCCGACTTTTTACATGCCCATCCGACGCTTGGATCATCTTGTCAGATAATCAGTCGTACAGGGTCAATTCTGCTAAATAAAACCTGCATTAATACAATTACAATCGAGTCCCGATACGTTAAAACTGTCAAACAGTATTCTCGTAAACGTTAAACCAACGTGAAAAGCGCTCTTATTGGTCGAAACTTCATAAAATCAGTTCACGATAACATGTCGCTACACTTACAATACAATCAAAGTAAAATGAAAGTCTACTTTAAATACAAGAATTGAGTTTCAGGCCTGCATTGTCCTAACCAAACTTGGAAACAACAGTTTTTGTTGTTCCAATGCGGGAATAAAACCCACGACCTCCGAGGTGGAACGTCAATATTTTTTTTTTTTATGAAATAAGGGGGCAAACGAGCAAACGGGTCACCTGATGGAAAGCAACTTCCGTCGCCCATGGACACTCGCAGCATCAGAAGAGCTGCAAGTGCGTTGCCGGCCTTTTAAGAGGGAATAGGGTAATGGGGGAGGGTAGGGAAGGGAATAGGGTAGGGGATTGGGCCTCCGGTAAACTCACTCACTCGGCGAAACACAGCGCAAACGCTGTTTCACGCCGGTTTTCTGTGAGCCCGTGGTATTTCTCCGGTCGAGCCGGCCCAATTCGTGCCGAAGCATGGCTCTACCACGTACAAATTTAGATCGATCTGGATCGTTTTAAGAAAGCTGATACTCTGTACGTAAGTATACTATATTATTTTACCGTACAATAAAGATGAGTTTAGATTTAATCCGTTCCATATGTGAGTAAAACCTAACAATTAACAAACTTACATTTTCATAGTAACTTCGACGCGCTCTCGCACCATCAGCGGGTTTAATGTTGACCGAGTTGATTTATACGACAATAAGGTGCATTCTTTAGTTTCTAGACCATCCGTGCCGAATACCCATTTACAATAACACTCTGTAACCTAGCACCGCTGACGCTGGCAATATTATTCGTAACAAGGCCACCGTCATCGTCACAAATCACCGTTTCACACGATTACGTGCTTCTTGTATTCGCATCATCGCATTTATGTAGCTAACGAAGCGAAATGTTTATTTTGTGGCACAATACAATATAGGCTGAAGTAGACAGAAAGTTCTGAGATCTTGAACAATTTACAAGACTCACAAGTGACGAGTAATCCTTTACAACTATGTATTATAAATGTAAAAGTTTGTGAGCATGGATAGGCTACTCTTTTTATCCCCAAAAAGTACAGTGATCCCGTGGGATACTTTATATGCGCCGACGGAGCCGCGGGCAAAAGCTAGTATTTTAATATCACGTACAATATGAAATATCCAGGCATCTTAAGATAAAAATTACCTATAGGATCTTCACCGTCTGTGACGCCCTAAGTTGTGTTTAATGTATAACTTCCCCATTTTTGAACCGACTTCAAAAATGGGGAAGTTATACAATTAAGTACTTAGGGTAGACAACAGTGGCGTGGGGTTCATATAACTCCATTTCTATCGGCTTCACTTACCAAGTACCTTTTGAAGACCCTCATCCAAATTATTACCAGAGAACCAGAGAGAGGACCAGCTATCGCCACTGGTAGACAGGTAGTGCTATCCTGATATATTATATTCCTTTCGTCGCATTCATAACATTCATAAACCCATTCATACATACTAGGTTGAAGGTACACCTGACTTGATTTCTATTATTATTCACCTTATTAACTCTTCTATGATTACCATGAGTATTCCAATCTCCAAGAATTGTTTAAAGGAATCCCCGAGCGCAGATAACGCAATAGCTGGTAGGAGTAAAATCTAAGCGGACTAGAATAAGAAACTAAGGTTGGTACTTGCCAGTTATTTCGTTCAGAAGAACTTTTTTGCACAATCACGCAATAAGTTTTGAATAGCTTTGAATATCCGATGCAGTTTTGTCGCCTCCTACTCTATATCGAGTGACAGAGACAAACCATGCAGTTAAGCGACTCTTATAATTAGAAGATTGTGAAGACAGGTCCTTAGATAATAATATTACGATGGTTTGAACTTCACAGCTGTTGAAATTTAAATTTATGTTCCTCAAACTGCTAACTACAAGTAATCATATATGATAACAGATCTATGCTAGATAAAAAAACACAAAATATATAATATTTCCAGTTTATGACAACCCTAACCGCGTCAGAAGGCGGCTCACGCCTGCACTCGCGCGCGCCTCGGCGAATGCATTTGATATTTCAAATCGCTGCCCGCTGAACACGTACGGGTGCGGGTAGTTTTTATTTTATAAAATCACACTGCATTCCGTAGGAGGACGCTGCTCCTTTATTAATATTATATTTACACCATCCTCGTTCCTTATAAATGTATGTGTGAGAGTTTTGTCCCACATAAACACTATAGTGAAGCTGAAAAGGAAGCCTTAAAAAAATCTGACCTGTGTCGCACATATTTTATGTACATATTAACTTTATAAACAAACACAATAACTAATAAATTCACATTAACTCAGCAACCGTATAAATCTTAAACAACACCGATATTATTTATCAAATAGGGAGGTTCGATGACAAAAACAAACGGGCTAATTAGCAGAGGTGTGAAGGCGTGATAAACCACGCCTTCGCAGTACGGTAAATAATAAACACCGAGTAAATAGGGTTGGCACATATTCATAAACAAAGTTTTTAGATTTGGGGTCTGTTTCATAATCGCCTAATAAGTGACGATTAGCTTATCCGTAAGTTTTGTCGCTCCTTACTTTATACTGTGTGACAGAGACAAAACTACCGGATAAGACATTCGTCACATAATAGGCGATCGTGAAACAGACCGCTATTGTTTTGAATTATCTATCAAAGTTATCAAAACGAAAGTTTCGAATTTCAATGCTAAGCCCACATTTGCCTGTACATTTACATAGACGAATCGAACTCTCTGGAATGTATTTTTGCCGGCCAGCACCAGCCAATGGCGCCCGACAGGTGGACATGAATATTTTAATGTCCAACAAGCCGAGATTGGACCGGGACCGGGGCAAACACATCGAAAACCTATCCAGACTGTTTTAATACACGTGTTAAAATTGCAATTCCACGTGAGATAGTTAACGATAGACAATAATAATTAATGTGTTTAACAGGGGCGTGCGCTCCATAAAGGCAGAAATGCAGTGCTTTACTTGAGTTGTCATTCACAGATATTTAAATAAAACGTTCGTACGTTTTATATGACTTTAATTAATAGTAAATAAATGAATAAACAAAATATAATAACTTAAAAACGCCTAATATTTTATAAATAGCACCTATTTGCAAGCATATACAAACATTATTTGCCAGGCGTTTGGCTCAAGCACCGACTCTGCAAATTAATATACCCAAGTCATGCCTTCGCGTACGGTAGTACATTTGTTCGCATGTGTGTAGTAATTTTGGTGTCCGTACACAGTTCGTAAACGCACACACCTATGAATATCCATAGCGGCAGCTCCCGCGGCAGGCTTCGTACTTCGGCAGATGTCGGGAGTAATCGGAAATATAATCCGAGTAAATATAATTGACATTCACGTACATTGATTACGTATGCACATTACGCATTTTTGTATTAGTATGGTTTTATTTGCATTAATAGCAGAAATGTATCGTTTCAAAGAGGCCATTTTACAATTTACTTTGTTTACTATTTTTCATTTAAACGTTTGAAAGTGTGTATAGTTAACAGTTTATTACTGAGTATAATAATTGAAGTGATTTGCATGTTGATTTTGTGCGTTTGAATATTTTTAAAAAATGTTATTTGATTGTGAGGTGCATAGTGCATACCACAATTGTCATTCAGTGAAAAGATTCAAATTGTGTCTAGAGGTAGGTGTGTACTCGAGTTTTATTATTAAGTTTATTTATATATTTTGCGAATCACATGAAAATCGGCCTTTTTAATGGCCACATCGGATATCTTGCAAGGGACGTGTTCTGTAACTATCACTCACTTGGATAAGATATTTGAGGTGGCCGAAATCTTGCGTTTATTTACATCGGGATATTAGTAATCTCAAGTAACCGGAATCTTGAATTATATATGAAAATGAAAATTCAAGCTGATTAGGTGAGTAGTTATAATATTTTAGCTTATTATTTTACTTATTAGAATTGAAATTTTAAAGTTGCCGTAGAAGATGTACGTACATGAATAGTAGTACATCTAAGACTTGTTCTGTTGTCATGGTTTCCGACTTAGATATCCGTCGCTTGGATGTGGCTATGCTAAAAATCTATTTAAAAGAAAAAGTTTTTGTGACCGCATACCCAGTGTCATAAACCTGTGCACGCCGCTGATGTGTTAAAGTCTAAAGGCAGTTACTGTATTTACTGTAAAAAACGGAGAATCGACAATGAAAAAGTAATTTAATTTTCAGAACCTTTTTAAAAAAGGTTTTTATTTTTACTTACAAAAAAATTGCTGTTGCTGAAATATTCTGATAAATATATTTAATATTTGTACTTAGAAATATTATTACGAAATGTAACTTTTTTATGACATACAAAGATTGTAATGACCAGTATCGAATCCGCACGTTTGACGACCTCCGGGGGTTAGTCGTTAGCGAGGCGGCGCTCAAGCCGTAGCGGGTTCGAATCCCACCGAGCGAGGGAACAAAATGTTTTCGGTGTTCCTGGGTCATGGATGTGTATCAAATATTATCTATGTGTATAATATTATAATAAAAGTATATTTCCGTCGTAATACAATCGTGTTCTTCTGATACTTAGTATGCGGCCGGACTGACGTAGTGTGAATTTGTAAAGCATCCATAGATTCAGCTTTTGCGTTATTTTGTCCAAATTAAAGTTACCAGACAAAGAAGAGCTAATTTTGCGACAACCCTACAATACGCCAGTTACGGTCTAATACTTTGGCACGGTGAAAGTTGGAGACAAACGCGAGACACGGTCAACGCTACGTGGCGTAGAGTTACTGGTTAAACCCATCGAAATATCAAACTGTCAGTTCTATAGTTCAAACAATCTCTCCCAATTAAGTAATTTGTAAAACAAGTGAATGTGGCGAATCTTCCAAAAAATACACCGGCAAACAGCTTATTCTGACCCTTGTATGTATGTTTGTTACACCGAAGCGTAACTAAGATTCCGATTTTAATAAATGAGGTGTCAATAATATATTCGTAATAATAGCCCGGGTAACATACATAGGCTATATAATAATAAAGAGGAAAAGTTTGTTTGTTTGCATTGAATAGGCTCCGAAACTACAGGACCAATTTTGATGAAATTTGGCACAGATGTAAATTAGACCACGGGGAAGGACATAGGCTACTTTTTGTCGCGGAAAAAGGTACAGTTTATGCGAAATTGCGTCGCGGGAAACATCAAGTAGGCTATATAACTAGCTAGACAGCTATAAACTAGCAGAGCCGATAAAATTTGCTATAAAAGATTTTTAATTCAAAGCTTATACAGCGTCTATTAGTAAGGGGGTTAAAGTGTAAGTACTTCCTTTGCAGCCTGCAATATAGTCATAAAATGATCCATAGTGGACTATACACAGGTAAATGTCCAAAGGTACCATCGACAAAATTCCTGCTCGACCAAACATATTTAAGATGAAAATTGCTTCGTAGCGCCGTTGAATAGTGGGCTCGCAAACATACTCACGTGTAAATACGTAGTTCAACCACGTCTGCAGTCGTTGCGGTCACTTCTTTTGTGATTAAATGTTTAAGAAAAATATTTAGAAACTGGTCGAGCAGGAATTTTGTCGACCCTATATATTGGTAAGTAAATGTATGTTTTCTGTATGAAATCACCCACACCTCCCCAACACGTTTATTGTCCAGCATAATATGAGCATCGCATCAACGCGGCGTTTTCGCGGTCGTTAAATCGGACGGCGATGCCGCGGTCCAACAATAATCGATATGTGTCCGACCTTAACGCCCGGGGACACCCCCGCCCCTCTAGCGGGGGGGGACACGCGGGGGCAAACGTAGGGATGAACAGATAAAGAAATATTGATGTTTACTTGTAAACAATTTCGTGGACATTTGCGGTGTATCTACCTCTTTGGAACTTTACTGCATAGTACAGCGCGAGCGGCCGAAATATAGTGCACCGCAAATGTTAGCAAAATACTTCCTGCTTTTTTAATAGTTTATTGCGGATACCAAGACAGCTTTAGAGTGTTTTTGGGCACATGTGACAATACTTATCAGGTGCAAATCACACTGTGGTTTTTAAATTCTATGGCTACACGGATGTCAAGTTTTTTCGAAGTAGGAAGTGCTTCATTCTTTCATATTTAGTCTACACAAACGGGATTTGAACCCCCTGAACGGCCTGATGGCGTCGAGGATTGGCCTGGACATGTATGAGGTACATAATACCAATATCTAATTCCCAGGTACCAATGAGACTTTTTCAGAACTTGAGTATAACGCTATACGGACGCTCTAACAGTGAATGAAAACATCGTGAGGAAATATGGACATGGTTGGCCCCCAGACGTATAATTGACCAGTAATTCCTCTGGACAAGGCTTATTGTGTTGTGAGAATGCCGTATGTGCTTGGGCAACCATACATTTAAAAAACCGCATATCCCAGTGTTATTATTATCCCAAATAATTATTATAATAGTGGTTAATTCGCTTGGAGTATAACCTTATAAATCATCTAATAACCGATGCAAAGGCCTAAGTATTAATTATACACAAGGAAAACCCCGCTATATAGCGCCTTATATAACAGTTGCAGTTTTATAACGGTCTCACAACATCCTGCGGCGAGAAGAAAATTCTGTAATTTTCCGTTAACCATCAGTGTCACCAACTAATGTTAATTTGTGATAAAGTTGCGGCCATTTTGCGGCAAATAGGACTCCTAACTACTGTCATTTGGGTCATATCTTTCACCATATTCTACAGGGGTAACAGAACAGCAGAAGCCACATTTAAAAAAATCCTTTCAGGAAAGCATTATTTCTTTGGCCCCATTTATAATCAAGTTCAAGACCAATTTCAAGACGACATCTAACGAGAGAGATGATTGTAAACGTTACTGCTGACAAGAATTATCTCCACCTACCGCGCCCAATACGAATAACGAATATAATGTTCGAATGGAGACAACAAAGAGACGGGCAAAAAACGACAAACGTCAGCGCAGCGCCACGCGTTATATAACCGGACATATTATTATAAAAACCTTCGAGAGGCGTCCCTCGATCACACTTCTGTACATAATAGGTTGGGGAAAAAGTCTTTTCGCATTATAGTATGTATGAACTTGTCATAAAATATCTTGGGCTATACCAATTGTATCTGGCTGATTTTGGTATCATTAAAAAGTTTTAATTTTACAGAAGACAATTCCAAATTCAAATTAGGTAAATTTGAGATTTTCTTTTGTTTTTCTTATTGTTAAAATGAGTGATTCTTATGAAGAATTTCGATACATTTTAAAATTTTATTACAAAAAAGGTAAAAATGCAACACAAGCCGCGAAAAAAATTTGTGATGTTTATGGACCTAATGCAGTATCTGTGAGAGTAGCGCAAATTTGGTTTAAGCGTTTTCAATCCGGAAATTTTGATATCAAAGATGCACGTCGCTCTGGTCGCCCTGTTACGGACAAAACTGTTGCCATTTTTGAAAAAGTGGAGCAAGATCGGCATATTAGTAGTTACGATGTAGCTGAAGAACTGGGGATTGACCACAAAACGGTTTTGGTGCATTTGAAAAAAGCTGGGTACACAAAAAAGCTCGATATTTGGGTGCCTCATGAGCTCACTGAAAGAAACCTAATGAACCGTGTACTCATTTGTGATTCTTTATTACGACGTAATGAAACCGAACCATTTTTGAAGAAGCTGATAACTGGTGATGAAAAGTGGATCACGTACGACAAGAACGTGCGAAAAAGATCGTGGTCAAAGGCTGGTCAGGCTTCACAGACTGTGGCGAAACCCGGGTTAACTCGCAACAAGGTGATGCTGTGTGTGTGGTGGGATTGGAAGGGCATTATTCATTATGAGCTGTTACCGCCAGGCAGGACCATCAATTCTGAACTGTACTGCGAACAACTGATGAGATTAAAGCAAGAAGTTGAGAGAAAGCGGCCGGAATTAATCAACAGAAGGGGTGTGGTTTTTCACCATGATAACGCTAGACCTCACACATCTTTAGCCACTCAGAAAAAATTACGGGAGTTTGGCTGGGAGGTGTTAATGCATCCGCCGTATAGTCCTGACCTTGCATCTTCAGATTTCCACCTGTTTCCTTAGGCAGTGTCAGGTTGACATCACAAGAGGACTGCCAAAACCACTTGTCGCAGTTTTTTCATCAGAAGCCTCAAAAATTTTATAGCAATGGGATCATGTACCTACCAACAAGATGGCAAAAAGTTATCGAACAAAATGGCACCTTTATACTTTAGTCACTTGTAAATAAACTTTATAAAAAAACCTTTTGAATTTTTATATAAAATGCGAAGAAACTTTTTCCCCAACCTAATATTATTTATATTATGGCTACTGTTAATTACTAATTGATCCACATAACCTAAAATCACTAAGCGCATTGTGCGGTCTTGCACGCAAATTGGTTAGTATAATGACATCTGCCCTGTCCGAAATTCCAAAACTCATCCCTTGTATCCGGGTCCCCCATTTCCTCAAAAGTAGCCTTGCATACTTCCATACATTTTTATTAAACTAATAATTAGTAGTCACTAGTCACTACGTTATTTCTCACTCTCAGCCACCTCCCGTACTACAACAATGCTAATGTGTGGATGCCGCAAAATGACGCATAACATCTCAACACAATTCGAGAAGCAAACACACGACGTTTGTTGCTAAGGAGGTTTTGTTGTATCGACTTCGGTCTTCGATAGATTGAACAAATTCAAACATATGCCTAATGCCGAACTCCAAATATCAGTTTCTGGTGTCAAGACGATTCATTTATAATTCAGTGTAAAAGGAAAATGTAAATGTAAGTTAATTACGAGAATTGGGGTTCAGTACGATAGTCGTAATTTACTCAGTCGCCGCTTAGCATCGAATAATGTTAACATCGCCATTTTCAGATATACATCAGCTAATTAGGTATATGAATTTTCAATTATAAGGATTATATTTATACACTAGCCTTTGCCCGCGGCTACTTTTTCTAGTTTTTCAGAATAAAAAGTAACCTATGTGTTAATCCAGAGCATAAACTACTACCAATTAAAACCTTAATAATATCATCGAAATCCGTTTAGTTTTTGTGTAAAAGAGTGACAAACGTCTTCCATCCATCCAAACTTACACATTTATAATAGTAATATAACATAATATAAAGTATAACATATATCACACAGTGAATTACACATAAAATGACGAATCTAATATAATTCGTATTAGAGCATCAGTATTTTTATTGGAAGATACGTAATACGAATTATGTATGCTAATTTGAATTCATGAATTTGAGACAGGTGATATTAAATAATATTTCTGTGGCAAAAATAACAAATTGTACATATAAATTATTTGAATTACATATATTATATTATAATTTCTCGGAAAGCGGGCCTGATCCGGTATAGAAATAATGTATATAAAATATATTCTTTATTTTACACAATATATTGTTGTAAATATTGTAGATTCCTCATAACGAACGAAATATATTTACTTAATGGGATTTAATTTAGTAATTGTAAAAAGTAGTAAATTCATAATCATGCATTTCACTTTGACAAATGACAATATTCCTTTTAAAGTGTTTCATACCGGAAAACTCATAATATCCTCCCTTGATACCTATAGTAGCTGTATGTTCATTTCATGTTACTTTCCACGAAGCGACCAATTAGTGGAGAAAGAAACCCAGCAAAATGCGAGAACGTTTCACCGAGTTCAGTTAACTATTACGACGAAGAGATTGTGCCGATGAGTGTACACGAAACTGAGACACACACACACATATTCGTGAATAGGGTGACCACAAAAATCACTCCCTTTGACCTGTTTTCTCTTACGCTAAATGCAGTGAGTAGGCTGTTTGTTCATCGCAAACGTCAACGGGACGTCAACGAGAACGAGATTATTTTTGTTCGAGATTAGATGGACGGGACGGGCGTGCGGTAAACACACGGCTATATAGTGCGATTCAAATGAGAATAGGATCGAGTCAGCGCCATATTGTTTCGAATTTAGGCTGTTATGATAGTTAAATTTATGTTTAGATAATTGATTACTATTTATCGTTTTTATTTAGAAACGATGCAAGACTATTATTATTTATATGCACATAGGTTTTTCTGAAAATCGCACTTTTCGATTTGACATAAAAAGGTCATTGACGTTCCTATTCTCATTTGAAACACGTATTAGTAAAATTTACTTCTATAAAATTTACGCGCATTTACTTAGTGAATGCACGTATCGCTACATCGCGTCGGCGCGGCGCCCGCGCCGTCATGTTTTTCTCGTTGAAGCCCCGTTGACGGTGGCGGTGGACAAACAGCTTTAGGCTGGGACTATATGCAACGGAATCCGGTAGGCCGTAGAGAATTATGAGCACTGAAAATAGAACTCTGTGCTAATGCAATACAGTTGAAAATGGAAGTTTCGAGTGTCGAGCTGTCATATATGACATTGACATTTGACTCGACACTCGGATGTTCGATTTTCAACTCTATTGTATTAGTGCAGAGTTCTATTTTCAGTGCTCATAATTCTCTACGGCCTACCGGATTCCGTTGCATATAGTCCCAGCCTTAGGGTTGGCTCACACCGAAACGAGGCGATACGCGACAAGGCACTGCACTTTTTAAATATCATATAACAAAACACTCGCCTACATTGGCCGCTTGCATTAGCACGCAGCACTTGCTTTGCCGATGCCCGTATTGCCCCACAGTCCACACTGGGCCAACATGTATAAGCCCGTAGAAATTTTACCCTAATATGACCTTGTCTATGTCTCCGTAAAATTGCAAAAACCGTTACATTGTAAAAAACTAACGAGATTGTAAAAATATGTCGAATGATTTACAACTATATATTAATAATCTAACGAAAAATAATGTGTTAAGTAAATTAGGTATATGCAGAATATTAGCGTCGGAAGTCTATCAACATTTTACAATTTCACTAGTTTTATTACAATCTAACGGTTTTTACAATTTTACGGTGACATCTATAACTCTTTGTCCGTCTGTATTCTGTCCTTACGCGGCTATACAGATACCCCAAAACTACAGGCAAACCTCTACAATCCAACTACAACAATCACCAACTGCAACACCCGAGTTACAATAGTATCAATACTCGTGGGAACCGCACCAGACGGTCGACGGTTGCGCAACCAGTTGTAATATCCCACTTTCCACTAGTTAGTCGTTACACGGTGCCGACCAGAATATATAACTAGTCGATTATTATCGCGCCAATCGATGTTTCGCGTTTAAATTTGGAATTTCTATAAATGTTCATTTAAAAATAATGGAACGACGTCAGGGTACAGAGAAAGCCTGTACCTGTACGAATATATTATATACTAGCTGTTGCTCGCGGCTCCGCCCGCGTAAATACAGTATTCTACGAGAACACTATACATTTTCGGGATAAAAAGTAGCCTATGTTTTAAATCCAGAGCCTAAACTAGTACCATACCGAATTTCATCGAAATCCGTTCAGTAGCTTTTGCGTGAAAGAGTAATAAACTACCATCCATCCATACATCCATCCATCCATAGTAGGATACGTGCAGAGAACCAGCTTACATAGAATGATCCAAATCGAGACTGGAGACTGTTTAATTTAAGGGTCAATAACACACCGAAAGGACGTTGAAACGCGTCATGTTTACGATAGCCCTTCAAAATTGATCCATATTCAACACACAATAAGATACATATTTCATTGTAAGAGCATGAACGTAGAAAAGGCGGACATCACTTCAGTAATATGAATAGTGAAGCAACCAAAGTAAGACGGCCGTATCGTAGCAACACGTGCCGCACGCACACATTCACAGCAAAGTAAGAAGATCGGCCGCCAGTACGCCAATGGCAATTATCCGTAAAGCTGCGCGTCCACTGCATCGGAATCGGAGCGGACGGAGCGGACGGATTTGTTGCTTTGTATGGATTTCTATGGTACTGCGTCCACTGGATCGGCATTTCTGCGCCCGCGACCGGTATTTTTGCCGATGACGTCATCGGCAGTGAACTCGTCATTCGGATTCCGAACGTTTCAAGTTCTGACGTGTTTGCGACGACGCGACGGCTATACATAAATACTTATTCACGACGAATGACGATATTTTAATTACTTTAGTGGAAAAATATGATGAACTTTACAATCTAAAACATCAACATTATCTTAACCAACTGAGGAGAGACGATATATGGGATGAAATTGGGCAAATAATAAATAAAAATTGTAGAATATAGTGAAGTTCAAAAAACTTTTTTCGAGTCATATGAATGTACCCAAAAAATCTATTTTCATCTTCTAATAAATCAGAATATAATGTATGAAGTTCTCCAAAAATTATTCTTTTTGAATTTATATTATGATTTATGAACCCATATCTTTCGTTTCCTCTTGTTTCTCTTTTCCTCTTCTGATAAAATAAGCTAATTACAACCTATTCGGTCTGAGATTACAACAATATATCTCGTCACTATCCTCCATAATGCAAGTGCACGTTCAGGCTGACGGATTAAAAATAACTAAATTGCCGATGCTGAATCCGGATGCAGTGGACGCACCCCATCGGCATTTTGTAAATGCCGACGCTCCGTCCGCTCCGTCCGCTCCGATTCCGATGCAGTGGACGCGCAGCTTAAATCTCACACAAACGTAAGTCGCCGCCATTGTTGAGCTTCACTCAATGCTTAGCCCAGTTCCTATGTTACAGCGCATGTGCAGTGTATGACTGATGTCAAATGAAACGTGCATTTTTTTTATACAGTGAATAAAGTTCAATTTTGAATAGCTATATTAAAAATGCAGCGCCACGTCGCGTATTGTCGCTGTGTAAACAGACCCTAAGTCGGTTATGCAAATTGCAAAGGCATTCGTTAAATATTACAATTTGTTACAGAACAATATAAAAGCGATAATGTCTTATTAACATTAAAACTTTATATTTAGAATTGTTATCTTTTTCAAAAGTTTTACATTCGAAATAACCGATAAGCAATTTATTTTACCGTTTTGAAAGTTAACTTTTACTAAGCATTAATCATCCTTAAGCGTAGATTAAATTAATGTCACTCGGCTTATTAATTAAAATTAAAGATTAAGAATAATTACACCTGTCATCCTCGTACATAGGAATACGAACCGTACGTTACAACATTATAAAGTTTATTTTTGCGACTTTCGTATGTTTCTACAATAATATTATACTAACAAGCGCGGCGGCAGACTTTGATAACTTTTAGCTTGACAAATGTGATTGATGATTAAGCTTAATAAAAGACTCTTTAAGCAAAAAGTAGGCACAGTAATCTAATCCATTCAAAGTGATCAAAGAAAAGCAATAATTAAACGACATTTAAACGTGCGAGCAGGACAGACAATCGATAGAGCAGACAAGTATTAGAGTGGAGACCAAGCTTAGGCAAACGTAGTGTAGGACGTCCTGCTGTATGGACAAACGATTTGAAGATAGTAAGAAAATATTAATACCAAAGCATTCTAACTTTTATGGCACACGTACTTCAAATTATACCCGCGACTCCCGACTTGAGCACCAACGCACTCAACCACTGAGCCACAGCGGTCGCCAGACTTCATTAATCTTAATTCGTAACCCAATCAACGGTTTCTCGAAACCAATCGCCTGTTAACGACTCGCAATTAATTAAGACGCGGGCTTCGTATCAATTAACGTGCACATATAAACAACGTACCTACGTCCATATACGTCGCGAATTTCCTAGAGGCTCGCGGGCGCAACCGCAACCCGACGCACAGGTTGCGTCTGCAACCCGTTACGTTACCTCTCCCACCCCGCACTTCACACCTCAGAGGGTACACGAGCGAGCAACAGATGCATAGGTTGCTTCGGCAACTTTATCAATACAGATAAATAAAATTGAAGTGTCTGTTTGTAATTTCAATTTAACAGCTTATCATTTAATATGAAGAATATACGGTATGAGCATTAAAAAAAAATTTTTTTTTGTCCGTCCGTCCGTCTGTTTGTTTGTTCTGGCTAATCTCTGGAACGGCTGGACCGATTTTCACGGGACTTCCACTGGCAGATAGCTCATATAATGCGTAAATTAGAATACTTTTTAACCTCATCATCATCATTAAAAAATTTCGAGCTGCAACGCCGCCCTTGCAATGAAAAAGTGTATCCTAATGTGCAGTTAATAAAATTTTGAATCACTTTCTCAACAATACTTGATACTTGTGTGTGTTCGATTTTCTGCTCTATTGTATATGATCTAAGTTCTATTTTCAGTGCTCCGAATTTCCCCCGGCTTTATGGATTCCGGCCAATGTAGTCCCGGCGTTAGCATAACCATCGTAGCAGTAGCGAAGGCTGGTTATCCTTCATATGGAAGCTCTAGCCTGTAAATAGCTAGGCATTTGGATGAGGGTCCTCAAAAGGTAAATGGAGTTACAGGGACTCCACGCCACTGCATAGTAGAAATGGCTTCTTTTTACGGAAGAATAGACAAAATAACAGATAGGCGATAGCTGATAGATAAAGACAAGCTGTCATTTTTGTCTGTTCTTGTGTAGACAAAACACTTCTTTCTATTCTTTCTAAATAACAGTTAGGCGATAGCCGATAGACAAAGAAAAGCTGACATTTTTTCTATTCTTGTGTAGACAAAACACATTTATATGGTGGTCATGACTCGGGCTACGCATTCTGGTTTCATTCCAATCGTGTATGAGAAAATAATGAATGAACATACTTGTTTATTGTTTGTCTTTCTCTTTCACATTATGCTGTGCCATAATAAATATAAAGAGCTCCGTAGCCTAGTGAGTAGACCGTTTGGTTCGCACTCGAGAGAGTGCAGATTCGAATCCCAGGTTGTGGCGTGTACCAATAAGACTTTTTCAGATCTCAAGTACATTATACGGACGCTCTAACGGTGAAAGAAACATCGTGAGGAAACCCCCACATAGTTGGCCCCAGACGTATCGACCAGTTCATTCCTCTGGACTAGGCTGACTGTGTTGTGAGAATGCCGTATGTGCTTGGGCAACCATACGACATTTGGAAGCCAACTGTCCCAGGCATTAGGTACAGTATTTCAAGAGTGGTTACTTCGCTCGGAGAATACTGTATAAATCATCCATTAACGGATGCAAAGGCCTAAGTTTTTTTTTTTATAAATTTAATATAGTCTATAGCGCTTTGTATCTTCTCTATCTCTCACGGACCGTTCACCATAGTATATTGAAGTAACAGTACTTACAGTTTATTTATAATACAGTAGTCCCTAACGGCTCGTATATAACCTGAAACAGAGGAAAATATTAATCAATATTGTATAATGAATAGCAAAGAATACAATTTAAACTATTGAATTTCGTTTTTACTATCCATTATCTTATATGGCAATATTACTAGTCTTTAATCATACGAGTTAAAAACATTTTTTGAAACATACATATTTTATTACATATTTTATTTATAACGATTTTTGATTCCATATGAGCAAATGAATATTTTGTTAATTAAGTACTATAGGTATCCATAAAATATATCAAATAGTATAGTTTTTAATAAGATTTACACAGACGAAATACTTAATTATTTTATTTTGCATTTACAATTTTTAACAAAAATAATTTATTTTTCATCTCTAACCAGACAAGTAAAGTTGCGGAAACACAAACCGCTGATGTTCGACGCAAGGTTGCGACCACCGAAAGGTTAAACACTTTTCGTATATTTCCAGTTAACCCTAAAACACCAAGAAGTCATTAACGTGCAATACCCGGTCGCAAACACCCCACGACATAAACAATGACGCTCTAACTTTGCTCTAACCCGTATCTGCCGTAACTCTAAAGCCATAATAATACATCAGCTGTCACCGAAATAACCGGAATGGGGTCTTTTGCGCCGCGCGCGACAGTTACTGCCGATACGTTACCGGCTGGTTATATTTAGTTGGTACAGTTAGATTCCGATGCACCTTCGGAGATAATATTGTTCTCGAAAATAATTTATTGGTATGCTTAAATTTTTGTGAATACCTGTTAGTATTAGGGTTAGACTAGCTGTTGCCCGCGGCTCTGCCCGCGTAAATATAGTAATCCCTCGGGAAGACTGTACTTTTTTGAAATAAAAAGTAGCCTATCCATGCCTACAGTTTTATCCAGGGCCCAAACTACTACCATACCGAATTTCATCAAAATCCGTTCAGTAGTTTTTGTGTGAAAGAGTCACAAACATCCATCCATCTTCACAAACTTTCACATTTATAATATTAGTAGGATATCTAGGTAAAAGGGTTAAGAATGTATGTTATAATTTGGTTTACCAGGTTGAATTGACTTAAGGTCGATAACTTTTATACATGACTACAAATTCAGAAACATTTAAAATACCAGAGTATTTATGAATCATCGTCCAAAGATTACCGGGGCACAGCTCCCTCCATCTCAACCCAATAAGGGCACAACTGGCCCCGATAACCTACTTGAAGGTTAAGTAATGAAAAAGGTCACCACTCAGCTCACACCGAGACCGAGAATGCTTATAGGAGTTTTCCACGGGTCGATTTTTGCCGCACGACGAAAATCTGACGATTCCACTAGGTCACAACTCGGAAGGCAATAGGCAATCGGACTAATAATTTTTTATTGCATAAATGAATAGTACTCTTAAATATGAGTAACTTTTCAGAAGAAACCGTATATCAAAAGTCAATATTTTCAAAGGTACAGCGATCTGTATAAAAAATTTCGCGAGCCTCCTAAAAACGCTCCATACTAAAGTCGACCTACAAATGACGTCACTTGTAGGTTATAGCAAATGAAGTAGTATAATATGAAATATATGGCCGCAGGAATATATTTGTAAATATCTCTGATATTTGTGCGTTTAAGTTCATACTTACCATAATGAATGTTTTTGTATATATGATGTGAGTAAACTAATGATGTAGGTTTTGTTTACCAATTTCGCAAAAAAAATAATATTTTTTTTGGTATAAAGACTCGCGAAATTTTGTATACAAATCGCTGTACCTTTGAAAATATTGACTTTTGATATACGGTTTCTTCTGAGAAGTTTCTCAGGCAAGCGGACTGATTGAATAGTACTCTTAAATTAAGAGTACTATTCTATCAGTCCGCTTGCCTATTTTGCCAACAAATAACGTTTGTCAAGCGACTCGCCACACAGGGAAAATCGACTCATGTAAACCCCTATTAGGGTATAATCGACCCCGATAGCCTACTCGCAGGTTAAGTAATGTAGAGCAAGAAAAACGATAAATGCATCACCAATGACATACTTTTAATTCGCTATTATCATAATCATCATTCATCATTTTCCTGCCCTTATCCCACGCTAAGTAGGGTCGGCGCAACATGTTTTCCCCTTCCACGCAATCCTATCAGCCGTCAATTCTACATTCACATCTTTCATTTCCATATCATACTTCACGCAATCCATCCATCTCTTTTTCGGCCTTCCTCTGCATACATATCCGTCCACATTCATATTCATCACCCTTTTGGTGACGTGTGTGTCTTCCCTCCTCATTACATGCCCATACCATGCTAACCTTGCACTCCTTACCTTATCTACTACCGGTGCCACTTTCAAACTTCCTCTTATATACTCATTTCTGATCTTATCTAACCTGGTCACACCACACATCCATCTTAGCATGCGCATCTCACTTGCATGCACCTTTCTTTCATCCGTCTTTTTCATTGCCCAGCATTCTGATCCATACATTGCGACAGGTCTGATGACCGTTTTGTAAATTTTCCGCTTAAGCTTGAGGGGCATCCGTGGGTCACATGTTGTTCCCGAGACCTGTCGCCACTTCATCCACGCTGCATTCAACCTGTTCTGCACGTCTCGTTCAATGTTACCGTCGTTTTGGATGAGCGAGCCTAGGTACTTAAAATCGGAGCAAACTGAAAGGGTCACACCATCCAGGGAAATTGGGGAAAAGTTGGAGGCGCCAGCGAAGCCACAAAACAAATGCTCCGTTTTAGTGCGGCTTATTTTAAGGCCAGCACTCTCCAATTTTTGCTGCCATTTTTCCAGTCTGCTCTGAACCCCAGCTGCATCTTCTCCAATGAGAACAATGTCATCGGCAAATAGCATGCACCATGGTGACTCCTCCTGTATGTCTGATGTCAAAGCATCCATTACCAGGAGGAACAAATACGGGCTTAACGCCGACCCCTGGTGCAAGCCTACTGCCACATTGAACTCATCAGTGACTCCGGCAACAGATCGAACGTTTGTACGTGCTCTTGCATACATCGCCTGCACAAGCCTTACATACTTCTCAGGTATTCTTTTCTTTCTTAAAGACCACCACAGAACTTTTCGGGGAACTCGGTCGTACGCCTTTTCTAGGTCTATAAAAACCATGTGAAGGTTTTTATGCGCACGACGAAATTTTTCGCACAGCTGTCGTATGGCAAAAATTGCATCCATTGTTCCCCGTCCTGGCATGAAACCGAATTGATTCTGGGTGATCTCACTCTCTACTCTTATTCTTCTATCTATAACTTTCTCCCAAACTTTCATACTGTGTGACATAAGCTTTATTCCTCGATAGTTGCTACAGTCTTGTACATCACCCTTATTTTTAAAGATAGGCACCAGTGAACTGCTGTACCACTCAGTCGGGATCGCCTCCTCGAGTAACAACTTATTGAAAAACAAAGCTAGCCACTTACATCCATCCGCTTTCAAAACCTTCCATGCTTCCGCTGGTATTCCGTCTGGTCCGCTATTATCATAATACGAAGATTAATTACGAACAAAGATTCTAAAACTCCATAGGCGTCCGACTGTACCTTCTTGCTAGGGGGATTAAGGGGCAACATCAAAGAGAATAAACGATGGTTGTAGAACCGTATGGACATAATACAACCATTTGTTTTGTCGTTACATATACCCGAGTACTTGCGGCGAATTTCCTAGAAATTCACAAGTGGTACCACTCGAAATAGCTTAACGCAACTATTACTATTTATGATTATATATATTTATTATACTACTACTAGCTGGTTCCCGTTGTTTCGGTTGCTTAGAACTAATGGAAAGTTGGAAACGTAGAACTATTTATTTTTTAAAACGGAACCCTAAGATAAAAGTAACAAATGTTACCTGCCAGTCAAAGTTCCATCAAAATCGAGTTTCTGAAACTCGATTTTGATGGGACTTTGACCCGGAAACAAACAGATAGACAAAAATTTAAAAGCTGTTACGTAATTTGAAATTACAGACACTCTAATTTAATTTATTTGTATTAACTAGTATTTAGCAGCATTACCCGAAGAACCCCAAGACCTACTTCTCTCATGTAGATTATGAAGAGGAAAGATTTGTTTGTTTGCATTGAATAGGCCCCAAAAACCACTTTTGATATTGATATTGAATTTGGGATATGAAGTGGATCATGGGGACAGACTTGGGGTACTTTTTATCGCTGCAAAATGAACGATTCCTGCTGGATTTCCATTTTCCAGAAGTCGCAAGCAACATCCAGTCTATGTTAAAAAAACTGCGTAGAAACTTCACTAAATACTCCCCCCACTCCGAAGATATCGCGCATAGCAACAGCTTCTATATACGGAAGGTAGAGCGTAATAATATAATGTACAAATAATATGTATATAATACATCATACCTAATACCTATTATGTACATGTTTACCCGTGCCCGTGTTCCGGTGTATTTGATTATGTATTATTTCCTTAATACATATATTAATTAAATCACTTGTTACCATGTACGAAATGTGTATTTTGAATTGTTTTGAATGAAGATTTAACGCTCTACGGCTCTACACTATAATAAATAATAATCTATATATTAATATAATAAAGAGGAAAACTTTGTTTGTTTGTATCGAATAGGCTCCGAAACTACTGGACCGATTTTGATGAAATTTGACAGATGTAGATATAATATAACCACGGGGAAGGACATAGGACTTTTTATTGCGGCAAAATGTACGGTTCCCGCGAAATTTATTTTAGCGCGCATGAAGTCGCGGACAAATTTAGTATTGTACTCGTATAATCGGTTTCTCAATAATGGCTGTACGTATTACCATAAAATATAGTAGGTACGCAGAGAGTTTTGGGAGAGAAAAATTGATCTAGCTAGGTCTTATCCCTGGAAACTGCGCATTTTTAAACTATATAATACGTTTTTTCTTTACTCGTGCAATAATATGTATAATGTATATCAATAATTTCGACTATATTATGTCAGTCCGATTGGCAGTTAGGTATGCGTATCTAATTATAATTTTTGCTTCGTTTGAAAATTCGAAAATTCGTGGTGGGTTCGAATCTCAGTCAGATAAATATTTTTGTGATTCTTTTTACTTTCTAAAATTGATTAGAACTAAGAGCAAACTCTATGTTTAACCCAGGTATTATTATTAAACCTCGTCACTCTTCAATTGCACAATCTATAATAACTTGTATGTCAGTACCTATAATATAACTGTCTCTCTCGCACGCGTGCGTCCCACTCGCACACGTCATTGTTGTCGGGCACGAAATTGTCAATTCGCGGAAGTGTACAGACCACAGTGAACAGTCTGACACAGCGAGCACTCGAAACATCCAAGTGCGGGTATTGACTGGGATAGGGTTGGCACCTGATTCAAATTGAAAACTTATTTCTGCAGATACTCCTTTCCAAAATGCTAGGTGGGCCATTTGACAGCGGCGTAAAAGAATCGTTGTTGAATAAGAATTGCATGATAATCTGTCAAAATCAAGAAAGACATCACCCATACGAATTTCATTCGTTAAAGTTACTTTTAATCCGCTGGCAAATGTTCCTGCTAGGCCCCTGTTCAAAAACTTAACGAAGACAGTAATCGTTTCCAAAGTACGCAGTACTACCTAAGTACATTTATTACTACACAGTACACACTGACATCATGCTTTTGTTTTGAAAGATTTTCCATCGAAGCTACGCAGATACCGCAAATTATTTAGTGACCACATTAAACTACGAATACCGATTATTACGCGCATCAAGATTTGTAACGTTATATTATACTGAATTTCATAATATTTTGTTCCATTTCTTTAATATCATCATACGAAAGACGTCCACAAACCCATCTCTTGATTCACGGAAAGAGTGGCAGGTGATACACAAAGATTAACGTAAAGTATATTATATTAAACAAAACTCCAACTGCAGCTTGTGCCAACCCTACGTATATGGGCGTAGATGGGTACGCCGCCGTACGACTTGGAAATGGACAAAGCGCGTAAAAAATCAATAAAGCCGGGTCCGGCCTTCGCGGAGGTCGCACCCGCCCCGCGCCCGCGCGCCTCCCTCCGCCGCAGATGGCAGCACTCGTCTCCATTTAATTAATCGCCTTCACTGCGCTTAATTAAGAGCGAAAGAATCGGACCCGAAATTATTGTATTTTTTTTTAAATTATAAATTATAATGCCGTCAACTTTATGACATCATATTATCATCAACATCGTACACTCATGCATACTGAAGTGCCACTACGCTGTAACACGGTCGATGGAGCAGACAAGAATTAGAGTAGAGGACCACGCTTAGGCAAACGTAGTGTAAGGACGTCGCGTCCGGACGACGGACTGACGATTTGAAGAAAGTGGCTGGCAGCGGATGGATGAGGGCTGTCCTAGATCGGGACGGTTGGTTTGGCGCGGGGGAGGCCTAAGCTACGTTGAACAGTGGACGGCCGTACGCTGATGATGATGACGAAGACTACGCTAGTCTGGCCTCTGAGTTGGCATTTCATAACAAAGAAAACTTCTTTTATTTTGGGCAACTGGCCATATACTAACACAGCGCACACTGTGCTATCATCATCCAAACGAAAGTAAGGAGTCCATAAATTTCACGTTATTTAAAGAAAGAAACACAATCCCTCTTACTAATAAACGCTGTATAAGCTTTGAAAGTTACAGTGTTTTGTTCACGTCACACAAGTGACATTTTTAATTCGGTTGAAGAAGACGAAACACTGTGTAGGTTACTACACAGTGTTTCGTCTTTTTCAACCGTTTATGTATTACCGTATAAGCTTTGAATAGTTATATTCAAAGCTTATACAGCGTTTATTAGTAAGGGTTAAAGTGTTTAATTTCTATGTTGTCACACATTAACCCGACCCGGTATAACCACGTAAATGAAACTAAACTCTATTTAACTATGTTTTACAACTCGTTTCAATAATATAATGAGAGGTGTTGAGACAAACTTACATTCATTATGGCAAGTATGAACTTAAACGCACAAATATCGGAGATATTTACAAATATTCCTGCGGCCGTATACTTCATACATCTTAACCTACAGGTGTTGTCACTTGTAGGTTAAGTTTAGTATGGAGCGTTTTAACGAGACTCGCGAAATTTTGTATAGGTACTAATCGCTGTACCTTTGAAAATATTGACTTTTGATATAAGGTTTCTTCTGAGAAGTTTAACTCATATTTAAGAGTCACTATTAATTTATGCAATAAATAAAAAAAGTCCGCTTGCCAATTGTTTCAGTCTATTTCACTCTCGTCACTCTCTGTGACGTAAGCGACGTTATCGACACTATGATAACGTCGATACCTCATCCACCGACGGTTTTGGCCGCGCCTCAAACGACGCCACGTGGCGACGCTGCCAAACGCAATATTTTCACGATGATACCATGTTTTGGTACTATTATGTAGGCAATACCAGCTGCTTAGGTATATTATATTATATTAGGATAAGGTAGATAAACAGGTACATATAGTATGCTTCAATGTCATAGTGTGTACAAATCTCCTATCGCGTACGCGGAAAACTGGGAAAATCCGATAAAGCTTGTGCCTCGTCGAAGGGACGTCAATATTTTCAAATTCCGTGTTTGAGTTTTTATGTCATGTGAAATTTTATGACGACAAGTAACAAATTTTTGGTATTGTATAATTTGGTATTGTATAAAATTACTTTAACTTACACCCAACTTCTGTGACAACCCTTACAAAATTTTAATCATTCTATGAAAGCTGTTCCTTTGTATTACACGTAAAACTTATTCCAATCACGATCGGAAAAGCAATGGAAAGGTATAGTAGGTAGATGTCTAAAATATCAAGCTGAGAAACCTACAAGCCCGATAGATATCTAGCTGTTGTGTTGATGTTACGTTACACAAACAGACAACTTGGCTTACGAGAACAATTTGCCCAAAAAGTTTTTATCTCACTCAACACGCTAGACGTGCAAAAAAGACGCCACAAAAACACCAAGGCTACTGCGAAGCGCGAAATTGTCTCCGACTGTACAAACTAAACAGGAAATAATTACTACTGAGCAGTGGCGTGGGATTCCTACAACTCTATTCCTATCGGCTTCACTTACCACTTACCTTTTGAAGACTCTCATCCAAATCCCTAGCTATTAGAGTGCCCACCCACGTCCGATAATAATCGGTGACCGATTTTTCGTAGGAGAAAAATAGAACATACTGATTGCAATATTGCAAAGCACACGTCATACAAAAAGTCGGTCAGAAATAAAATCGGTGCATCCCGACGGATCCGATTATCGGTGAAAAATGGAACGTCCGGAAATGTATGCGTTAACGCACACTGCTCACCGACAGTCGGCCCGCTTGCACTCTTCGACTCTACTCCTCGCTCGAAAGCTACAGACAAAGTGACGGCCGTGTGCGTAGAGTCGGTCACAAAATCGGTCATAAGAATCGGAGGAAAAAATCTGCCCGATTATCGGTCCTACAAAAAGTATGACGTGGGCACCCTTATACAGGCTAGGGCTTCCCTAATCCCTATAAAGGAGAACCAGCCTTCGTCACCACTACACGGTTTACGATTTAGCAACTGCCTCTTGTGTTATGATGGAGCTTAGAAATCATTTTAACTGACTTCATGCATTAAAGTAAAAGTCTAAAGGTTAACGAGTTCAACCTCAATTAGGCTAATTTATAGCACCCGCACACGCTAGGCAAGCAGAAGAGCCGTAGGGCGACTCGGTGGGCACCGAAGAACAAAACGATTTGCCAATTTGCTTAAAAATCTTGCATAAGAAAGTGTTTGAAATTATTGTATTTCATTGAACCACGAACATAATATTAATACGATGAAACACAACTAATATTATACGTTGAATTATAGATGCGTTACAAAAACGTATCGCTAGCAACCAACTATTAAATCATACCAAGCAAACACTCATTATTTGAATCTAGTTAATTTATAACATACAGTTTTTGCCGTTTTCCAATAAATAGCCGATACAAATGACATAGTAAGTATAGTAAAGAGTGAACATAAAAAAGCTATTAAAGATCGACTTGAGCGGACGAGCGCAAAAGGCCACATACGTTGAACCGGTCTGTAGCATGGCGCTAACTGTATAACATCCTACCACTATTATAAACGTGAAAGTTTGTGAGGATGGAGGGATGTTTGTTACTCTTTCACGCAAAAACTAATGAAATTTCGTATGGGTTAGTAGTTTAGGCTCTAGATTAAAAACACAGGCTACATTTTATCCCGAAAAAGTATAGTATTCCCGTTTGGTACTGTATTTATTTTATTCTGGCAACAAAGACGGAAATAAATTAGACGGGAAGAGCCGCGAGCAAATGCTAGTACCTACTATAACATTATGTGCTATGCGCTATAGCTTTAGTACAATGTGTAATTGATTTGATTTAACTACGACAGGTACGAACAGTCCGTTGAGTTTCTATGAGATTATCAGAGCGGTCCTTAAGTTGTCGGCATAAAGGTCCTGTAAAATAACTCTGAACTATCTATTAAGTATAAACACGCGCACTAATTAAGACATACGCCGAAAGGAGGCAAAGAATTTACCGTCTAGTTTTCTGTGATTTACTATAGTCCATCATCCATGTAAAAGAGATGTTTGATTTTGGGCCAGTTCTATGGTTATAGGTAAATAGGAAAAAATATGGGAAGGGTTACATGCGTACAAAAAAGATTATTTGAAGAGTTTTTTATTGCGAGAACACTATTTTAGGGCGGCCATGACAGTTGTTTTGTTTTGACTTTTGACGTAGTAGACATCTCTTCGTCTTGAATGTCATACGTCTTTCTTTGTCAAAAGTCATGTCATTGACAAAATGACATTCTTTAGTTAATTCTGATCTGATCCGCCATGTTTTATTTTACTTTGTGTTGCTCTCCTTGACGAAGTTAATTTAAATGTACATGGAAACGAAGTGAAATTAAACAAAATAAAGAATAGGAAACGGTTACTATATTATGTAGCTATATTAACATATACTGTACATGGGGCTGGCCCAGGCCTCATACATTTCTTGAACATCTCTTTTCAACTGTCTAGCTATTACGGTTAGTGAGATACAGCCTGGTTACCTGGTAACACACGGACGGAAGTTTCAGTAATACTGAGTCCCGTTTTTACCCTTCGGGCACGGAATCCTATAAAGTATTAATTGCAAAACACAATGTGCCTATCTCCCTTACGTAACCGAATAGAAAGCCAGTCTAGTCGAGTAACCGCGACACCTGAACCCGCACTCTTCCTGTAACGTGAAACTAGCTACAACAATCAGTGCCCTACATTATCTTAGATATCTGCAAGTACTTAGTACATGTAGACATGACTAACTGCCCGTTTCAATAACCTATCTATCTATAACTATTTGTTAAAAACGTCGTCATTCAATCATTTGCCGGTTTTTCGCGATACAAATTTGATGTTTCTAACAAACAGCTACTGATAGATAAGTTATTGAAACGGGCCGTTAGGGTTATTAGTAGGGAATGGAAGAACCGGTCTGATTTTGAGAACCGGGAATTTCGGGACTGGACAATTTCGGAACCGGGATTTCCCGGGAAATTCGGGAATTTCGGGACTGGTGTTTAAGGCATGAAATCTAAGTGTTATTACTGTCTCAAAAGTAATTCAAAATATAAGAATAACATTTTATAGTACAATTACAAATTATATAAGGTTTTAATGGCAACTCGACACATCAGCCAACATGTCACCGCCATAATAACGACAACTTTATTAGCGATAGTAAAGAGCCGTAGGTCATTTTAGTTTATTATGCTCCAATAGGGGATCGGACTACATCTGAAATATGTAGTTTCGTTAATATATTCAGAAATATTGAGGCATTATTACTTGGTAAATGTAAAAAATATTTTATATGTAGTTTACACTTAAAACATTTAAAAAGTACCAAAAAATTTTTTTTTTGCGAAATTGGTAAACAAAACCAACATCATTAGTTTACTCACATCATAAACAAAAACATTCATTATGGTAAGTATGAACTTAAACGCACAAATATGGGAGATATTTACAAATATATTCCGGCGGCCATATACTTCATATACTACTTCATATACTATAAACTACAAGTGACGTCATTTGTAGGTCGACTTTAGTATGGAGCGTTTTTAGGAGGCTCGCGAATTTTTTATACATATCACTGTACCTTTGAAAATATTGATTTTTGATATACGGTTTCTTCTGAAAAGTTACTCATATTTAAGAGTACTATTCATTTATGCAATAAAAAAATGGTCCGATTGCCTATTGGTTAATCGCAGCGAGTTTGTAAAAATGTAAAATTAATGTTATCTTCACATACTCGAATGCGTCAGATTGGCATACTGAAAGTTTAACATTAAGATCTCATACTCGCTGGGGGTACTTAACAATATTAAAGTAAGGTATCTTCGTTGACTGATAGGCTCGAGCATATCCCGAACTCCCCTCTTTGGCTCCCAAACTAAAAGGGGTTTGTTGGGGTTTTATCGTCGCCTCCACACATTTTATCTGCCATAAGAGTATTCGGGCTACCCTAGGTGTCTACTGTGGTGCTGAACTTAAGAAGCTGTTAGCCGTTAGGGCGTCTCATCGTTTTCTTTACACACCTGCAAGACGTTGTTTCATCAATGATTATTTTAACGAGGTATTTAGTAGCTGGCAGTGCCTAGTTCTAGTTTACAAGGTTTCGCACTTATAACATTACACTTAGTAAGGATAAGGATATTTTGATGTCAATAAATGTGCGAATAAAAACTAATTCGCAGCAAGGAACATTAAACAAGTTGGTTAGTGAACGAGAAAAACCAACAAAATCAACTTCTTGGAACAGTGAGATATAAAATCAACTATTGCCCATTGGGCAGCGCCCAATAGACTAATAATTGAACTTCTGAGCTAAAAGAGTGATATAGTTTATCGAGATCAAACGATATAATATATACATATTATCTTATCATTTTAAAGCCATATTTCCTCGCACCCAGCAAATATTTACAATTACCGATGATACTTTACTTAAATACTTGTAAATTATATTACAATATGTTCGGTACCGAAAGTACCGAAATTCCCGGTTCTCAATTTTTGATTCCCGGTTCTCAGAGCGACTCAAAATTTCGGGAATTCCCGGGAATTTCGGGACCGGGATTTCCCGGTTCCATACCCTAGTTATTAGGGTACTGGGTAGTTGACTACATGAAAAATATCTATACTAATATTATAAAGGGGAAGTATTTTTTTTTGTTTGCATTGAATAGGCTCCGAAACTACTGGACCGATTTTGATGGAATTCGGCACAGATGTAGAGTAGACCACGGGGAAGGACATAGGCTACTTTTTTTTATCGCAGAAAAATTTACGGTTTCTGCAAAATTAACTTTTGCGCGCACGAAGTCGCAGGCTACATTTAGTTTCAATTAAGTATATATTCTGAAATATTGAGGTATTTAACAAGTAATAATACTTATTAAGTAAATAGAAAAATATATAAAATCTTACATAAAATACAAAAAAAAATCACTCTAGTAATTATAAACTTAACGCAATAATTGCTCGCACGCGCATAAGTTTTAACATAAAAGCTTTTTGTGAGGTGCAAAGGCTTTCAAATAGGGTTTAAAGTTAATTAAACTTTAAACCCTAGACTTCCGACTCGTGAAGTGGACAAGACATTTTTCTCGCTCGCTTCGCTCGCTCGCGCTATCCTACTAAGTACTATTATAAAATATTATATGAAAGTTTGTGATGATGATGATGGAGATGATGGAGAAATGGATGTAGGGATGTTTGTTACTCTTTCACGCAAAAACTATTAAACGGATTTCGATGAAATTTTTTATAATACTTAGTTTCGGCTCCGGATTACTTAAAGCATATTTATCTCGAAAAAGTATATATTATAAGCACTATTTATCTCGAAAAAGTACAGTATTTCCGTGGGATACCCGATATTATATATACGCGGGCGGAGCCGCAGGAAAAAGCTAGTTATTAATAATCCGCCTCTGTGTTATTGCGCACCTAATCTTTACTACTCAGTACTCTGTGCCCACGGGTAATAGCAAATAATTTGATTGCTTTTGGGAAATTACCTATGAGCGGAGCGAGTGAGTATTGCGGGAGTGCGCACAGCGACAAGCCCAGAAAATATACATCCCCAACTCCAAGCCAAAACCACATCACACAAAAACTATCGAGAACCACTAAGCACCAGCTGTGGACAAACTTAGCAAGTCCAACATAGCTCGGTAGTAAATTGCGACGATAACTCACACCCGGCTCTAGAATGTTACAGAGATATTAAGAGACACGGACCAGAATGCACAGTATTGAAATTATTGCTCGGTTATATACATTTCGGGATTGGGGAATAGTATAGAACAATTTATTGAATATTGCTCTATATCTACGGACGCTTTAAGAACACCTCAATCTGGTCCCGTCACCCGTGCTCTCGGAGAACTTGTGTTACGGGTATCAGACAACGGAAATTTAAATCTTCACAATTATTTCAAGACCAAAATTATTAGCCAAATCGGGTCCATGCGTTCCCGAGTTTTAGCGAGACAATGGAATTGCAATCCATTTTTATTTATTAGCGAGCAGAAGAAGAAAATACCTACACATAACACATATTTAATATACATCCATGACCCAGGAAAACAGATTTTTTCTTTCATATTTAATATACATCCATGACCCAGGAAAACAGATTTTTTCGTTCCTTTGGCCAGATTAGAACCCTCGACCTCCATCCTTTGTCCTTATAATCTGTCAGTATTCTTGACGTGTAGACAAAGAAGTGTCTAAAACTCTAACCTAAGCCGACGCCTTAGGCAGCCATTATAGAGGTCATTCAAGACTAGATTACGATGTGGATCATGACTGATGGAAAATCCAAATAGCCTGTATGGATGTTTGGTAAGGGCTAATGCGGCGAATTGTTATCCTACTAATCCTACTAATATTATAAATGTGAAAGTTTGGATGGATAGATCGATGTTTGTTTTTCATGCAAAACTATTGAACGGATTTTGATGAAATTCGGAATGGTAGTAGTTCAGGCTCTTGATTAAAACATAGGCTACATTTTATACCAAAAAAAAAATACAGTGTTCACGTGAGACATTGAAGTAGGATTAAGCGATCTCGTTAAATGTCTGTCTAGGTTATTAAAAAAACATTTAATTATAATATTATGTTATTTAATACACCGTTACAATCGTATAAAACAAACGCACACATATGCAAGTAGACAAATCACCATCACCAGCAGATGGTGTCCTGTCACGAATCACGATTAATTAAACAAATGATTACACAATATCGTTAGTTGGACAGTGGACTACAAATTAACCGGATTGGAACACTAAACGGACTAAACGGCGGATTACAACCTAATCGGCATTGAACAGATGCTACTTTGTAAACGTTAATAGCATCACGTTTTATGTGGGACAGCTATGCTCCGGCACGAGTGGGCCGGCTCGACCGGATAGATAAATAGCACGGCCTCATAGAAAACTGGCGTGAAATAACGTTAGCGTAAAGCGTTTTGTATTTCGCCGAGTGAGAGTTTCGGGGGATTTTTAAGACTGCGAACGCACTTGTAGGTGCCTCCTCTGGTGTGTCAGAAATTTTATACGTAAAAAGTCGTAGCTAACATCAATTAGTTAATAATAAAATAGAAATCAGCTTTAATCCAATCAAATAACAAGCCATTAAAATCCAAGTCACCATTCTCAGTGAAATCCAGTTTTATAAAACTCAATTCACACGAGCATGGCACGCCACCACCAAAATGATAAATCGAATTTATGAATGCCAATAATAAAGATGATTTATATTTCAAACATGAATTTAAAATAAAACGCTCGATTCGATTTACATAACTTAACATAATTAAATAATACATATATATTAATATAGAGTAGGCATAACGATCCAGTTTCAAGCAGATAAAAGATAATTTTTAGCCAAAACACACGACACATAATTTTATTTAACGGAGCTTAGATAACCTTTTGATAAGCAGAAGCAGATATTAAAAACATAATAAATCTTGTGATTATTAAAACTTCCCCACATAAGACGATACGAAAGAATAAGTAACCTCCGAATTGTCAAGCAATGGGGGAGCTGATGATGATGAATTATAGCTCAAATCATGTCAGCTTTCGGACAAAATAAACTAGATCAAAACCAGTTTATCAGTTTAGGAGCTACGATGCCACGGACAGACAAAGACACGTCAGACTTAACAAGCACTCTCTTTGTGTCGAGTGTTAATAAAAATTAAAAATATATACACCATGTAAGCTATAAGAGTAACAAACGTCCATCCACCCATCCTCACAAACTTTCAAATTTATAATATTAGTACGATTTTTATGATAACTTTGTCAGTTAGGATATATGCCTTTACATTCTTTCAAATTCAATACTGTAGTTAAAATGTGGTGCCTGGGACAGGTGGTTTTAAATGTCGTTCAATTGTCCATTGTCCAAGCACTTACTGAATTCTAACAATATAGCCTAGTCCAGAGGAATGACTGGTTAATACGTCTGGGGCCAACCAACACGCCACAACCTGAGAATAGAACCTGCACCCTCTCGAGTGCAAATCAAACGTTCTACCCACTAGGTCACGAAGGTATCATTACCAGTTAGAAACTAGGATAGGATAATGTCAAAGGAAAGGAGGAAGAAGCAGATATTGGTTGGATACCTAAACCATAACAATCTCATTCGCATATTATGTACTATTTCTATAGAATACTAAATTCTTATACAATTTTGACCACTAAAATGACTAACTGAAGAGGCCCCGACAACCGGTGCCCATAAAAGGTAATAATAAAACCTAAACACACGCACGCGGCCATTACATTAATTATTATTATTGCTTGTTCGCAACACTCGAACAGTAGGTGGCGTATGCACACATACACGAGCGCACGCACACACGCATCACATACAGCGCCACACGTGTGCGACGCTCGCAGGTGAATTGCACAGCTATAACGAGACAGGGCTGACACTTACTACTTTTTGTTACAATTTCTTCACGAGTGATATGACGTGTCAGTATACCGACTCTGTTTTGAATGCTATTATCCTTGTATAATATTTAGCTTCGACTAGCGGTAAAGGTTAGCATATTTCTATATTATTCATCCTACATTTGAATCATACTAGTCACAAATATTGTGTGTAAGTAATTAATTAATAAGTATTATACATCGCGAAGGAAATACTCCTGCTTGTATAAAGTAATACGTAACTATAATAACTACTAATGTTTTTATTTGCTTATTTCTCTACACTCTACACTCATGTAGAATACTAATGTATGTTATATGTATAATCATGTATAGCTTTTGCAGTTAAGTTCGTCTTAGAGCTCAATTTATTACATAAAACATGCTCTATTTTTATTACATTACTTACTACGTCCTATTGTGACGGCCCTACAGTCCGCACAAATCATCGATCCCGCCGGCGATAAATCCGCCACGACCGACCGGTGAACGCACCGCACCGCCTTTCACGCGCCGGCCGCCGCATGCACGAGGTGGCGATAGCGGCCCGCGGCGGCCGGTATGGCGTCGCGTCGTGTGTCGTGTGCGTACGCGAAAATGGCGGCGGCCCGAGCCGGTGACAACATCATTATCAACAACCACTAACATAGCTACTCAGGGGGCCTAGCAGAAACGTTTGACAGCGGCTTAAACGTAACGTTATCGAATGAAATTTGTATGGGCGTTGTCATGATTTTGACAGATTTTCATACAAAATTCTCAATCGATAACATTATATTTGTGCTAGGCCCATAGTAGCCAAAGCAGGAACAAAGCTACTTTTAATCGCGTTTAAATGTACCGATTCCCGCGGGATTTCCTATAGCGCGCGCGCGCGTTTAAGTCGCTCGCAACACCTTAAAGAATATATGTATTGCTTTTGAAAATATCGACAAAGTACTCTAATGAGTGTAATGGTGTCTACAGACACACGAATTTGGTACGGAGCGTACAGTGGATCTGGTACGCTCCGTACCAGATCCAAGCGTGTGTAGGGCAGTCCGGCGAACATATGAAGAAGGCGAAGAGTTCGCCGTTGTCCGCATCGGATCTGGTACGCTCCGTACCATATTCGTGCGTGTGTAGAGCAGTCCGGCGGTTTGGCCGTACAACGGTATCAGTGTTGCCAACTTAGGGATGTACTCCCCAAAATTAGGGAAAATATCTACGGGGGTTTACTAGGGGACAGGATGTTTAGAGTTTACTCCTTCAATTATTACATACAATCAATTTGTATGTAATAATAAAAATTATTTTAATGTGTGTATTAGTCAGGGATATGAAAATGTATTGGGAGTGAAATCAGATTAAGACAAATTAGTTTTATGTTATTCACGCGTAAGTCTTTATGTTAAACACATAACCTTTCTTTCTAGCTTATTATCTCTTAGACCTGTCAATGGTATAAGTTATCAGGGGTAAAATTTGGGGAGAAATATTTTTTAAAGTGTTGGTATCACTGCCCGTTATCAATGAATTGCGGGAATCATCATCGTCGTTTAAAAACCGCACTGTAAATAGAACTCTGTGCTAACGTAATAGAGCATAAAATCGAACACACGAGTGTCGAGCGTTTCGCTTCACTGCACCGTACCAAATCCGTGCGTGTGTAGCGACACCGAATTTGGTCTCCGGATATGGTTCGCTGTACGCTCCGTACCAAATTCGTGTGTCTGTAGATAGCATAATGTAAAAACGATTGTTTAGGTACCTTTGATCCATAATAAATAATAATTCATCGTAACAAAGTACAAACATGTTATCAAACCCGGCTGCCGCGACGGCGGCGGCCGTCGACACTCGACGCGTAGTAAACCGACGAACCTTCTCGAACTGTGGCGAGAGATAAAACGCGTGTAAATTGCACAACGATAACATTCTATTTCACCTTGTGTGACTGAGGGGTTAGGGTTAACTCCAAATACGGTATTCGAATCTAATATGTTAACATTTACAATCCGATGATCATTTTTAAGCCCCGAGAAAAAAGGGGGGTTACAAGACTCATAAGTTTATTTATTTATTTATAGGGTTTGCTATCAATTGTGAACACTATTACTAGTTTGATGTGTGATGTGTCTGTCCGTAAGATCGTAGCTCCTAAACGAAAGGTCCGATTTAGATGCGTTTTTAAGCTTTTTAAGCAAGCAGGTTTTTTACCAATGTAGACGAGTGTTTTGTCAAGCTGCCTACACATTGGACGAGCGCAGACGAGCGCCTTTGATTTGTTCCCAAAAACCGACATCGGTCCGAAGTGAGACGACAACGAGTGACGGCGAGCGAAGACAAGTTGATACAAATGAGCTCTACACGTTGGCACTGGGCTTTACTCGGCCAGCTAGGCGAGCGGGCACAAAACACGGCAAATAGGCTATTTACACGTTGGTGCTGGCCAGTGGCCATCACTCGTACAACACAGTGCCAACGTGTATAGCCAACCCTTCAAACGGCTACGACAAATGACAACACACGTCAATACTCACCAAGTACATAACCCCACAGTGCACTGACCATTTAGTCGGTAACGAAGCACACGAAACACGGCGATGAGTTTTTTCATACCGCCATTTCGGTGAGTGCGGTTGCCGATGACAAAGGCATATCTACCGGACCGTGAAGCGACCGTAGAGTTAGGAAACAGTTTATTTGCTAAACGTAGATATTATAACGCGTTTCAAATGAGAATAGGAACGTCAATGACCTTTTCCTGTCAAATATCACTTGAAAAGTGCGATTTTCAGAAAAACTTATGTGCATATAAATGTCTTGCATCGAATTTAAATAAAAACATTAGATAGTAATCAATTATCTAAACATAAATCTAACTATCATAAAACAGTCTAAATTCGAAACAATATGGCGCCGACTCGATCTTATTCTCATTTGAATCGCACTATACCTGTTAGGGGCCAATCGTTACTAACTTTTTGATAAAAAAAATAACAATAGGTAAGGTTACAGATGTTTTAAAATACTAAACAGATTACTCTAAAAATGAAGATAACTTAGGCAACCACTAAGAAAGAATCCAAAATTCATCCGTAAAAGAACCAAATGGGCACCCAAAGATTGTACAGAAATATGCATAACGCAAAAGAAGCCGTAGCAAAAGCTAGTATGTCAATTATAAAGTTATTTTGCTCAGTCTAAAAAATGTATTGTTTATTATTATGTTGCAAACGATAAAAACCAGTTGTCACTTGTCACCAAGAGTTCAAGTTAGGTCAGGGTCTAATCTAATAGTTTATAATATACTCTCTATATACTCGTATTCGCCAATATCTGTTACAAATTATGAAATACTATATCATTTATATGCCAATAATTACAACATACTTACCTACTTATATTTATTCGCAGTTTCAAACTTTGTAGCAAACTAAATTACTTATTTCATCATCTTTTGCAATCGATGTGTCATATCTAGAATTTCCTATCTCTACATTGGCGCATGGTGCGTTTGCAAAAAGTAAACATCAACGCGAGTACTGTGTTCACGTGGCGTGGCGTAGATACTAAATTGTGACGTCACATGACGCTATATCGCGCCATTTTGAGACGGAGCGGCGTTTTTCTGTCGATAATATTATTAGCTTGTTCAAAGGCTAGCCGCACACGTGCAATATTATTGACGGAATAAATTTGTCAATACTAGTCAACACATACAAAAAATCACGACAAGAAATATTATTGCCAATATGAGCAATTATTGCCAATATTATGGTGAGTGTGCGGCTAGCCAAAGGTGAGCGCCGCTTTGATAGAAATATATCTATCTACCTATGTAAGACAAGACTTGTAGAGTTACAAAGTAATTTCTTGATCGGGAATCATCGCATTACTGTCAGCGACAGACGATGTATGGAAACGAACTTTCCCGAAAGAATGTACTATATGGAATACTAGCTTTTGGCTGCGACTTCGTCAGCGTGGAACATTTACTTTGGGATATCGCTAAAATTCCATTTCATTTACGTAGATCATCAGATTTCATTTACATAGATGGAGAAGCGCTTCCACCTCACGACTGCCCGCCGCGCGCCGTACATCATTATTGCGCGCATGATTATTTTATTACTGCGATATCTTCTAAAATACTCATTGAAATCAAATGATGTAAACGGCAAATTTCTTCTAAATTAAATGCTTGTAATGAATAACGTATTTACTTGGATAAGGATTAATATTGCATTTTTATAAAAACACCCTCACAAATAATGCTTAATTTTAGAACAAATTTGGTTAGCATAAAAAGGTTATTGTGAGCCAACCTGTCTCACAAATTCTGTCATACATAGTTTTAGCGAAACTTTAACCGTTTCCGCAGCGTACGCAGAGAAAGCACTCAAAAGGAAAAAAAAAAACAAAATTTAGAAACATTCTTGATTGGTGCTCCGCTCGTATTGAGTTTAACACTATGCTTTATAGCCTAAAGCCTTCCTCGATAAATGGACTATCCAACACAAAAATAATTTTTCAATTCGAACCAGTTCCTGAGATTAGCGCGTTCAAACAACAAACAAACAAACTCTTCAGTTTATAATATTAGTATAGATTCTTATTTCTTATGCAGGTTGACGTGTCAAGTCAAATGCCAATGTCATATATTATGTCAGCTCGACACTTCGATTTTCAACTGTATTAGCACAGACCACAGAGTTCTATTTTGGGTGCACTGAACATATAATCTCAGCCTTATAGTTGCAACGTGGCACCTTGCATCCCAACACAACACCCAAGAGAAATAACATATTCATACATCTGTATACGGCGAAACTGGTACGTATATAGACGCCACATACATATTCAACATGCTGAATCATAGAACAGCATCAAGATTGTTACACATATGCGGCTAAGTTCAAATAAAGGTCGATTATATAATGTCTCCGAAAATCAATTACGGATACTTCGGGCACATGATCCACTGCAGTAGACGTTTAGGCAAAAAATAATTATCATACTCAAAGTAAAAAAACATCTCATATATGGGTGACTCTCCGCAAAACGGAAAACTCGCTCATATAAAGGAAACATTTTTTTTTTAGTATGACAATTATTTTTCTGCTTAAACGTCTTTACATAAGCAATAGATCATAATATGCTCAAAATATCCGTAATTGATTTTCCCGAACCTTATATATATGAACAAAATGTAAAATTAAAAACCCCCCGACACAAAAAATAAACTCTAAAAAATAATAAATAATATTTTAAACCTATTATAATTATATTATCACATATAATATTAAGTAAGTTGAAATAATTTTATTTTCCAATCGTCGCCTCGTCGGGGGACCGCTAAAGTTTATAAAGTATTTTTACAACAACAGCTAATTAATTATTACGAATTACATTTAAGTAGGTATGAGCAAATTTTTTTCGGAGTAAATTCTTTTGTTCATTCTGCGACTACACGTGTTTTTTTCACATAGCGGTCCCCCGACGAGACGACGATTGGAAAATAAAATTATTTCAACTTACTTAATATTATATGTGATAATATAATTATAATAGGTTTAAAATATTATTTATTATTTTTTAGAGTTTATTTTTTGTGTCGGGGGGTTTTTAAAATTTTTAATTTTACTTTTATTTTATCCTTTTTAAAGTATTTTTTTTCATTATTATTTTTTACTTTCAACGTCATTGAAGTAACATGGTACCAAATTTCGAATCGATAGGACATGTGGACGATCCCTCATCAACTAATAAAGAAAAGATGATGTTCAAACGGCTAATCAGGTCATGGTTACCTTACCATGTTCTTTAAATATCGTTGAAACAACACGGTACCAAATTTCGAATCGATCGGACATAAGAAAGTTAGTCAGATCCCCTCATCAACTAGAAAAGAGCTGATCATCTTCAAACGGCTGATCTTCCCACCACCAATTTTCTCATCAAATAAAGCTACGAACACTGTCGATTAAGTCATCAATATTATCTTTCAGTGCGCTTTCATTTGAGACCTTACTCGAGTATATTTGCACATTCGGATTTTCTTCCTCGCTTTCACCCCCCACAACTTTTAAACGGCTCAACCGATTTTCATCAAACATGTCTAAGAACACTCGCATGTAAGTCACCTTTAATATAAAAGAAACTAAATTGAAATCGCTTCATCCGTTCGGGAGCTATGATGCCACAGACAGACAGACAGACAGACAGACACACCCACAGACAGACAGACAGACACGTCAAACTTATAACACCCCTCTTTTTGCGTCGGGGGTTAAAAATAAAACATTCCTATTAGAAAAATCAAAAAATCTTTTAACCGGAGCCTTAGCGCCGATTTCTAAATCACTATCTTGAAAATGTAGCGCCAGCGGGGTAACGCTTAGATCTTGAATGAAATCCTATAAAATCTCGCACGCCTGTTAGTATCGCCAAAGAGTTAAAAGTTAAAATGTATAATATAAGATTTTAATATAATTTACTTAAATAAAAATAAATTTTTAAGCAACTTTTCACAGTAAGATTTGTTGATATTTCAATAGTTTTTATTATCAAACTTTTTTTACTACTTTGATAAAAATTAGCTGTCGGATTTGGAATTTATTACTAACACCCGGAACGGAGGCGAGACGAGACCAAATCGTGACCATATACGGTGTGAGATCGACGATGTTACACGTCCAAACATGGTCAATTAGTTGATATGAAAACAAGATTTTGCGATACGCGATTATGGTAGTGATCGAAAAAATTTATGGTTGCAAGCTATGCCAAAGTAACTATTTTCTTATCTAAATATAATATAAAAGACAAACCTGACTTATCTATCAACGCACACGGCACAGCCGAAACTACTGAACGGATTTTACTGAAATTTGGCATAGATAGTTGTAATGACGTAGGTATCCGCTAAGAAAGGATTTTTGAAAATTCGCCCCCAAGAGGATGAAAAAGGAGTTAAAATTCGTAATTAAATTTCGTATGGAAACCGAACTCCACGCGGACGAAGTCGCGGGCAAAAGCTAGTTATTTAACAAATATGTAGTTGACTGACGAAATTGGTTGTAAATCTTAGTTGTTGTTATATAATTTGTTGAGGGCCTATTTGTCGAACGCCTAATCTGGGGGCACGGCAGTGCCCCCGCCAAGTCGAGCGCGAAGCAAACACTGCCGTACCATCCTTTACTGGAACCATTTCGCCGCATTTTCAGGCCCCTATTTGAGAACCTCTGGATAAGACCAGAACGCAGAAATTTTCGTCATCCAGTAAGCTATAATCACATACTTAAAATCCAAAATTTCAAGTCTGTAGGTCATTTAGTTCCGAAGTTAAGCGAAAGCAAAGTTTCGCATTTATGACACTCACTCACTCACTTATACACTCACTCATGATCATCAAAATAGAACTAGTACTTCCCATAAACTCAGAGAGCTGAAATTTGGTACAGAGTTAGGGTTTAATGGCCACATAAAGGGAAAACTATAAAAACAAGGATAATCGATCTGGGGGCACGGCAGTGCCCCGCCAAGTCGAGCGCGAAGCAAACACTGCCGTACCATTCTTTACTGGAACCATTTCGCCGCATTTTCAGGCCCCTATTTGAGAACCTCTGGATAAGACCAGAACGTCGATCTGGGGGCACGGCAGTGCCCCCGCCAAGTCGAGCGCGAAGCAAACACTGCCGAACCATTCTTTACTGGAACCATTTCGCCGCATTTTCAGGCCCCTATTTGAGAACCTCTGGATAAGCCCAGAACGTCGATCTGGGGGCACTGCAGTGCCCCCGCCAAGTCGAGCGCGAAGCAAACACTGCCGTACCATTATTTACTGGAACCATTTCGCCGCATTTTCAGGCCCCTATTTGAGAACCTCTGGATAAGACCAGAACGTCGATCTGGGGGCACGGCAGTGCCCCCGCCAAGTCAAGCGCGAAGCAAACACTGTCGTACCATTCTTTACTGGAACCATTTCGCCGCATTTTCAGGCCCCTATTTGAGAACCTCTGGATAAGACCAGAACATTGATCTGGGGGCACAGCAGTGCCCCCGCCAAGTCGAGCGCGAAGCAAACACTGCCGTACCATTATTTACCGGAACCATTTCGCCGCATTTCAGGCCCCTATTTGAGAACCTCTGGATAAGACCAGAACGTCGATCTGGGGGCACGGCAGTGCCCCCGTCAAGTCGAGCGCGAAGCAAACACTGTCGTACCATTCTTTACTGGAACCATTTCGCCGCATTTTCAGGCCCCTATTTGAGGAGCTCTGGATAAGACCAGAACGCAGAAATTTTCGTCATCTAGTAAGCTATAATCACATATTTAAAAACCAAAAATTTTAAGTCTGTAGGTCATTTAGTTCCGAAGTTAAGCGAAAGCAAAGTTTTGAATTTATGACACTCACTCACTCAGTCACTCACTCATGATCATCAGCATATAAATAAAATTAAAGGAAAACTTCTCATGAACTCAGAGAGCTGAAATTTGGTACAGAATTAGGGTTTAATGGCCACATAAAGGGAAAACTATAAAAACTAGGATAATCGAACATCTGGAGTACCTGGTGACCCTGATTAGAAAACACAAGAGCCCAACCAAACTATTAGAGATCGACATACCGCCTTTACAAAAAATATTCAACTTGGTGGGCCGCTTCATTTGATGTCAAAAATCGAAGGTCTGAAGCATCTGATGAAGAATCCTCAGCTGGTTTCAGCTGATTAGAGATATGGTAATGCCCCCCTTCTACTATTGGTACATAAAAAAATCGACTGTCATTGCAAAAACCTAGCGAAGTGGGACACATCTTCTAATTTAATCTAGTCCGTAGCAATCCACTGCTGGGCGAATGCCTCCCTTTCTGCTTTTGATACGCATATAAATAAAATTAAAGGAAAAGTTTGGATAAGACTAGACTGGCTTTTATACTTATATTTACAAGTTTACAAGAAGAAATAGTCGAACGATTAACTTTATTGTACTCGATCATTACACAAATTAAATAAACAAATTACACTGAAATCTAGTAAAATAAATCAATATGCCCACGTTTCTACAAAAAGAAGTGAAATCCCACCAAAAACATTCTGTAAAAAACTAGCCAAGTCTCGATAGAGCTGCTTGTTTATCTCTAAAAAGTAGTGAAATCTAGACAAAGTCGTGCCAAGTCTAAGGTTCCTTACTGCGTTTTCTTTATTATTATAGTTAATGTTGTGTGACTTGGCCGTTGAACATTCTTTATACGTTACAAGTGGGTACAAGTCAATTTTGTTTACACGTAATGTATATCTGTTGTAAGTTTGTAACTACCTATGTTTGTTAAGCGAGATAATAGCCCATACTGGTATTGGTAATTGGACGCTAGTGAGTAGTGTCTCATTTTAGGCTGTTGTTGATTGTAGAACACATGTATTGGAGCAATGGTGTCATGGAGCCCCTTTTGTACCATTGTGTACCCTTCAACGGCCAAGTCACACAACATTAACTATAATAATAAAGAAAACGCAGTAAGGAACCTTAGACTTGGCACGACTTTGTCTAGATTTCACTACTTTTTAGAGATAAACAAGCAGCTCTATCGAGACTTGGCTAGTTTTTTACAGAATAATAAGTGACGATTAGCTTATCCGGAAGTTTTGTCTCTGCTTATTTTATACTGAGGGACAGAGACAAAATTTCCGGATAAGCTATTCGTCACATATTAGGCGATTGAGTAACAATAACCCTAATGTAGCAAATAGCAATCGTATAATTTTATAGATTAAAATAGTTTTAAATTCTTCACCGCCATAAGCTTACTATTAAATAATAATCCATATCTATGACGTCTCTATCTAAATGCTCCTGTGTAATCTATGACGTAAAACTAAATGACGTGTGATTTTTCACTGTTTTTCTCAGCCGACCGCGAAATTTGACTAAGCCCTGTGGTGAGCGTCTCTATACTTTTTTGTTTGACACCGTGGTTGCGCAATTCAGGGGGTCTAAAAAGGCCACTTAGCAGAACATTTGATGAATCATACACAAATATTTTAATTTTTAAAATTATTACTAGAAGGCCTCTTGGGCACTAACTATGATTATACCTAAATCGTCTGTGCAAACTTCTACCTAAAAGGCCACCTCAGGTTATAATTTTTTTATATATCATCAGGTTTCTCAACGGGTGGGTCGTGACCCTTGGTCGAGTTTTTTTTAAAGGGGGTCGCAGTAGGTTAAAAAATAATAAAAGCAAACTACATATAGGTACAAAATATAAGTTTTTTTAAACGAATCTTTTGTATCGAACGTCGAAAAAATCGTGTCGGGGTTGCAAGACATTTTACTTAAATTTTGGCTTTTTCGTGGGTCACGACATAACATAGGTTGAAAAAGATGCTATAGGCCATTAACACGAGGTCAAGTCCGTTAAACGGCTGATAAAGTGACTCACTCAACGCAGCGCAGCCAAGGTTGAGGATATCGAGTTACAGGATCGTCTTACCTGAAAACATAAAACACAACGTTAGTCCAACATAAGGCGAAAGTAGCCGTTGCAATTTCGCAAGAAGTGTGTCAGTAGGGGTTTAATATTATAGGCGATTTTGATTTTCAAATGATGTTGTCGGAATAATAAAAGTTATGTAATATGATCGAAAACATAATGGCTACCGGCTACTACCAAAACTTTAAGAAATGTAAGTCGATTAGGTATTTATCTTTCCTCATGTTATCAAGTCAAGAGTTTGTTTTAATTTAGACGCGCTAATATGTATTAACTTCTGGGTAGATTTAAAATAAAAAAACTCGTCTAGTCGTCGAATAGTCCATTTGTTTTTATCCGACTACGGCGAAGCCAAAAGGAATGGCAATGATGAATGTATGTATGTAGGTAAGTTTATTACACTTAACTACTGATACGATTTTAATTAATAAGATATCAATAGATTCGTAATAATAGCCCGGGTAACATAGGCTATATATAATTTACGTTATTATAGTTTTTAGAAAAAATATAATAAGCAATATTTTTGTCATACTCGCGTGCAGCCGCTAGTAAAATCATAAAACACGTATCATAAAAAATATTCCGACTGCAGACCACCCCACTCATTTATTGATCTGATTTTAGACACGACATTTACTCACACGTCAATCGTCATACAACATAGATACTACATCGTATCTATTTACATCTATGTCACCATGTACTCTGTCGAGCTTGCAAGGGCGGCGACCTTGGGCCCACCCCACTCCATCCCATCTCCCGACCCCCCCGGCCCACGCTCCGTGTGAGCTGACTCCGAAATCTTATACTATCCGCGGCGAATGTGAGACGAATTCTCAAACACGTGTCGCAAATGGGGGAATTACTTTGGATACTGGATAGTGTACGGTCAGCCGAGTTGATGTATGCGAGGATTGTACGATGACTGTTTCTAAGACCGTACACAGCACACTTAAAAAACCTTTTTACTTTGAGCTTAAGTAGCTTTTTTAATTGAAATACCTCGTCAAACAGGCAGATGGTAGGCGTAGCGAAGGTATCGGCGGATAATCAATGAGGATACCGAAGTGCCCAGGCCCCAGAGAGAAAGTTTGAATGAAAAACCGACAAAGCACTAACAACTTCTATGGTATCCACTATCCATTTACGGCGCTAGTAATCGTTTTCTAACAGACAATTATTCATTTACCAGTCTTATTCCATAACAGTGTCGTGGGGTTCCTATAACCCCACTCCTAAAATCATACCACTTAACCACACAACCCTACCCCAGCCCGTTTTATCACGCAAGCATCACGTGACTCGAACTCAATGGCCGCCTCGCTAATCGGCGGAATCGCGGCATTCCACCTGGCCGGAGAACGGGTTCTGCATCCGATGGACGAACCGAGCCGGGCCGTTTAATTCCATTAACTTAATGTGTTTATCTGTTGCGAGGCAATCATTTTTACTGCCATGAAGAAACCTATTCCGCATCGCCTTTTAAGAGTCTTTTAGATTTGAATTTTTAAGTCTTTTTTCTTTGCTTAAGAGCTGCGTGGCCTAGTGGGTAGACCGTTTGGTTTGCACTCGAGAGAGTGCAGGTTCCAATCCCAGGTTGTAGCGTGTACAACGAGTCTTTTTCAGATTTCATGTACATTATACGGACGCTCTAACGATCAAGGAAAACATCGTGAGGAAACCCGCACATGGTTGGCCCCAGACGTATTGACCAGTCATTTCTCTGGACTAGGCTGACTATGATGTGAGAATGCCGTATGTGCTCGGGCAACCATACGACATTTAAAAACCGACTGTCCCAGGCACTACAGTATTTCAAGAGTGGTTACTTCGCTTGGAGAATACTGTATAAATCATCCATTAACGGATGAAAAGGCTTAAGTTTTTTCTTTGCTGCAGGTGTAACTTGCAATCAGACTCAGTCGGCCGATTCTAACTTATCACCTGACGAGATAAGTACATACATACGTCAGCAAGGTGCGGCAGATAAGTTTGTGATATGCCGGTACTTACCTGACCATAGTAAATTTTATGGATTTTGTGATATGTCCGTACTTTTGTGCGTTACATGACGTGCATCTGACATTTTTGTATAGATTTTCGCATAGTGTACAGTACGCATTATTGTCCTTTTTGGAATGAAAATTGCCTTAGATTTAGAATAATTTTATAATTAACTAGCGACCCGCCCCAGCTTCGCACGGGTACAATACTGATACTAATACTACAGAATGTCTTTAAATCACTAACAAAACGGGCGAAATCTAGTCAAAACAAACAGAAACAAATTAATATAGGTACCTACTAAAACTCAATGAAATAAGTAAGTAGGTGGGTATACTTTTATCGTATGAAATACCATAGATCTAAACTCCCCCCGCACGCGCACCCCTGCCTTGGCGACGCCCACTTCGTAACGGGCCGTGCAGCAGAAATCGTCATATTTTAATTTCGCCATAACTTCAAAACCACACGTCCAATTTCAATCATTCAAAGACCAAATATTACCTACATAAACTGTACTTAGTTATGAAATAATTTATTTTGATAAGGATTAATAGCATGAGTAAAATAAACGCGTTTAAATGTAGTCCAAAAAAAATTCAAGATTTCTAAATAAAATAATGGTTGTTGTGCCTCACTCGACATAGATAGGTATAGTGTGTCGCGGACTTTTTTGTAGATATTTATAAGATCTACAATTAATTAGAACATTTTATGGTTCTATCTTTTATAGTTTAGGCAGCGTACGCAAAATAAGTAACTTTTCTGGTTGATTTTTTACACCTTGTGTCCGAAAAACCCAAATATTTTACGGAACCCTATTTTTTTCCAAAATAAAATATAGCCTATGTTACTCGTGGGTAATGTAGCTTTCGAATGGTGAAAGAATTTTTGAAATCGGTCCAGTACTTTTTGAGCCTATTCATTACAAACAAACAAACAAACAAACATACAAACAAAGTTTTCCTCTTTATAATATTAGTGTAGATAGAAATGTGTTTTAGAATTATTTTTTTTATCCATTGCAGCGAAATCCAAACATACTGTGCCAAATCTTTGTTCTCATCACTTTTCCAAAGTATCTCTCAATTAAGTTATCAGCTCAACCAATTTTATTCAACCTCATTCCAAATGACTATTATTATGCTACGTAGCGTCAGCAATTCGATACTGGGTCACATAACAAATTATTTGCTGACTGTATCACGTTATCCAATACTGCAATTGGACACACATTGACGCTTTCGTGACTATAATGCTCTACATTCGTGTTTGTACCTATTTTTAATATCTGGTACAAATGCGGCAATTCGCCAATCAGCATTATGTGGCGTGGCGCACTAACAATACGCACGGCAAAAATCGAGCGTCTATGGCTGGCATTATATGGTCCGGAATCCGGAAGGCCGGGGAAAATTCAGTGCATTGGAAATAGAGCTGAAAATCGAACACACAAGCGTCGAGTCAAATGTCAATGTCATATAATATGACACCTCGACACCTCCATTTTCAACTTAACATCACTAATTTCAGACGGATGACAAATTGTACAAAGAATTCAGTTTTCTCGTCCGTAGTTAAAATCAATATTTAAAAACTACTCCCCGACTACGCTTATTATATAGCTTATGTTATCCGGGCTAATTAATAAGAGTCTTTTAACCCTTCATTCACTAAGATTGGATCAGTAGTTTAGACGCTGCGGTGAAACAAACATACATACATAGACTGCCAAAATCATTACGCTTCCTTTTGGCTTCGCAGTTATCACGCAAAAACAGTACCTACCTACCTACCAATAAAATGATAATAATTAATGTTGAATATAACAGTTGGTGACATAAACTGTTTTAATATTATTCAAATAGATAGAGGTCAGTAAAGTATTTTCCTAAATTTAAAAAGCGTTTATGAGTTCTGTCGTGAGAATATTGTATTCTTTAAATACTAAAATCTAATCAGAATAAGCAGCCCAATCCATCACAATGAGGGTTTTTTAATTTGTGGCATCTGACAGCTTTTTGACACAAGGACCGTCGAGCTACCGAGCGCCGCCTGGTGAAAGAAAAAGAATCGAAAATTCTCATTGTCCGTATTTGATACCACTTACGCCACCAGATGACGCTTTGTGTGCCCGCTACCGGCAGAAAAAATATCAAACACCCTCATTCACAGCTAATAGGGTATTTTCCAAGTTTTTGAAAAGTATGTCAAATTGTTCCTAATACCAAAATACATTAGCAATTTGAACCATTTTTTGTGAATTTCTTTCTTTTCCTTGCAAATTAGCCTAAAAGTTTAAATTGATATTATAGGCGCGAAAACGCTATAATGAGTTGTCATGACGTCACATTCTTGTAACATTGTAACTGTCAAGTGTCAAGTGTCAAATTACACTGAAATTGCCAAATCCCAGAATGCCTACTGTTTACGTTTTTAAATAAATGTTTTTAAGCCTATTAAAAATACCTTATAAATGGTGCGTAGTGCCAAAATGCACTAATACGTCTATTAAAACACCGGGAAAAATCTTTGTGACCATACCAAAGAACACTGAAATGCGGAAAAAGTGGCTATTACTCGCTGACGCATGACGTTAATGATTCTGATGCTGGCTATTCTTTATGGAAATCGGGAGGCCATTAATAAAATAAGAAGAAGTACAAGAATATGACGTCACATTCCAATCTCGTGCGTTTTTAGTCACGTGGTCAAACGTGAAAAATTCATAATTTTATTTTTGATATTTTATAAAAATCATACATATTTTTGTGTAAAAAGTTGGTTAAATTGGTTTAAATTAATGTTTAGCGATAAAATATCAACAATCTGATGTATATTTTCATCATAGGATAATACCCTATTATTACACGTGTAAATTCGGCTCGTTTGCACCGCGCCGCCTGGCTCAGTCAATGACTTCACCGCGGGTTCGAATCCGGTTCGAACTGCCGCGATAAAATATCGCCAACCCGATAGGATTCACTATCTGTTGACATATTGTATGTATGTACACGTACACGTGCCGACTGAGGTAAAGAATTTCTTACATAATAATACTTTGTAGTCACGAGCACTGACGTATAATAATAATCTATAATATTATATACAAGGCAAAGCTAATTGACTGATGTATCAACCCACAGGCCAAACCATTAAGGCTAGAAATTTTAAATTTTGCACACGTATTTCTCTTTCAACCCCCCAAGAGTTTAAAATCTTATTTCACGCGGGCGAAGCTGTGGGAAATTAATGCTAGTATTATAATATACTAATATGTAATAGGCAATCGGACAATTTTTTTTTATTGCATAAATGAATAGTACTCTTAAATATGAGTAACTTCTCAGAAGAAACCGTATATCAAAAGTCAATATTTTCAAAGGTACAGCGATTTGTATAAAAAATTTCGCGAGCCTCCTAAAAACGCTCCATACTAAAGTCGACCTAAAAATTACGTCACTTGTATATGAACTATGAAGTAGTATATGAAGTATATGGCCGCAGGAATATATTTGTAAATATCTCCGATATTTGTGCGTTTAAGTTCATACTTACCATAATGAATGTTTTTGTATAATATGATGTGAGTAAACTAATGATGTAGGTTTTGTTTACCAATTTCGCAAAAAAAAAATTTTTTTTTTGGTATAAAGACTCACGAAATTTTGTATACAAATCGCTGTACCTTTGAAAATATTGACTTTTGATATACGGTTTCTTCTGAGAAGTTACTCATATTTAAGAGTACTATTCATTTAATTCATTTATGCAATAAAAAAAAATCTGTCCGCTTGCCTATTATGTATGGACGCGTCAAACCAAGTAAATCTGGTCCCGTGGTAAGTTCTCGAAGAACTTGTGTTACAGGTACCGCGGACAACGGAACTATATTTAATACACACACATCCATGACCCAGGAACACGGAAGAACTTTTTGTGCCTTCGGCGGGATTCGAACGCGCGACACCCGGCTTGAGCACCAAAGCGCTGAACCACTGAGCCACAAAGGTCGTCAAAACATTACATTATAAATTCGACGTTTACCTAAATTCTTACGACGTTGATGACATGTCAATGGTGAGAATAGATCTGACGCATGTGCAAGTGTGCATCCAGAACACATGCAGAGCATCAGCTGACGCTGGAATGCAACTGAGAATTTTATAAAATGACGTAAATGGGTCTCCAAGCTCCAGATTCAAAATGCATTTAGCGTAATACCTTGACGACTTTCCAGTGGACCGATTCATTATATTGAATGGCGAACGGTGAAAAGCACTCGTCTGAATGCCCGTCTAATTGTATAAAGAACTCTGCTGAGCTATGGTACAAAAAGTCTAGAGCTAACGGGCACGTAGACGGATGACGAATTTAACCCAATTCGTGACATCTGCCTGTCGTTACGGTTTTTGAATAGCTTTAAGTTTATCATTATTATCACCGACTACTTAGGTACCCAATCACAATCAAAATCTCGTTGGTACATGCTAGGGTATTATGGGATTATCGAGCCTGCGACCTCAAGCGATTTACAGCAACCCTTAACTACATATACATTTATAATACTATAATCCTAATCTAAATACCTATATAAAAGGCAAACCTGACTGACTCATCTATCAACGCACAGCCGAAACTACTGAACAGATTTCGCTGAAATTTGGCATACAGATAGTTGTAATGACGTAGGCATCCGCTAAGAAAGGATTTTTGAAATTTCCCCCCCTAAGGGGTTAAAATTTTGTATGGAAACCGAACTCCACGTGGACGAAGTCGCGGGCAAAAGCTAGTACTATTTAAACATGAAAGTTTCTAAGGATGGATGTACGTTTGTGACTCTGTTACGCAATATACTGCTAAACGGATTTTGATAAAAATTTACAGTAATATAGCTTATAGGTAGGTACATAAGAATAACGAATATTTTGGTACTTCGCGTAATAATAGATCTAATATCTGTAGGCCACAGCTTGGAATTTCGTGGTGCGCGACGTGACAGCGGCGGCAGGCAGTGACAGCAGCGAGGCGCCGCTCACCGTAAAATATGAGGCTTAATGTTCATCTTAATATAAACTATATGATCCGGAATCCGAAATGCCGTAGAAAATACTGAGCATTGAAAATAGAACTCTGCGCTAATACAATAGAACTAAAAAACGAACACACAAATGTCAATGTCATATACGACACTTTCATTTTCTAATCTATTGTAATTAGCGTAGAGTTCTATTTTCAGTCCTCTGAAATCTGAATTTTCTCGGGATCACCCGATTCCGGGATATAAGGTCCCAGCCTTAGTGCCGTAGCACACGTTCCGGTTGCCGGGTAGTCAGACGCGAAGTGTATGGCATGGCCATGTACACCGGTACGTGTGAAAGCTGTCGTACATGGCCATACACTTCGCGACCGGCTACCCGGCAACCGGAACGTGTGCAACTTATCTTCATTAATCGATAATTAATCTCACCGGACCACAACAAGTATGCTAGAACAGCCAAACCGGTCCGAAGACGCTAGACTTTACACAACTGAATCTATGCAAATATTATGTTATTTGAAAATATTAAGTATGTAGTATTTAATATTTATAGAGGAACAGCCTTTGCCCGCGGCTCCGCCATCGTAAATAAAGTATCTCGAGGGAACACTGTACGTCTATTTCGGGATAAAAAGTAGCCTATGTGTTTTTCCAAAACTTAAACTACGCATTCCCGACCACCTGGCAACCCTATTCCCAACACAAAAGAACAATCATTCGTAATCGAACCCGCCAATACAGCGCTCCTCAGCGCTTACGTAACTGGTAACAAAAACAAATATATCTCGCCACGTTCGCAAAACTACCCAACGTAAAAGATCCGCACCGCGTGCCTTCCATTCCGCTGACTATGTACACTCTTAGCAAAAACAACACGCTCCTACAATGCTGAGCTGAACGTTCAACCCCCCCCCCCCCTTCCCGTCCGTCCTGCCCGAGGGGACGCCCCCTAGCCGGAGGGGACCGCACTCCCCCTTCCCCCTCGCCGCTTACGTGACTCAGCCACTACGTCAAATTCGACTACGCTGCTGCTGACTTTTGTTTTTAACTTTTTCCCTCTGTAAGCGATTTAAAAGATATCGGGAGGTGCTATCACCATCAGCGTTGCGTATTTTGATGTGACATTTTCTCTGGTTATAATAATTCTAGTAGATTAATTTTGTATGCGACATTGCGTAAATGATAGAAGGCAAATTGGGACCTCCTACAATAGCATTAAAGGACCATCCTGACGGTCCCGCCTGCGAATCCTAAAAAAGTAAAATTAAAAATTTTAAAAACCCCCGACACAAAAAATAAACTCTAAAAAATAATAAATAATATTTTAAACCTATTATAATTATATTATCACATATAATATTAAGTAAGTTGAAATAATTTTATTTTCCAATCGTCGCCTCGTCGGGGGACCGCTAAAGTTTATAAAGTATTTTTACAACAACAGCTAATTAATTATTACATTTAAGTAGGTATGAGCAAATTTTTTTCGGAGTAAATTCTTTTGTTCATTCTGCGACTACACGTGTTTTTTTCACATAGCGGTCCCCCGACGAGACGACGATTGGAAAATAAAATTATTTCAACTTACTTAATATTATATGTGATAATATAATTATAATAGGTTTAAAATATTATTTATTATTTTTTAGAGTTTATTTTTTGTGTCGGGGGTTTTTAAAATTTTTAATTTTACTTTTATTTTATCCTTTTTAAAGTAGGTATAAATAATGATTACCTTACCATTTACATACTTTCAACATTATTGAAGTAACATGGTACCAAATTTCGAATCGATAGGACATGTGGACGACCCCTCATCAACTAATAAAGAAAAGATGATCTTCAAATGGCTAATCAGGTCATGGTTACCTTACCATGTTCTTTAAATATCGTTGAAGTAACACGGTACCAAATTTCGAATCGATCGGACATAAGAAAGTTAGTCAGATCCCCTCATCAACTAGAAAAGAGCTGATCATCTTCAAACGGCTGATCTTCCCACCACCAATTTTCTCATCAAACGAAGCTACGAACACTGTCGATTAATTCATCAATATTCTCTTTCAGTGCGCTTTCATTTGAGACCTTACTCGAGTATATTTGCACATTCGGATTTTCTTCCCCGCTTTCACCCCCCACAACTTTTAAACGACTCAACCGATTTTCATCAAACATGTATAAGAACACTCGCATGTAAGTCACCTTTAATACAAAAGAAACTAAATTGAAATCGCTTCATCCGTTCGGGAGCTATGATGCCACAGACAGACAGACAGACAGACAGACACACCCACAGACAGACAGACAGACCGACAGACAGACAGACAGACAGACAGACAGACAGACACGTCAAACTTATAACACCCCTCTTTTTGCGTCGGGGGTTAAAAATATATTACTTTAGATATATTATGTACCTATGTTGTTGCTGGATACTGAATAGGTATTTTCAATGATTATTTTTAAATTCGTGACATCTGACAGCTTTTTGACACGACAAGGACCGTCGGGCTACCAAGCGCCGCCTGGTGACAGAAAATTCGAATCGAAATTTCTTATTGACCGTTTTTGATACAAATTACGCCACCAGGCTAACGGCAGAAAAAATTTCAAAACCCTCATTGGAACAACAATTGTTACGACTGCCTTGTTGTTTCTACTTTAAGAGTTATGTACTTAACTTTTTATTTGTTCAGAAAAAATATTTTTCAAAGTATTTTTTTTTTCTTTCACCCTGTGTGTTACTTTGCAGTCAAAATACTTGAAATATTAAAGATTTTATTTAAATCTTATTGCATTTTTCTCATTGAAAAAATACCCAATAGTATTTACATTACATACGTAGCTATTTGTAAACGCCTCAAATTAATAATTATTACCAAATCTCACCACCGAACTTCAAAAACTTCCCATAGTTTCTCAACAATTCGCGCTTAGGCCTCGCCGGTAATTCGAGAACTTTCTATAACTTCCCCTATATATTATCAAGAGGGAATACTCCTCGAAGTTTCAACTTCCAAGAGACCTATTTCGACAAAGTTGCCAACTGGCAAGTTTTCGCAAAGTTCGCCGACTGTAACTTTGTGGGGGGGAAATAACAATTTTAAATTACTTTGCGGCAATTATTTCAGAGTATGAAACTATGCAACTTTTTTATGGCTTAAGTTTAATCTTAATTACGTTGGCTCAAACTTCAAAGTGGGCAGCTCCAGCTCGAGCCGAGATGAATAAGAAATTATGTTCCTGTAGGTATTTGCCAAAAGATTTAAACATTTAAGAATAACGTCTAACGACTAAAAAGTCTAAAAACTAAGGCCTTTTCATCCGTTAATGAATGATTTATACAGTTTTCTCCGAGCGAAGTAACCACTCTTGAAATACTGTAGTGCCTGGGACAGCTGGTTTTTAGATGTCGTATGGTTGCCCAAGCGCATACGGCATTCTTACAACATAGTCAGCCTAGTCCAGAGGAACGACTGGTCAATACGCCTGGGGCCAACCATGTGCGGGTTTCCTCAGGATGTTTTCCTTCACCGTTAGAGCGCGGCGTCCGTATAATGTACTTGAGATCTGAAAAAATCTCATTGGTACACGCCACAACCTGGGATTCGAACCTGCACTCTCGAGTGCGAACCAAACGATCTACCCACTAGGAAACGGAGCTCAACGACTAAACCTCATTATATTAATTGGCAATCCACTAGTAAATTTAAATGTGTACATAAGTCATAAATAAAAGTAAAAGGAAGCGGCGAAGCGGCTATTTCCGTAGTATTTCACATTAAACACAGACGGAAGACGCACCTCAGAACCTGGGACTTGGCAATGTGCTTTTGAGGTTTCGTGTAAGACGTGTGTGCTAGAAAAATCGGCCGGCCGGAGTCGGACTCGCGCACGAAGGGTTCCGTACTATCCTACCAATATTATAAATGTGAAAGTTTGTGAGGTTGGATGGATGTTTGTTACTGTTGACGCAAGAACTACTGAACGGATTTTGATGAAATTTGGTATGGTAGTAGGTTAGGGCCTGGATTAAAACATAGGCTACTTTTTATTCCAAAAAATACAGTTTCTTTTGAAGTACTGTATTAACGCGGCCGGAGCTGCGGGCAACAGCTATCTACAAAACGCCAAAAAATCACGTTTGGGAACCCCCTAAAATATTTATTTTATTGTTTTTGGTATTTGTTGTTATAGCGGAAACAGAAATATAACGCGTTTCAAATGAGAATAGGAACGTCAATGACCTTTTTCTGTCAAATGTCACTTGAAAAGTGCGAATTTCAGAAAAACTGATGTGCATATACAACATTTTCAAAATTGGATTATTCTATAAAAGCTGTTCCTCTGTACGTAGGTAAGTATATATTTTCTACTCTTTGAGTTTCAGTTGAGTTACACATTAACATCGCTGTCACTATGGACATTTAACTACTAATCAATATTTAAACGCATATTTCGGGCCAACCTCGCGTTCCGCCCGCGACATATTGCCAAGCGCGTTTCGGCGCCAAGTATTTAATACTAGTACACTTTCACCTTTATAACGTACACGTGCGATGCCAAGGTTGTCTAAATATGTCCGCGGTACCATTTGGGAGATCAATTATTTATTTTACGTAGGGCTGACCCCTTGACGGAGTACACAAAAATAAAAACGACAAAAATTCTGTATAAATTAAAATATCGTTACTTACATTAATCTATATCTTTACTAATATAATAAAGAGTAAAAGTTTGTTTTATTTGTTTGTTTGCATCGAATAGGCTCTGAAAATACTGGACCGATTTTGATGAAATTCTTAACCTGAAAAAAAAATGTACGGATTCCGCGAAATTAATCGCGGGCAACATCTAGTCTAGACGAATATAACAAAAAGGAAAAGATTGTTTGTTTGCATTAAAAAGGCTCCAAAAGTACTGGACCAATTTTGATGAAATTAGGCACAGATGTAGAGTAGACCACGGGGAAGGACATAGGCTACTTTTTATCGCGGAAAAACGGTGTACGGTTCCTGCGAAATTAACTTTTGCGCGCAATCTAGTTAATAATAAATTAAGTACAATTTCTAAAACTATTTCTTCTCTAAAACATCTAACGCCAAGACTAAGATCCCAGGTCCGCCAGACAACCCTTATATTGTTACTGATAAAATATATACATATGTACCTATATAATATTGTAATAATTAGTGAGAAAAATGAACGTATGCATACCCGCTAGTTCTCAGTCCATAAAGCATTATTTGGGGAAATAATTCTCAAGTGTCAACCCTAAATCGTAATTATTTCTACAGCAATTAAGGCCCCCACAGACGAGAGGCCGATCGTTTCAGCTGGAACTGACGTCAGTTCGGCCTGAACGGATTCGAGCACACACACGAAAAAAATCGCATCCAATCCAATTTACGTCAGTTCGGCCTGATCTGATTCGTGCCCACACACGGAACAGTCGCATCAGTCCATTCTGGTTTGCCGCGCGCTACGGTCGTGTTTATCAATTTTGTATTTAAACACCGCGAAAACTCATACAACGCTTGTACACGACACACGCCCGCACGGCCGCGGCTCGGGCAAGAACTGAAGCGATTTGTCCACACACTTCTTAGTTATTTTACAAAATTTTACTAAATTGAGTATTTTATTGTTTTATTTTTTATTCCTTGGTAGAAATTTAGTTATTAGTAGTGTTTAAGTAGGAAAGAGCCAGACAGTAATGATATGCAAAATAGCTACTAAATACGTAAGGTAAAAGCACTAATACTAGACACTTTAAGGACGAATCAAACTTCATTGCCAAATATAAAATGTATTTACCAAATAAGTACAGTTGCAATTACTTTTCCTGTTTGAGCAACATTTAGAAATTAACTTTTTCATATAAAATATTTGGAGACTGTTGTATTTTCAACAAATAATTACAATTTTCTAAGGTTTGTTGTAGACACTAAAAGATGACAGCGTCGAAAATCAAATCCACCAAAAATAGACATCAATTGGCACTAATAGTAGACAAACATCACATCAAGTTACCTATTTAAATTTAATGGAAAATTAAATGTTTATTTCAGCCTATCACCTGCAACAATATTTTTTGGCGTAATTTGAGACTTCTACTATTTGACTCTTTCTACTCTACAGTTTTGGTTTTATCACAGCATACCATTCTGTCTGTCCACGTTTGTAGCTTGTATTATCAATATAAATGGATGAAATTTGGTATAGTTATAGATGGTGTATAGATCTCGGTTTTGGCATCATAAAATTATAATAATTTTACATTTTAGGGGTGACTCTTCATACATGTGAAGTAGGGATGAAAAATATTTTTTCATTCTACCCCATCATGTGGGGTATTGTTGAATAGGTCTATTAAAATAAAGGTAAGGTTTTATATATGACTTTTTTACAAAGTTGACCATTTTCGAGTAATCGGCCTCCAAAGTGGTTTGTAAGTTGGTCCCCCCCGGTATTTCTAAACTATAAGAGATAGAAACTTGTAAGTTTCCATGCTGATAGATCATGCTAAAAACTCTTTAGAAAAATTATATTGAGCGAAATCGGACAATAACTTTTGAAGTAATTCGCAGAAAACCTATTGCATGTTGATAGTTACGGAACCCTCCCTAAACAAGTCCTGACATGCTCTTGGTTATTTTCTTTTCATCCATTTCATTCTTTTTTCTCTCCTTTTTATACTATTGTTTTTATTGTGTGGAAGAAACAACAGAGGGTACTTTTTTCTGTCTTCCTTTTAACTTCATATGAAATTAATGAATACTAATAGTATAACCTAATAGTTGACATCGAGTTTACCCTAATAGTTGACACTGTCTTCTTTTAGTTAGAATAGAGTAAAAGACACGAAACTCAGACAGGAACTTATTTTCTACAGCATAAGGCTAAATTTGTATTAAAATAAGCTAACAAATTCAGTTCGATGTAACCCTAGTAGAAGACACACGTGTCATCTTTTAGGTTTTGATTCATTTCTGGTACTAATAGTAAACACCACTTAAAATTTATACAAAAACGAGCTAAAATAACCAGGAAATGGTCCTAATTACTCAAGAATTTTGTACATTTTTAATATCGAATCTAACAGAAGCCAATAATCATAAATTTAAGAAAAAAATTATACCTGTAAAAAGTCAGTTGCCTTATGAAAAACGCTAAGAAATAAGCCCAACACGCCAACCTGCTTACATTGTTTATTGTCAACTGATGTCATTTTCAAATTTGCTTCTGAATGTTCACAAACTTTTGAGCATGTATCATAGATGTGACTAGGTGTCTTTAACATCAGTAGCAATGTTATTTTAATGATTAGTTTTCTTATTAGAAAACATTTTTCTTGAAAATGTCGTCTTTTAGTTCAATGTCGAGCATTAGTGCTTTTACCTTAATATTTCCTAGTATATTTTAATTTAATGGTAAAATTTATAATCAAATTCAAATAATGAAAAAAAAATTAATATAATAAAACCTAAAATGCAGTGGTTTTTGGGGGGCTTCAGGAATTCCTAAGTACCTTCTTTAGTAGTTTTAGTAGAAATCGATACGAGTTTAGTAGTTTCACAAAAAAGAGCTGGCAACACTGGAACGAATCGCTTCAGTCCGTACGGCCGCCTGATGCGATCTCGAAATTGCACACACACGATACGATTTTGCATCCGTTCAGGCCGAACTGAAGGCAGACCGGACCATGTATGGGGCCCCTTAGGTAGGTATAGAGAATATTAAAACGGTGGCATACAAGTTACGAGCTTTACGATCTATATTATATACCAAGTATGTACCAACCAAAGTAACTTAATACGATAATATTCATTATTATTAATATCAATTCACGGACAAAAGTAATTTATTATAATTTTATTACTAGAAAATTCATAAGAACATAATAGCTAATGATTCTTTAAAGAAATATTTGCATCAAGTAGAATGTTAATTCTTTGGTATTTAAGATATATTTAATTTAACAAATAATAAAACTAACTACAGTCACTAGGTACAATGTGGACGCACCTTAAAGTCTCACTAAACTCTAGCGTCCTGTAGACAGTTTATCGTCATACAATAGACAAGGTGACTGGCCCGCAAGTGGTGCGGAATTAGAAGGGTGAAGCGAACCGGATGTCATCGTAAGCATAAAGGGTTGAACTGACAGTTACCTTTTGTAACTAAAGACTAGTTCAAATCTGCTTATCCAGTAGGTTCGTTTAAAGTAGTGTACCTATGTACTAATCGTTATTGTATTTTTGTACTAATAATAATTTATAATATTCCTATTGTTAGATACCTACTATACTATAACAAATGTGACGAAAATTGTAAGGATGGATGTATGGAATATTTGTTACTCTTTCACGCAAAATCTACAGAACAGATTTTGATGAAATTTCGTATTATAGTAGTTTAGGCTCTGGATTAAAACTTAGGCATACTTTTTATCCCAAAAAACTACGATGTTCCTATGGAATACTTTATTTACGCGAGCGAAGCCACGGACAAAATCGAGTATTAAAAAATACGTCATATTCGTTAGACGTTGAATCAAAGATTATATAGGCTACATTTTATCCCAAAAAACTACGATGTTCCTATGGAATACTTTATTTACGCGAGCGAAGCCACGGACAAAATCGAGTATTAAAAAATACGTCATATTCGTTAGACGTTGAATCAATGATTACTACAATAAAGTAATCATGATTAACGCCCGAAATTAAATGATCAGTCTTAATCTCATTTTATCCATCTGAAATCAAGATTTCAATAGATTTCAACGACCCTAGGATTAACTTCACGTCAATTTACGTTAATTTTTGTTTGTTACTGTGATGGAAGTCATTCTAAGATTTTAGATACGTTATTAAATTCGAGCGTTAGTGTCCAAGCTTAGTTTTCACGATCAACGACTTTTGTTGACCGACTCTTATCACCCTTAAAATCAAATATTCCTCGATCGGAAACAGTAACAACTAATAATAAAACATTACAAAACAACAAACTACTGTTACAACAACGGGAAACTTTATTGTACAGTCGCGGCCAGTTGTGCGAAACTTTGTTCAATTCCCAATAACCACCTGACATGCGCTAACGACGTAAACTAGTGTAACTACGATTACTCTACTTTAAACAAAACATTTATTAATGTTAAATACAACTTTGTATTTACCGTAGAATATTTAGCTAACGTTTTGGATACTACCGGTTTCAACTTCTACATCATCATCATGATGATGATCGGTTATTTTTGGTCATAGCGGGTGTCCTGCAAAGTTTTTCAGAAATCCGATTCTCGTATTTAACTTTGACTGACAATAGATACACCTAATTAAAGTTTAATTTTGGGTCAAGTATATAGTTTAGGTCAATTTTGCTGTTACAACATATCGAGGTTGCACTAAAACTGTATTATTGTAAGATTTAATAAAAGTTTTAGGGGACATACTCGTACTTTCTGGCATTGCAAATAATATAGAATTATTCGAAAAATGAATATCATAATAAAATTATGTAACATAGGTTCGAGTTTAGACTTGAGACCAGAACCTCAATTCTCGTATTTAAAGAGTCAAATTTACTTTGATTGGATTGAAAGAGTGTAGCGACATATTACAATGAACGGATTTTATGACGTTTCGACCAATCAGAGCGCGTTTCACGTTGGTTTAACGTTCTTAAAAACACCTTTTGAGAGTGTAAGCGTTTCGGGACTTGATTGTAATTGTATTAATGCAGGTTTTATTTAGCAGAATTGCCCCCCAGTTATCTGTGACGGCTCCAACAAGTATTATAAGTGTGGCGGACCAATCAGCGAACAGTCCTGAATCGCGCTATGTAAGTTTTCACAGCTCGGCACTATATATACGACAGCTGAAATTCATACAAGTGGGCCTGACCGAGCATACCATCTCGCTCGGTCGGAGATCTCCTTTTGGGGCTTGCCACCATATTCCCACATAAGAATGTACCTAATACTATATAGAAACGAAGACAACAATCGTCTGTCTCAAGCCAATGCTTGTCGCATACTAATTATACACACCTCACACCGACAAAAAACAATTTTATCAGGTCTTTGACGTGTATAATGTATTTCCTTTCACCTGCCAAACGCTACCCATGTTAACAACGACTATAATATATTATTAGCGAATTTTGATACCGCCAAACCTAAGTGTACGAATATTTGTGGCTGACGAGGAAAAATTATTATTTATAGTTGGCACCCGTCACTTCGTTTGCGTAGAACTATCGGAAACGAACCCCTATTTTTCTAAACGGAACTGTGACGTCACTGACGTTCCCTAGAATTTCATACATTTGCATAGAACATCTATCTGTCGCTCTGTCGCGGCGCCACTGACGCTATAGACGCTCGCTTTGAAAGGCTAGCTTTAGATAAAATAGCCTATGTACTATTCACCTGCCAGTAAGTTCCGTGGAAATCGGACCAAATAATTTAATTATGTACGTAATCACCGAACCTACTATATTCATGACTTATTAAGACAATTTTCTAAACGGGACACTACGTATTATTTACTCAAACATAATAGGAATAACGCGTTTACATAAGTTTTTGTAAACAAAACTGAGTTATACCCTTTTACTACGACCTATATTTAAAACACGCATCGCTCAATTTCAGTTCATAATGTATCACACAAAAATCGATATCCGAACAGACCGAGTGCGATAATTAGAAACTTAATCGGTCAAATGGGGTGGCGGGCGAGAGGGGTGGCGTACAATGGGGGTTTACGTAACACGATTTACTAACGGGGCGAGCTGTAAATAAGTGTATTTTGAGGACAACATTTTGCAACTTTCTGCTAATATTATGCGAAAGTTTGTGTATACTGTATGTTTCCTTAACTTATATTTATAAATAAGAAAGTTTTTAAAGATTTCTGGATGCTGGATTGTTCGAGGAATTTATGTAAGCCCACTGGTACTTAATCTGAACCAACACATAGCCTAACTAAACATGCTAAACAGACGTAATAAAAGTAAAAAATGCAAAAACAAATTGTGAGATATAGTATATCCGCGATAAGTTTGAAGTGACTCATCAGCGAAATGCCAAAATTGACCAATGACGCGTCCGTAGGTACCGCTTGAATAGCTCACTTCAATTGGTGAATATGAATCCGGCCTGAGCGTCATTGGTCATTGCGCTGAGAATCAATTCAAACTTAACGCGAATACACTATAGCTTAATAAGTCCGCATAATCTTTGAAATTCTTAGCTGAGTGCTAACCATACTTTGACTTCCTTTGTTTCTTTCTTTTTATTTTTATTTACATTTCCTTTTCGGATTAAATAAACCAGTAAAATAACTTCATTCCCCGCACCTGCCGTTGTGGCTGACCGGTTTAAAATTAACGAATGAGAAAAAACGGTCGACCTTCCACTACCAAACTCTTACTAAAAGCAAATCCATTTTTGGCAATTTCTAGAACATTTTCGGCGTACAGTAAACGTATAAATCAAACTTACAAGAACGAAATTTCCCCGCGGTAAACAAATAGACAAGTCGATAAAAAATTCTCATAAAAGCACGTCCCCGTATAGTATTGGAGCTAACTAATCAATACATCGAACGGTCGAGCCGGTTTGTCTTGTAGGGTTGTCAACCGTACTGTAATAAATAATAATAATAATTTGAATTTTACTTCATTTCGTTTTAGCTTTTAATAATATTTGTTCCTTGTTGGTGTATCTATTAAATAAATAAATAAATTTCGGAATTCGGATCTGCTACTAATAATACTAATGCCGAAGATAGTTTCGAAATACAAGTTTTAGCAGCAAAAACTAAACAGCAAATCTATTATTTATTAAAAACAAAATTGTTTTCATAAAAAGAAGTGTATCATTAAGGTAAAAGCACTAATGCTCGACATTGAACTAAAAGACGACATTTTCAAGAAAAATGTTTTCTAATAAGAAAACTAATCATTTAAATAACATTGCTACTGATGTTAAAGACACCTAGTCTCATCTATGATACATGCTCAAAAGTTTGTGAACATTCAGAAGCAAATTTGAAAATGGCATCAGTTGACAATAAACAATGTAAGCAGGTTGGCGTGTTGCGCTTAATTCTTAGCGTTTTTCATAAGGCAACTGACTTTTTACAGGTATAATTTTTTTCTTATATTTATGATTATTGGCTACTGTTAGTTTGGATATTAAAAATGTATAAAATTCTTGATTAATTAGGACCATTTCCTTGTTATTTTGGCTTGTTTTTGTATAAATTTAAAGTGGTGTTTACTATTAGTACCAGAAATGAATCAAAACCTAAAAGATGACATGTGTGTCTTCTACTAGGGTTACATCGAACTGAATTTTTTAGCTTATTTTAATACAAATTTAGCCTTATGCTGTAGAAAATAAGTTCCTGTCTGAGTTTCGTGTCTTTTACACTATTCTAACTAAAAGAAGACAGTGTCAACTATTAGGGTAAACTCGATGTCAACTATTAGGTTAATAGTATTATTAGTATTCATTAATTTCATATGAAGTTAAATGGAAGACAGAAAAAAGTACCCTCTGTTGTGTCTAACACACAATAGAAACAATAGTATAAAAAGGAGAGCAAAAAGAATGAAATGGATGTAAAGAAAATAATCAAGAGCACGTCAGGACTTGTTTAGGGAGGGTTCCGTAACTATCAACGTGCAATAGGTTTTCTGCGAATTACTTCAAAAGCTATTGTCCGATTTCGCTCAAAATAATTTCCCTAAAGAGTTTTTAGCATGATCTATCAGCATGGAAACTTACAAGTTTCTATCTCTTATAGTTGAGAAATACCAGGGGGGGACCAACTTACAAACCACTTTGGAGGCCGATTACTCGAAAATGGTAAACTTTGTAAAAAAGTCATATATGAAACCTTACATTTATTTTAAAAGACCAATTCAACGATACTCCAAACGATGGGGTAGAATGAAAAATATTTTTCATTCTCACTTCACATGTATGAAGAGCCACCCCCAAAGTATAAAATTATTATTATTTTATGATGCCAAAACCGAGATTTATACACCATCTATAATTATACCAAATTTCATGCATTTATATTAATAATTCAAGCTACAAACGCAGACAGACAGACAGACTGACAGAGCGAAACTATAAGGGTTCATGTATTACGGAACCCTAAAAAGGAGATTTGAAAAAAGAAAGGAGAATAAACAGAAGAATGAAGAAGAAAGAAAGCTTAAGACTGTCAGAAATGTCAAAAGGCTGTGAAGAGAAATGGATAGAATGTAGAAACAAATGAAGAAAATAAGGAAAATAATCTGCCTAATTATTAACTTTCCTGGAAAAAAGAAGTTTCACTAGATTATTTGCGTTGTCCAAAAATATCAGACAAAGAGATTGAGGTTATGGTATGCTGCGATAAAACCAAAACTGTATTCAATGAAAATGAAAAAGATTATAATAGAGAAAGTGAATCTCAAATAGGTAGAAGTTCTCAAATTACATAGAAAAATATTGTTGCAGGTGATAGGCTGAAACATACATTTAATTTTCCATTCAATTTAAATGGCTAACTTGATGTGGTGTTTGTCTACTATTAGTGCCAATTGATGTCTATTTTTGGTGGATTTGATTTTCGACGCTGTCATCTTTTGGTGTCTACGACAAACCTTAGAAAATTGTAATTATTTGTTGAAAATACAACAGTCTTAAAATATTTTATATGAAAAAGTTAATTTCTAAATGTTGCTCAAACAGTAAAAGTATTTGCAACTGTACTTATTTGATAAATACATTTTATATTTGGCAATGAAGTTTGATTCGTCCTTAATGTGTCTAGTATTAGTGCTTTTACCTTAATTATTATTATACTATGCCTATTTTTTGCACTCTAACGGTCACACCAAGAGACATTTAATGCTACTCTATAAAAGTTCCTTAGTAGAGGTTTTGACATAAAGTCCATATATTTTCTGTCAAAATCTCTAATTAATGTCACCTTAAGTAAGCATTAAATGTCTCTGAGTGCGGCCGTAAGGTACTACATATATTAAGTGTAACTTGTGAGCACTATATTTATATTTTTGTAATATACTTAACTCATTTTGTAAAGTTCCAACATAGTTTGTTCAAAAAAACTATATTTTTAACTAAAATTGACAACCCTACTGTTAAACTTGTACGCGTGTGTATGTGTGTGTGAACGGATGTGGTACGTACATGGCGCTATTTATCGTCTATCGAGGTATCCAGTTTTAATCTTCGCGGTTTTTAAGGCCGTCCGACCGCTTCTGTGAGGTGTCATCTGTCAGCGAGGACGAGGCGGCTTTTTATAGGACGCGAACAGCAAAAACTCAAGCATCGTCTGTGGTTAATACTTAATAGTTAATGAATTATTACAGGTAGGTAGGTACGGTATTTTTAATATAAAAAAAACCCTTATACTGAGCGTCCGTTGGTTAGTGAATCACTGAATAGTGACCACTAGCATTCGAGTGAATACGGATTCGATGTTCCACGTGGCACGTACTGATGAAGTACGCAACGTAATGCAAGTTATCCTCATATTGAAAGAGACCCGTCTCCCAAGAGGATTTAGTGGTGGTTTTAGGGCTTATATAAAAAACTGCGATGCGACGTTGTTTAGAAGCCCTCGAGCGATATCATACAATACTTGGGTTTATCCGTCCCATCTGCCATGATACAGATATGTCTGTGGTCATGATTATCTCAATAACAAAATATTATGAAGCATCACCATGTAATTTTTTTATCGAAAACCTCTAGAAATCTATAAGGTTCTCGTCCAGAATTATGGCCTGTTTCACAACCTTCACTAATTGTCGAAAAGTTTATTCGGAACTTTTGTCGCTGCTTACTTTAATATCGAGCGATAGAGACAAAACATGGAATAAGCTATTTAACACTTATCAGTAGAGTCGCAAGACGCAACTAACGACCGAACGATTTAAATCTCTATTGATCACAGATCACAGTGAACATTGCGAGAGTAACAAGTCGGCCTAATATTACAACTTGTTTAACAAAGTTTTTAATGTTCTATACGTTGAGCTAAAATTGTACCTACTTACTACCCACAATTTTGATTGCGCATCTAGTAAGTATCTTGTACCAATAACCATGTTCTTTTTTATTCTATTTTTCTTTCATACTTATTGTATTCTAAGCATAATCATGATATTTGTACCATTTATATTGTAATTTTCTCATGTAACTTGGCTTTGGCTTTTTTGAGAAATAAAGTATTTTAAACCTATTCTAAAAGGGTCAAAAAGGGAGCGACGCCGCTGAAATCATAACTCTTGCAATTAAACATGTACCTAATTGTGTAGCGAATAAAGTTTAATTTTACATCGCTATCTTAAAAACGAGCCGCGGTGCTTCGCGCCTCATTTCTGTGAGCTGACCCCTCTGAAACCCTGAGGGTTAATTCTGCTAAATATAACAATTACGTCAGCAATAATACAATTACGTCCCGATACGCTAAAACTGTCAAACGGTATTCTCGTAAACGTTAAGCCAACGTGAAACGCGTTCTTAATGGTTCAAACACCACAAAATCAGTTTAATAAATGATAACATGTCGTTTCACTTATAATATAAAGTAAAATAGACGTCTACTTTAAATACGAGAATTGAGGTTCAGGTCAGAAAACGAATTATTGAATGTAAAACGCTAAACACAGAACTGTACTAAGGTAAAAGAATTTAACCTACGAATGATTCTCTTTTGGCACGGACTCAATGTTTTTATTTACATTCTATTCTAATAAGAATAAAAAGACTCTTTCGTCAATGACTTGCAAATTATGACGTGGCTTAATATCTTTATTTAGAACATCATCCGTATCTTTACATAATACGATACAATAAAGCTTCTCGCTTATTTACGCTCAGATCATAAAAAACAACCGAAGAGATTTTAATGCAGTTTTCTTCATTAGACAGAGTGACAAGGTTTACAATAATATGTATGAATTACGAGTTAACCCGTTACCCGGCAGAACCTGACATAACTATGAATTACTAGCTGATTCCCGCGGTTCCGCCCGCGTAAGTATTGTAACCCACGGGAACCTTATATGTCCCGCGATAAAAAGTAGCCGATGTCCTTCCCTATGGTCTACTTTATATCTGTGCCAAATTTCATTATAATCGTTTAGTAGTTTTTACGTGAAACTGTAAATAAAGTATCCCACGGGAACCGTACATCACCCCGAGATAAAAAGTAGCTTATGTCCTTTCTCTGGCTAGACTATCTGTGTACCAAATTTCATTTTAATCGGTTCGGTAGTTTTGGCGTGAAAGACGGACAAACAGACACACACACTTTCCCATTTATAATATTAGTATGGACAAACTACAATTTAGTAACCTTAGACTTTTCCTTAAAATCCTTTTACTCTTTCAATTTGCGTCTAAACAAGAACGACAATTACATTTCCTTTATTTCGATAAATATTTCTCGCGTGTGCCGTCCCTGAGCCCGGAGCATCGGGTGTGATTTATATCTCTACATACATATATGTACTATGTCTACATACTATCTACATAGCGCAATGCGACTGAGATCTTGACATCGTCAGAACGAGATAGGTCGAAGCGAATCTTGGTGTGCGTGTAACCTAATCTTTGTTGAATGTGTGAGTGCTGCCAATGCCTAAACGTGCTATAGATAGAATACCATATACGCTTGTGTGCGTGCGTGGAATGACGTGATAGCTATGGTTTATTAGTATTATGTGCGTTTCGCTACGGGAAATTGGGGATTGAGCATCAATAATTTTTCTATCTGTTGATAAATTACAAGACAATCTTCTTCTTCTTATAATATACTAGATGTTGCCCGTGACTTCGTGCGCACAAAAGCTAATTTTGCAAAAACCGTAAATTTTTCCGCGATAATAAGTAGCCTATGTCCTTCCTCATAGCTTACTCTACATCTGTGCCAAATTTCATCAAAATCAGTCCAGTAGTTTCCAGGGTTCGAGGATATATATCAATGGATATATATCATGATATATATCGGATATATATCCGATATATATCAAAGGACTTTTTATGATATATATCAATACAAAATTGGTATTTAAAATTTTATACTATTAAGTAATTTTTGGCGTCTGTTACTGTATTTCTACTTCCTTAATGTACCTATATGGCGTTGGAGCTCTACTCCAAATTCCAAACATATTCCCTACTAATAAGTTCTAAACCATAAATAGCAATAGCAACACTTCTGCCGGCATTAATGGTATCATCATGTCTGAAAAATTTAAGTTTTTGTTTGTGTTTACTCTATTATTTTTTACAAAGAAAGTAATTGACAAAGTACAGAAACGATTTTCCTTCATATGAAGCATTAAATAACTTTCGTATATATAGAATACTAGCTTTTGCGCGCGGCTCCGCCCGCGTAAATACATTATCCCGCGAGAACACTACTTTTTCGGGATAAAAAATATCCTATGTCCTTTCCCGGGACCCAAAGTATGTCTATACCAAATTTCATAAAAATCGGTTCAGCGGTTAAAGCGTGAAGAGGTAACAGACAGACAGACAGACACACTTTCGCATTTATAATATTATAAGTGTAAAGTATAGATAACTGTTTATTCAATCATGAATTTTTAGGCTATGTCTTTATTTTAAACAGAAGCGTTATCAGAGCCAAGCTATGATGTGTTGAAAACGCCGGATCTTTTATATTATGAAGATTCGAGACTGATAGATAGTGTTGCCCAATTCAGTCTTGGTCTTGGTCTCGCAGCAAGAGTCTCGCAAGAGTCTCGCAAGTCTCGCAATTACCTATTAGCCTATTGCAATTAATTAAACGTTATTTTAGATCTCAGAACAACGTAATAGAGTAGGTATTAAGTTACTTATTATATTACGTTGTTCTAATATCTAAAATAACGTTTAATAAATAGCAATAGGCTAATAGGTAATTGCGAGACTTGCGAGACTCTTGCTGCGAGACCAAGACCAAGACTGAATTGGGCAACACTACTGATAGATTTTATGTAAAAATTTCGGATTTTTTCGGATGATTTTAAGTACCTAAATAAATAAAACATTAAAAACATTTTAGTTTTTGAAGTAAATACCTCTTTAGCGGCGCTGTGCACTTTTCTTGGGATGGGTAAAAACTGTTAAGGGGCCGTCCATTAATCACGTGATGTTTTTAACTTTTGACCCCAGCCTTCCTAAGACGACCTATGACCTTAACATTTGACATTGTCTTTTGTCCTTTGACTCCAATCATCCCTATTACATTGACCTTTACGCTGAGCTTTACCTCCAATCCTTTATACAGATAATTAAAGAAATTCGTGCAAAATTATTCCCTAACCATTCCAAAATATCAAAAAATGCACAACGTTAATATTTAAGTTTTTACTTCTGACGGCACTCCCGGAGTGCAACCCGTCATTTTTTTTTAAATAATTCATTATATTTATAATTTAACACATATGCAAATAGTACCTATACATAAATAATACAATAAAATAATAATATGGCTTTCATACGAAATGGATATATATCAACATTTTGGATATATATTGGATATATATCATAAATATCCGATATTTTGATATTTATAATAAATATCGGATATTTTCGAACCCTGGTAGTTTCGGAGCCTATTCAATGCAAACAAACAAACTTTTCCTCTTTATTATATTAGTATAGATAAAAATGAACCGCTGTTCGTAAGTCTCGCTTAAACTGGAGAACGGTTGGACCGATTAGGCTAATTTTGATCTTAAAACGATCGTATCAGTTCAGGGAAAGTTTATATGTTGAGAAACTGCAGTTAATTTTGTCGGGACCGCTAGTAAGTCGTACATAAATGTTTAATAACGTACAAGTAATAGCCTACTTCTTTTGGAAGTTGGTTAAATAAAAACTGCAATCACAATGAATTCACAAGTCAATACATATAAGGAAAACCTCAGTGTAATTAAATATTATCTTCTGTTATAATGAAGATATAAGATTACATACAAGGTATTTGCATATATAAGCATGTTATGTGGGTGACATGCTTAGTTTTTGCTGACATCTAAATATACCCAAATAGGTACATAAGACATTCCTTAAATAATATGTGTCAAAAATTAATGATTGAATTTATGACTTGCCTATATTCAGTCATTCATATATAGGTAGCATTCAGTTTTAAGACTTTGTCTATGCGAGATTAGAAAAACTTAATTTTTGTATAAAACTGAATTTGTAATGAGACAAAAAACGTAGGCCTTTTCATCCATTATTGGATGATTTATACAGTATTCTCTGAGCATAGTAACCAGTTAACCACTATTGAAAGACTGTAGTGCCTGGGACAGTCAGTTTTTTGAATGTCGTATGGTTGCCCAAGCACATACCACATTCTCACAACATAGTCGGCCTAGTCCAGAGGGATGACTGGTCAATACGTCTGGGGCCAACCATGTGCGGACTTCCTCAAGATTTCCTTCACCGCTGGAGTGTCCGTATAATGTCCTTGAGATCTGACAAAGTCTCATTGATACACGCCACAACCTGGGTATTGAATCTGTACTCAAATGCAAATCAAACACGCTACCCACTAGGCCAACGGAGCTCAAATGTATAATGAAAAAAATATATTAATTACCTATTTTAGAATTAAATTATTTTATATGTGGCTGGATCCCATCCATATTACATCACACTTTAGTATGGCTGTACCTGTAGTTAGCATGTACTGTCACATCATGCCCCCCCCCCCCCCCTCCCCCACGTGCTGTGACGTAATATGTGGATGGATCCTTTAGATATTGTCTCAAATAATAATAATAATAATAATAAATTATTTATTCAACAAACACGCTCAAATTACACTACATTATCAACAAACATCGACATTAAACATAAACAATCACGATAAAATAACAATTAACAGTAAAATGAGTAAAACGAACATTTGCCTAAACCACGTAGAGAGAAAAAAAAGAACTTAGATTATACATATTAATATTAACAAACAGAGAAAGAATAGACAAGTCAAAATAGACAAAAAAGGAAGGTGTAAGGCAGTGTAATGCGAACAGCTGTCGAAAAGGACTCCACTCAGGTGAACGATCACGGCATAGTACACAACTATCCCGCAATCCCATGTATTCTGTGGAGCCTCGTTGTTGTCAGGCGATTGACAGATACACACTAGCGGCATTATATAATCATACAAAATAATAATAAGAGATATAACTACATACAATATTATATAAAATATATAATAATTACAACGAAATAAGATAATGCCTACCTACAGTACAAATAATAATATTAACTGAGAAAAAAACAGCGGCGACGAGTTTCCGCCTCATACTACCCATAAAAAAAATTGTTAGTTTAATACTACCTGTATGTTTATCAACTTACTAGACGTTTCCTTAAATGAAAAGAAAATCCCGCGGTAACCGCGCAATTTGGCCGATAAAAAGTAGCCTATGTCCTTCCCCATGGTCTAATCTATATCTGTACCAAATTTCATCAAAATCGGTCCAGTAGTTTCGGAGCCTATTCAATGCAAACAAACAAACTTTTTCTCTTTATTATATTAGTATAGATTAGGTACACGCAATAATTGTTCCCCTGCATAACATATAACTTACATAACAATGACTCAGATATCATTGGAAAGAACATTGTTATATAAAAACAGGTTTACATACCTGTGTGTCGCACATAAGAATATATAAATAAAATATTTTACTACTATAAAGTATATAAATATTTAAAATGTTTGCCCTTGAAATTTTTGGATATATATAAAGATTGTAACAAACTATTTAAGCAGTTGCTATGAGTAACAACTATTAAATAACAAGTAGTTCTAGCAATTTCGTTTCTTTTAGGAAGTTTACAATGTGCAATCATAATATTATTACTGTCACCATTTTTTTTTGAAATATTTACCGTTAATTGTAAATTAGCAGTAGGCTACTCCTTTTTTTTTTAAATAACTCCTTTTCTCCTGAGATCTGGCTTTTCGACATTGAGCTGGATTCTTAGGTAAATATGCCATGGGCATGGTTAACTACAACCGAATACTCGTAAAATTGAGCAGACATGAACCCTAATGGAGGAGATGTAAGAGACCAGTGATGATAGTAATATCATCACATCACATATGACACGTCATACTTTAGGTAGTTGTTTAATCAACTTTGAAATTTGGCACAGATGTAGACTAGCAAATATACTTTCAGGTGCATTATGTGAAGAGCTGTCAATTTGAAGTTACAGACACTTCAATTTTATTTATCTGTATAGATGTATAGATCTGTATAGATAAAATAATCAGTTTCTGCAAAATTAACTTTTGAGGGCAACATCTAGTATAATAGAAAATAGTCAAGCACAAATTAAAAGCTCAAAACACACTGGAAATAAATACAAATACACCAAATAGGTAAATAATGAAAGGCAAAAGTTTTAAATGAATTCTAACCAAACTTTTACCCAATTCAAAGTTAGTTAAGCGAGCCGAGTTCTAATCTAACTTTTCTAAGGGGACACGAAAACAATGTGGGGGGGTATTAATTATGTTTAGTCTGATGAAGCAATTGTTACAACTTATAATCCCCACACCGATTTAGGTGACAGTGGCCGGTTTCATTGAAACCAGGCTAGTTATGCAGGAGTTATTTTATAGTGCCCAAGTGTGTGTGCAGTACTTAAGAGCACTCTCTCTTTTGTTTACTCTCGAAACCCAGTGGGACAGATAACCGACACGACTGGCGAGAGATCAGACACAGGTCCGACTTTTTACATACCCATCCGACGCATGGATCTTTCTTGTCAGACAATCGGGTGATCAGCTTGCATTGTCCTAACTAAACCTGGAAACAACATTTTTTGTTGTTCCACTATGGGAATCGAAACCCACGACCTCAGAGTCAAGTGCCAAGCTCCAAACCACTAAACCACTGAGGCTGTTATGATTATAACAAAGCTATGTTTGATACAGTGTAGTTTGATAAAGTTTGATTTGTATTAAGAGATTCAATCTCTCCTATTTTATTTTCAATTCAACAATTGTAAAAGTTTGTGAGGATGGATGTTTGTTAATCTTTCACGCAAAAACTACTGAACGGGTTTTGATGAAATTTGGTATGGTAGTAGTTTAGGCTCTGGATTAAAACATACCGACTACTTTTAATCCCGAAAAACTGTATTTACGCAGGCGGAGCCGCGGGCAACAGCTAGTATAAGAGTGAGTTATATTTAGTGAAGTGTTACTTAATTATTATTAATGTTTTGCATACAACTTTTATATCACATTGAATAAATTAATAGTGATTAAAAAATGACTATGTTTTACATTTAGTTAGAAAATAAAGTGTAATACTTTACATAAGATTCCGTAAGTTTTCTATTTAACTTATCATTATGGTATTATACATAACTGATAAATGTTTATCAGACATATGACGCAATTTCATTTTGTAATGCATTCATCGTCATGGGGTAAAGTTGCAAATTCGTAGTTGTCATTCCAAGAACTTTCTACAACATGTAGGTCAAACTGTACAAGCAATAAGCAGCCACATGGAGGGCAAGTGGACATCCAGTATACTATGATACACGTTTATATGTAAATCTAGTAAGTTTAAGACGCTGGTAAACAGATAGAGGACAGGTATCCCAGCTTAGCAACGGTTACGGCGCTTTCTTCGTCAGTATGACGCTATCCAAATTTTACGAACAACCGTATGTTACGTACGATTCTCGTGAAAAAACTTGCACATCACATAAAAGGTACCTAATGGATAGCGTCGCAGGCATTGTAACGCTTAACTTACCGTTATAATGTAGAATCCAACAACAAAGAATAAGCAGCCACGCGCTCCAATTATGGGGCACACACAAATCACGAAACCACTTGTTTCTCCTGTAAAATTACTTCACTATATTGTTTGTATCCGTTTTTAACAGGTCGGTATATATTTTTAACAAAGTTTTTCAGTTCTATTCGATGTAATAAACACTTAACCGGGAAAGCGAACCTTGAAACACCGCCAGCTACGTACAAAATGGCGGATCGGCATAATGAAGTGACGCGGTGACGCGCCGACAAATTACAGATACAAAAACAGAAATTCTCTATGGTCAAATTGTCTTTTGCGAGTTTTTTTTTTTATTTGACGGTACAGTATTAAACGATTGCCAGTGTCCAATTAAATATCTTTAAAATAAAATTTTACCGGATTTTATTTGTTTACTTGTTTTCGCCCGCGGCTACGCCAGCGTATATATGCCAGCGAAAATGTATAGTATCCCATGGGAATACTCTACCTGTTTACTTACTTACTCTGTTTTAATTTAATCCAAAACCTAAACTACCTTATCAAACTTCATCGAAATCCATTCAGTAGTCTATTCTAGATGATTCATCTATCCATCCTCACAAACTTTCACATTTATAATATTAGTAGGATATGAATTTATATTTAAGTTGCCTGCATGGAAAACTTTGACTCGTCCTTAAATATAATAATAAAACACCTTTGTATCCCTTTCAGCCTTAGATTATATACTACAAGATAAGGCACGCGAGGAAATTTTCAAACAAAACTTTCTGCCAATTTTGGTGCGGGGAGGGTAACTCCCACAATGAAAACAAAATCACACATTCACAAAAATATTGTAATCGTTACAAACTCACACATTTATAAAACTGCAACACTAGCTTATTTATTTCACACAAATAAGACTCGCGCTAATATAACAGTGTAGCGTACGCACTAATACACTGACATGTTAAGTGATGTTACCAATACAAATTATATCGATATATTGTCGATATGAATTTGTATTGGTCACATCTTCGTTATTTGAAAATAATGTATTTTGTTGAAATAAAACCATTCCGAATAATTCCGATATACATATTATATTATATTACATGTAAAAGTTATGGCAGCAATAGAAAACTTCACATACATAAGTAGTAAATACAGTCTATTCACGTTAAGATTGCAATGAGTCGTCAGTACAAATTACAAATGTTAAACTGGCTTACCTTTATTGTCAAAAGTGAACACGAGCTAAGCGTCATTGCTTTCTAGACATTTGCACTGATGACTCACTGCAAACTTAACGCGTACCTATAGGCTGTATTTACCACTTATCTATGTGAAGCTTTTTAAAACCGCCATAGCTTCTACGTATACTATAGACTGCATATACGCACATACATACGCTAATACTCACATACGTAGATATTATTATGAACACTAAACATACAATTCTCCTTTTTTGCAAACATCAAAGAAAAAATAACCTAACCTAATCAAGAATATATTAGGACACGTCTAAGGAGGGTTCCGTAACTATAAACGAGTAATATTTTGTCAAATTACTTCAAAAGTTACTGTCTGATTTGGTTCAAAATATTTTTCCTAAAGAGTTATTAGCATAATCTATCAGCATAGAAAATTGGTAGTTTTTAAGTCTTATAGTTTAGAAATGCTAGGGGGGACCAACTTATAAATCACTTTGGAGGCCTCGAATACTAATAAATACTCGAAATACTCGAAAATGGTTGACTTTATAAAAAAGTTATGTATGAAACCTTGCCTTTATTTTAAAATACCTATTAAACGATACCCCACACGATGGGATAGAAATAAATAAAGTTCATCCCCACACCTAGAATATCTTATACGTTTAAACGAGCAATTCTTGTATATTTATGTATATGTATATAACCATGATCTTGGAAACGGCTCTTAACGATTTCGCTGAAATTTGGTATATGGGGGTTTTCGGGGGTAAACAATCGATCTAGATTAGTCTTATATTTGGGAAAATGCGTGTTCGTGTTTTAATGCGCTTTTCTTTCCACGCAGAATATGGTCGCTAATTTCGTCCTGCCGGCCACTGTCCGTTTGGTCCAGCGGGTTAAGACGCGAATGGCAAGAAACGAGTGTTACGGGTTCGAAACCTGCTCGGTGCCTTACTTTTGTTTTTTTTATATGTTCAAGTATATAATTATAATTTTTTTATTTTTTATAGTTTTTAGACAAGTTTAAAAAAATGTAGTTAATGTTTGAGATTAAACACCTAATCTACACAGAAATCGATTGTAAATAATAATAATTATCAGTTCACATTTTACTTTTTAAGTTTATGTAGATTATCACCTAAACACCACCCACCATATTACAATAAATAGTCACCCAGGTACTAAAATTATTATTATTTTATGATGCCAAATCCGAGATCTATACACAATCTATGATCTAGCTACATAATACTAATCTGTGATCTATGACTGTACCAAATTTCATCCATTTATATTCATAATTAGGCTAACGGTAGAAGCGCGGACAGACAGACAGACGGATGGACAGAGCGAAACTATAAGCGTTCCTCAAGTATTACGGAACCCTAAAAATGAACTGCGCTTCAAACTAGGAAAACTTGTGTCCCTCTGGCTGGGAACATCTTGATTTTATAACGATACCCCATAATCCATATTTCAAACATCCAAATAAACTGTTCAGCCTTTCAAGTTTCAAAGTTGCGGTAGGGTAAATAATAAACATCACATACATACATGCATTGCTTGATCTGTCGTATAAAGTGTAAAAGCAATCCAATATTTTTACATCACAAAATATAAAATTAGTTTACCAAGAAAAAAATTAATTTTTATCGACATCGTTATTCTAGTGATTGTCACGTCACTCAAAAAGTAATAAAAAAGTTCCGCCATGTTTCGAGAATTAAGTGCCAGAGTAAAATTCGAATCTATTGCATAGGAAATAAAGACTAAAATTCTATATCTAACAACAATAGTCTCGTGGGGAGTACGATCGAATATTCTACGATTATCTGTCTCGTGTACACCGCTATTCGATACATCGTCGATTTTTACGAAATTACATTTAAATAGAAATATACAATAATTAAATAAAAAAATACTCATAAATGAAAGGTTATTCCATCTTTTTTAAGATTCGACGTGTTGGACTTGTTTTTACAGGACATAAGAGCACAAATCGGCATTTTTAGCGGAGCATTTCGGACGTCCTTTCGATGCTATACCGATGCACATAATGATTAAAATCGATTACGCAAATAGTTTTTATGAACGCATTAGATTCAAAAATCTTATACCTCGGCAGAGGGGAAAGCTCATGTAAGGCGTATCCCGTAGTATAAGATCTAATCTTTCAGCAAATAAACATTTTGTTTTTGTATCTGTTTTCATACAATTCTTGTTTTTTTTTATTATATTAGCTTTTTCCCCTGGCTCCGCCCACATAAATACAGTATCCCACAAGAACAGTGTACTTTTTCGGGATAAAATGTAGCCTATGTTCAAATCTAGAGCCATAACTACTACGAACCAAATTTCATCAAAATACGTTCAGTAGTTTTTGCGTGAAAGAGTAATAAACTTCCATCCATCTTCACAAACTTTCACATTTAAATGTTTATAATAATAGTAGGATTATGGTACTCAGGAATATGGTTTCTATTAAACTAATAACAGAAGCTCCGATTTGACTGGAGCCGACCTTCGGGTGATCGCGACCAAATCGGAAAGTGTCTAATAGAGTGGTCGGGTCGACATAATTACTATTAATACCATGGATATAGTACCTAGGGATAGAAGACTCCGAATTTTGTAATTGCTAAAAAGAACTGTATTACCTTGGTAATAGAGTGTATTTCACAATGCACGTATCATAGAGGCAAATCCGAGCCGAGCGAGATAGCCAGAAGCGAGGCTGTGTGTCTCGTTCTTGCATGTTGCCAACCAGAAAAATGTTGATATTTATAAAAAGTAACATGGAAAATCTTAGATAAAACGAGTGTACTTTATTATTATTTTAACAAATGTTTATAACTATATCATATTCTAATTAAAAAAGTTAGAAATAGTCATTTAATCTATACTAATATTATAAAGCTGAAGAGTTTGTTTGTTTGTTTGTTTGTTTGTTTGAACGCGCTAATCTCAGGAACTACTGGTTCGAATTGAAAAATTCTTTTTGTGTTGGATAGTCCATTTATCGAGGAAGGCTTTAGGCTATATAACATCATGCTACGCTCAATACGAGCAGAGCTCCAATCAATAATGTTTCAAAATCGGGGTGTTTTTTTCCCTTTTGAGAGCTTTCGCTGCGTACGCTGCGGAAACGGTTAAAGTTTCGCTAAAATTAAGTATGACAGAATTGTTCCCCTTTAAAAGTTCTAAAAAAAAGTCCGCGACAGTATATGTCTATCTTTTAAGGTTGGCTCACAATAACCTTTTTATGCTAACCAAATTTGTTCTAAAATTAAGCATTATTTGTGAGGGTGTTTTCATAAAGATGATATTAATCCTTATCCAAATAAATACGTTATTAATTACAAGCATTTAATTTAGAAGAAATTTGCCATTTACATCATTTGATTTCAATAAGTATTTTAGAAGATATCACAGTAATAAAATAATCAGCGCGCAAAATGATGTGCGGCGCGCTGCGGGCAGTCCTGAGTCGGGCAAGCGCTCCTCCTTCTACGTAAATGAAGTCGCGGGTAAATTTTAGCGATATTCCAAAGTAACTATTCCACGCGGACGAAGTCGCGGGGAAAAGCTAGTACTAAATAAAAATGCAGTTTACATTAAATCCTTTTCCTTCTTTTTTTATTAGATGGTATCATTCACAAGACAATAGATACTAGTGATGTAACGAATGTCTCTTTTTTAGCATTCGCGAATGCGAATGCGAATATTCAGTTTTTGTTCATATTTGGCGCCAATTTGTCGCGCAGTCGCGTTCGGACAAGGTTCGTATCTTCCGAGTATTGCCGAGTTCATACGAACTCATCTATGATCTAAAATCTAAATAAAGCGTCATTCATTCCGCTCCGCTCACTCAAACTTAAACTAAATTTTTTTATTTCCATGTAGGTTATGATAGAATTGTCCTAAATGATGCCTACCACCGGTTCGGAAACTAGCCTGGCAAGAAGAACCGGCGTAAGAAACTCGCACATTTGCTTTTGTTTTCTGATATTCATATTCGCAAAACATTCGCAAAAATTTTGCGAATGCGAATGCGAATATACAAAAATGTGCGAATATTCGCGAATGCGAATGCGAATGCAAATATTCGTTACATCACTAATAGATACGCCATTACACATATTTTATGCTGAACACCGGATAATATTAAAATTGAAAATAGTTTTTATTTCTTACTTCATGTATCTCCGTGTTTTTATTATTTATTTGATGATTTAACAGTCAAAATGGTGAAAAAATGTTGTGTATATTCTTGTCGAAGTGAAAGTTATGCTGGTTGCAATATTTCGTTTATTAGTAACATTAGTAAGTTAATTGTTAATGTTAATCTAGTTATTCTAGTATAAAAGTGTTAACATTAAAGCAACTGACGTTATTAAGAGTTATAATTAATGTACTACGTTTTGTTATAAACTAGTCAGTAGCGACTCGCCTAGAATCGTAGTAAGTACTGAGAAAAAAACGTGTGAAGTCGAGTAAGGCCTTTAATGATAATATAATATAGTTTTTATAGATTTCCCAACAATGAATAAATGCGACAAAAATGGCTCAATAGTGTTTAAGTAAGGCAGAGAATTACATAAAAATCTGTTACATATTAATGTAGCCGTCACTTCAAACCTTCTTGATTTTACACTATTCAATCTAGTCGACTTTTAAAGCCTCAGCTGTATGTCATTCAGTGTTTCACAATTTGTCTCACACAGCTTTGCAGTTTGCCACAGCAGAAAATATTATTGTCACCCTACTAGAAAGGGACACACGGCCTCTCTTCCAACCTCTCGCTCGGCTCGTTTTTTTGCTCACAGTTCTCGGTCCTGTTGATATACTAGGTCCATTATTAATACTCATACAGCTGGTTGGACGTGGTCGGCTCACCGCGCCGGCGCGGCGCGGCGCACCCGACAAACCGACCGCCCAGCCAAATTGGTACGTCTGGACTCTGGAAGATTCATTCCGGCCGAATGCAGCTGAGTCGTATTCGTATGAAGTATGAACCGCCGATGTGGGACTTCAACATGAACGACGAGGGGAATGCGATTACAGAACGCGAAATAATAAATTCAGAGATGTACAAAATACTTTCTGAAAAGTATTTAAATACAAAATGCAAATAATTTTCTAGAAGTAATGTATAATGTGAAAGTTTGTAATGGGCGGATGGATGTTTGTTAGTTATTACTATTTTACGCAAAAGCTATGGATTTTGATGAAAGAAGAAGGGGCATTTTTGTATGGAGCCCGACCACACTACTATAGCACTACATGATGATACGTTTCTTTCCGTGTTGATATTCAGATTGAACACAAAGAGTGAGCGGGCCGGTATTCAGTGCAGTGTAATAATCGGCGCCCAGGTTGCAAAGGGCCATAAAGGCCACGCCCACCCTGACTACCGGGCCCTGAATATCGTGTAGTGTTAGTGAGATATAATACCCGCTTTCTCTTGGGAACATTGTACGATAGTTAGCCAATTACTTATTTTCTATGTTTTAATGAGGAGGAAGAAGAATCAACAATGGCGAATATTATCATAAGTACCTATGTCATATGAATAGTCATATGTCATCCGACATCATTAAAAAAAAGTCTTTATTTTCAATTAATTGTGGACGTAATCTCTAAAGTAATTATTATATTTTAACTATAAAGTATAACTGAATCTTTATGTGGCTATAATTTTATTATTGCCTTTGTTAAATTGCTAAAAGTCTTTTATGATTTATTTTGCAGTTTGAAATTCTCACTGTATTCAAAGATCAGCTGAGTTTTGTTTTCATTGTGTTTTGAATGGCGTGTCTATAAATTACGCTAGGCGTGTTCAAAAATAATCAAACATGTCGAATATGAACGAAATTAAGTCTTTAGAACACGCTACGTTGAAGGTAAGTAAAAGAAATAAATGATAAATCCCTATTTAAATCTATGCCTACATAAAATAACTTGATTTATATATTAATCTAAGAGTTGAATGACAACTCGACAGGGGTCCTAGGGATTCAACAAAACAACTATCGCTTTTTTTAATGGAAATTGAATCGTGGATTGAATTGATTTTTATATTGTTTATATTTTTCATACATAATACATTACATACTTAATATTAAAGGCAGAATTTTTTTTTGGTCACTTGCTTACATTTTAGGGTTCCGTAATACACAAGGAACCCTAGTTTTTACCTTGTTTACTTAACAAAAAGAAAGTTGTTCAAAGATTGCTGTTTCTATACCCTATAATATATATCAGTGTTTTTTAACTTTTTTTCATGACACAACCCCTTTAGTATATAAAAATATTTCGTGACCCATTGCGTTTCCAAGTATTTTATTTTGTGACAAATATTCAATCTTTTTTTTTTTAACTCCTATTCTCCTGCAATCTGTCTTTTCGACATTGAGCTGGATTTTTCAAGGAAATATGTTGTGGGCGTGTTTGGTACAATATCCAGTGATATGTCCATATTTGTGCTAAATCTTCGTGCCGTCAGGTCCTGTGGAGCACATCTTTTAATCCTTTTGAAGGTTGAATTTGGCTCTTTGCTCATCAACTCCCTAGCCAGGACGTTGAGGTGATAAATAAATGATAAATCCCTATTTAAATCTATGCCTACATAAAATAACTTGATTTATATATTAATCTAAGAGTTGAATGACAACTCGACAGGGGTCCTAGGGATTCAACAAAACAACTATCGCTTTTTTTAATGGAAATTGAATCGTGGATTGAATTGATTTTTATATTGTTTATATTTTTCATACATTACATACTTAATATTAAAGGCAGAATTTTTTTTTTGGTCACTTGCTTACTTTTTTGGGTTCCGTAATACACAAGGAACCCTAGTTTTGATTTGTCCGTCCGTCTGTCTGTCTGTCCGCGCTTCTAGCTTCTGTAATTATGAATAGAAATGGATGGAATTTGATATAGTTATAGATTGTGTATAGATCTCAGTTTTGGCATCATAAAATAATAATAATAATTTTAAGGGGTCTCTCTCTCTCTCGCTCTCCATACATGTGAAGTGGGGATAAAAATACTTTTTTCATTCTACCCCCTCGCGTGGGGGGTATTTTTGCAATTAGTCTTTTAAAATAAAGGTAAGGTTTCATACATGAATTTTTATAAAGTTGACCATTTTCCAGTAATCAGCCCCAGCCTCTGATTTTACCTAGTCCCTTGTAAAGTCCCTAGCATTTCTAAACTATAGGAGATAGAAACTTGTAAGTTTCCATGCTAATAGGTCATGCTAAAAATTATTTCCGAAAATTATTTTGAACGAAATCGGATAGTTACTTTTGAAGTAATTTGAAAGAAACCTATTTCGCAGTGATAGTTACAGAACCCTCCTTAGACATGTCCTGATATATCTAACAACAATGACTTGTACTATGGTAGAATAATGTGCAGTAGAAATTTTATTGTCATAGAAACATTATTTTATTAAGTTCCACGTTCCAAAGTTTATATGTACAACTTTAAGTTAACATAGATTAAATTACAAATCCATAGTAGGAAATATAAGGAAAAGCTAGGTACAAAGGAGCTTAGTGTTTGCAAGTTGCTAGGCAATAAGTTAATATAATGATTTTAAATTATATCCCTTAACACAGTATGTCTTTCAGCATAGGCATCTGTCCACTGTTTTCTATCCTTTGCGACCTGTCTCCAATTTGGTCCTGCTGTGAGCTTTAATCATTCATGATTCATCCTCCCACCTGTGGTACTCTCTGCCTCGGTTTCTCCTGCCATCCCTTGGGTACCAATCTGTCACTTCTCTACTCCACTTTTTTTCTCCACGTTTTCCCAGCAACTAATTGTGGTGGCAGTATTAGGCATCAAAAAAGTTGTCGCTAAGTTTGTTATTTAAATATTATAGATTATTATTGTATATATTTTTTGTTTTTGTTTGCTACAATCTGTCTCCTTTGCATGGGACATTCAGCAGTATTTTGGTTGGTGCTATTATTGGCGCGCTCGGTATGTGACCTGTGTTACATCCTCTTTTTTAGACAGCAATATTTACTGTCATTGCAATATTATGTCTTGGGGTATTTTGCGCTTTAGTCATCTCGCTTTGTTGTGAGTTTCCATTAATGACTGTGCCAGAGCGTTTGGATGCTGTTCGATGCGTTATTTATGAGATTTAATATGGCGTACAATTTCTTGTTTTACAGAGGGTATACACAGGTCCCGGTGTAGCAGTTCATTTAGCACGAACCAGGAAGAGTTGGTTATCATGCACAGCGTTTTGTTTTGAAACCTTTGTATAGATCAGTGTTTTTCAACCTGGGGGTCGCGACCCTAGGGGGTCGCGAAGCTTCTGTAGGGGGATCGCCGGAGGTCGAGAGAACTTTAGTAAAAAAAACAATAAAGATTAAAAATATTGATTTATTAAGTACGAGAATTTTAACAAAAGGATATACTCATAAATCGATCATCGATATCATCGATGTATGTAATTGTAAAATAATGTGTTTGACGTACTATATTATGTACTTATATCCAAATCCTAATTATGGAGACGCATAAAAACGTGGTGTGGAATGAATATTTATAACACTGTAACATACACATACATACATCATAAAAAAGCGAAGGGTCGGGGGGTCGCGAAATATTTTTTCATACAAGGGGGGTCACATCACGAAAAAGGCTGAAAAACACTGGTATAGATTATTATATAGGAATATGTTTGCATAATTAACTTACGTTTTAATACATCAGGTACCTTACGAGGTGTTCAACAAGAAATACCGGAACGCACAGAGAGTGTTGGACGTGGAAGCTCGTCACGTCTCCTCGGCCGCTGACAATGTAGATACGGCTGCCAAAAAAGGCAGCTCCGCTAAGGAGATTGACGCTTTGCTGGGTGGTATGGTGAGTATCACATGTACATTGTACATCTTCATCTATATCTTCTCTACAGAACCCTAATGATAGATCATTACGGTTCTGTAACACTCAAGGAACCCTTATAGTTTGGCTCTGTCCATCTGTCTGTCTGTTTATCTGTCCGCTCTGTAATCATTGTGAATATAAATGGATAAAATTTGGTACATATTAATATAATTTGTATAGATCTCGGTTTTGACATCATAAAATAACAATAATTTTATATTTTAGGAATGGCATGGCATGTGAAGTGAGTAGGTATGAAAAAAGTTTTTTTATACCCCAACGTGTGGGGTGCCGTTGAATAGGTCATTATAATTTATGAGTAAAAGCAAGGTTTGCTCACGGTTACGTTATTTTGAACTACCTACGTTAGAAAAGTATTGTAAAATAATTTTAAGTGGTACTTTTGAGTGGTAATGTTAAAAAGAGAAATTTATAATTCTAGTGGTGTATTTATGGAATTACATTAAGAATATGTACTAATAATTCTACGTACCTACTACATGTAAAATTTTAGTAAGAGGGAATTTGAATATAAAGGGGGAGTTACAAAAGATGTGAAGTGAGAAATATGTGGTAATGTAAAGAGATTTTAAAGCTTACAGTTTGTTTAAGTGCATTATTTAGGATTTGAGGTCCATTTCGCAATCCTACTAATATTATAAATGTGAAATTTTGTGAGGTTGGATGGATGTATGGATAGTTGGATGTTTGTTACTCTTTTACCCAAAAACTACTGACTGGATTTGATGAAATTTGGTACGTTGGTAGTTTAGGATCTGGTTTAAAACATAGGCTGCTTTTTATCCCGGAATAGAACAGTATTCCCACGATAGTAAATTTACGCGGGCGGAGCCGCGGGAAACAGCTAGTTATAACATATGTGAAAGTTTGTGAGTATGGATGGATGGATGTTTGTTACTCTTTCACGCAAAAACTACTGAACGGATTTTAGTGAAATTTGGCATGATAGTAGCTTAGGCTCTGGATTAAAACATAGGCTACTTTTATCTCGAAGAAGTAGTGTTCACGTGGGATACTGTATGTACGCGGGCGGAGCCGCGTGCAACAGCTAGTCTTCTAATATGTCGGATAGCTTATTCGGAAGATTTGTCACTGCTTACTTTATTCATCAGCGGATCGTGGAGAGCCGCTTCGTTACGTTGAATGTAAGAGGAGGAATGGATGGTAAGAATGAAAGTGAACGAAGCGAAACGAGTATGTAAGGATCGTAGCAAGTGGCAAAAAGTGGTCTCTGCCTACCCCTTTATGGGAAAAAGGCGTGATTATATGTATGTATGTATGTATGTATGTATTACTTTATTTAGAGCGACAGAGACAAAACATGCAAATAAGCTATGTAACACTTCAGCAGATTGTGAGACCTTAATCTAAAAGAGATGTTCAAGAAATGTATGAGGCCTGGGCCAGTCCTACGTACCTACAGTATATGTAAATATAGCTACATAATATAGTAACCGTTTCCTATTCTTTATTTTGTTTAATTTCACTTTGTTTCCATGTACATTTAAATTAACTTCGCCAAGGAGAGCAACACAAAGTAAAATAAAACATGGCGGATCAGATCAGAATTAACTAAAGAATGTCATAATGTCAATGACATGACTTTTGACAAAGAAAGACGTATGGTCGTCGTCGTACGTCGACATTCAAGACGACGTCTCTTTGTAAAACTGTCTACTACGTCAAAAGTCAAGTCAAAACAACTGTCATGGCCGCCCTAAAAATAGTGTTCTCGCAATAAAAAACTCTTCAAATAATCATTTTTGTACGCATGTACCCTTCTTCAAATTAATTTTTTCGTATTTTTATGATATTCCCATAATTTTTTCCTATTAACCTATGTAGTGTACATAGAACTGGCCCAAAATCAAACATCTCTTTTGTTCTTACCGAGTGCAAAATGTTTAAAAGAATATGAACATTCAAAAAAATTGTTAATACTGTGCTTTTCAGGTAGAAAAACTAACAACGATGAAACGCAAAGCTTCCGAGGCGATAACAGAGGAGGTGCAGGCGGCGTTCGTGTGTAAGAAGAGGCTGGAACATCTGAAGGAGCAGGCGGAAGCGCTGGCCGATCCTAATGCACCGCAGGTTAAGGTAGGAGAACACCCGGCCAAGTGCTGGCTGATCCCAATGCACCGCAGGTTAAGGTAAGAGGACACCCGGCCAAGTGCTGGCTGATCCTAATGCACCGCAGGTTAAGGTGAGAGAACACCCGGCCAAGTGCTGGCCGATCCTAATGCACCGCAGGTTAAGGTAAGAGGACAACTGGCCAAGTGCTGGCTGATCCTAATGCACCGCAGGTTAAGGTGAGAGAACACCCGGCCAAGTGCTGGCCGATCCTAATGCACCGCAGGTTAAGGTAAGAGGACACCCGGCCAAGTGCTGGCTGATCCTAATGCACCGCAGGTTAAGGTGAGAGAACACCCGGCCAAGTGCTGGCCGATCCTAATGCACCGCAGGTTAAGGTAAGAGGACACCCGGCCAAGTGCTGGCTGAGCCCAATGCACCACAGGTTAAGGTAAGAGGACATCCGGGCAAGTGCTGGCTGATCCTAATGCACCGCAGGTTAAGGTAAGAGGACACCCAGCCAAGTGCTGGCTGATACTAATGCACCGCAGGTAAAGGTAAGAGAACACCCAGCCAAGTGCTGGCTGATACTAATGCACCGCAGGTTAAGGTAAGAGAACACCCAGCCAAGTGCTGGCTGATACTAATGCACCGCAACCGCAACCGTTAAGGTAAGAGGACACCCGGCCAAGTGCTGGCTGAGCCCAATGCACCACAGGTTAAGGTAAGAGGACATCCGGGCAAGTGCTGGCTGATCCTAATGCACCGCAGGTTAAGGTAAGAGGACACCCAGCCAAGTGCTGGCTGATACTAATGCACCGCAGGTTAAGGTAAGAGAACACCCAGCCAAGTGCTGGCTGATACTAATGCACCGCAGGTTAAGGTAAGAGAACACCCAGCCAAGTGCTGGCTGATACTAATGCACCGCAACCGCAACCGTTAAGGTAAGAGAACACCCGGCCAAGCGCTGGCTGATCCCAATGCACCGCAGGTTAAGGTAAGAGGACAACTGGCCAAGTGCTGGCTGATCATAATGCACCGCAGGTTAAGGTAAGAGAACACCCGGCCAAGTGCTGGCTGATCCCAATGCACCGCAGGTTAAGGTAAGAGGACAACTGGCCAAGTGCTGGCTGATCATAATGCACCGCTGGTTAAGGTAAGAGAACACCCGGCCAAGTGCTGGCTGATACTTACAATAGATGCGTACCATAGATGGCTGTAAAGAGAAAACTAGCACAATTCAGTTTAAAAACGCAGTAATAGAGTTGCAGCAGTTAATTTAATAAGTTAAATACGACGAATATACGATAAACTTTTTTTCACAATATACGATAAACTATTATCACTTCCGCTTCCGATTCCGCTTCTGCTAAGATTTAGTTGTGACATCTGTTTCCGTTTCTGCTTCCGTTGTGACACTTCCGTTCCATGACTAGTTACTTCTACGCAAACGAAGTAGGGGTAGCGTGTAAGCTAGTACTACTTAAGAATATTAGATAATGAATACTCCACTATAATATCTCTGTCACTTTCTGTTAACCGGTTTAATGTATCGTCTATCTCTTTCGCAGACCACGATGAACCAATTCCGCAAAGTGCGCCTGGACCGTATGATAGTGGATTACTTCCTACGTAACGGCTATTACGACTCCGCCACCAGGCTGGCCGACGCGCGCGGGTTGAGGGATCTCACTAATGTCGGTAAGTGGATATTAAGTTTTTATATCAAGTGAACAGATCATCTGTAGTGTATGCCAAGAGTAATTGGCTATGTTCCGTCGAAAATAGCGCTTAGTAACGCTAAAAACAAAAAAAACAGATTATCTCCCAGGACACGTTAGCTAACTTCAATACTGCTAACATAATCCGCCATTTTACTTATTAAAAAAGTACGGTTTAAAAAACTTATTTGCATATCAATAATAATAGTCTTCCATTGAATTTAAATAAAAACGTTAAATAGTAGTAAGGGTCCATCCACATGGTGATACGTGGTGAGGTTTTATACTACCCCCCCTCGCCCACCTAAGATCACGTGTATTTTTTTTTACATAGTAAGCAGATCATGTTTGAAGAAAAACTTCTTAAAAAACAATTTAATCGAATAATTTAAGCAAGTAAAAACTATACGAGTCATTTGTTTTGTAATAACAACACTACGAATCTACAACCGATAATAATTTCGGTATGCATAGACTAGATTCGAAAATTAATACACGTGATGTCTCCTTATATCCCCTCCTCCCCTTGGTGATACTTGGTGATTTTTTTCGGACCCCCCCTCCCCCTTTAGGCATCACGTGATTAATGGACGACCCCTAAGCAGTAGATCATATGCCCAAAATATCCGTAATTGATTTTACCAAACCTTATATGTTGTTTCACATCAGACATATATGCGGCGGCGGCTGAAGTGGAGGCGGAGCTGGGCGCGCGCCGCACCGCCCGCTGTCTCCAGTGGTGCGCCGACAACCGGTCCAAGCTGCGCCGGCTCAACTCCAACATGGAGTTCAAGATACGCGTGCAGGTCAGCCGCTTGTGGAGACCCTCTATCCGACTGGGACGAGAGGGTCGACATCATGGGCGTAGCCAGGGGGGTGGTTTAGGGGGTTCAAACCCCCCCCGAAATGGGCCGGCTGGTATATATAATACAGAGATCTGACCCATATACAGAGGCGTATTTAGAAATTTTGCGCCCGAGGCCAATTAACATATTTTGCCGCCCCATTAACCCTATCTGAAAGATGATTTTTGAAGTTAGTTTAGAAAAACAATCAACAGCCTAAATCAGAACTTTGATACTAGCCCCCCCCCCCCCCCGTAGTCGTTTTATTTTCTTGACCCCCCCCCCCCCCCCCCCCCGAAACTAAAACCTGGCTACGCCCGTGGTCGACATACATACATACATATAATTTTACAATAGAATCCCAGAAAATGTTCGAAATCTTACCATTAATAAATTTAAAAAAGCTGTTAAAGAACGTTTGTGTGCTAAAGCTTATTATAAAGTCAGTGATTTCATTAACGATTGCACACCTTGGGAATAAGATGGCCCCATGCAAGGCTGCTTTTATGTACTTAAGTATGCTCTTTGTACTTATGACTAATGTTATATAGATTAAGTTACAACATTGTAAAATATTTAAAAAAAAAAAAAAAAATGTTCCCATCTTTTTGCTAAAAGGTGGCCTCGTGCGAGTTTCTTACGCCGGTTCTTCTCGCCGGGCTAGTTTCCGAACCGGTGGTAGGCATCATGTAGGACAATTCTATAAGCGTTATATCATAACCTAATGGAAATAAAAATTTTGAGTTTGAGTTTAATCACGCCTCTTTCCCCGTAGGGGTAGGCAGAGTCCAGATACCACTTCTTTCCTCTTGCTACGATCCTTACATACTTGTTTTGCTTCATCCACTTTCATTATTCCCTTCATACATGCTCTTCGGTTTAGGGTACTCTTGACCTGGCCTTTTTTCAAGACGTCCACGATTTGGTCTTGAAACGTCCGTCTAGGTCTACCCCTTCCAACACTTCCATTCACACTCGCATTATACACTTTTTTCGCCAATCGTTCTTCATTCATTCTCTCAACATGGCCAAACCATCTCAGCATACCTTTCTCAATTTTTGTCACTACATCTTCTTTCAGACCACAACGTTTCCTTATATCACTATTTCTTATCCTGTCACCCAGTTTAACTCCTATAATACTTCTTAATGCCGAGAGAGGGTCAATACTGCTAAATAAAACCTGCATTAATACAATAGGCTTGTTGACTAAAAAATATTTTTCGTCTATTCAATGTCTATCATTGAGTAGACGAAAAATATTTTTTTAGTAGTACAACATGATAATAAACAATTTAAAACCCAATTTTATAAATCTTAAAAATTAATGAAGATACAAACAATTTAAATTTACAATAAGAAAGAGAGCGACATATCGGCCTGTGACGTCACGCCGTGCTATCGCCATACTATGATATCGCTATTCAACAATTTTAAAATTTAATTTGTATGAATGTGCTATTCCACATTATGACACAACCTAATATTCGATTCGCTTTTCCTCAGAAAGTTTCCTCAACTTGATAACAGATGGCGTTGTGTTTCAGGAGTTCATCGAGCTGGTTCGCGAGGACCGGCGCCTCGAGGCGGTGCGCTACGCCAAGAAACACTTCTCCACCTATGAAGACGGCCAGTTGGACGACATACAACACTGCATGGGCATGCTCGCCTTCCCCAAGGACACAGGTAAGACTTTTACTGCAGTTACTTTACTGTCGTTTACTGACAACACTGTCAAAGTACAAAATGTCATCGTTTAAACCACGAAGTATAGAAACCAGGAGTCCGAATGTAATGTTAAAATAATGGTTTCAATTACGGGGACAGATTTTTGCCGGTAGAGCGCGCGACAGTCCGACAAGCACTCGTTTGAAATTACGCGGGAAGTTTAAATGTTGCTATTGACAGCTCTGGAAGAAAATATTAAGAGAAACGTGGGTTTAAATCTAATTATATAAACGTTTTAGGAAATTCTTAGAAACTGTTCTCGAAAAAATAGATACCGTAGAACACGGTAATTACCTAACGGTAATTTAAAAATAATTGTAATAAATAATAGTATTGGCAACACTCGGTACTCGTCGGTCTCGCACGCCTAGCGGCAGAAAAGAGAACTAAGATCTGGTCCCTATTATTGTGTACATAATTACTATGGAAAAGCCTATACCGTTCGGACTCCTGGTATCTATGCTTCATGGTTTAAACGTTACATATTGAATGTTACTTTAGCGTCAGTTCACACCCAAACGAGACTTTAGTGATGCGGCGCTGCAACTATGAAATCACACAATAAAAATCCTAAAATGTTTGGTGTTAACTTTGGTAATTTTACTATTTTAAAATGCCATAAATATGGTGCTTTACTATTATTATCGAAGAGAAACGCTGATAATAATCCGCACAAAACTTGCATTTATGCCATAAATACGGTGCTTTACTATTATTATCGAAGAGAAACGCTGATAATAATCCGCACAAAACTTGCATTTAACTTCGACTTACAACTGATATGACGGTAATGATGGGAATAAGGAGGCCATTTTTAAGAAAAAAAGAAGAAGTACAAGAATCTGACGTCACGTTTGACGACTGTGCGTTTAATCACGCGGTAAAACGTGAAAATTTTGTTATTTTACAAATCACACATATTTTATAGTAAAATGTTGGTTAAATTGGATTTAAATAATAATAATAATATCGTTTATTTCCGAGAAATTGGTGTACAGTGTTCTTAAGTTTAATTAGTTTCACAATTTCTACCTCTTTAGAGGTGTGGAAATATTACATAATTATAGATTGATGTCTTTTAAATTATACATAAATTATTTAAATCATTTAAAGGTTACACATTAGAATTCAGAGTAATATTGATAATAATAGGCATATAAAGGTCACATCAAGATAATTAAATAATGTAATAAAATAAATAATGTTAAGTGATAAAATATCAATAGTTTGATACATATTTTCACTATATTCGAATGTCAAACAAAACCGCTCTGCAATGAAACGTGTATCTTCTTATATACTGAATAAAATTCAATTTTAAACCACGATTTTAAAAATGAAGCTCCACGTCCATATCGTCTCACTTCGGTGTGAACTGACTTACTGTAACGAATGTTAGTATTTAATTAGACAGAACATTGCTAATATTCGACCTATCTGTAATATGTCGAGTAGATCTATAATATTATAACTGCGTTGTTCCTTGTTATTTGATGTCTGATGGATATGTTACTCAAGAAATTTAAAATTAACATAAAATCTTATACACATAAAATCAACTCTGTTATTTAAGAGGTTGAGTCGGTGCTCAAGCCGGAGGTAGCGGGTTCGAAACCCGCCGAAGGAATAAACAAACTTTTCCTGTGTTCCTCTGCCATAAATCTGTATTATATTATATAAATATATGTATAATATACATCCTAAATATATGTATATTGTATAGTATTAAAGCATCAAATATACTTCCCGTTGTCTGGTACACGTAATACAAGTTCTTCGGATACATATATCCAGACTAACGTGGTGTGTAGCGTCCATAGATATAACTTTTATTATAAAACAATATTAAATCCAATTATATAATTAAGAATAGTATATCAAATTACATACAATGTTTAGTAAAGCCTGATGTAGATAATTTTACTGTCGTTACATTTCTGCGAACTCTGCAGACGTGGAGCCGTACCGCTCGCTGCTCGGCTCGTGGCGGTGGGCGGCGCTGGTGCGTCAGTTCCGCTACGAGCACGCGCGGCTGCTGCACCCGGCCGCGCTGCCGCCGTTGCCGGTCACGCTGCAGTTGGGACTCGCCGCGCTGAACACGCCATATCCTTTGCTAAATACACTATATATACTTCCCCAAGAAGAGAGAGAGTGCTCTTGTGTACTGCGCACACACTTGGGCGCTATAAAATTACTCCTGCGTAACTGGCCAGGTTTGAATAAAACCGGCCACCGTCACCGAGATCGGTGTGGGGAGTTATTATTATATAATTCCCCACCGATCTCGGTGACGGTGGCCGGTTTCATCGAAACCAGGCCAGCTACGCAGGAGTCATTTCATAGTGCCCAAGTGTGTGCGCAGTACGCAAGATCACTCTCTCTTCCTTTACTCTCTTAATCCAGTGGGACGGATAACCGACGCGACTGACGAGACTACTTTTTACATGCCCATCCGACGCATGGATCATCTTTCTTGTCAGACAATCAGATGATCAGCCTGCATTGTCTTAACTAAACTTAGAAACAACATTTGTTTTTGTTCCGATGCGGGAATTTACCCACGACCTCCGAGTCGAGAGCCAATGCTCTAACCACTAGTCCACGGAGGCTGTTAAATACACTATATAATAAACTATACGAGCCTGTAAGCTTATGTGTCAAATATTTTAATACCAGTTACAAAATATTACATTTTATTACTTGACTGTTCGGCTCCCTCGCTCAGTAAGTTAGAAGATAATTATTTAGGTACTTATTCAGAATTAAATTTCAAACTTTGTATTCGCCTATATTTAGAGATTTAGACATATACTTAGTATATCCTTAGTAGTGTGGAATACCAATTCGGAGATCTCCCTTTGGGGCTTTCCACTATTATCACAATAGTATACAAATATTTCCTGTTTTTAATATTAACACTAATACTTTTTTGAATACAGAGCTTATTATCCGAATGAAATATTTAACCCAACATTAGGCTACAATATTGCGCAAGTAAAAATAAAACAAGTATTCATAATTCATAACTAAAAATAAAACTACTGGACCAATTTCTCTCGTTTAACTTTATCGTTGACTAACAACGCTTATTATATTTTTTTCATGAACGTACAAAATCTGATTTTAAGTAAAAAACAAGTGTTGACAAAAAATAGATCCTTAACTCGCGCTTCACTCAGTGCTACTCGGACGCGACGCGCGTGTCCGCGTGCCCGGCGTGCACGCCGCCGCTCAACACGCTCGCGCGCTCACTGCCGCACGCGCACTGCTCGCGCTCGCGGCTCGTGTGTCGCCTGTCGCGCCGGCCGCTCAACGAGCACAACCAGCCCATGGTGCTGCCGAATGGCCAGGTGTACGGCGAGCTGGTGAGTATCGACAGTAAAGTAACTGCAGTAAACGACAGTAAAATAACGCCGGCGCTCAACACCCTCGCGGCTCGTGTGTCGTCGCTCGCGCCGGCCGCTCAACGAGCACAACCAGCCCATGGTGCCGCCAAATGGCCAAGTGTACGGCGAGCTGGTACGTATCGACAGTAAAGTAACTGCAGTAAAACAATCTTCTGCAGTAAAACGTATGCGCGGTAGGTATTGACAATAAACAGCGAGTAACGACAGTACAATAATAATACACATTACACAGACATAGAAAGTAATAAGCCAATTACAAATAAAATTAAGTAGAAACTATAAATTAAAATAGGAAAGTTAAACGGAAAAATAAAATCCTATTAACACAGCATACATTACGTCATTTGTTACTATACTGTCGTTTACTGCGTGCTAATGGTCAAAAATGACAGAAAACTAACCTAACCAATAAAATCTTCTTTTTATTTTATTTTCATTTCTATGAAATTTAGTATTCAGGGGGTTTGGTGTTGAGAAATCTATCTAGGATATTTAGGTCTTATTCCAAAGAATATTTTTTTTTTTAGTTTTTATATAGGTACTTTTCTTTCGTTGCGTAATAACTAATCTATACTAATATAATAAAAAGGAAAAGTTTGTTTGTTGGTTTGTATTGAATAGGCTCCGAAACTACTGGACCGATTTTGATGAAAGTTGGTACAGATATAGATAGAGCACTTTTATCGCGGCTAAATGTACTGTTACTGCGGGATTTCCTTTTGCGTGCAACAACTAGTAACTAATAAGATAGAGTTCGCTTTCTAATTGTCGAGGATATCTACGTGTGCGTTGGACTATTTGTATTACTCGAAAATAATTTAGCGAAAATATATGGGTATTATTACGCGGGATATTGATAGATATAATATTAATTAAATTGTATTGTATGGATTTCCGCAAAGTAACGCCTGATTCTATTGACTTTTACTGTAAAACTGAGAGTCTCGGGACTCTCGGGCAACTAATATTTTTGTGATTATTTTTTTAATCGCAATCCGTAAATTTTTAACGTTTTCCGAGCAAAGCTTGGTCTCTCAGGTACTAAAAATTAATAAGTGAAGTAACATCCATATGAATATGCAGTATATATGTTTAACAAGTGAAGTAACACAATAATTTTTCAGGCCCTGAAGGAAATGATGAAGGAGCACGGATCGATCATATGTCCGAAGACGAAAGAAGTGTTCTGCATGAAACGCGTCGAGAAAGTCTACGTCATGTAGGCATACTGTCGAGTTATGTAAACATAATATACTCCTTTAGGCTAACTAGAGTAAGCATTTTGAGATTTATATCACATAAATCACATTTTGCTTCGATATATATTAAACGAGTTATAAAATTAGTATAAGTTGTATGGGCAATGTTTTCCTTTTGTTTACGAGCGGAAAAGCCAGTGGAGAAGGCGTTGAAGCTACGTTCCCACGAGAGTATCTGTGGTCGCGACAGAAAAAACAGTACTGTAAATAGAACTGTGCGCTAATACAGTAGAACTGAAAATCGTGTAAAGTTGTCAAATCTGACTTTTAATACTTCTATTTTCAGTTCTATTGTACTAGCGCAGAGTTCTATTTATAGGGGAGTTATTTGATATTTCTATCGCGACCACAAAAAAAAAGTCTCGTGGGTATGAGCCATGAGGGCTTAAAGTGACGACAATAGGGAATATGCATAAAATATAAAAATAGCTTAAAATATAATAATATGATACTAGAAGGAAAAATAAAGAAAATGGCGTGAAAATTTTCAATATCTGTTGATAAATGAGCAAGATATGAGCAGTCAAAGTTTGTAATCTATCTCTTTCTAGCAAAACGAAATTTAGTATGAACTTTCTATGAAAGTCGTGTTATGTGACGTCACGATACACGTCGGATCTCTCTGTCTAATAGACCACTTTAAACGTTCATATCTTCGTTATTTTTATGATATCAAAAAACTGATTTTACCATACGGTTTACGAAACAAGATAGATCTATATAAATAAATAAAAAAAAAATACGTGCATATTCCCTATTACTGTAGTCAAAATTCGCGAGTCACAAATAACGTTGGCTTACGTCAAATGAGATTCTTGATATTTTTTCTGCCGCTAGGGGGCAGCCCCAACTCAAACACAGCGTCATCTGGTGGTGTGGTGTGGTCTAAGTGGTATCTAAAACGGTCAATAAGAATCTTCGTTTCTTTTTCTGTTACCAGGCGGCGCTTGGTAGCACGACGGTCCTTGTCGTGTCAAAAAGCTGTCAGATGTCACGAATTTAAAAACCATCATTGTGAAAGAACGAATCAGAAATAACTTTACTTTCTCGAGCGAAACTCACGTTTCTTTTTAGCTTTTAGAACTAGCGTCTATAGGACAAAAATGTACCGTTGCCCACTCCACTGGTTGTCCTCGTTGTATTTCGTCCATAAAAAATATTATTTTATTTTTAATTGGAAGAATCAAATAATTGTAATATTAAAACGGTACGCTTTGGATCTCTAAGTGGTGGTTATTTCCTAATTTGACCTCTTCTACTTGATACTACTGGCAGTACTAGCAGAACATCTATACTAATATAATAAAGAGGAAAAGTTTGTTTGTGTGCATTGAATAGGCTCCGAAACTACTGGACCGATTTTGATGAAATTTGGCACAGATGTAGAGTAGACCACGGGGAAGAACATAGGCTACTTTTTATCGCGGAAAAATCTACAGTCCCTGCGAAATTAACTTTAGCGCGCACGAAATCCCGGGCAACATCTATAATATTTTGTTAGACTTCAATATAAATAAAAAAAATACGTTTATTTTTAAATGAAGAATTTATTATTGGAAAGCGTCAAATCTAGGACTGATTTCAAACAAATATTTTACATGATTTTATGAAACTTTTCTTTAAACACAGGACCAATTTTAATTCAACCACAATAATTTAAAACTGCAATATATTTTGTAAGCAATAACTATGTAATTATGCATTGTACCTAGTTACGAAAAGTCTACTTTTTTATTAAGATTTTATTTCTGCTTGATTTCATATTTTATCTTTTCATATAAAAATGTGTAAAATATTATAATAAGGACCTATTACATAATCTGTCCATATTTTAACTGTGTGTTTTTGTTTTGTGTTCTTATGTATTTTATATAGTTCGGTCGCTAGGCAGGAGAAATGTTGGCTACATCTTCCTGGTAACCGAACATTGTAAAAAACTATAATATTATGATATTGTAAACATTAATATTATTAAAGTAATGAACTAATTATGTTGTTTCTATTTAATGTTTATATCCTTCTCTAAAGTAACTTTACTTTTTAAAACCTGGAAAATAAGTAATTTTGTAAGTGCATAAAAATAAGATTTTTTCAATTTATTAAACCGACTTCCAAAGTAAAAATACACAAAAAAGTATGAAATAAAACTTAATCTCTAAATAATTCCCCTTTCAAATTCGGCTTAAATTTTTACTATTTCTCTACTCAATCTTCTTAATTTTGAATTCGGCACCAGCCCAAACAATATTCTACAATATTTTATACAACTTACGTTCATATTTGCTGGTACCGACTTCAAAATTAATAAGATTGAGTAGAGAAATAGTAAAAATTTTAGCCGAATTTGAAAGGGGAATTATTTAGAGATTAAGTTTTATTTCATACTTTTTTGTGTATTTTTACTTTGGAAGTCGGTTTAATTTTTTGTTTAAAAATAATAATTTCACCCTTTTTAGTGATATATTTTGTTAAGTTATTATTAATACGTCTTAAGAACGTCTAAACTAAACGATCGAATGTATAATTAAATACTCGCCAAGCTTCCATTGGGTATTGCTATTAAGATGATGATGATGATTACTGTAAGTTATAAAGTGGCATATGCTTGCAGTTCTTTAAACAATGCCGACATTTCCAAACGCATATCTTTAAAGACTGAGGAGTTCTGTACAGTGCTTTTGGATCCAGGGTATACCTTGGTACAATATCTTATTTTTTTGGTAGTATATGCTTGTGTTACTTCAGTAAAAGTCAAAATCACTATATGTGTGGATATAAATTTTGAGGAGTTCCCTCGATTCCTCATGGCTCGCATCGTCAGGTTTCCACTTTAGTGACTAAAGGACTAATTTCGAATTAAACCCTTTACAACAACAAAAGAATTTTGCAAATAGGTCCATAAACGGCAGAGTAATGTTCAATGATCTCCGTGTTAGTGTAAAATACTATGAGAAATACCTTTTATATCATCATAATCTGATGACGTATGGTGTGATAGTGGTGATGATGATGATGATTACTCTAACTGACAAGGTGGCATATGCTTGCAGTTCTTTAAACAACGCCGAAATTCCCAAACATGTATCTATAAGGAGTCAGGAGTTCTATTCTGTACTTTTGGATTCAGGGTATACCTTGGAGCAAAATCTTACTTTTTGGTAGCATATGCTTGAAATACTTCAGAAAAAGTCAAAATCACCATATGTGTCCATATAAATTTCGAGGAGTTCCCTCGATTCCTCATGGATCCCATCATCAGGTCACCACTTTGATATCAAAAGGACCAATTTGGGATTACCCTATACATCACAGAAAAAATTTTGAAAATCGGTCCACAGGCGGCGGAGTAATCGTTGAACATACAAAAAAAAAATATATATATATATATATACAGCCGAACGTATAACCGCCTCCTTTTTTGGGAAGTCGGTTAAAAATAGTTGCCCCTGCCCTTTCCTTCCTTAATCCTTTTTTGTAGTTATCATTAGATCTCAACATAATGCAACCTACATATTAATAAACAAAAAATGTATCATAAATAATTTAAGTTCTTATAATATTTGGGCTGTTATTTTAATTATAAATTTAGAACACTTTTTTCAGGTGAGGAAGTCATTGTTACGTTCTCCTACTAATATCCTACTAATTATATTTTATAAAAGTGAAAGTTTGTGAGGATGGATGGATGGATGAATGTTTGTTTCTCTTTCACGCAAAAACTACTGAACTAGTTTTAATGGAATCAAGGGCGGATCCAGCTTTGGCGCCAGGAGGGGGTCACATCATGGGCGTAGCCAGGTTTTAGTTTCGGGGAGGGGGGGGGGGGGTTCATGAAAATAAAACGACTACTAGTACATTAAATAATCAGGACCGTCTTTAACCTATTAGAGGCCCTGGGCACATTAGAATTTTTTTTTTCGTTACCTGTTTAAACTTAAAACCCTGAAAGACTGTGTATTTCGGAAAACTAAACGTCAATATAAAACTAAACGTCAGTACAAAATTTCATAATACGTTCTTTAAGCCAAAAACGAGCGAGCGAAGCGAGCGAGCAAATTTTCCTATTTTTACAGGTTCAAACGTTCAACTCTGTTCAAACGTTAAACTAAAATATAAACATCGGAAAAATACCATAAAATCAACCGGCTTAAACAGAACATCAGTAATAAATAATGTAATGGCCTTTATGTTAACCGCGAGCGAGCGAAGCGAGCGAGCAAATTTTTTTCCTATTTAATAGGTTAAATCTGTTCAAACTTTAACCCCTAAAATACTGTGGAAATAGGATCATACATTAGAATAATGGGCGCCCATTTTTTTCGTTTTTACCTGTTTATGCTTTAAAACACAGTATTTCAGGGTTTCCCCTTAAACACTGAATAACGGTGAACTTCGGAAAATATCATAAAATGAACCGGCTAAAACGGAACATCGCTACTTACTAATATAATATGTTCTTTATGTTAAACGCGATCGAGCGAAGCGAGCGAGCAAAATTTTTTTCCTATTTAATAGGTTAAATTTGTTCAAATTTTAAACCCTCAAAGACTGTTACCCTGAAAAACTCTGTAATTTAAAAAAAACAAATATCAAAAGCCTAAAACTGAACGTCGGTACTAAATTTTATGGTAATATAGTAATATGTCTATATAAGCCAAACACGAGTGAGCGAAGCGAGCGAGCATAATTTTTTTTCCCATTCTATAGGTTAAAATCTATTCAATCGTTAGACTTAAACACTGGAAAACGGCGAACTTCGGAAAAATATCATCAAATCAACCGGCTAAAACAGAACATCGCTACTTAATAATATAATATGTTCTTTATGTTAAACGCGAGCGAGCAAAGCGAGCAAGCAAATTTTTTTTCTTATTTAATAGGATAAATTTGCTCAAATTTTACACCCTAAAAGACTGAAAATAGTATCATTTTGTAATTTAAATTAGAGTTAAATTAGTGTTATTTCTGATGTTGTAAATTATATGACAAATAACTTATTATGTTAGGTTTGTCATATATTACCAATTTACACTTTTTTCGAAGTATATTATTACAAAATTTTAAGATAATTGACGTGCCCAAAATATTGTGTAGCATGCTATACGTTCGAGGATTCGATGGCACGCGTGCTATAGGGTCGCGATCCCCGTTTTAAGTTAGTGATTTTATTGTTTTCTTCTAAAGTACAATATTCTTTCAGGGCTAAGATTTTAACAGGTTAAAGCGTAAAAACATTCGCTCGCTTTCTCAGTTTGAACGCATTTAACACAAATACCTACATATAGCTACGCCCATGGGTCACATAGGCGTGGTCAAGTCAAGAACTTATAATTTAATTTTGATAACAATAGGTACAAGTAAAATGTAGGTATTTTATGGATGTACGTGTAAGTACTGTACTTAAAAATATTTATTATTTATTGTACACTTGAAAAACAACTTAATAACTTGTACATACACGTACCTACATATTGCCATCTTCTCTTGAAGACATCCAGAGAAGCACTATCACGCACGGAATGAGGCAGCCTATTTATATTCCATAACCGTGGTGAATGATTTGTCATAACAGCTAGAGGTATATCGAGGGATATAACGCATTTCAAATGAGAATAGGAACGTCAATTACATTTTTCTGTCATAAGTGTGATTTTCAGAAAAATCAAAATCTATCTAAACATAAATTTAACTATCATAACAGTCTAAATTCGAAACAATATGGCGCCGACTCGATCCTATTCTCATTTGAATCGCACTATATGACGCAAAACTCCGCAAAAGTCAATGGGTACGTTTTTAATAAAGGTCCGGACGCACTAGGCGGAACTTAACTTCAGCGGAACTGAGCGACACGTTTTGGTAAGTCGCACTTCAACTGCAGCGGCGCTACAAAAATATATTAAGTAGCTAGGCAACCTCCGAGCAAGATGGACGAATGGAAATTTAAAAGTTTTTTTTAATAAATATGTACCTACATACCTACAATCTAAATAATTTACATACGACCTCCGTGGCTCAGTGGTGAGCGCAATGGCACTTTAACCGGAGGTCGCGGGTTCGAATACCACCAGGGAACAAAAAAGTTTTCTGTGTTCCTGGGTCCAGGATGTGTAATAAATGTGTGTATAATATAATAAAAATCTTATATATAAGTAAAGTATAAAAGTATTAAATACATTTCCGTTGTCTGGTACCCGTAACACAAGTTCTTCGAGAACTTACCACGGGATCAGATTGACGTGGTGTGAAGCGTCCATAGATATTATTATTATTATAATTTTCACTATGAAACCAATTAACATTGGAGAGGTCGTCGTTCATCGACTGGAAAAAGAAATAGAAAAATTACCTTACCATTTATTCCCATTTCTTGAACTATTTAATAATAATATCTATCTATGGACGCTTTCAATCGGGTCCCGTGGCAGTGCTATTATTTATTCTGTGCCCGTGGTAAGTTCTCGAAGAACTTGTGATACGGGTACCAGACAACGGAAAATATATTTAATACTTTTATACTATACATATATTTAAGAATTTTATTATATAATACACACTTATTGCACATCCATGACCCAGGAACATAAAAAACTTTTTGTCTCCCGGTGGGATTCGAACCCGCGACCGGGCTTCTTGAGCGCCGACGCGCTAACCATTGAGCCACAGAGGTCGTTTCACTCCAAAGTTGGTTTTTTTTTTCATAGAAGTGTTCATGTACTTTTTATGCTGGACGTCATAATATTATTATGTCTCCGGATACTGGCCCACGAGTAAAATAAATTTTATTCATTGACGAACGATTATCGCGCTCCCAAGTATCTCGGTTGACTGACTATGAAAATGAAGTTGGCGAAACCGAACTGCAGTTCGCGACACTTTTGGTCAAGTCAGTCAGTTGATCAAGTTTGACGCGCAGTTCGCTGCAGTGTAGTTCCGTTACCGCTTAGTGCGTGTTATCTCATATAATTTCGTATAAAGAATATTTTGACGCGACGTGTCGCTCAGTTCCACCGAAGTGCAGTTCCGCCTAGTGCGTCCGGACCTTTACGTGGAGAAATGCCAGTCCGGTTAGGCGATCTTCAACCATTGAAGATCTTACTTCCACTTCTATAAGGAGTCAGGAGTTCTATTCTGTACTTTTGGATTCAGGGTATACCTTGGAGCAAAATCTTACTTTTTGGTAGCATATGCTTGAAATACTTCAGAAAAAGTCAAAATCACCATATGTGTCCATATAAATTTCGAGGAGTTCCCTCGATTCCTCATGGATCCCATCATCAGGTCACCACTTTGATATCAAAAGGACCAATTTGGGATTACCCTATACATCACAGAAAAAATTTTGAAAATCGGTCCACAGGCGGCGGAGTAATCGTTGAACATACAAAAAAAAATATATATATATATATATATACAGCCGAACGTATAACCGCCTCCTTTTTTGGGAAGTCGGTTAAAAATAGTTGCCCCTGCCCTTTCCTTCCTTAATCCTTTTTTGTAGTTATCATTAGATCTCAACATAATGCAACCTACATATTAATAAACAAAAAATGTATCATAAATAATTTAAGTTCTTATAATATTTGGGCTGTTATTTTAATTATAAATTTAGAACACTTTTTTCAGGTGAGGAAGTCATTGTTACGTTCTCCTACTAATATCCTACTAATTATATTTTATAAAAGTGAAAGTTTGTGAGGATGGATGGATGGATGAATGTTTGTTTCTCTTTCACGCAAAAACTACTGAACTAGTTTTAATGGAATCAAGGGCGGATCCAGCTTTGGCGCCAGGAGGGGGTCACATCATGGGCGTAGCCAGGTTTTAGTTTCGGGGAGGGGGGGGGGGGGTTCATGAAAATAAAACGACTACTAGTACATTAAATAATCAGGACCGTCTTTAACCTATTAGAGGCCCTGGGCACATTAGAATTTTTTTTTTCGTTACCTGTTTAAACTTAAAACCCTGAAAGACTGTGTATTTCGGAAAACTAAACGTCAATATAAAACTAAACGTCAGTACAAAATTTCATAATACGTTCTTTAAGCCAAAAACGAGCGAGCGAAGCGAGCGAGCAAATTTTCCTATTTTTACAGGTTCAAACGTTCAACTCTGTTCAAACGTTAAACTAAAATATAAACATCGGAAAAATACCATAAAATCAACCGGCTTAAACAGAACATCAGTAATAAATAATGTAATGGCCTTTATGTTAACCGCGAGCGAGCGAAGCGAGCGAGCAAATTTTTTTCCTATTTAATAGGTTAAATCTGTTCAAACTTTAACCCCTAAAATACTGTGGAAATAGGATCATACATTAGAATAATGGGCGCCCATTTTTTTCGTTTTTACCTGTTTATGCTTTAAAACACAGTATTTCAGGGTTTCCCCTTAAACACTGAATAACGGTGAACTTCGGAAAATATCATAAAATGAACCGGCTAAAACGGAACATCGCTACTTACTAATATAATATGTTCTTTATGTTAAACGCGATCGAGCGAAGCGAGCGAGCAAAATTTTTTTCCTATTTAATAGGTTAAATTTGTTCAAATTTTAAACCCTCAAAGACTGTTACCCTGAAAAACTCTGTAATTTAAAAAAAACAAATATCAAAAGCCTAAAACTGAACGTCGGTACTAAATTTTATGGTAATATAGTAATATGTCTATATAAGCCAAACACGAGTGAGCGAAGCGAGCGAGCATAATTTTTTTTCCCATTCTATAGGTTAAAATCTATTCAATCGTTAGACTTAAACACTGGAAAACGGCGAACTTCGGAAAAATATCATCAAATCAACCGGCTAAAACAGAACATCGCTACTTAATAATATAATATGTTCTTTATGTTAAACGCGAGCGAGCAAAGCGAGCAAGCAAATTTTTTTTCTTATTTAATAGGATAAATTTGCTCAAATTTTACACCCTAAAAGACTGAAAATAGTATCATTTTGTAATTTAAATTAGAGTTAAATTAGTGTTATTTCTGATGTTGTAAATTATATGACAAATAACTTATTATGTTAGGTTTGTCATATATTACCAATTTACACTTTTTTCGAAGTATATTATTACAAAATTTTAAGATAATTGACGTGCCCAAAATATTGTGTAGCATGCTATACGTTCGAGGATTCGATGGCACGCGTGCTATAGGGTCGCGATCCCCGTTTTAAGTTAGTGATTTTATTGTTTTCTTCTAAAGTACAATATTCTTTCAGGGCTAAGATTTTAACAGGTTAAAGCGTAAAAACATTCGCTCGCTTTCTCAGTTTGAACGCATTTAACACAAATACCTACATATAGCTACGCCCATGGGTCACATAGGCGTGGTCAAGTCAAGAACTTATAATTTAATTTTGATAACAATAGGTACAAGTAAAATGTAGGTATTTTATGGATGTACGTGTAAGTACTGTACTTAAAAATATTTATTATTTATTGTACACTTGAAAAACAACTTAATAACTTGTACATACACGTACCTACATATTGCCATCTTCTCTTGAAGACATCCAGAGAAGCACTATCACGCACGGAATGAGGCAGCCTATTTATATTCCATAACCGTGGTGAATGATTTGTCATAACAGCTAGAGGTATATCGAGGGATATAACGCATTTCAAATGAGAATAGGAACGTCAATTACATTTTTCTGTCATAAGTGTGATTTTCAGAAAAATCAAAATCTATCTAAACATAAATTTAACTATCATAACAGTCTAAATTCGAAACAATATGGCGCCGACTCGATCCTATTCTCATTTGAATCGCACTATATGACGCAAAACTCCGCAAAAGTCAATGGGTACGTTTTTAATAAAGGTCCGGACGCACTAGGCGGAACTTAACTTCAGCGGAACTGAGCGACACGTTTTGGTAAGTCGCACTTCAACTGCAGCGGCGCTACAAAAATATATTAAGTAGCTAGGCAACCTCCGAGCAAGATGTTTTTTCTGTAATTCTGTGAAGATGGACGAATGGAAATTTAAAAGTTTTTTTTTAATAAATATGTACCTACATACCTACAATCTAAATAATTTACATACGACCTCCGTGGCTCAGTGGTGAGCGCAATGGCACTTTAACCGGAGGTCGCGGGTTCGAATACCACCAGGGAACAAAAAAGTTTTCTGTGTTCCTGGGTCCAGGATGTGTAATAAATGTGTGTATAATATAATAAAAATCTTATATATAAGTAAAGTATAAAAGTATTAAATACATTTCCGTTGTCTGGTACCCGTAACACAAGTTCTTCGAGAACTTACCACGGGATCAGATTGACGTGGTGTGAAGCGTCCATAGATATTATTATTATTATAATTTTCACTATGAAACCAATTAACATTGGAGAGGTCGTCGTTCATCGACTGGAAAAAGAAATAGAAAAATTACCTTACCATTTATTCCCATTTCTTGAACTATTTAATAATAATATCTATCTATGGACGCTTTCAATCGGGTCCCGTGGCAGTGCTATTATTTATTCTGTGCCCGTGGTAAGTTCTCGAAGAACTTGTGATACGGGTACCAGACAACGGAAAATATATTTAATACTTTTATACTATACATATATTTAAGAATTTTATTATATAATACACACTTATTGCACATCCATGACCCAGGAACATAAAAAACTTTTTGTCTCCCGGTGGGATTCGAACCCGCGACCGGGCTTCTTGAGCGCCGACGCGCTAACCATTGAGCCACAGAGGTCGTTTCACTCCAAAGTTGGTTTTTTTTTTCATAGAAGTGTTCATGTACTTTTTATGCTGGACGTCATAATATTATTATGTCTCCGGATACTGGCCCACGAGTAAAATAAATTTTATTCATTGACGAACGATTATCGCGCTCCCAAGTATCTCGGTTGACTGACTATGAAAATGAAGTTGGCGAAACCGAACTGCAGTTCGCGACACTTTTGGTCAAGTCAGTCAGTTGATCAAGTTTGACGCGCAGTTCGCTGCAGTGTAGTTCCGTTACCGCTTAGTGCGTGTTATCTCATATAATTTCGTATAAAGAATATTTTGACGCGACGTGTCGCTCAGTTCCACCGAAGTGCAGTTCCGCCTAGTGCGTCCGGACCTTTACGTGGAGAAATGCCAGTCCGGTTAGGCGATCTTCAACCATTGAAGATCTTACTTCCACGATTTAAATTTTAAATTTTCGATGCGTTCGTTCCCAAACGTTTGCCATCATACAAAGTTATTATATTAAATTAATTAAATATTGAAGGTAGTTAGTTACATAAAATCTGTATGGTGACAAAATATATAAATAAAATCATTATGTTCAATTAAATTAGTGATCCATCTAAGTCCTGGAACCAGCTCAGGGGGGGGTCATGACCCCCATGACCCCCCCCCTGGATCCGCCCTTGAATGGAATTTGGTATGGTAGTAATTTAGGTTATGGATCGAAACATAGGCTACTTTTTATCCCGGAAAATTACAGTATTCGCGCGGGATACTCGATAGTATTTCTACGCGGGCGGAGCCGCGGGAAACAGCTAGAGATATTATTTGAGATAATATTATATTACTAGCTGTTTTCCGCATCCATCTATCTATCCATCCATCCTCACAAACTTTCAGATTTGTTATATTAGTAGGAAGTAGGATTTTGCTAAAACTATTTTTGTTATAGCTACCATAGCACTACAGTCAAAGAATATAATATCCCACCAAAAACATTCTGTAAAAAACTAGCCAAGTCTCGATGGAGCTGCTTGTTTATCTCTAAAAAGTAATGAAATCTAGACAAAGTCGTGCTAAGTCTAAGGATCCTTACTGCGATTTATTTATTATTATAGTTAAATAATATGTTGTGTGACTTGGTCGTTGAAAATTCTTTATACGTTACAAGTCAATTTTGTTTACACGTAATGTTATATCAGATTCTGTTGTAACTACCTATGTTTGTTAAGCGAGATAATAGTCCATACTGGTATTGGTAATTGGACGCTAGTGTCTTATTTTAGGCTGTTGTTGATTGTATAACACATGTATTGGAGCAATGGTGTCATGGAGCCCCTTTTGTACCCTTGTGTACTCTTCAACGGCCAAGTCACACAACATTAACTATAATAATAAATAAATCGCAGTAAGGATCCTTAGACTTGGCACGACTTTGTCTAGATTTCATTACTTTTTAGAGATAAACAAGCAGCTCCATCGAGACTTGGCTAGTGTTTTACAGAATGTTTTTGGTGGGATTTCACTTCCTTTTTTGTAGAAACGTAGGAATATTGATTTATTTTACTAGATTTTAGTGTAATTTGTTTATTTAATTTGTGTAATGTTCGAGTAGAATGAAGTTAATTGTTCGACTATTTCTTCTTGTAAACTTGTAAGTATAAGTATAAAAGCCAGTCCAGTCTTATCCAGAGTTTTCCTTTAATTTTATTTATATGCGTATTAAAAGCAGAAGGGGAGGCATTCGCCCAGCAGTGGGACGCTACGGGCTAGATTAAATTAGATTATGTGTCCCACTTTACTGGATTTTTGCAATGACAGTCGATTTTTTTATGTACCAATAGTAGAAGGGGGCATTACCATATCTCTAATCAGCTGAGACCAGCTGAGGGTTCTTCATCAGATACTTCAGACCTTCGATTTTTGACATCAAATGAAGTGGCCCACCAAGTTGAATATTTTTTGAAAAGGCAGTATGTCGATCTCTAATAGTTTGGTTGGGCTCTTGTGTTTTCTAATAAGGGTCACCAGGTACTCCAGATCTTCGATTATCCTAGTTTTATAGTTTTCCCTTTATGTGGCCATTGAACCCTACCTCTGTACCAAATTTCAGCTCTCTAGAGTTTATGGGAAGTACTAGTTCTATTCTGATGATCATGAGTGAGTGACTAGGTGAGTGTCATAAATGCGAAACTTTGCTTTCGTTTAACTTCGGAACTAAATGACCTACAGACTTAAAATTTTGGATTTTAAGTATGTGATTATACTTTACTGGATGACGAAAATTTCTGCGTTCTGGTCTTATCCAGAGGTTCTCAAATAAGGGCCTGAAAATGCGGCGAAATGGTTCCAGTAAATAATGGTACGGCAGTGTTTGCTTCGCGCTCGACTTGGCGGGGGCACTGCCGTGCCCTCAGATCGACGTTCTGGTCTTATCCAGAGGTTCTCAAATAAGGGCCTGAAAATGCGGCGAAATGGTTCCAGTAAATAATGGTACGGCAGTGTTTGCTTCGCGCTCGACTTGGCGGGGGCACTGCCGTGCCCTCAGATCGACGTTCTGGTCTTATCCAGAGGTTCTCAAATAGAGGCCTGAAAATGCGGCGAAATGGTTCCCGTAAATAATGGTACGGCAGTGTTTGCTTCGCGCTTGACTTGGCGGGGGCACTGCCGTGCCGATAGATCGATTATCCTAGTTTTTATAGTTTTCCCTTTATGTGGCCATTAAACTCTAACTCTGTACCAAATTTCAGCTCTCTGAGTTTATGGGAAGTACTAGTTCTATTTTGATGATCATGAGTGAGTGAGTGAGTGTCGTAAATGCGAAACTTTGCTTTCGCTTAACTTCGGAACTAAATGACCTACAGACTTGAAATTTTGGATTTTAAGTATGTGATTATAGCTTATTGGATGACGAAAATTTCTGCGTTCTGGTCTTATCCAGAGGTTCTCAAATAGGGGCCTGAAAATGCGGCGAAATGGTTCCAGTAAAGGATGGTACGGCAGTGTTTGCTTCGCGCTCGACTTGGCGGGGGCACTGCCGTGCCCCCAGATATTACTAACGTACTACAGTATTTCAAGAGTGGTTACTGCTATCGGAGAATACTGTATTTGGAAAGGCCTAAGGCTAATAATGACACATGACTGAGTTTCTAGTACCCATTACTTTTGCAGTGGCGGCAACAAAAGAAATGAATTACTGGTACCTATGTTTATTAAGAAAACTGTATCTGCAGAGCTCCGTGGCCTAGTGGGTAGGCCGTTTGGATCGCACTCAAGAGAGTGCACGTTCAAATCCCAGGTTGTGGCGTGTATAAATGAGACTTTTTCAGATCCCAAGTACATCATACGGACGCTCTAACTGTGAAGGAAAACATCGTGAGGAAATACGCACATGGTTGGCCCCAGACGTATTGACCAGTCATTCCTCTGGACTAGGCTGACTATGTTGTGAGAATGCTTGGGCTCCCATACGACATTTAAAAAACCGACTGTCCCAGGCACTACAGTATTTCAAGAGTGGTTACTTCGCTCGGAGAATACTGTATAAATCATCCAATAACGGATGTAAAGGCCTAAGTTTTTTTTAATAAAAGTATATTCTGTATAAGGATCTTTAGAACTAAAAAAAATCTAGATTAGAGGTTCCCAAACTTATTCCGTCTAATGCCCACTTTGAAAATCAATTATTTTGTAACGCTCCTCATTTTGTTTTCACCTTAAAAACCTCAATAATATATTAGTCTCGCCTGGAGAGTATCTTTTGTCTATTCAAAATTAACCAATAAACAACATTGAATACCTACTACTATCAGTGCCCAATTTTTTCTGGGCCCTTGCCGCCCTCTAGGCCTCCAGCGCCCACAAGGGGGCGTTAACGCCCACTTTGGGAAAGACTGCTCTAGATAAACTATTTTTATTTTAGTTAAAATAACAATTATATGTAAAATTAATAAATCGATTATATCGTAAGTCACAACACTAGTGTTCTTTCCACTCGCGCTTGTGGCTGCATAATTATTTCAGATTGTACTTACTACTCGACACCAGATGGCGGGCTAGGCTCATACAATGTTAGTCTTTATTTTAATAGCAATACGTGTCATTCATAATTTTCACTAATGTTTTAAATGGATAGAGGATTGTCTGAAAGATTATTTATTAATTATAAAATAAATAACGACTTACCGATGACAAGAGACACATGATCGTAGTAAATTCTTAGTACCACTATTGTTTTTGTACTCAAATAAGGAACATCGAGTCATTTTATGGAGATTTATAACAAAACACGCGTCAAAATCACCGGCAGTACACGTCAAAATACGTAAGTAACCACAAAACGAGTCCAGTTAGGTCTCGTCGTGCCTATCTATGACAAGCGGGCCACGCCCACATGACCGTTCCTCCTGTGTATGGAGGGTAAAGATACTCCTGTGTTTAATATTCCGCGATTAGATAAATGAGACATGGCGGCTTGTAGCTTGTCATCTAGTTCACAGACTCACCAGCAGACGGCGCAGGGAGCGGATCTGTAACGGAAGCGACGTCTAGCGGCTGTAAGCACGAAAACGTGTGCTCTTTTAAAAAGGGGTTCCGATCGATAAATGGAATAAATATAAATAAAAAACAATCATAATTTTTTGAAACAATATATCTATAACAAATGTTCTATTATCTTAAACAAATTTACAAATGGCCATATTTATCACAATAATATATGTAGTGAAGTTTAACATAATTTATGTTAAACTTCACTACATATCATCAACTAAATGCATTCAAAAATATAATTTGAAAAACAAAAATACAAAGCATAAGATAGCACACATAAGTAAGTATTATGGAATACGTATTTAACCGATTTAATATCGGTATATTAAATCGACGTGTATTTTATTTCTGACCGACTTTTTGTAGTCCATTTTTACCTACAGAAATCGGCCACCGATTATTATATCGGTTGCTCGCAGGGACTATTCCGTGACCCCTAGATAGCCGACTAAAGGAATTATTCCTTGTTCGACCCCTAGGTAGGCGACTAAAGGAATTATTCCTTGTTCGACCCCTAGATAGGCGACTAAAGGAATTATTCCGTGTGCGACTCCTAGATAGCCGACTAAAGGAATTATTCCGTGTTCGACCCCTAGATAGGCGACTAAAGGAATTATTCTGTGTTCGACCCTTAGATAGGCGACTAAAGGAATTATTCCGTGTTCGACCCCTAGATAGGCGACTAAAGGAATTATTCCGTGTTCGACCCCTAGATAGGCGACTAAAGGAATTATTGCGTGTTCGACCTCTAGATATAGTCTATCCCCGTCCTACGTAACGTGTATCTATAAGAATGTGGGTAGAAAAATTGTCATAATTAAAAATACTAAATTATTGACTATAATATCACTATGGAGCCATTTAAAAAAAGAAGGAGAAGACTATAATATTATCATAGTATAGTGACAATACTTAATTATTTGTACATTTAATTACTATTCCTATATTTAATCTCAATAACAATGATTGAGTACATGATTTCTGTAGATTTACGTGATTAAACGTATTTTTATTACAAAAATATAGTTCTTTTTTAATTAGACGTACAATATGATTACATACTTTTCCTAAAGTTACAAGTTAACTGTTGAACATTGTGATAATTAAGTGTAATAAAAATAGAATAATCTTATTAATTATTAATAAAGTTTAGACATTATAAATAAATGATTAGAAATCTGAGTATAGTAAGTAATATTATTAACACTTTAACACAAAAAAAAAAAAAATACAGTAAATATTATTTAAAAGTAGTGGAGTTATTAGCACTAGTGGAGTATGTAATGTGTATTAACTTAAATACGTTTTTGGTATAATACATAATGTGAAGTCTATTCTTAACCGACTTCCAAATGAAGGAGGTTATTAACTAACGCTAACAAAAAAACGTAAGCAAAATGGCGACTGCTGGCGTTAAATAAGAAAAATGGCGGATTATGCATGGAGAATAGAGGTAAGGAGAACCTTCTCGTATATTAAAAAGTGTCCGTTCAAAGGGAGCAAGATAAGGTGACGATATAGTAGCGGGTGGAAGAATTTCAAAACAGGCGCCACAAAATGGCTACAAATTATTAGAGTAACTAACCATTAACTAACTTTCAAATAACTTCACTCCATCTCTTATTGCTAACTTCATATCATTTCCACCTTCTACACTAGCGCTATTTCGGTGAGTTTTCGAACTATAACTTGGTCTTTACAGGTGGACACTTTTTCAAGTTATCCCCCATACAAGATGGTTCTCCTTACCTCTACTCTCCATGAGATTATGTTAGCAGTATTAAGTTAGCAAACGTGTCGTGGTCGATAATCTGTTTTTTTCTTCTTTAGCGCTAGCAAGCCATTGTGTACGGGTATATGACACTTGTTTGTACTGAAAATGTCAAAAATACAATTCTCACTGTTTACACAGTACTTACGTACGATTTTAAAAATATTCGATTGTCTGATCCTGAACTTAAGATTATTTAACTATCAGTTAACAATTTTATTGTTACCAACGGGGAACATACATCGTTTTTATTGGCTTTTCGAAAATTACATATAACTAGGAAATATTTGAAATGGCATATCTCCGTTGATGGATCAACCGTTAATGAAATACAATCGTCACAAAAGTGAGATCTTTGGAGAGCATTAAAAACCCTCTGTACAAACAGCAATTGAAAATGTATGAAGATAAATACAAAATTGATTTTATTTACATAAATATGATTATGATATACATAAACGCAGTATTTAAGTAAATAAAATAAGGATTTGAACAGTAATTTTCGTATATCAATCATAGAAATAATCCGTTTTAGCCTTGTATAGTTACAATTGATTATTGTACTTTTTGCATTTTTCGGTCCATATTTATGTTGTATTTAAGGACCGTATTCGGAGACGCGCCGCGCGAAGTTTAGGTTTTTAGCGCTACTCTCACAACGATCGAGCCTCGCGCCACAGTATAAAGAACAGTAAACCATCTGCATACAAACGTGCCGCGTTGCGGTTTAAATCCGCAATTCCGCACGCATGCACACACCTCGTATAATAATTTTCAAGAACACCAGCCAGCGGGCTTAGCATGGCGATCCGAAGAAATAAATTTAAGGAAGAAATATTTTATCCAAATAGTGAGTTGCAAAATAGTTCTTAATCCTTGGCGACAAGGTTGCCAATCGAAATCAACATTTCTAAACAGACATATTATCTAGTTTTAAAATGGCTGTCGGGAAATCTTCTGTGAGAAAAGAAAGAGAAAATTCGGGAAGAAAAGAAAGATTGTTTCCAAACGACAATGCATCGACCTTGCTGCCTTACAATAAGACCTATTTTGCTACAAATGGTATTAATGTTTCTTCAATCTCTCATTTTGTCGACTCTCCGATGTTTCTGCGATGTGCATGCTAAGCCTGCTGCTCCTTAGCAGAACCGGTAAACCTTCAGGTACCATCGACAAGTGTCCCAACCCAACACCATACATTTTTTGACCAGACCAATAGTCGTCACCAATACCCCAAAGACTTCGAGAGTCAAATTTCAAAATGGCCCCAAAAATCTCAAAAGTGGGGCCATTTAACCGGAGACACTTTTTTCTTCATAGTGTTTTCACCATACGTCAAATTTCAAAATGGCCCTAAAATTCAAAAGTGGGGCCATTTAACTGGAGACACCTCCATAGTATTTTCAATTTCAAAATGGCCCCATTCACCATACGTCAAATTTCAAAATGGCCCCAAAAATCTCAAAAGTGGGGCCATTTAACCGGAGACACTTTTTTCTTCATAGTGTTTTCACCATACGTCAAATTTCAAAATGGCCCTAAAATTCAAAAGTGGGGCCATTTAACTGGAGACACCTCCATAGTATTTTCAATTTCAAAATGGCCCCATTCACCATACGTCAAATTTCAAAATGGCCCCAAAAATCTCAAAAGTGGGGCCATTTAACTGGAGACACTTTTTTCTCCATAGTGTTTTCACCATACGTCATATTTCAAAATGGCCCCAAAAATCTCAAAAGTGGGGCCATTTAACTGGAGACACTTTTTTCTCAATAGTGTTTTCACCATACGTTAAATTTCAAAATGGCCCTAAAAACCTCAAAACTGGTTCGCGGAAATTGAACGAACGACACATGCTTAGTGCACAACGCCGACCGCATTTTCCTGTCCTGTTCTGTCCTGTTGACCTGTCGCGAGTTTAAGTCGAGTCACTAGTCCTGATCGAAATCCATTCCACAAGTCCAAAAACAATTTTCGAAAGGTTTCGTGAGAAGGCTATTGGAGGGGTCAAAAAAAAATTTGAGGTGGGGGGGGGGGGTGTCTTGACGTTTTTGAGGTATTTAGGGAATCTGATGGAGCCAAATTATAGGGCTCGTTCTCCCGATTCCAATGATACCTCACTCGGGGGGTCTAGGGGTCCAGATGACTGAGATATGCCTCGAGGGGATTTGGGGGGGGGGGGGGGAAGGGGAGGGGGAGGGGGGAAGGTTTCGTGAGAAGGCTATTGGAGGGGTCAAAATTTTTTGAGAGGGGGAGGGGGGTTCTTGAGGTTTTTGAGGTATATCCCGGGTCCCGTTGGGAATTTAGGGGATCTGATTAAGCCAAATTATAGGGCTCGTTCTCGCGATTCCAATGATACCTGACTCGAGGGGTCTAGGGGTCCAGTTGACTGAGATATGCCTCGAGGGGAATTTTCGGGGGGTGGGGGGATGGGGGGAGGTTTCGTGGGAAGGCTATTGGTAAGGTCAAAAAATTTTAGAGGGGGAGGGGGGTTACATTGTATAGGGGGTGGGGTTTTTGGTGTGGAGGGTTGTTGGGTTTGGTTGATTGATGATGAGAGAGAGAGAGAGAGAGAGAGACAGAGAAACACACCGCACGGCTTACAACTATGGCAAAAAGTGTCGTTACAACTTTTGGTCTTAATTTTTTCCGTCTCCCTTTTGCAACGCGTCATAAGGAACTTTGTTCCAAAAGAAATATTTACTTGCTCAACAGAACAAATGTACCTACTATTATTAATTATACTGTGGTTCGATCGCGATCTGTGGATGCGGCGTAAAGCGACGTGCTCTCTCCTCGGAGTTGCGTGGCGTACTGACCGCAGCGGGCGCTCGCACATGTATTTGTGGAAACTCGCCAGTTCATAGTAATTTGTATGAAGAATTTGAGCGAAAAAATTGGGCAAGTTTATGATTTCTTAACACAAAATAAGAATATATTTACTAAAAAATAAAAATTTCATTTACTTCTTTATAGTTTTAACTTTATTATTTGATAAAATTAGTTTAATTATTCTTGATAATTACGACTCAGTTATTATAATACGGGAGTGCGATTTACACGTTTTCAGTGATATTCAGATTTTTTTTTACACTTATCCATAAATATTATCTTAAATTCGAATGTTTCAGCGGCTAGTATCATTCATTAACTAGCCGTGTGATTTTTTTCAAGGTTGTGGAGTATCTTTTTCTGTATAATTCTCTTATATTCCCGACCCTCGATTGCCGTATAGGGCCCTTAAAACAAATGCATGTTCCCTATTAACAATTTCAATTAACACGCAATATCTTATACCACCTTACTAATAATCGCTGTATAAGCTTTGAATAGTTACATAGTGTTTTGTCTCCTTCTATCGAATTAAACATGTCACTTGTGTGACGTGAACAAAACACTGTATAACTATTCAAAGCTTATACAGCATTTATTAGTAAGGGGATAGTATTTTGTACGCTTATAACGTATACATTTTATTTGTACGATTAAATAAAAAAATGGTTTAAGCATTCTTAAATTTTATAATTAAATGGTATCATTATCTTTGATACCATTTAATTATAAAACTAAACTAAAATAAAGCACACAACAAAAAATTGTACACGTTATTATAAAATGAAATAAAAGTGTACATAAATACGTTGATAAAATTATATCTAACAAAATAATTACATTTGAAAACGACTGGTGATAATGTCACCGTAAAATTGCAAAAACCGATAGATTGTAATATTACTAAAGATATTATAATATGTCGACAGATTGTCAAATAAAAATTTCTCCATACAATTGTACGCATTATTTTTCGTTATAATTAGTAATATGAAAAGAAAACAAATATGGCGGCGCGGGGCACTTGCCGTTTAACCAATCGGCACGGCAAATATTACAACATAACGCAAAATAACGTGCAAATTGTAAGAAAAAATTTTTATTTGACAATCTGTCGACTTATTACAATATCTCTAGTAATATTACAATCTATCGGTTTTTGCAATTTTACGGTGACATTTATAGTAAAATAATGTAGGATTTAATGTTTATACCATCTGTGATGGTGGGCATATAAACCTCAATGAATAAAGTACATAACACACTTACAACTAAACTTATCTACGTGATTAATACTTTTTGTGTCCATGGGATGTTTATTTTTTAGCCAAAATAAGTCAGGTTAAGACTATATTAGCGAAATTTTGAAAATAGAATTTGAATCATTAAAAATAGAACTACGGACTAATACAATCACGAAGTAAGATACCAGGAGTCCGAACGGTATAGGCTTTTCCATAGTAATTATGTACACAATAATAGGGACCAGATCTTAGTTCTCTTTCCTGACACTGGCTGCGCTAGAATTTTGGACGTGCCGATGCTATTGTGGCGGACCGATCAGCGCACAGTCCTGAATCGCGCTTGGTACTTCTTGAACAATGGCGCGCTCTACGGGCAAAAAAACTGTCCCCTAAATTGAGACAATTCTATTTTCAATGCTCTGAATTTTCTCCGGTCGGAGAGATTCCGTTAATATAATCCCAGCCTAATATTGTTTTCCATATTAAGAAATACGGCGGCTACGTATATGAAAAACGCCGTCATTTGTCGCCATTTTGACGTTGATGTAGCCGAGAATTAACGGCGATGAATATATACAAAATGATAGACTACATTTTTTTTGCCATTAAGCCTCATTTACACAAGGAGAGTTTCTCGAACGCGTGCAGGCGACAATGTCAGGCGAGAATATTCTCGCATAGTGTAAACAACCTTTACGAGTTTCGCCGCTCGAAAGGCAATTGTCGCCTCCTAAACTCTTCTCGAATACACTGTGTGTAAATAGGGAACTGTCTACTCTCTGCAACAATCTCGCATACGATTAAAAAAAATATTGGTCAAGACTGGTAATTCTCGCATCAAAAAAAATAATAATAAAAGGGTTCAAAGTCAAACCAATTTGTAACAGTCTCTCATCAACACGTGCGATACTCTCTTTGCTTAATGTTTATACAAGTCGAAACTTGTATGCGAGTGTCGGCGCAAAAAATCTTGCGTACTATGTAAACATATTGAAAGGCCGATTATCGCCTTCGAGACTCGAATTCGACAATCGCTGGATTGATGCGAGTTTTTATCATCATGTAAGCAATTGAAGACGAGAATCGTAAGGCGAGTTATCGTATACGAGAATATGATACGATATTCTCGCCCAAATCGTACGATAAACTCTTGTGTAAATGAGGCTTTAGTGTAGCCCTAGTATGAGGGATTATTGTAAATACATTGTTACAGCGCTTCGATGTATAGAACATTCTAGTATGTTACAGTGTTTGTAAACAACTGTATTGTTGGGTAGACATCAGTCTACTAACAAAATTCCCGATCTACCCGCAAAATAATTGGCCGCCGCCATGACAGCTAGAACTGCCGCTCGAAGCGTCTCGGCTCTGTATGTATGTCTGTCTGTCTGTATATGTTAGAACAAATTACGAGTACTGTCTACTAAATTCCTGTCTACCCACAAAGTTCCCGATCTACCCGCAGTAGTAGTTGAACGCGGCGATGACGGCTAGAATTGCAGCTCGAAGCGTCTCGGCTCTGTATATGTCACCGTAAAATTGTACAAACCGCTAGATTGTAATAAAACTAGTGAAATTGTAAAATATTGATAGAGTTCCGACGCGAATAAACTGCCTATAATTTAACACAATAATTTTCGTTAGATTATAAATATATAGTTATAAATATTTCGATATATTTTTACAATCTAATGGTTTTTACAATTTTACGGTGATATATATATGTATGTCTGTCTGTATATGTATGAACAAATTACGAGTAATGCCAACTAAATTCCTGTCTACAAAGTACCCGGTCTACCCGCAGTAGTAGTTAAGCGCCGCCATCTCGAAGCGTAACGGTTCTGTATGTATGTATGTCTGTCTGTATATGAATAAACAAATTACGAGTAATGCCTACTAAATTCCTGTCTACAAAGTTCCCGGTCTACCCGCAGTAGTAGTTGAGCGCGGCCATGACAGCTAGAACTGCAGCTCGAAGCGTCTCAGGTCTGTATTTATGTATGTATGTCTGTATATGTATGAACAAATTACGAGTACTGCCTACAAAATTCCTGTCTACCCGCAGTAGTAGTTAAGCGCCGCCATCTCGAAGCGTAACGGTTCTGTATGTATTTATGTATATGTCACCGTAAAATTGTAAAAACCGCTAGATTGTAATAAAACTAGTGAAATTGTAAAATGTTGATAGACTTCCGACGCGAATATGCTGCCTATAATTTAACACAATATTTCGACATATTTTTACAATCTAATGGTTTTTACAATTTTACGGTGATATATAATATATGTATGTCTGTCTGTATATGTATGAACAAATTACGAGTAATGCCAACTAAATTCCTGTCTACAAAGTACCCGGTCTACCCGCAGTAGTAGTTAAGCGCCGCCATCTCGAAGCGTAACGGTTCTGTATGTATGTATGTCTGTATATGAATGAACAAATTACGAGTACTGTTTACAAAGTTCCCGGTCTACCCGCAGTAGTAGTTGAGCGCGGCCATGACGGCGATGCCGGCCAGCAGGGCGGCGAGGTGCGCGGCGGACGCGCGCGGGTCCTTCTCCCTCAGCAGCGCCGGCAGGACCGTCACCAGCGCGATGTGCAGGAACCCGCCCGCCGTGAACGGCACGATCCACGACGTGCGAGCCTCTGGAATGGAGAACAAACATTTCAAAACTCGAGGACATGTGTATTTACATAGATATAAGAGTGTACATTTGAAAGAACAGGCTTATACCGTTCATTTGACAGAACTAATCTTCATAATAATAATATCTATGGACGCTTCACACCACGTCAATCTGATCCCGTGGTGAGTCCTCGAAGAACTTGTGTTACGGGTACCAGACAACGGAAATATATTTAATACTTTTATATTATACACATATTTAAGATTTTTATTATATTATACACATATTTAATATACATCCATGACCTAGGAACACAGAAAAACTTTTTGTTCCTTCGGCGGGATTCGAACCCGCGACCTCCGGCTTGAGCACTGTTACATAACATGATAATTATTTAAGAACATGTTATGTCAATGCCAAACTTTGTACTGTCACTTTGATGCCTAAGATTATTCAGTTAGCCGAAAGGCTATGTATAGTATAGACATGTATTAGTATGCTCCTCTGTTATATGAGTTATATATTAATTATATCTGTTGTACGTGTAGTAATAAATCAACATATTGTGATGCTATGATTTGTATCATTTGTATCTCCATGTAACTTATAAGAAGAATCCCCAAGATATTCAACGTAGAGATCCTGGCTGGAGCATCGAACAAGCACCAACGCGCTCAACCAACTGAGCCACAGAGGTCGTCATGCCAGTGTCTAGTAAAAAAGGCGGGAAATAGAATATTCGTTAAAATTTTCATCATCGTATTTCTAAATCGACTTTGGACTTTTTTGGACTTGCCAAAATCTAGTCAAAGTCTAAATAAATAGTCGGGGTAGTCAATGAGTCGAGTAAGTCGATTTAGTAAAGTGGTAGACGCTTTACTGAAACTTCCTACGGAGTTTTGGCGGGAAACCCAATTTAGCACACAATTTGTAGTTGTATCACTGGCCCACACTTGTGCACGTCAACGAATAACTAATGGATAATATTCTACCAATATTACACATTAAAAACCGAAATAATATAGATTTTGAAGAAAAAAAAACACAAAAATCATAACGCTGATTGACATCCCCGGCAAAACCCCCTCTAATGATAGAGAACTAAGATTTTAAAACTCAAGATAGGCTTTAACGTACATTTGACAGAATAAATCTTTACACCATGGAGAATAGAGGTAAGGAGGACCTAAGTTTCTAAGGCAGAAAAACTAAAAAGTGTCCGACAAAAATAATTAAACAATAGTTCCAAATCTGGTCATAGTGGCGCTAGAGTCAGCAGGGTGTGTAATATGACGTTAGCAATAAGAGATCGAGTGAAGTTATTGATTTTTTTGATGACTATAATTAGTTTTTAGTGGTTAATTCAGAAAAACATGAAAATTCAAAAATATTTTTAAAAATATTATCGAAGAAGATGCTAAGATTAAATTCTGTGTTTAAATTTAGCCGCTTTACTCCTTTGCGACAGTGGCGCCACCCTTATTTGATGCTTTTTAGCGGAAACTTCTTTATCCTGCCAGAGATGGTCCTCCTTACCTCTATTCTCCATGCTATATACAATAAAAAGTTACGCCATCCTGTTTTCACCATACTTCAAATGTCAGCCATCTTGTTTTCACCATATCACAAATGTCAAAATGACCCCAAAAATATCAAAAGTCGGGCCATTTAACTGGAGACACTTTTTGCGACAACATGCCTCGTCTGTAATATATATACACGTCTATGATAGAGAATTAATATAAAGCTGTTCGCGCCAAAAAGCGCGACGCACAGATTCAAATCGACTAATCACGCGCGGGTATGGTTTTTTTTTTTTTTTTTTTTGAAGATTTAATGGCCTGGTAACAAAACCTTTAAGCCAAGGCGGGTATGGTCGAAATCGGTGTGGGGAGCTAGGTATGCACCAGTGGCTAAGGCTGCTTCTCCTTCATAGGGAAGCCGGAGCCTGTATAATAGGTAGGGATTTCCATGAAGGTTTGCAAAAGGTAAGTGACAAGGGAAGCCGATAGGAATGGAGTTATAGGAACCCTTCGCCACTGGTATGTAAGTACCTATATTTTGTTTTTACCCGACTGCGCAACGCAAAGGAGTGGTAATGTGTTTATCAGCCTATGTATGTATGTATGTATGTATGTATGTATGTTCCTTTGAAGCACTATAGAGACCAAACGCCTGGGCCGATTTTAATGATTCACACGTCAATCGATTCCTCTTAGTCCGGCGAGTGTCACTAAAGACATGACGTTAGTGAAAATTCAATATGGCGACTACTGGACGCCATATTGTGAAAATGAAAAAAATGAAAGTCAACAAACTATATCAAGTGGGGTATCGTTGAATAGGTATTTAAAAATCATTTTTAGTTTTCTCTCACCATTTTTCGATTTGACTGACCGTTTAGGATCTATATCGATTTAAAGTTGCGTAACAACCATTTTCACATTCCAGTGCAATTGTGATATAGTATTGATGCTGATAGGAAATCCAGCCTGGTAAATAGCTAGCTAGGTACTCATAACTAAAAAGTATAAAATAAAAAATAATAATTTAAAAAATTTAAAAACCCGACTGCGTAAAAAGTGAAGCAAACTAAGTAGTACACAATGAAAAATATAATATAATCTATTATTGGAACGTAACAACTGAACAGTCGGGATCCATTATTCGACAGCCAATCTAATTTTTCAATGGATCCTGACTGTTTAGTTGTTATGTTCCAATAATAGATTATATTTTATTTTCTTCAATAGTATTCATTCAATAATATACTATAGAATTCTAGACCACCGGACATCTAAGTGCTTGTTTTTTTCTTTTCAGTTTTTCATTGTGTACTACTTAGTTTGCTTCACTTTTTACGCAGTCGGGTTTTTAAATTTTTTAATTTTTTTTTTTTATAATTGAATTGACAGTAAATAATTTACCGATAGCATTTCTGGCTCCACTGAATATGACCGCCGTCATAGCACCCACTAGACCGGCCGACGCGGTCGCCTGCAAACAATAATATTATTACATTTTTGAAGTGAAAACTTCTATTGGCGCACTGCACACAAATTTTCTCGTAGGCAGTGAGGCTGATCCGTCACGCTCGGAGGTGGAAGGCTCGATCGGGTGAACTCGGGACCGCCGAGTGTACCCGAGCGAGATAGCGCCGCACACACATTTGTTCGTAGGATGTGAGTGAGGCTGATTCGTCACGCTCGGAGGTGAAAGGCTCGATCGGGTGAACTCGGGACCGCCGAGTGTACCCGAGCGAGATAGCGCCGCACACACATTTGTTCGTAGGATGTGAGTGAGGCTGATTCGTCACGCTCGGAGGTGAAAGGCTCGATCGGGTGAACTCGGGACCGCCGAGTGTACCCGAGCGAGATAGCGCCGCACACACATTTGTTCGTAGGATGTGAGTGAGGCTGATTCGTCACGCTCGGAGGTGAAAGGCTCGATCGGGTGAACTCGGGACCGCCGAGTGTACCCGAGCGAGATAGCGCCGCACACACATTTGTTCGTAGGATGTGAGTGAGGCTGATTCGTCACGCTCGGAGGTGAAAGGCTCGATCGGGTGAACTCGAGACCGCCGAGTGTACCCGAGCGAGATAGCGCCGCACACACATTTGTTCGTAGGATGTGAGTGAGGCTGATTCGTCACGCTCGGAGGTGAAAGGCTCGATCGGGTGAACTCGGGACCGCCGAGTGTACCCGAGCGAGATAGCGCCGCACACACATTTGTTCGTAGGATGTGAGTGAGGCTGATTCGTCACGCTCGGAGGTGAAAGGCTCGATCGGGTGAACTCGGGACCGCCGAGTGTACCCGAGCGAGATAGCGCCGCACACACATTTGTTCGTAGGATGTGAGTGAGGCTGATTCGTCACGCTCGGAGGTGAAAGGCTCGATCGGGTGAACTCGGGACCGCCGAGTGTACTCGAGCGAGATAGCGCCGCACACACATTTGTTCGTAGGATGTGAGTGAGGCTGATTCGTCACGCTCGGAGGTGAAAGGCTCGATCGGGTGAACTCGGGACCGCCGAGTGTACCCGAGCGAGATAGCGCCGCACACACATTTGTTCGTAGGATGTGAGTGAGGCTGATTCGTCACGCTCGGAGGTGAAAGGCTCGATCGGGTGAACTCGGGACCGCCGAGTGTACCCGAGCGAGAAAGCGCTGCGCACACATTTCTTCGTAGGCTATGAGTGAGGATGATCCGTCACCGCGCTCGGAGATGAAAGGCTCGATCGGGTGAACTCGGAATCGCCGAGTGTACCCGAGCGAGAAAGCACACACATTTCTTCGTAGGCTGTGAGTGAGGCTGATCCCGTCACAATCAGAAATGAAGTTATCACTTCTGGCGTGCGGTCGTAAGCACACACTCTACTTTTTATTTGATTTAAAAAGTATTTTTAACAGTAATTTTTGTACCCTATAATTTAATTATCTACATATATTGTCATAATTCATAATTGTCCGGAATCCGGTGGGCCGAGGCAAATTCAGAGCGCTGAAAATAGAACTCTGCGCTAAACTGTAGTGACAGTAAGAAGTAGGATTCCCTCACCAGCTGAGCTTTCGCCGCCTCCCACCGCGAGAAGCCGCTCTTCAGTAGAATAGCGAAGTCTCCTATCTCGTGTGGTATCTCATGCACTGAAATAAATAAATAAAAAGAAATCAGTTCATCCGTTCCGGAGCTACGATGCCACAGACAGACACACACACACACACACAAACACACATACACAAACACACACACACACACTCACACACACACACACACACACACAAACACACACACACACACACACACACACACGCGCGCACACACAGACACGTCAAACTTATAGCACCCCGTCGATTTTGCGTCTGGGGTTAAAAATACAATATTATGTAGGGTAACACACCCAATTGCTAGCAATGTGCCTAATTATCAGCACCCCGAACAAATAGTAGAATTATAAGCTTTTCACTAATTAATTTTTGTTTCCACTTAATAAAAACAAAACTTTAATGTTTCTGGAATCTACTGTCGGCGACACCATACTTTAAAATATATAGTATTTTCCTCTGTAATAATCGAGGTTATAATTGGACCACTTTTTAAAAGTGCTGATAATTGGTACTCTCACCCTAAATACATTTTGCATGTATTGTATTACTAGTTTTTTCCCGCTGCTCCGCCCGCCTTAATATAGTATCGGGTATCCCACGGGAATACTGTCCTTTTTCGGGATAAAAAGAAGACTCTGTTTTAACCATACCGAATTTTATCAAAATCAGTTCAGTAGTTTTTTGCGTGACAGAATAACAAACATCCATCCATCAATCCTCAAAAACTTTAACTGGAATGGAGGAATGAACTGGTCAATACGTCTGGGGCCAACTATGTGCGAGTTTCCTCACGATGTTTTCCTTCACCGTTAGAGCGTCCGTATAATGTACTTGAGATCTGAAAAAGTCTCATTGGTACACGCCACAACCTGGGATTCGAACCTGCACTCTCTCGAGTGCGAAGACGGTCTACCCATTAGGCTACGGAGCTCTCCATCTCCGTGATGAATACCAGTAGGGTGTGGTAACTGTGTGTACCTAGTATGGCGAAAGTGGTGAGCACGCCCACTCGGAAGCCCACGAGGAAGGACCCGCCCACCGCCAGCCCGTGGGTGAAGTTGTCGATGGAGTTCGCCATCAGGTTGAGGTAGCCCGCCACCTAGTACATAAAGATATAAAAATAACATTTATTTAACATTAGATGTTGCCCACGACTTCATGCGCGCGAATGTTAATTTCGCAGAAACCGTTCCTTTTTCCGCGATGGAAAGTAGCCTAGGTCCTTCCCCGTGGACTACTCTACATCTGTGCCAAATTTCATCAAAATCAGTCCAGTAGTTTCGGATCCTATTCAATGCAAACAAATAAACTTTTCCTCTTTATTATATTAGTAAAGACTAGCGACCCGCCCCGGCTTCGCACGGGTACAATGTATATATCTGTATAATCTATGGGTACAATACTGATACTAATACCACAGCCTATAGAACTAATCTGCGACTACCTCATAGATCTAAACTCGCCGCACACCCCCTTGCCATTTCGCCTTGGTGATGCCTACTTCGCAACGGGCCGTGGAGCAGAAATCGTAATATTTTAATTTCGCCATAACTTCAAAACCAAACGTCCAATTTTAATCATTCAAAGACCAAATATTATCTACATAAACTGTACTTAGTGATAAAATAATTTATTTTGATAAGGATTAATAGCATGAGTAAAATAAACGCGTTTAAATGTAGTCCAATAAAAAATCAAGATTTCTAAATAAAAAAATGGTTGTTGTGCCTCACTCGACATAGATAGGTATAGTGTGTCGCGGACTTTTTTGTAGATATTTATAAGGTCTACAATTGATTAGAACATTTTATGGTCCTATCTTTTATAGTTTAGGCAGCGTACGCAAAATAAGTAACTTTTCTGGTTGATTTTTTACACCTTGTGTGCGAAAACCCAGAATATCTTACGGAACCCTATTTTTTTCCAAAATAAAATTTAGCCTATGTTACTCGTGGATAATGTAGCTTTCGAATGGTGAAAGAATTTTTGAAATCGGTCCAGTACTTTTTGAGCCTATTCATTACAAACAAACAAACAAACAAACAAACAAACATACAAACAAAGTTTTCCTCTTTATTATATTAGTAAAGATAATGGAACATTACAATAATAGCTTCCTACACCGATTGCGGTGACGGTGGCCGGTTTCATTGAAACCAGGCCAGCTACGCAGGGGTTATTTTATACTGCCCAAGTGTGTGAGCAGTACACAAGAGCACCCTCTCTTCCTTTACTCTGGTAACCCGGACGGACGGACCGATACGACTGGCAAGAGCACGGGAACACTGTACTTTTTCAGGATAAAAAGTAGCACATGTTTTAAAAATCCAGAGCCTAAGCTACTACCATACCAAATGTCATCCGAATCGGTTTAATCGTTTTTGCGTGAAATAGAAACAAACATCCATCCATCCATGCTCACAAACATTCACATTTATAATACTAGATGGGCTCCGCCCGTGTAAATATCTTATCCCTCGAGAACACTGTACTTTTTCGAGATAAAAAGTAGCCTAAGTTTTAATCCAGGGCCCAATCTACTACCATACCATACTGAATTTCATCAAAATCCGTTCAGTAGTTTTTGCGTGAAAGAGTAACAAACATCCATCCATCCAACCTCACAAACTTTCACATTTATAGGACGCAGGTAGGACGGTACTGTTCAGGGTATGCGATGTATACTGACATCCTTCTTAGTCGTCTTCTCTTTGCTGGCGCTGGCCGCCGCTTTTTCCCGTGCCTCACGTAGCAGACACCGGCCCATCCACCGTCCAGAGCCCCCGCACCGCGCTTCCGCCGCCGCCGCGCAGCAGCCTTCACCTGTAACCACACTCCCATATATTATAGACGAGGCATGTCGAGACAAATTTTGTCCACAGTGAAACTGCCCTATTTCGGAGTTGTTTGGGGCAGTCAATCAGTCGGAGTCAAACGGAAAGTCGGAAAGAAATCAGTCCGCATTCCATTGACAAAATATCACCACAGTTTGGGGCAGTCGTGATTTGTTATTTATCATCTTGACAACACTTGACGTAAAACATTCCGCAATATAATCAGCCAAAAATATATCACCATCCATTTATTGTTTAGTTTACTGATTACCCACATTTATGATAAGTTGGTTAATCTACCCACACTTATGTTGTTCGCCAACTACCCGCACCTACGATATTGTTCAACTACTCACACTTAATATGTTGTTCGCCAACTACCCGCACCTACGATATTGTTCAACTACTCACACTTATGTTGTTCACCAACTACCCGCACCTATGATATTGTTGAACTACCCACACCTATGTTGTTCACTAACTACCCGCACCTACGATATTGTTGAACTACCCACACTTTTGTTGTTCACCAACTACCCGCACCTATGATAATATTATTGTTGAACTACCCTCACTTATGTTGTTCGCCAACTACCCGCACCTATGATATTGTTGAACTACCCACACTTATGTTGTTCGCCAACTACCCGAACCTATGATATTGTTGAACTACCCACACTTATGTTGTTCACCAACTACCCGCACCTATGATATTGTTGAACTACCCACACTTATGTTGTTCACCAACTACCCGCACCTATGATATTGTTGAACTACGCACACTTATGTTGTTCACCAACTAGCCGCACCTATGATAATATTATTGTTGAACTACCCTCACTTATGTTGTTCGCCAACTACCCGCACCTATGATATTGTTGAACTACCCACACTTATGTTGTTCGCCAACTACCCGAACCTATGATATTGTTGAACTACCCACACTTATGTTGTTCACCAACTACCCACACCTATGATAACTTTATTGTTGAACTACCCAGACCTTTAATTTGTTTTGTTCATCGGCTACCTTGGATGCTATTTCTTTTACCCACAATTAGAGATGGCCGTTTAAACGCAAAGCGTTTAAAAAAGCGTGCTTTAAAAAATAAGTTGAAAATTCGTTTATAAATGTAAGCATTTAACACTTATTCTTATCGTTTATATCGTTTATAGTCATTAAGCCATAAGTGTGGTATGAGCAAAGAAAAATAGTTCTTATGACAGCGCAATAAGAGTGAAAATTCTTTAATGTAGCTCATCGCTTATTTAAAGTTTTAATAAACAGGTTATTTTTTGTACTTATAACTTAAATATTTTTTCATGTTTAGTCGCTTTTTGTTAGTTGCGCAGTGCGCTTTGCGGGTTGACGAAAACACGTTATAATATTACGTTACGCAATAATTCGTATTTTAATCGTAATAGTGGTGTTTTGGTGGTTTATCGTGAACTTTTAATAAATATAATAATGGTCCATATGGACGTAATATAAACCTTTCGTGTAGTGTTTTAGTATTAAGTTTTTGTCGTAAGTACTGTTGTATATAAAAATGACGACTAGGCGTAGAAATTTGAACAGTAATTTATGGATTAAAAACTTCGAAAGTAGAAAAAATTATGTTTTTAAATGTTAACAAATAAAATAAAAGAAAAATTTAATGAACACTCAATTTAATAAGTATTTTTCACTATTAAATTGATATTAAGCAACTAAGCAACTAAGCAGTTAACAAAAACTGCTTTTGAATATTTAATAACGGATAAGTTAACTTTTTATTTTAAGCCGTTTATCACATCTCTACCCACAATTATGTTTTATTCACCTAACTACCCTCACGTATGATCATTTAATTGATCCCACTTTTATATTTTTCCACAAACTACCATCCACTTTTGGTGTAACTTTTGTACTATCCACACTTTTATGTTTTGTTTAGTAGTTTAAGCCAACTTTTTCAAATTTTATGTTTATTACCAACTACCCTCACTGCACGTAATGTTCACCGACTACCCACACTTTATTCAACTAGCGACCCGCCCCGGCTTCGCACGGGTACAATACTGATACTAATACTACAGAATGTCGCCCACTTCGCAACGGGCCGTGCAGCAGAAAACGTAATATTTTAATTTCGCCATAACTTCAAAACCAAACGTCCAATTTCAATCATTCAAAGACCAAATAAGTATTATCTACATAAACTGTACTTAGTGATGAAATAATTTATTTTGATAAGGATTAATAGCATGAGTAAAATAAACGCGTTTAAATGTAGTCCAAACAAAAATTCAAGATTTCTAAATAAAAAAATGGTTGTTGTGCCTCACTCGACATAGATAGGTATAGTGTGTCGCTGACTTTTTTGTAGATATTTATAAGATCTACAATTAATTAGAACATTATATGATTCTATCTTTTATAGTTTAGGCAGCGTACGCAAAATAAGTAACTTTTCTGGTTAATTTTTTACACCTTGTGTCCGAAAAACCCAAATATCTTACGGAACCCTATTTTTTTTCCAAAATAAAATTTAGCCTATGTTACTCGTGGATAATATAGCTTTCGAATGGTGAAAGAATTTTAGAAATCGGTCCAGTACTTTTTGAGCCTATTCATTACAAACATACAAAGTTTTCCTCTTTATAATATTAGTGTAGAAGTGTAGATTACCCTCACCTTTGGTGTTATTGTTGAACACGCAGCTGTCGTAGACGCGGCCGTTCGCCACGCCCCCGCACACCTCCCCTCCGCGCCCCTTGCGTTCTGCGCTAAGAAGCTTCTCGATCTCTTCTATCTCTATCGTTTGAACGACGCCGTTGGTTTTGGGCTCTTCTTCTTCCTAAAAAAAGTTTATTTTTTATATAAATAATTACTATTTATTTGGCAGGTTTTTTGAGCGCAAATAAATCTTAAAAATAAATCAAGAAAGTTTTTTAGCAAGAGAAAAATGAAAATACAACAATATACTTAAGTCATTTTAGCATAATTATAATAAGTTAAACTTATGTTTGTTTGTAAGCTGAATGAAATCGAATTGTAGGCACAATTCAATATCGACAAAGTTTTTGCTCGACCAATTTAAGCATTTTCCTTTGCTAGGAAAATGCTTAGAAATTGGACACCTCAAAATATTTAAATATAAAAGTGACAGCAACGACTGCAGCGTGGTTGTACATGTATGAGTATGTGTGCGTGCGCACGATTCAACGGCGCTGTTAAGACTTAAGCGATTTTTATCTTAGGCTGGAACTATATGCAACGGAATCCGGTAGGCCGTAGAGATGTAGGCTGTCATATATGACATTGACATTTGACTCGACACTCGGATGTTCGATTTTCAACTCTATTGTATTAGTGCAGAGATCTATTTTCAGTGCTCATAATTCTCTACGGCCTACCGGATTCCGTCGCATATAGTCCCAGCCTTATGCCTGGTCGAACGGCAATTTGTTCGATAGTACCATAATAGTACATTATACCCAGTTACCAGTATAAACTTTAAAATAAAATGGTTGTCTGTTTTATAGTAAATCGTTGGTAACAAAGTTACCTCAGTGGTCGCGAAGAGTTTCTCAACAATAATAAATACGAGCATCCCGAACAAGCACCACAGACCGCTTTTCATGGACACATGTTCGCCTTCTGAAAAAAAAAAAAAAGCCAGATGCTTAAAAAGGGAACTCGACAGGAGTTCAAATCAAAATCAAAAAAGTTTTATTTCCATATGGGTTACAAAGTAACGCTTAAAGAATTGTCCCTACTTGATGCCTACCACCGGTTCGGGAACTAACCCGGCGAGAAGAACCGGCGTAAGAAACTCGCACGAGGCCATCTTTTAGCAAAAAGATGAAAAATTGCCCTTTAAAAAAAAATTAAGATGTTTACAACGTAAAAACTTAATTCTATATAATATTGACAAAAGTCAGATACATTTATTACATAGAAGCAGCCTCCAATTCCCAAGGTGTGCGATCGTCAATAAAATCATTGACCTTAAATAACAAATAGGCTTTTGCACACAAACGTTCTATAACTACTTTTTTAAATTTATTAATGGAAAGATTTTGAACGTTTTCTGGGATTCTATTGTATAGACGTATACATTGGCCTTTAAATGATTTGCTTACTTTACTTAGTCTGATCACCGGTATATCTAGCTTGTGCTTATTTCTAGTGTTCTAGTTGGCTTCTATATTGCTATATTGGACCGTTCATGTTCTATCGACCGTTATGTCAGCGTTTACTGTTGCCCATTGACACCCGTTAGGTTTAATTGATGAAATATCTGATTTTAGTTCATTAAAGAAATAGAATTATTATTCTACAAAAAAATAAAACCGACTTCCAAAGTAAAAATACACAAAAAACTATGAAATAAAACTTGTTTTCTAAATAATTCCCCTTTTAATTTGGCAAAAGTTTTAACTATTTCTCTACTCAATCTTCTTAATTTTCAAGTCGGTACCAGCAAATATAAACGTGAGTTCTATAAAATATTGTAGGATATTGTTTGGGCTGGTGTCTACATAGTGTCTGGTAAAAATGATATCTCCTATGACTATAACGAAATATAAAACAAACATCATCATAATATTATTATGTCTTTAAATACTACATTCTCTTGATAAATAAAAATAACAAAACATAAATCGTAAAATCTATGCATATTTTGTTATCAGTTAACTCAATAAAAATAAATATTATATTACAAGTATGTAACTTCACTGGTTTTCTTATCAAGTTGAAATATGTATTATGTCACCGTAAAAGTGTAAAAACCGTTAGACTGTAATATTTCTAGAGATATTATAATATGTTGACAGATTGTCAAATAAAAATTCTCTTTACAATAATAATTATTGTACGCATTATTTTTCGTTATAATTATTATTATGAAAAAGCAAACAAATATGGCGGCAATATAAAACAAATATTTGAGGTAGAGCTAAATAACCTAACCAAGAGCATGTCAGGACATGTCTAAGGAGGGTTCCGTAACTATAAACGCGTAATACGCTTTTTTTTAATTACTCCAAAAGTTACTGTCCGATTTGGTTCACTATAATTTTCCTAAAGAGTTTTTAGCATGATCTATCAGCATGGAAATTTACAAGTTTCTATCTCCTATAGTTTAAAAATGCTAAGGGGGGGGGACCAACTTACAAACTACTTTGGAGGCCGATTACTCGAAAATGGTCAACTTTATAAAAAAGTAACGTATGAAACCTTGCCTTTATTTTAAAAGACCTATTCTACGATACACGATGGGGTAGAGTGAAAAAATATTTTTCATCCCCACTTCACATGTATGGAGAGCCACCCCTAAAATATAAAATTATTATTTTTTTATGATCCCGAAACCGTGATATATTCACAATCTATAACTGCACCAAATTTCATCAATTTATATTCATAATTATAGGAGCTAGAGGCGCGGACAGACAGACAGAGACAGACAGACAGACAGACAGACAGACGGACAGAGCGAAACTATAAGGGTTCCTTAAGTATTACGGAACCCTAAAAACACGTGATTATTTTGAAATTGATGCTAGTGATTTTCTATAAACAATTGTTAATTTTGTCATGAATGACATAATATGATAACATTAACAATAATTGTTTATAGAAAATCACTAGCATCAATTTCAAAATAATCCTGTGGTTTTTTAGCTTTACCTCAAAAACTATTTTTGTCATTTAACCGCCTTTTAGTTTGAGGACGGCAGGCCACTTACTCACTTAGGTAGGCTAGGCAGTACTATCTATAGCGATTTTACTATTTTTAAACATAAAATGAAAACAAACTTCTAAAGAAAAATTTGAGACTCATAATATGGTTTTCTCATGTATGCCATTGTCATAACTTAGAACTGGACCAAATTGAAATGGGGACCAGCTTTCAAATAAAAGAAGAATCATCAAAATCGGTTTACCCAGTTGAGGTAACAAACATAAAAAAATGCAGAAAATTGAGAACCTCCTCCTTTTTTGAAATCGATTAAAAAGTTTAAGCGTATGGCGCCATCTCTTGAGTAATTTAGGAACTAAATTATACTTCTCCCTTAGCTTTGGAGGCACTGACTTCAAGTGCATTAAAATAAGGAAAAATTCTTTACATATTTTAAATATAATGATATTTGAGTTTTTCAGTGGGTTGAGTTTTTTGAAGGCGGTTCTCTTTCTTGTTAAAAAAAAAGATAGACGTTTTTTTAATTTATTTTACTTTTTAATTATGGACTAAGACTGACAAACTTTGTGAGTGATGTATCTGTCCAGTCGTGCCGGCCTATTCGTGCCGAAGCGTGGCTCTCACAGTTGCTCTTGATGATGATCATCATGGGTCCGCGACCCCGCCATATCGAAACCGAAACTGTGCCGAAACGTCGCTCACGTACGCTACAATAGCTAAACATTAAACAATGTGGTCTGTTTGTAAACAGTCGGCTTTAAAAAGGCAGCTGACGCCTGAAAGACATTGATAGAAATATCATCATCATCATCACAATTTCCCGTTAGCCAATTCTTCTTTTTAGTAGATATTAGGTTCTCCAATCCTAGACCTTCGTTCATCATCATATCTTATATAAAACATAACTCTCCTTTCTTCGGCGGTGGGGTATTTTTTTTATAGTTTGTTATTTGAGCCTTTTGCACAAATATTTATCTACACTAATATTATAAAGAGGAAAACTTTGTTTGTATGTTTGTTTGTTTGTTTGTAATGAATAGGCTCAAAAAGTACTGGACCGATTTCAAAAATTCTTTCACCATTCGAAAGCTACATTATCCACGAGTAACATAGGCTAAATTTTATTTTGGAAAAAAATAGGGTTCCGTAAGATATTTGGGTTTTTCGGACACAAGGTGTAAAAAATCAACCAGAAAAGTAACTTATTTTGCGTACGCTGCCTAAACTATAAAATATAGAACCATAAAATGTTCTAATTAATTGTAGATCTTATAAATATCTACAAAAAAGTCAGCGACACACTATACCTATCTATGTCGAGTGAGGTACAACAACCGTTTTTTTATTTAGAAATCTTGAATTTTTTTTGGACTACATTTAAACGCGTTTATTTTACTCATGCTATTAATCCTTATCAAAATAAATTATTTCATCACTAAGTACAGTTTATGTAGATAATATTTGGTCTTTGAATGATTAAAATTGGACGTTTGGTTTTGAAGTTATGGCGAAATTAAAATATTACGATTTCTGCTGCACGGCCCGTTGCGAAGTGGGCGTCACCAAGGCGGGGTGCGCGTGCGGGTAAATGTTTAGTTTAGTTTAGTTTAGTTAAATAGTTTAGTTATTTTATAAACATCAAATTGATAATATCTTAAAATATAATACATTATAATATCTATACATCTATACAGTTAAATACAATTTAAGTGTCTGTTTGTAACTTCAAATTAACAGCTTTTTACATAATGAATCTGAAAGTATATTCGGTACTTACAATAAAATATTTTTTTTTTAATTTTTGTCTGTCCGTCTATCTGTCTGTCAGTCGGTCTGTCTGTCTGTTTGTTCCGACTAATCTCTGAAACGGCTGGACCGATTTTCACGGGACTTTCACTAGCAGATAGCTGATGTTATAGGGTCTAACATAGGCTACTTTTATTTTAGGATTCCGTTTAAAAAAATAGGATTCCGCTTTCGTTAATCATAAATAAAGTCGCGGGTAAATTTCAGCGATATCCCAAAGTATTGTTCCACGCGGACGAAGTCGCGGGCAAAAGCTAGTAAACTATAAACTACGTACTTACATTTGACGCAACAAATCTACATACAAGAAAAAGTTACGCTCGCGCCATCTTGATTTCACTATACCTCAAATATCAAAATGGCCCCAAAAACCTCAAAAGTGGGGCCATTTAACTGGAGACACTTTTTGCCTCAACATGCCACGTCTATAATATGTACGTCTATGAAAAAACTACAAGAAGTAGAATCCTGTTTTTGTCGTTCTTTTTGTTTTTAAACGGTTAAAATAAAACATTCGATTATTCGATATTCAAATTCCCGCGAACGCTCTTCTTCGAATTCGGAATTCAAAATTTGCAAGTCAACTTTGAGGTGTTGTGTTGCAAATATTATGTACAAACAATAATATGCTTTACATAAACGGATGTGAGTATATTTTTCCTCATCACACGTTTATCGTAGTTGAGGTTTGTCGCTCCAAGCTCCGAGTAAGTTTAATCACTCGGTTTATGTGTTGTATAATCTATTAGTCATTATTTCAATTATGTTTACACAACAAATACAAATAAACAGTCCGTTCCAAGTTATTTGAACTCGCAATTTCTATGAGGGTAATCCAAATATTTAATGTCGTCGGCATAAAACTGCCCGGGGTTGCCATCTCTTACATATGACAACCCGGATATGAGGCATAAAAAACCCGAATTTTGGAGCCCAAAACCCGGGCATCAGTGGCGTGCGCTCCATAAAGGCAGAAATGCAGTGCTTTACTTACCATTAACAGATATTTTAATAAAACGTTCGGACGTTTTAGATGACTTTAATTAATAGTAAATAAATGAATAAACAAAATATAATAACTTAAAAACGCCTAATATTTTATAATAGCACCTATTTACAAGTACATTATGTTTGGCAGGCGTTTGGCGACATGTTGGTGATGCGACTCATGCTATGTCGGCTAGCAGTAGATTTGTTCGCATGTGTGTAGTAATTTTAGTGTCCGTACACAGTTCGCAAACGCACACACCTATGAATATCCCAAGGCGCGAGTCGTCCAACTCCTACGGCATGCTTATAGACTTCGGCGAAGTTCGGCAGTTGTCGGGACACGGAAGTAATCGGGTATATTCGTGGCACGGTGGCCTATAATGCGAGTAATTATAATTGACGTAAAATCTAATTACTCACTACGCACATGATGCGTTTTTGTTTTAGTAAGGTTTTATTTGTTTAAGTATCAGATTCAAGGAAGCCATTTTTTCATGTGAAAACGCATTGTTATTTTTCGGTTGCCATTATATTTAATATTTATAGTTTTCTTAAAAGATTTTTCATTTTAACATTTGAAAGTGTGTACCTACATTTAACAGTTTATTACTGAAGTTCTATAAAAATTGTAGGTAGTGATTTGCTTTTTAATTGATTTGAGTATTGATTTGAGTGATAATAAGTTCTCACAATTGTCATTCAGTGAAAAGATTCAAATTGTGTCTACTAAAGGTAGGTGTGTATCCGAGTTACAATAATTAAATCAGCAAAAAGGGAATGTAGGTATAGTGCGATTCAAATGAGAATAGGATCGAGTCGGCGCCATATTGTTTTGAATTTAGACTGTTATGATAGTTAAATTTATGTTTAGATAATTGATTACTATTTAACGTCGTTATTAAAATTCGATGCAAGACTATTAATATTTATATGCACATAAGTTTTTCTGAAACTCGCACTTTTCAAGTGATATTTGACAGAAAAAGGTCATTGACGTTCCTATTCTCATTTGAAACGCGTTATAACTCGAAAGTTTCATGTTAAAAGTTATGAAGTTCTGTTAGTTCTGTTGGCATGGTTTCCGATTTAGAGATCCGTCGCTTGGCTGTGGCTATGCTAATTGCTAAAAATCAATAAAAGAAAAAGTTTTTGTGACCGACACTGGGTATGCGGCGGAGTACCGCCGCATACCCAGTGTCATAACTCTGTGCACGCCGCTGCCGGGCATATAAACAATTTTTTTTCCAAGTAATAAAAAAATTAAAATGAAATTTAAAAAACTTGAAAATGTAATCTTAATATTTTTTTAAATGTGACAAATCGGATTCTCGTCAATATTTGTTACAATTTTTATGATATACATAAGGTCTTAAAAATAATATAATAACGTTTAACGTTGGTGACCAATAGCCGCGCGGGAAAGTTAATGAAATCGGCGGGCTTATTACGTATCTTGCAATAGCCAAGCAATAGCAAAAATCGCAAACTCGTATTATGTATCTGCAAAAACCTAGCAGAAGCAACCTAGCGACAGTACTGCCTCTACCGAACAATCGAGGAACTATAAATTGCAATCAATCGTTCGATCTCTTCACTGCTGTCTAATTTTATGTATTACGTAAGACTTTTACAGCAAAGCGAAAGCAATCAGCGAGCGATTTGAACTGTCAGTTAGCAATAATAAGCGAAAATGAAGCAAAGTGCATTCAAACACAACAGCGAGCGATTAGCAATCGATCGCATAGATCGCATACGATTTTATTTGACGTTCAGCAATCGACTGCGCGTCTATCGCGCGATGACTGCAAGATTTTTGCTAATCGCTATTTTTACGTAATACGGCGGCCGAGTCGAATGGGACTAGTGCATAGGCCATAGCCCCGCTGACGACCGACTCTCCTGTATGGCTCACCACAGGTAGACTCAGTCACCATTCATCACTGATGTCCAAGCGAGTGAACCTTCAATCTACTGGCACCAATGGTGTCTAGGTACGCGAGGTCCTTATCCTACTCCAAACAAATTGTATAATTAGTTATCTGTAAATAACGTTTATTGCAACACGAAACCTCGACAGTTATGTAACAATCGGTAGCCGTGACAGTAAACTTGGACAAAGTTATGCAAACTCATTAAAACCCGATATAATGTGGGTATGTAGGTGAAATGTTGATTGTAAATAATGCCGTTGTAACGCTGACTGCGTGTGAGTGTCATTGTTGACATAGTTGGTATTTTTTATGAAATGGACCAGGAAACGAACGAACGGATCGCCTGATGGTAAGCGATTACCGAATGGACACTCGCAACACCAGAGGGACTGCGCACTCTCGTAAAACTGTACTGAAAATTTTCTTCACGCACCTATTGATATTATAATAAGTACCTGGGAGACCGAACTTTGCTCTATTCTGTAATAATATCTATAATAATAATATCTATGGACGCTTCACACCACGTCAGTCTGGCCCCGTGGTAAGTATCCGAAGAACTTGTGTTACGGGTACCAGACAACGGAAATATATTTAATACTTTTATACTATACACATATTTAAGATTTTTATTATATTATACACATATTTAATACACATCCATGACCCAGGAACACAGAAAACTTTTTTGTTCCCTGGCGGGATACGAACCCGCGACCTCCGGCTAAAACGCCACTGCGCTCACCACTGAGCCACGGAGGTCGTCTGTATTTATATCTGAATTATAACAAAAAGAAATAATAAGAAACCCAAAAATATTTATCTTACCTGGATTCCAACCTATAATAGTTACAAGCAAAAGTTCAATAACTTTTGGGACGAGTTTGAACAACTAGAGGCATTCGACCGAAAAATTTGATTAACCTTCCGTATACGAGGTGGGGTATGACATACCCCAGCGGTAAAAAATTACGCATATGGAAATGACGCGCGTGGACCGAATCGGGATTATTTTGAAAGTTAAGAGAATTGGGCTACATGTAAAATTTAGGACGAGCATTATGCGGTAGGCAAAAGTCAATAAATACTTCTGGACTTAAAGTAAATCTAAATAAATAAAAAAGTGGACGCGGAAAACGTTAAATGAATTTCAAACGAGTCGGTAGTCGGTTCAAGTTTACAAGGGCGGAAGCGATAACAATACAGGTAAATACGGACAGATCGTGGGGTCAAGATGTGGACATTGTGACGACATTATGACGTTGTGGTCAATAACTACAAAAAAAAAAAACATAACCATAAAGGCGTGACTCCTGTTCGAAACATTACACAGAAAACATGAAACATTGGGGCGTGGCTATACACATTTGTCTAGGAATAGACAATGTTTTTGTTTTCGGAGACGGACGAAAAACATTCCCGCGCGGGTAGTGAGGGGAAGAAATGTTTCATTTCATAACTAGTGTTCACATCGTTCACATGACACTTAGGTACAGGTTTTTTAGGGTTATAGTTTTGCTTGTTGTGTTTTTTGTGTTTGTTTTTGTGATCGCTCATAATATACGGCCTGACTTAATTAAAAAACACAAATTTTGTCAGTTTTCAATAGAAATGCGTAAAATGGCGCACATATTTATGACTTGAAAAAAATACTTTTATGAAACATTTAAAGTGGCCTTTTCAGAACCCCTCTTTTCTCCTAGATTCTACACCTACAATCACTAAAACTGTGAGCGCTAATACGTCTTCCTCGTCGGAACTTAAGTAGATCGTGTCTGGACAAAATGTTTTGTTTCGACCAAAAACATTTTCTGTAGCTGGAGACAGCTTGTGTATGGAAACAAATTGTTGTATGTTGGATCTGTTGACCCAGCAGCATTTCTCATAAACTCACGGTGGAGATATTCAATGATACAATGATTCTATATTCTTCTTTATTACATATGTTCTACACATATAACATCCATACAGTGTATCTTATCATACATATAATATGTTAAGGAGGCCAAATAGACATACACACGTCTAAGCTATACATAGCCTTATGGCTAACTAAATATTCTATCATAGGCATCAAAGTGACACCTGTGAATGACAGATTATCTTTTTTAATAATGTTACATCATTATGCAACACCTCCCTTTTCAAGATAACGCAACTAATACTACAATATGTACACAACTAAAAACATACTACTATATAACTAATCATATTTTTCATGAATATACAGTTTAGGACGTTTTACATTTCTACCAGATCTGGTTACATAATCGGTATTCACTAGACTCTCCATAGGAACACAGCTTTCATCATTATCACAATTTTGAAAAAGACCGTTTCCGAAATTCACCGAACTCATGGGGTTAGCAATGTCCTGTATGGTAACCATACTGTCATTTTTGCCACTGCTTTCGCCATTACCAGAAGAAGAAGGAGGAGTATTTATGTTTTTTAAATCTCTTTTTCTAGGTCTAATGTGTCCTATATTCCTCCTATACACAGCACCGTTTAAATCTACAATATAATACGACCTACCACACGTCAATTTCTCTTTAATTATTCCCGGAGTCCAAACGGATTTAGGATCTTTTTTAAAATATATATAATCTCCTGGCTGAAATACATATGACTTTTGCCTAACATTCCTGTCAAAATAAAAAGACATTCTGTCTCTGCTATGTTTGTGACATTTCTCATATGTCGAAAATTTAACTACTCTAGGATATAACTTTTTATTTAGTATTGGTAAATTTACTCGTAAGCTTCTAGACATCAATAATGAAGCAGGGCTGGGAAAATCTCCCTTAGCCGTATTACGATAATGTAACAATGACAAGTATATATCAGAGCCATCCTCTTTGCATTTTCTCAAAATGTTTTTTATAATTTTTACCCCGCTTTCAGCTTGACCATTGGATTTTGGCCAGTGTGGGCTGCTTGTTATGTGTTCAATGTCCCACTCCTCAAGAAAGGACTTGAATTTACTGGAGTTAAAAGGTGGACCATTGTCAGATACAAGAGATTTCGGTATTCCATGACGAGCAAAAAACGATTTAAGATTCTTAACAACAACGTCCACAGTGTAATTTTTATGCAAAGAAGCTAACTCAATGTACTTGGAATAGTAATCCATGCAGACAAGGAAACTTTCTCCATGAAAATATAGCAAATCAACACCTACCTGTTGCCAGGGAAGATGGGATATCTCGTAGCACTGCAACGGCTCATTTGTTGTGTTTGGCTTGAACTTAGCACACACTAAGCATTGATCAACTAAATTTTTAATGTCAGCATTTATATTCGGCCAATAAACTGTTTCTCTAGCAATATTAAGTGTTTTATTTATACCTAAGTGACCACAGTGAATTTTATCTAATATTTGTTTTTGCAAAGATTTAGGAACAATAAGCCTATTTCCTTTAAATAGTAATTCATTCATTATATGTATTTCATTTTGAATATTCCAATATGGTTTTACTATAGATGATATTTTGTCTTTGCTCTTAGGCCACCCGTTTTGAATATAAGACTTAAGCAAAGTTAATGATTCATCTTTATTACTTTCTGTTAATATTAAATTCAAATATGGCTTACTTACAGAGAGGTTAGAAAATATAGTATTTACATGGTACTGTAAATCATGTTCATATGGGGGTATGTATTTTTCAGTAAGTGCTGCTCTAGACAAAGTATCTGCTATATACATAAATTTACCAGGTACATAAACCACATCTAAGTCATAGCCTTGCAAAGAAAGCATCATTCTCTGCAACCTAGCAGGTACTTCATGTAGGGGCTTCTTAAATAAATAAATCAACGGTTTGTGATCAGTTTGCACAGTTATTCTACTGCCATAAATATATTGGTGAAATTTATTACATCCAAAATGTATTGCAAACAATTCCTTCTCAATCTGAGCATAATTTTGTTGTGAGCTGGTCAGTGTTCTTGAGCTGTAAGCCACGGGTCGCTTATTTTGAAATATAGCGGCACCGACGGCATATCTTGAGGCATCTACCGACAAAGTCAAGTGTAAATTACAATCATAATTTGCTAACACGGGCGCTTTAGTTATAATTTCTTTTAATAAATCAAAGCATTTTTGACAATTCTCATCCCAAAGCCATAACACATCCTTTTTTAACAAATTTCTTAAAATATTAGTTTTGTCAGCTAAGTTTTCTATGAATGGTGCTAAAAAATTTATCATACCTAAAAATCTTTGCAAGTCTTTAATATTTTTTGGTATTGGCATTTCTTTTATAGCCTTAATTTTCTCTGGATCAATTTTTACACCATCTTTACTGAAAATATAGCCCAAATATGCGATTTCTTCTAAAAGAAACTTGCACTTGGCCCTATTTAATTTCAAATTGACTTGTCTAGCCCTATCCAGAAACAATTCTAATCTTTTATTGTGTATTTCAATTGTTTCACCGTATATTAAAATGTCATCACACCAAATTATTATTCCCTCAATGTCTCCGAATAAATCTATCATAGTTTTATAGAAAATTTCTGTTGCCGTGCTTATTCCGAAAGGTAATCTCAAAAATTTATATCTACCAAAGGGAGTTTGAAAAGTACAAAGGTCACTGCTCTCTTTAGTTAATTTTATATTATAAAATCCAGAAAATGCATCTAAATGTGAGAAATATGAGGCTCCGGACAATTTAGACCTTACTTCATCAATATTTTTAATGGGATAATGACATCTCAATAAATTTTTATTTAAATTTCTAGGATCTAGGCAAACTCTTAATCCTCCATACTTTTTCATGGTAATAACTAAGCTGCTCACCCAGAGAGTTGGTTCATGGACTTTCTGGATGATCCCCAATTCCTCCATGAGTTCGAGCTCCTTCCGCAACGGCTCCACCAGAGCAAATGGCACCTTCCTGGGTGGATCTATGCACGGCACAGCATCTTTTCTTAACACAATACTGTGTTCATATGGTAAACAGCCTAGACCCTGAAACACATCATTATATTTGGTCACAATTTTGTCACAGGGTTCTTTACACATATTATTTAAATTAAAGTTTTTTATAACTAAATTTAGCTTTATACAAGTGGGCAAACCAATTACAGTAGGACAGTTTAAATTTGTTATAACAAAAGTAACACTTTCAGGTTCTTTTTTGTTTTCAAATATACACCATATGTTTGACACTGACATAATGGGAATTGGTTGTTTACCCCCATAAGCATAGATATTATATTTTTTACACATTTTTTTACTCTGCTTGTCAAACTTAAGATTTAATTCTTTAAACACTTTGTAAGACATCATATTTATATCTGCTCCAGTATCAATTATGCAGTCTACACATTTGTTATTTATTTTTAAATAATAATGCCAGGAATTAATGTCATTTTTACTCAAATTTGAACTGGTACTTTGTGACTTTATATTTTTAATGTTGAACAACGCCCCAATAGTGAATCTCTCAGTAGGAGCATTGCTTGCTAAGCAAGCAGCACTCGGTTCATCATCGAGATGCATATTGCCTACCCCAGAGACTAAACTCCTGACACTATTTTTCTTAAAGCATAAATGAGTAAAATGTCCATATTTAAAACATGACCTGCATTTGTGCTTCCACGCTGGGCAGTTGCGGTGACCATGGACTGTGTTGCACTTCACACACTTTGTTCTGGATCCAGGCGTAGCTGACCTTGGTTGACCTTGGCGCGACGGAGATTTAGATTTTCTTCTCTTCTGGTGTGTATAAGGACTGTTCTGACGACTTCTGTGTAGCTTGTATACTGTGGCTTCTTCTCTTCCATCTGCTGCATTCATTGATTCTTCACTTTTTTGTGCCATTGTGAGTGTTCTACATAGAAGTTTGGCTCTTTCCAGGGACAGATCTTGCTCGAGTAAGAGTTTTTGACGAAATTGCGAGAAATTTGTAGCCATATTCGCAATAAGGATGTCCCTTACCAGCGAGTCGCGGAGCGTACCAAACTCACAGGCATGACTTGCATTCTCTAATTCCATAAGAAAGTTCTCCAAGGATTCGTTCACACGTTGCTTCAGCGTGAAAAATTTGTGTCTTGCTACCGTCAAATTCTTCTTGGGTTCAAAATACTCGACGAATTTTGCCTTGACATCTTGATATGTGGCTTTCTCCAGGTCCAAATTGAAGGAATTATATATATTTAGACCTTTCTCTCCCATGGAATGCAGCATGATTGCAATTTTTCTTTTGTCTTCTGTCTTCTCCATTCCTGATGCCAGCAGGTATATCTCGAATGATTGCGTCCATTTCTTGAAATTTTCAGCATTATTGTTGATAACTTCGGTAGAAATTTCAAGTTTCTGTACTCCGTTTCCAGCCATTGTTAGGTCTTCAGTCTTCACACACTTTTTTCACCGATCGTTCCTAAGTTCCGACTGCCTTCAAGCTTTTTGTGGTTATTCTTGAGTTTTTGATGTACCCTCTTTTTCGTTCATATATTTTTGTATTTACCTCACACTTCTAACACCATGTTGTATGTTGGATCTGTTGACCCAGCAGCATTTCTCATAAACTCACGGTGGAGATATTCAATGATACAATGATTCTATATTCTTCTTTATTACATATGTTCTACACATATAACATCCATACAGTGTATCTTATCATACATATAATATGTTAAGGAGGCCAAATAGACATACACACGTCTAAGCTATACATAGCCTTATGGCTAACTAAATATTCTATCATAGGCATCAAAGTGACACCTGTGAATGACAGATTATCTTTTTTAATAATGTTACATCATTATGCAACACAAATGTTTTTGTTTCATGTTTTCTGTGTAATGTTTCGAACAGGAGTCACGCCTTAACAGTTACCCGATTAATATAATAAATTATATAGCCTATGTATGTTACCCGGGCTATCATTACGAATCTATTGACAACTCATTTATTCAAATCGGACCAGTAGTTTAGGCCCTACGGTGGAACAAACATTCATACATAGACAGCTATAATCATTATTCAGTCCCTTCCTTTTGGCTTCGCCGTGTTGTGTAATAATGGGTAAAATGGCCAGTGCCGTTCTAAACCTTTGTTCTTCTGGACCCGGCAAAAAACAAAGTACTTATATGTCTCTTGCCCCACCTAACCTTACATAATATTACCTAGTATGTCGATAGTTGTTCACATCCCCTGGTATTTGTTAACTATAAGAGGTAGAAACTTGTTATATCCATGCTGATAGGTAATGCATACTCTTTACTTTTCTTAACTCTAAACTTTTCCGGGATAAAAAGTAGCCTATGTTTTAATCCAGAGCCTAAACTACTACCATACCAAATTTCATCAAAATCCACTCAGTAGTTTTTGCGTGAAAGAGTAATAAACATCCATCCATCCTCACAAACTTTCACATTTATAATATTAGTAAGATTGGTAGGATATGTGTTACCTGTTTGGTATTAGGTGCCCAAATTACCTTTAGTATTAGCCAGGTCGTTCTGCCAGGCCTCGGGCAGTAGATGCAAGAACACGTCCCCCAGTAGACCACCTACTGCGAAGCTGAGCAGAACCCGTAGCGTGGCCGCACCAGCTGAGAATATAAAAGGGTTTGTTGAGATAGGCAAGAAACTTGGCAAGCATATTTTTTTTATTATGGACGCTTCACACCACGTCAATCTGGCCCCGTGCTAAGTATCCGAAGAACTTGTGTTACAGGGACCAGAAAACGGGAAGTATAATATTTAATACTTTTTATACTATACATATATTTAAGGTTTTTATTATATTATACACATATTTAATAAACATCCATGACCCAGGAACACGGAAAAACTTTTTGTTCCTTCGGCGGGATTCGAACCCGCGACCTCCGGCTTGAGCACCAACGCGCTGAATCACTGAGCCACAGAGGTCATTATATTGCCAACGCACTAGTTTTCTCTAGCTCTCCTCTCCTCTAACAGCCTCCGTGGTCCAGTGGTTTAGGGCTTGGCTCTCGACTCGGAGGTCGTGGGTTCGATTTCCGCGTTGGAACAACAAAAAAAATGTTGTTTCCAAGTGTGGTTAGGACAATGCAGGCTGATACCTGATTGTCTGACAAGAAAGATGATCCATGCGTCGGATGGGCATGTAAAAAGTCGGTCCTGCGCCTGATCTGTCGCCGGTTGTGTCGGTCACCCGTCCCATGTGGTTACGACTTACGAGAGTAAAGGTAGAGAGAGTGCTCTTGTGTACTGCGCACACACTTGGGCACTATAAAAAATTACTTTGCGTCGCTGGCCTGGATTCAATGAAGCCGGCCACCGTCACCGAAATCGGTGTGGGAAGCATTATTATTATTATTATTATTAGTCTCCTCTAGTGTTTCGGGTATCTTTGGGTATGTTTAACAAATAAAATAATCTACATAAGAGCAGAGAATTGATCCAAAGCGTCTCTTTGTAAATGAGTAAGAACGTTCTGGAAAATTGTTTTAGCAATCCTAAATATCATATTTTTTATAATATTTTTAAAGTGACTTATAGATAAAGAAGTACTCCATTTGTGACAATTGTTAGTTTATAAAAAACAGCCTTTTTAAAGCCGGGTTTTCACAATACGAGTACGCTCGGACCTAGTGCGCTCGTACGAGCCTAATCGTATACGAGCCCACTCGGAATTTGGTTTTCACAGTTTTGGTTTTTTAAATCAAAGTAGCATTTGATTTCTAAACACACAAGATGACGACGACTGATTTGTTGCTCCGAGGTGTAGAAATTGTAGCAGATATGTTATTGGCTGAAGTAGAAAATCACGGGAGGGAAATAAAAAAATATAAAATAACGATTTGGACTCGGAAATGGATTTTAAAACGTGACCAGCTGAGCGCTTTAAATAATTTTATTCGCGAAATGCAAGAGAAAGATCAAGCCACGTTCAAAAAAAATTGAGATTAAATACTGAGCAATTTGAGTATCTATTAGAAAAAGTAGCGCCAAGAATACAGAAAACAGATAGGTACCCATAATTACGAGGAAAGCAATACCAGCTATAGTTAAACTTCAAATAGTAGTAATGAGATATTTAGCAGCTGGTGACAGCTTTCATTCTTTAGAAAGTCACTATCGAGTGCCAAAAGGTTTAGTTTCACGTTCTGTCCATTTTTTCTTTAGCTCCGTTTTAATTTTTTTAGTTGACGCCATTTTGTTTTTAAAATTTCATCCGAGTCAACTCGTAAAAGTAGAGCCGCGCCCGAGTCAACACTGATCGGATGCCATCGTCCGAGTGTGCTCGGATCACTTGTTTACACATTACGAGTAGCGTCCGAGTAGCCATCCGAGCGCACTCGGTCCGAGCGTACTCGTATTGTGAAAACCCGGCTTAAGACATATTTGTAAACGCGCGCTTTAACTTCCATTTAAAACTGTAATACATATTTGTAAGGCTAACGGCCGCACTCAGAGTCATTTAATTGTTACTTAAACCATTACTTAGTATAGATTTAAAAAAGCTCACTCTCAGAGTCAGTTAACGGATCGTTCACGTGACTTAATGATGATTAAATTTAAGTACTGCAAACAGCGTTGCCGATTTGTGGGGAATTCCCCAAACTGCGGGGAATTTCAAGTCGATTGGGGATTTATTGGGGATTGGCATTATGTGGGGAAAATGCGGGGATTTTAACATGATGTCAAAATCTTATTCTCATCGATAAATATTTCATCATTCATTATCGACACGATATCGACCTTTTTTAAAATCATTATGTATGGCATGGCTCAATATCTCTAGTTTCAAACTACTAGTAGATTGACATTTGTTTATGATCAGGGTATTCCCTTTTTCCCTTTCTTCAACGTTTTATGTGTGATGCCTACGTGTAATGCGCTGGCTTCATTGTTGTTTTTAGCTGATAAGTTCAATAAGTTAATATATATATAAATGAATCCCCATATCCATTGGTCACGGCACGGCATCACGTGTGAACGGATTGACCAATTTCCCTAATTCTTTTTTTTTTTTTTTTTTTTGTTTGTTTCAGGAGAAGGTTCATATGCAAGAAAAATTAAGAAAGTAGCGTGGAACGATAGAATAATTAAAGAAAACTTATTGATCATAATATTAACTGTTTGTTTGAGTCTTTATTTTTATTAATTACTTATACTAATGCGAATTATACTCAGCTAGTAGAATTTTGTTTAAATTTTTTAAAAAACCTATGTGGGATTCCCCAGAATTTTGTTTAAATTTTTTAAAAAACCTATGTGTGGAGAATCAGCGGATTTTTGTCCCCAAATTGGGGAATTCGATCCCGATTTTTGGGGAAATATATAAATTAGCATTGGCAACCCTGACTGCAAAACCTCTATTTAACTTGCTAATTGTGGATTAAGTCGATCGAATTTGAGGTTATTTATTTGTTTTTGTAAAAAAAATTACATTTGAATTTTAATAATACGCTATTACTAGTTATTGTAGTTATTATTTCAGTTACTACTACGTTGTTTTTACCATTTTTATGCAAAATGTCTAATCAGATAGACTTTATAGATTTTGAAAATTTTTCTTTAAGATTCAGAAATGTGGGACCAAGATGACCAAGACGCTATAGAAGACATTATTCGGATCCTTTCACTAAAATATTCAATCCAAGAATTCCATGTTAGATATAGATTCACTCCGAAGTCCTATGTTGTAAAAAAACTTAATAATATAATAGGTATGTAGAAATCAGATTTAAATAGATCAGATACCTATTAGAAGAGGATTACCATTTACCTACTCGCAAAATAATGCTTCTGTTTACTGTAAGATATTTAGCTACAGGCAGTTTTCAGGTTAGTTTCTAAATTATAGTACCTAAAATAATAAACAAAACTAGAATCATGAGAGTTTACTATGTGCTTGTAATAAGTAATATTATTTGTATGTTGCTATCTTATTTTTATATTAATATCTGTCAGTAATCGGTCTCACGAATTGTCAGCAAAGTTTCTGCATTAATTGCTATGAAAATGCAAGATTTTGTCAAGTTCCCGGCTACTGTACAGGTACTGATACTACTACTGATATATTTTATTCGTTTTGAACTAAATGTATGCCAAGATAATGTATTATTATAATATTAATTAAACTACATCTAATGATTATATTATAATTATGTAATTTAAATATTATATTCTTGTTACAGGCGAAAGTTCTATGAAATTGCACACTTTCCTGGGGTGGTTGGGTGTATTGAATTAAATATCATTATTAAAATAAAAAGTCCTGGAGGAATCACTTCAGAAGTGTACAGAAATAGAATACACAATATTTGTGCTACAGAGGCAAGCTATACCTATGTTCTATTTATAAGATGTCATCATTCTTTCCATTCCGAGCTACCAAATCATGAATTTCCTTTGAATCTCTGAGAGATAAGTTTAAAGAAATAGGTATTCTGACAGTCGCTTCACAATACATTTGGACAAATACACAATTCAATGGACAATGTGTTGTATATCAGAAAGAATATACTTAAATAATTACAAAAAGGTGTATACAATAGAATCCCAGAAAACGTTCAGATTCTTTCCATTATTAAATTAAAGAAGGTTATTAAAGAATGTTTGTGTGCCAAAGCTTAATATAAGGTCAACGGTTTCATCATTTTACCACCTTGGGAATAAGATGCTCCTTGCAAGGCTGCTTCTATGTATGTACTTATTATGTATATTGACTTTTGTCTTAGATTATGGTACTATATTGTAAAAAAATATTTTTTGAAAAGAATAATTTTTCTTCTCGCCGGTGGTAAGCATTATGTAGCAGAATTTGGATTTGATTAATAAAAGACAATACATATAAAATAATTTCTTTTATTTATTACTATTTTGTAACTTTTCTAATATTTTTCCGCTTCTTGTTTTATTTCTTCAATCTTCCTTCACAACAACAACGAATTTCAATTTTGGTAATCATAGTTCATATATTCACCATAGACGGATATTCACCTTAACATTAATAATATTATAATTTGAAACACAATTCAAAATTACACTAATACTAAAATGTAGAGTGCACTGTGTATTTTTTGTCCAAAAAATTGGCCATGCCTTTTTTTTTGGAAATCTCATACAGAAATGTTATGTAAATAATTTATTAGTATTTACATGCGTTAATATCTTATTATGAACATAAAAAAACACTTTTTTTTTTTTTTTTCAATAAAATTGAAAATTGCCATAAATTTTAAAATATTTACTTAATTGTCTTCTTGATTATTCTGATCAACAATAATCTAAAAACACACAACTTAACCTGATTTACATATTTCTTAAATAAGTTTTTAAAGATTTATTTACGATTTATGTTTTTTTTTCTTTAATTTTTTATGAACGTATTTCTAATTATTTGGATTTTATTTTTATACAAAATTGTTACTTAAATGTACTAGAATTTGTGTAAAAAAAATTAGGTCCAAATAATAAAGGGCACCGAAGTTAGAGGCTTCTAAAGTTTTCTATGGTAAGTATGGTTTTAGGGTTGTGAATATTTCTTTACCAAATTTTTTTAATCATTTGAACTTTGTTTTTTTTTTATTCCTGACTAATACTTAAACAGAAGGTTAGAGAAACTGCATTGAGTCACTAAAGTGACTCGATAAATCGAGAAAATATTTTATTAATGCCGTGAAATATTTTAAAGCAGAAATAAACTAAGCTTTAATTTAAACTGTATTCATAATATGCTATAATTATAATTTTTAAAAATTAATAATATTATAATAAGACTGAAAACAAATTTAAATTGTATAGATAAAATTTTGTAATGAAGCGCTAACATTGTAATTAAATAATCAAATGACAATATCATAATGACATGTATAACTAATACTTAGTACTTAGATGTGATTTTTTTTTCTTTTAATTTATATTTGGTCTATCTTTTTTCAATAATGAATGAGTGTTTGGGATGATATTATATACCTAATTACTAGTTTATTAAGGTGATTGGATTCGGTGATATAATGTTTATTTGACTTTTATCCACCTGGTAATTTTTCATGTTCCTAACTGAGGTTCCTAATATAAAAATTAAATTATTGTTTATTCTTATCAATATTATTAAGTATTTTCACGCCCAAGGGGCTGAAATTGTGTTCTACTATGTACAATGTAACACCTATATGTACCAATTTCCTGAAATAAACATTTCTGATTCTGATTCTGAAAAAAACGATTACTTTTTATTGCAGTTTTCATATTAATTTGACCTGTCAATCTTACAATACTGACTTGGAATTTTTTTAACAAATTAATGCTTTTCTCATGTACACATGGTGACTCATTTAAAATCTTTTATATATTTCCGGTATAAAATGGTCTCATATAGGTTTAACTATAACCGGAAATCTATTGTTTAATAGGTAGCCGGTGCAGACCGCATCCGGTTTCGGATTTTATTACTTGGTTTTAGCTGTAACCTAACGAGGGCGGACCCCTTCCCTGCACCACATATTACCTTTCATTGGATTTTAAATAGAATGCCCGTCTGTCTGTTTGTTTTGCTTTTGACTAATCTCTGAAATGGCTGCATGTATTTTTAACCGTGACTTTCACTGGCAGACCGAATTATCAGCATATTTGTTGTAAAAATATTAGGTATTTGTAAATACCTAATACGCCGGATAATAATTTTTATAAAAAAATATTTAAAATTATCAGACTAATTTGTATAGAAAATATTCATTGAACTTAAAATAAATCTTTAGTATTAAAAAAAAGGGAAAGAAATTAATCGAGCGAACAAAAAATAAGTTGGCGGCTGCACGTGAGCATACTGTATTACTGAATGTAGCAGCAAATTAATATGTTGGCGACTAAATTACTAAACTGGCGAAATCACTCAGGTGACAAAAATTCAAAAGTCGGCAGATAAAAAGTGGTGAAATTTAATCAAAATTAGCACCGACATTTATAAGTTGGTGACTTAATTTCCGAGTTGGTGACCATATAAGCAGCTATAAAACCAGATTTGGTTGATAAATTAATGACTGCTAAAAATTCAATTTGCAGGCTACGGAAAATCCTATTTTTGGATACTGTTGGAGTATGTTTTTCTTTGGCATGGGTGTCATTTTCTAGGTGTCTGGGGGTGCAGAATAATATTAAAATAAAATCTGTTTTGTAATTCCACAATGGCGTACATTTTTGTTATTAAAATTAATAAGGATGTCCTTTTCCAGGTTTCTGGAGGTTCTGATTACAAAATTGTCTTCCAATTTCATTTTCCAAAATGCAGAATATTCAATCTTCGTAAAATGAATAAAATAAATACTAAATTTAAATATCTTGGGGATGCTGATTAGGATTGATGATTATTATTACAGTATGTTATGTAGTTCAAGGTACCAGCTATGTATAGATTTTTTTCAAAATTCAGGATTCATGAATTTTTCTGCTATTCATGAAGAAAATATGCGATTTCCAAGTTTATAAGGGGGAGGAAATTTTCATTATTTTTCCAGTAGGATGCACCGTTTCTGAGATAGAAGCGATTATAGAAAAAAATATGGCAATGCTGTACTGAGATACGAGGGATGTATAAATCTATAGAAATGTTGGAAAATTCAGGATTTTCGAAATTTTTTTCGCCCATCATGAAGAAAGTATGATGTTGCTGGGTTTCTAAGGGGACGAATAGGATGCACCGTTTCCGAGATAGAATCAAATTTATTAAAAATAATGTAAATGCTGTACATTGAGATACGAGAGATGTATAAATCTATAGAAATGTTGGAAAATTCAGGATTTTCGATTTTTTTTTCTCTCATCATGAGGAAAATATGATGTTGCGGGGTTCCTAAGGGGGACGAAATTTTCATTATTTTTTCAATAGGATGCACCGTTTCCGAGATAGAATCAAATTTATAAAAAATAATGTAAATGCTGTACATTGAGATACGAGAGATGTATAAATCTATAGAAATGTTGGAAAATTCAGGATTTTAAGAGGAATTATTTTTAAACAAAAAATTAAACCGACTTCCAAAGTAAAAATACACAAAAAAGTATGAAATAAAACTTATTTTATAAATAATTCTCCTTTTAAATTTGTCTATTTCTCTACTTAATCTTCTTAATTTTGAAGTCGCTACCAGCCCAAATGATATCCTACAATATTTTATAGAACTCACGTTCATATTTGCTGGTAACGACTTCAAAATTAAGAAGATTAAGTAGAGAAATAGACAAATTTAAAAGGAGAATTATTTATAAAATAAGTTTTATTTCATACTTTTTTGTGTATTTTTACTTTGGAAGTCGGTTTAATTTTTTGTTTAAAAATAATAATTTCACCCTTTTTAGTGATATATCTTGTTAAGTTATTATTAATACGTCTTAAAAACGTCTAAAATAAACGACCGAATGTATAACTGAATACGCGCCAAGCTTCCATTAGGTATTGTTATTAAGATGATGATGATGATTACTGTAAGTTACAAAGTGGCATATGCTTGCAGTTCTTTAAACAATTCCGAAATTTCCTAACGCATATCTTTAAAGACTGAGGAGTTCTGTTCAGTGCTTTTGGATTCAGGGTATACCTTGGTACAACGTCTTATTCTTTGGTAGCATATGCTTGTGTTACTTCAGTAAAAGTCAAAATCACTATATGTGTCGATATAAATTTCGAGGAGTTCCCTCGATTCCTCATGGATCGCATCATCACGTTTCCACTTTAGTGACTAAAGGACCAATTTCGATTTAAACCCTTTACAACAACAAAATAATTTTGCAAATAGGTCCATAAACGGCAGAGTAATGTTCAAAGATCTCCGTGTTAGTGTAAAATACTATGAGAAGTACCTTCTATATCATCATAATGTGATGATGTATGCTGTGATAGTGGTGGTGATGATGATGATTACTCTAATTGACAAAGTGGCATATGCTTGCAGTTCTTTAAATAACGCCAAAATCCCCAAACATGTATCTATAAGGAGTCAGGAGTTCTGTTCTGTACTTTTTGATCCAGGGTATACCTTGGAGCAAAATCTTACTTTTTGGTAGCATATGCTTGGACTACTTCAGAAAAAGTCGAAACCACCACATGTGTCCATATAAATTTTGAGGAGTTCCCTCGTTTCCTCATGGATCCCATCATCAGGTCACCAATTTTCTGAAAATGGGACCAACTTCGGATTATACCTTTTACATCAAAAAAAGAATTTTGAAAATCGGCCAACAGACGGCGGAGTTATCCGCGAACATACAAAAAAAAAAAAAAAAAAAATATATACAGCCGAACGTATAACCGCCTCCTTTTTTGGAAGTCGTTTAAAAACCTTATAAACGACATCCATATCAATTTTACGAAAAATATCAGCCATTTTTAAATTTCAAAATTAATCTACACAATATGTAGATTAATCTACACATGGGATGTAGATACCCCTAAACCGAGAAAAATTAAAAATTGGAAATTTTGTATGCGCTCCTTTATGTTTTTTTTTATGTATCCTCGTTTTGTTGCTTGTATGTTTTTTGAGTTACCTACATCAGGGAAAATATATGTGCCTATTTTTAAATTAAATGTGTACTCACAAATTGTCGTTAAGATGATTATTTGTTCGCTAAAATATAATCTGTCTGCCAGTTTGGAAAATTCAGTGGTATTATTTAGTCACCAGATTTGTAATTTTTTTGTTCCTTACATTCTTTCGCCAACTTGGTAATTTAGTATTCAATATTCGGTATTTTCACATCCAAAATTTAATTGTTTTTGTCGCAAGTTTAAATACATGCCTAAAAAATAAGCGTCTGTTTGTGATACCAAAACGATCAAATTAAGAAGGTCCAGAGAAATTTAATGTCACGCGAGCAAAGCCGCGCGCAACTGCTAGGTAATTGAATAAAACTTTGTTTTCACTTGAAATTCTACTCTACTCTACCAAACACACAGTGTTTCGAATAGTACATGCGAACAAGACAATATATTTTTTACATAATTATATTATTTATGTATATTCAAGGCATGTTAGATTTTTTATGCTGAAATAAATCTGAACACTTAAATATTTAGACCGATACTTCTAACAAATATGGAACACGGCGGAGGTACATCATAATATAATATGCAGTATAATAAACATAAATAACCAAAAACAGAAAGGTTCAAACCAAATAGTGACCTTGAGCTTCTCAGTATCTCACTGACTTATAATGTACTGACAGTATCTCAAAACTGAATATAAGAGTGGAACAGCAGTGAAGCAAAGGGGAGCAAAGGTATGTACGAGAAGAAAATGTAAACTGTGGATAACATAATGAATTTCCACGCGGGCGGAGTCGCGGGCAGCAGCTAGTAAGTAAAAAAGACTATTACTATTTGTTTTGTTGAAGTTACGAACTTCATTAGAAAAATGACCATATAAAAACCTACTTCAAATATTATTCAACTATGCGGTGACAACCCTATCCAAAATAATATAAAATTGAATAACTCCGATGCCCCGCCTCATTTGGATCCCATTTTTTTTTGGGTTATAAGTATCAATAAAAAGAATATTTCAGTCTTAGTTTCAAATCCAAATATGAAACGGCATGGCGTTAAAAAAATTAAAACATAAATTTACAAAATCAGTCATAAATACGTTATCTTGAACAAATAAAGCCTGGATGTTTTTCGCTATCGTAGGGCTTTTAGGACACTATTTAGACCAATTAATAAAATCTTAAAAGAATATCAAACTTTTAAGCTATTACTGTTTCTATGTTTTTTCTGGAAACCATAGAATTTTTTTTCAAGTACTAATTTGTATTCTTCTATATGAAATGGGCAGTCGGGTGTTCTCGTCCTGCATTTATAATCACAAATCCTATAAAATTAAGTAATAAAAACGGCATGGCCAATTTTTTGGACAAAAAATACACTGTGGAGTGCAATAAACTTTAAACTTTAGTTTTTTTTTGTATTAGGTAGGTAGGTACCTATTCACGCTCGCCGCCCGCGAAGATTTGACAATTGACAGTTAGCAACTGTAATGCCATATTAGAAAATTGAAATTATTTTACCAAAATATTCGATATTATAGCTATTTTGGATAATTTTTTGTCGATTTTCTTTGTTAATTAAATAAATTCTAACTATATTACTACTTTACATGATTTCTGATGTTTATTAAAGCCAAACTTAACAATTTCATATTAATTAATTTTAAGTATGGCTACATCTTCTCCAAGTTTTTAAGTAATCGACAACTCATTTCGGAGATGCACCGCCCTACGAATGATTAAATTTGTCATTAGCTAACGATCCATTAAATGTTGACTCTGGGAGACACGCTTCATTAAGATATTTAATGTTCATTAGTTAAATACTGATTAGGGCTAATTTAATGAACGTCTCTGAGTGCGGCTGTAAGTGCTGATGAAACAAAACATTCAAGCACCAAAATCCTTCACGCTCGATCTTTGAGTATCCAACTATACGGAGACGACATGACAGCTAATTTCTATGCGAAAAAGTCTCGCCACTTTCTGCGGGAGGGGGGACCGCACCGCTAGTGCTTGACACTATCGATGTTTTACTATCGATGAGTTCGGCTAGTAATAATTATGTGTGGCAAAAGTAAATTTTAAAAATTATATCTATTAAATCTTAACTACAATATTTAATTTACAATTTCGCTCAGTATCATAAAGTAAATAAGTATTAAAATGTTGAAACATGCAAAAATGGAAGCTTCATCCAGCGTGAAGAAGAATTTTAGCATTTTTAGCAGTGTTGCGAATATCATAGTTGCGGAGCGGCTGGTGCGTACAACCAATTTGTAGCATTCCGTAATACTCAAGAAACCCTAATAAATTTGCACTGACCATCCGTCTGTCTGTCCGTCTTTCTAGCATGTGTAATTATGAATATATATAAATGAAATTTTGTATAATTTATAGGTATTTTAAAATTGAAATAAGAATTTATAAATTACCTTTTTACAAAGTCAACCATTTTCGAGTAATCGGTCTCCATAATGGTTTATAAGTTGGTCATCCTCCTGGCATTTCTAAACTATAGGAGATAGAAACTTGTAAGTTCCCATGTTGATTGACTATGCTAAAAACTCTTAGGGAAAATTATTCTGAGCGAAATCAATTCGAAATCGATTTTTTCAATATTTACCTATATTTTCTCTTATAAGTTTCTGTATGTCTAACTAGTCTAACTAGCACATAGAATAACTAATGAGAGAAAGTATAGATAAATATTAATTTGCGGTCTAATCTGACTGTACATCGTTTAAAAAAATATTTGTTTATATACCTAGGTAGTATATAATAATCTATACTAATATTATAAAGAGGAAAGATTTGTATTTTTGTGTGTATGTTTGTAATGAATAAACTAAAAAACTACTGTGCCGATTTCAAAAATTATTTCACCATTAGAAAGCTACATTCACCCTGAGTAAAATAGGCTATATTTATTGCTAGAAAAGATTAGGGATTCTTACTAAAACTTTAGTAACGTAACCCAAGGTGTCAAAAATGCCATTAAACAACTTTCGTCGCATGCGCTGCGGAAACTATTGATGATAGAACAAAAGTATGTTTTACAATATTAAAGAACATCCATACATTCACCATCTATCCATCCTCACAAATATTCACATCCTATCCTAGTAGGTAATAGTATAAAATGTGAAAATTTGTGAGGATGGATGGATGGATAGATGGTTGGATGGATAGATGGTTGGATGTATAGATGGATGCTTGTTACTCTTTCATGCAAAAACTACTGAACGGATTTTGATGAAATTTGGTATGGTAGTAGTTTAGGCTCTAGATTAAAACATAGGCTACTTTTTATATCGGAAAAGTAGAGTATTCCCGCGGGATAACCGATAGTATATTTACGCGGGTGGAGCAGCCGTAATAACTAAAGTAAAATAGATAATAGCTTCAAGAATTAGCCTCATACGTGTTGAAACCCATTATCTAGCACGCTTCACGCTTTTTATTTGTTGTTGTAAAAAAAGGAGTCCGTGGGTCTACCATTTAGTGACAATAGGATGAATTTAGAAGTAAAATCTTTACAATAATAATTAGACGACCTCTGTGGTTCAGTGGTTGAGCGTGTTTGTGCTCAAGCCGGGGATTGCGGGTTCGAATCCCGCCGAAGTAAATAAAGTTTTTCTGTGTTCCTGGGTCATGGGTGTGTAGGTATTAAATGTGTGTAGAATATAATAAAAATATTAAATATGTGTATAGTATTAAATATATTTCCCTTGTCTGGTATAGGTGTACCAGAATCTCATGGCATTAAAAAAAAAAATGTGATTTTCATATGGCAATGTCAAGTATGACCCGTCAAATTAAAGTACGTGATCTGTCAACCGCTGCTAAAATTTTGTGAATATGTTCTTGGAATTTGTTGTTTTTGTGAAAGTGTTGAAAAAGGAAATTCGATCTCAAGCGAGAAATATTGTTTTCAATGTCTATCTTAAAATACAGGAAGAAGAAGGTGTAAATCAAACTCAATCTTATAATTTAAAGCTCGTGGTAGAGTTGACCGCTAAGTTAGAGTGAGTTGTTTTGATACTTTTAGTTTTTTTATATTTTCTTAGATACTTATTGTGACTTCCTTAAAGATGTTTCCAGTACTACTATACGGTGAATCGTCGATGGCACATCGAATGATGGTTTATTTTCCATGCCTGGAGGAGAGGAGGAAAAAGGAAATCAACTTAAGACAGTTTCGATTTAACTAAAAATTAACCAGTATCAAGATCGTTTAATCCAATTTCTCCAGTATTGCACACTACAAAATTTTATTTCCCTATTTGCCATGAGATTCTGGTACACCTATACCCGTAAAACAAGTTCTTCGAGAACTTACCACGAGACCAGATTGACATGACGTGAAGCATCCATATATTATATTTAAAATATATTATATTATTAAATAAAAAAAAATACCAAAATCGTACTATAATCGTAAGTATGTGTTGACTTGAGAACCTCCTTCGGTTTTTTGTCGGTTAAAAAAGGTAGAGCTAAGTAAAAATGCGGAATCGTTTTGATAAATAGGGTCCACCCTAAATACGTTTTTTTTTGCATTTATAATAGTTCTGTTCCACCTCAATGTTTACCAATGTTCACCATAAGTAGTTCAAAGATTGGTTCAAATTCACGGGCAAAAACTACCTAGTTAATTATAAAATGCACCTTTCATAATTTCAAAGTTGGCAAGGCGCGCTGTTTTAATCTCCTACTGTTGTTCGTCTGAACAATAAAACATGAAACTTCAAAATGCACCGAGCAAATTGTACTCGTACGTTTGGGAAACCAAGAAAAATGATTAGCGCAAGCTTGGACCCAGGCATTCCTAATCATCCTATTTTTAGGAAATCTAAAAAAATAATGGTCAGAATAACATACTGATAAAGTCGATATCGATATTTCTTTTACGTTGTCACAACCCTCAGTTTTTATGAAGTGTGGCCTGTTTATAAATTAAAAATGCATAATTTCAGGATAAATTTATCCGCACATATTTTATTGTAATAAATAATAATTAATATAAACAAAAGTTTGTTAACACAATTGAATAATTATTTTATAATAATTTGCAAATTTTCAATGTGTTTCGTGAAATAATATCATGAAGAAAAACAAAATTGTAAATAGTGTACAAATTAATTAGTCATGTTTCTTCATTATGAAATAGTAAAAACAAGAACGAATATGAAATAGAAGTTTTTATAAATTACTACTTTTAAATATTACCCTAAATTTGGATGTTGTACGATTTAGTAGCAACATTTGTTCATCGAGTAAAATTTTTGGATTTTTGCTAATATATCGCAATTATTGTTAATATTTAGGCAAAATAATACATACACATGGAAAGTAACACCATCCTTTTGTTTATTTGATGTTTCCGATCTGTTTTTGCAGGAAAAAATACAGCAAGTCGGCATTTTCTGCTCCGGTTCGTTCCGCCTCGCTGTAATTTTCCGAATACGTCAAAAACGCGCAGCAACTAGTTTTATACAACCCTCACGACCGGAGGGTCTAACCTTTGGCAGCGGGGAACGCCTGACAATGGCGTCTCCGTTATAGTTGGATACTCAAAGCGCTCGATCAAGTATACGACATTATTATCACGTTACGATTATCTCATATTAAAATATTATATTAAAGCAATAGATGTTATCAAAATCACTGTTAATATCGATTACTATAAAGCAATTAAAGATAAGTCACTTGGTGGTCAGATTAAATGGTTATCGAAAATTCTAATTTCGAACATAATAATTATATTATTATAATATTGACATATTAAGATAAGATAACGTAAGATAACACGTAAGATAACAAGATTCGCAAGTTTTCTAGAAAATTTATAAACTTTCGTAGGATTCTAAACGAGAGATGAACTGTATTATTTTACGCCCACATTTTCGCAAATTTTTCAATTTGCGACGTCTCGTGGTAAATTTATAAGCTAACGGATTTCCATTCGTAATATTTCAAACGGTTTGACCGTTCACAGAAGAGCTTTTAATGTTACGCTTCTTTAAAATACGGCAAATAACACACTGCTCAGTGGTCGATGTTGACAGTGGCAAATGGCAATGCTTGTGTCCATATACTTATTCAACCAATCAGAGTGCACATGGCGTTTGGTTATTGCTTACTTATTATTTTACGCATGAGGTCAGTAAATTTATCAATTTGCGAAAATGTGCGCGTAAAATAATACAATTTATCTCTCGTTTAGAATCCTACGAGGGTTTATAAATTTCCTAGAAAATTTATAAGTTTGCGGTTGTTGTTATTTTCCGGTGACATATTATATTCATTAAAAAAAAATATATATATATATATATTGACCGCGATAAATAATCTTATCGTCTGTCAGTCTATCTGTACGTGACCGCTGATAGCTCGTGCCCGATAATATGAACTCTACGACATTGGAATAAGAGCGAATTCGAACGATCATTCACCCCTCTGCTCTTGTTTGTTATCAGTGGCCGAGATGAATTTGGTTTTGACGAAACCAGACGACCTTTGAGTTTCTTGTAGGGTTTCTGGTTTGACGGCCTCATATATAACCAGCGTGTTCATAGCCGGTGGTTATCGCTCATAACTCATCATCAGGTAACCTTTCTGCTCGTATGCCGGTTTCTACATAAAGCCATTAGCCAACTAAGACTTGTTGTATTGATAAATTTTTTTTATGACATCTGGCATCACATTCTTTAAACCGACTTCCAAAATGAGGATGACCGATGAGGATTCGTTGGGAATTGGGTTGTATCTATACTAATATTATAAAGCTGAAGAGTTTGTTTGTTTGTACGCACTAATCTCAGGTAATACTGGTTCGAATTGAAAAATTATTTTTGTGTTGGATAGTCCATTTATCGAGGAAGGCTTTAGGCTATGTAACATCACGCTGCGACCAATAGGAGAGTAGAATCAGGGGAAAATGTGAAAAAAAAAAACCGGGAAAATTATTCACCTTTGGAGGCTTCCGTTGTTTGTTTGAACGCGCTGATCTCAGGAACAGCTATATCGAATTGAACATTTTTTTTCTGTTGGATAGTTCATTTGTCGAGGAAGGCTTTAAGCTATATAACATTACGCTGTGACCAATAGGAGCGAAGCATCAGTGAACATGTTGCAAAAACGGGGAAAATTATTCATAGTTGAGGGCTTCCGTTGCGTGCGCTGCGTAAACGGTTCAAGTTACCCAAAAATATGTATGAAAGTATTATTCCTCTTTAAATGATCTAAAAAAATGTCCGCGACAGTATATGTCTATCTTTTAAGAACTATAACCTTTTTTATGGTAATCAAATTTAGTCGAAATTAATGCATTATTGCGCCATCAGTTGACGCGGACGAAGTCGCGGGCAACAGCTATTATTCACATTAGGCAGAATTTAATGATTTTTGTGTGTGTTCAAGTGGAAGAATGTTTATGAAGTTCGAGAATGGTTTAGATTTGCAATTGGACTCGGTAGGTGGCGCTGCGGTTAGTACGTTAACAAATTTAATTCTAAGGCGGTACGAAGTTCGCCGGGACAGCTAGTTGCTAGTTCTCCGATAAAGACAATACAATACAATATCACTTGTTATTTTTATCTTATCGGTCATCATAACTGCTCACGTATATTCAGAAATATCTTGCGCTTCTTGTCCTTCAAATGCGAGTTGTTGTCAAGAGTATCCAAGTGGAAGAAAACCGAAAAAGCAGCAGATCTATCGCCTGATCGCATAAAGAATAAGAGAACTACATACTGGTTGGCCACCACTTATCAAAGGAATCTAAAAAAAATGATTCCATTTTTGAAATACCTACTGGGAGTTGTGGGTAGAATCTGTAAAAAGAATCCCACCAAAAACATTCTGTAAAAAACTAGCCAAGTCTCGATGGAGCTGCTTGTTTATCTCTAAAAAGTAATGAAATCTAGACAAAGTCGTGCCAAGTCTAAGGATCCTTACTGCGATTTATTTATTATTATAGTTAATGTTGTGTGACTTGGCCGTTGAAAATTCTTTATACGTTAGTGGGTACAAGTCAATTTTGTTTACACGTAATGTTATATCAGATTCTGTTGTAACTACCTATGTTTGTTAAGCGAGATAATAGCCCATACTGGTATTGGTAATTGGACGCTAGTGTCTTATTTTAGGCGTTGTTGATTGTATAACACATGTATTGGAGCAATGGTGTCATGGAGCCCCTTTTGTACCCTTGTGTACTCTTCAACGGCCAAGTCACACAACATTAACTATAATAATAAATAAATCGCAGTAAGGATCCTTAGACTTGGCACGACTTTGTCTAGATTTCATTACTTTTTAGAGATAAACAAGCAGCTCCATCGAGACTTGGCTAGTTTTTTACAGAATGTTTTTGGTGGGATTTCACTTCTTTTTGTAGAAACGTAGGAATATTGATTTATTTTACTAGATTTTAGTGTAATTTGTTTATTTAATTTGTGTAATGTTCGAGTAGAATAAAGTTAATTGTTCGACTATTTCTTCTTGTAAACTTGTAAGTATAAGTATAAAAGCCAGTCCAGTCTTAACCAGAGTTTTCCTTTAATTTCATTTATATGCGTATTAAAAGCAGAAGGGGAGGCATTCGCCCAGCAGTGGGACGCTAGGGCTAGATTAAATTAAAAGATGTGTCCTACTTCACTGGATTTTTGCAATGACAGTCGATTTTTTTATGTACCAATAGTAGAAGGGGGCATTACCATATCTCTAATCAGCTGAGACCAGCTGAGGGTTCTTCATCAGATACTTCAGACCTTCGATTTTTGACATCAAATGAAGTGGCCCACCAAGTTGAATATTTTTTGTAAAGGCAGTATGTCGATCTCTAATAGTTTGGTTGGGCTCTTGTGTTTTCTAATAAGGGTCACCAGGTACTCCAGATCTTCGATTATCCTAGTTTTTACAGTTTTCCCTTTATGTGGCCATTAAACCTTACCTCTGTACCAAATTTCAGCTCTCTGAGTTTATGGGAAGTACTAGTTCTATTCTGATGATCATGAGTGAGTGACTGGGTGAGTGTCATAAATGCGAAACTTTGCTGTCGTTTAACTTCGGAACTAAATGACCTACAGACTTAAAATTTTGGATTTTAAGTATGTGATTATACTTTACTGGATGACGAAAATTTCTGCGTTCTGGTCTTATCCAGAGGTTCTCAAATAAGGGCCTGAAAATGCGGCGAAATGGTTCCAGTAAATAATGGTACGGCAGTGTTTGCTTCGCGCTCGACTTGGCGGGGGCACTGCCGTGCCCCCAGATCGACGTTCTGGTCTTATCCAGAGGTTCTCAAATAGAGGCCTGATAATGCGGCGAAATGGTTCCCGTAAATAATGGTACGGCAGTGTTTGCTTCGCGCTTGACTTGGCGGGGGCACTGCCGTGCCCCCAGATCGATTATCCTAGTTTTTATAGTTTTCCCTTTATGTGGCCATTAAACCCTAACTCTGTACCAAATTTCAGCTCTCTGAGTTTATGGGAAGTACTAGTTCTATTTTGATGATCATGAGTGAGTGTATAAGTGAGTGAGTGAGTGTCGTAAATGCGAAACTTTGCTTTCGCTTAACTTCGGAACTAAATGACCTACAGACTTGAAATTTTGGATTTTAAGTATGTGATTATAGCTTACTGGATGACGAAAATTTCTGCGTTCTGGTCTTATCCAGAGGTTCTTAAATAGGGGCCTGAAAATGCGGCGAAATGGTTCCAGTAAAGGATGGTACGGCAGTGTTTGCTTCGCGCTCGACTTTGGCGGGTGCACTGCCGTGCCCCCAGATAAAACCTCAAGAATGCTGGCCAGTTGGTTTTCAGTTTTATTTTCTACGCGGTATGTGGTGTTTCAACTTTTTTTTTTCCCATAAACGTTACGTAAAATTCTATCAAATTCTTATCGAAAACAAGCGGTCTTAAAAAAAATATATTCGTCTTCTAACTTTGATTAATTATTAATATTATATATCTATGTCTTCTAACTAATATTAATAATAAGTAAAAAGAAAGATTTGTTTTTGTTTTGATTGAATAGGCTCCGAAACTACTGGACCGATTTTGATGAAATTTGGCACATATATGTACATATAGATTAGACCACGGGGAAGGGCATATGCTAATTTTTATCGCCGTAAAATGTACCTATGGTTTCCACGAGATTTTCTTTTGCACGCACGAAGTCGCGGGCGATTATATATCGCCCGCGACTTCGTGCTAGAGAGGGTGCAGTTTCGAATCCTAGGTTGTGGCGTGTACCAATGAGACTTTTTCAGATCTCAAGTAAGTACATTATACGGACGCTCTAACGGTGAACGAAAACATCTTGAGGAAACCCGCACATGGTTGGCCCCAGACGTATTGACCAATCATTCCTCTAGACTAGGCTGACTATGTTGTGAGAATGCCGTATGTGCTTGGGCAACCATACGATATTTAAAAAACCCACTGTCCCAGGCACTACAGTATTTCAAGAGTGGTTACTTCGCTTGGAGAATACTGTACAAATCATGATGATTTACACATGATGATGATTTAATCATCCATTATCGGATGAAAAAGGCATGTTTATTTTTTTCATTGCACAATTTATTTCACAATTTCTGCAAAGATTGTGTTTAAATATTGTTGCTTTGCACCTAGATACTTGCAAGATCTAGTTGCCTAATCTTAACAGTTCATTGAAGCCTGCTATTTATTGATCGAGATAGTTTTGAGCCATAGCTCATCATCATCATCAGCTTACTTTATATTTATTAAACCCATTAGCTAAATATATTACTAGATGTTGCACGCGACTTCGTGAATGCAAAAGGGTATCCCGCATCAACCGTACATTTTGTCGCGATAAAAATTAGCCTATGTCTTTCCCGGTTGTCTAATCTATATATGTCCCAAATTTCATCAAAATCAGTCCAGTAGTTTCGGAGCCTATTCAATGCAAACAAAAGAAACAAATGTTTCCTCTTTATTATTAGTATAGAATTATAGATATAGGTAGATAGGAGAGGCATGTCGAGGCAGTGTCCCCACTTAAATGCCAAACAGCCTCATTTTTGGGGGTTGTTTGGGGGCCATTTGACATTTGAGGTATGGTGTAATCAAGATGGCGTAACTTTTTCTGGTATGAAGATTTGTTCTGTCAAATGTATGTCATAGCTAATCCTTAGTTTTGAAATCACTGCTACTGATTAGAGGTGGGCGCCGCGCCGGCGCGGCGCCGCCGCGCCGCCATGCATGCGCCGCCGCCGCCGCCGAGTATCCAAAAATTCGCGCCGATCGATGTCGACTCAAAAAAAAACAGGCCCGTGCCGGGCGCTAGGCGCCGAGAGCGGGCGGGCAGGGCACGGGGTGCTGTGTAGTAATGGAAATTAATGCTATTTTTCATTAATTTCATTAGCATGCTAATTTTCATGTCTTAGCATGCTACGTGCTATTGCTATGCTACTTGCTAAAATCGATTTTTAATGATCAGAAACAGCTGTCTTTTGTGAAATGATAATGTTTTTTCATTACGTCGCGTCGCTCATTAAGTTTTCTCATTAAGCTCATTCGTTTACAATACGAAAATATTAATAACTAGCGACCCGCCCCGGCTTCGCACGGGTACAACACTTATACTAATACTACAGAATGTATTTAAACCTCTAACAAAACGGGTGAAATTTAGTCAAAACAAACAGAAACAAATTAATATAGGTACCTGCTAAAACTCAATGAAATAAGTAGGTGGGTATACTTTTATCGTATGAAATCCCTATACTCTTCAGGACTAACAATAAAACAAACACTAAATAAATAGGTTTTCAAGTATCTATCCATCATAGTTACAACGAACACAAAACAAAAAATTTACTCATAGATCTAAACTTCCTCCCGCACGCACACCCCCACCTTGGTGACGCCCATTTCGCAACGGGCCGTGCAACAGAAATCGTAATATTTTAATTTCGCCACAACTTCAAAACCAAACATCCAATTTTAATCATTCAAAGACCAAATATTATCTACATAGACTTTACTTAGTTATGAAATATTTTATTTTGATAAGGATTAATAGCATGAGTAAAATAAACGCGTTTAAATGTAGTCCAAAAAAAATTCAAGACTTCTAAATAAAAAAATGGCCTCTTTTTGTGCCTCACTCGACATAGATATGTATAGTGTGTCGCGGACTTTTTTGTAGATATTTATAAGATCTACAATTAATTAGAACATTTTATGGTTCTATTTTTTATAGTTTAGGCAGCGTACGCAAAATAAGTAACTTTTCTGATTGATTTTTTACACCTTGTGTCCGAAAAACCCAAATATCTTACGGAACCCTATTTTTTCCAAAATAAATTTTAGCCTATGTTACTCATGGATAATGTAGCTTTCGAATAGTGAAAGAATTTTTGAAATCGGTCCAGTACTTTTTGAGCCTATTCATTACAAACAAAAAACAAACATACAAAGTTTTCCTCTTTTTAATATTAGTGTAGAAAAACAACTATTGAATAATGGAACCTAAACGTATGCAATTAACTTTATATAAAAAAAAAAATTGCAGAAATTTGACTGAATTTGAATGTATTTTCTCTTCTCACTCGCTCGTATTAATTCATGGAACATCGCGGCATCATGAACTCTCGGGTTGCGTCGCGCGTCAAGTCAAAATTATTTCGCATCGGATTTTAGCATTAGCAACTAGCAATAGCACGATAGCCAGTTAGCACTTAGCGCCGCGGTGCGAACCAGCGCGAAAATTTGGGTTTTTTTTTTACAAAAACAGCTACGCCGCGGCGCGGCGCCGCCACGCCGACCAATTTCCCCCGGCGCGCCGCCGCCGGCAAATTTTAGGTCGGCGCCCACCTCTACTACTGATACCCGATTACTCAGATTATATTTCTTGTGCTAACGCTGTAATGTTACCATCAAAATACTAAAGATCTGTTTTCCTAGGATAGCGTTGCCGTCATATAGTGGTCTAATACAGCGTTGACTTAACATTTTCTATGGAAACAAAATGGTGCAGTTTCCTAGAGAGTGGTAATTGTTACCATTGTTAACATAGAAAACGATTATTTACTGCTGTATTACGGCCTCTATATGAAGGCAATGCTATCCTCTTCCTAGGATAGTGGTATAATACAGTGTTGACTGAACATTTTCTATGGAAACAAAATGGTGCAGTTTCCTAGAGTGTGGTAATTGTTACCATTATTTACATAGAAAACGATTATTTACCGCTGTATTACGGCCTCTATATGAAGGCAATGCTATCCTCTTCCTAGGATAGTGGTATAATACAGTGTTGACTGAACATTTTCTATGGAAACAAAATGGTGCAGTTTCCTAGAGAGTGGTAATTGTTACCATTGTTTACATAGAAAACGATTATTTACCGCTGTATTATGGCCTATATGACGGCAACACTATCCTAGGAAACCAAAGCTTGACCCAATGTGTCAGTAGGAACAACATAACAGTGTCATATTTTCTGTGAAAACATGCACAAAGGAAGTTTTCATTCCGCATCCTCCTTTTGTAACATTTTAGTTCCTATATGTTTGAACCATTTATGTATGTATATTAAATAACAATAATATTTATACAATAACGAGAATACTATTGTTAAAAATATTATTGTTTATAATAGAATTCACCTAGATTATAAGAAATGCCTGAATTTTTGTAGTTGTAATAATGGTTTGTTTATTTTTTTTTATTTATCAGAACTCCAAACAAAAATTGGTTACCCAGGTACTTATTATTATTACTAATGTTATATTATAGCTTTACTGTTATTGTATTACTTAACTATTTTGTAGTAACATGGCCAATTCCAGAGGTAGATCAATATGAATATGAAATATGTACTAGACTACTCCCGCATAATCACAGTATCCCACGGGAACACTGTACTTTTTCAGGATAAAAAGTAGCCTATGTCCTTCCTCCTCGGTAGGGCTATAAGTGTATATGTCTACCAAATTTAATCAAAATTGGCCTAGTAGTTTTGGAGCCTATTCAATGCAAACAAACAAATAAAACTTTCCTCTTTATAAAATAAACATATTGAAGTATAGATAAATAATGTGGATAATTTTAGAAATAGGCTCAACTGAATATGAAATGAGGCCGCAAGAGCAAGAACGGCCTATGTACTAATTTGTCCTGTAAATATACTCAAATAAAATAATTTTGAATTTTTTTTCATTTAAATAATGTACATGGCCAATTTCACTTCACAATCTTGATCTCAGAATTGTATCTCAAAATTGAATCTCAGATATTGGATAATGATAGTATAAATACATAGGGCATACTAGCTTTGAGATCAGAGACCTACATTGTTACCAATAGACACAAAAGATCTTTATAAGAGATCTTATTAGAAAATTTAAAAGTGTTTGGTTTCTGTTTAATGATTATTTATGTAGTATTAAATTGTGTAGTAGTAGTATTAAAAAATACACAATAAAGTTTGAAATTAGTTATGTTTATTTGATATATTTTCTAAGATTTTATCTTGAAGTAATCACATAAAAAATTGAGAACAAAGAAATCTCAAAACATGTTTTATATAGCCAAAAAAAAATGTACCTATTGAAACGCGCATGTTATTTAAAAATAGAACAACATTTTGGAACTTACCCCCATCTTGAAAAGATGCAGTCTCATCTATGGGAATGATCAGCAAGGGCAGGATACCACTTAACCCCACGAGAATAGAAGCTAGGGCTGAAAACAGCCATGGATGCTCGTCTAACTCTTCTATAAAACTATAGAAATATTCCGGGAAATAACCCGTACTAAAGTCCAACACTGAACTACTCATTGTCGCTTTGTTTTACAGTTTACACCCAACACTTCAACTTATACTGATAAATGATCCATGTTTTATACTAGACGAAGTAATCTTACGCCGAGATTGAAACGTCCACACTTATCACAAGTCCTCACAGATTACGAGATGGGCACAATGTAATGTGTATTTATTTTCCGCGCAAAAGAGCAAGGTGTTTATTGGTAAAAAAAATTAAATGAATATTAGTTTATTTTCTGTATTATCGCTGCACTGCCATTGTAAGAATAGCATAAACTATAATTTAACTATGCATTATATGTGAACAATACTGTTGATAAATATTTAGTTGGTTTAAAAATGGTAAATCGTAAAAATAGTATTTTTAAAATTGATGTAACCAGATGAAGCAGAACGTAAATTTCGAAATGTCAAAATTAAAATGACAATTGACAAAGACAATCATGACGAAGGAATGGTCCTCTTGACAGTGTCAATTCTTCTTCTTCTTGTATTAATACGGTTTATTTACGGTATAAGACTTAGCGTTTTCATTTGGTTTTCACCATCTAAAACTGCCTGAGCACGGCAGTCGAGCCAGTCGAATGTGTTCGGAAATAGCCGTATGTCAATGTCTAAATCAGTGCTTTAACTAAGGCTTTAACATTCTTTTTGAAGTGAAACTTTTTTATCGGCGTTGGAAAAAAATTTACCGTCACATTTTTCGGTTACGCGTCACTTTTTTCCGTTACGCGCCATCTTTTTCAGAATCGTGAGAGGGTCAAGCCACGTTTTTTTCTTGCACCCTTATTTTTTATTTCTGAAACACAATAGCGACGTGATAAATAATATATCAATACTAAAGTGATCAACAAAATCAAAGGTAAGCCGGTACGCGCATTGGAAATGTAGAGTCGTCTATAGGGGAAAAAAATCGTGGTCAGTTCGCGCATTGAAACGATACGCGAAGCTGAGAATCAAAATAATCATATTATCATTAATTATAATTATCAATCCATAATATTGTAAATAAAGTATAATAAATATTATATTTGAATTACACTAATTTCAAATGCATTGCAAAATTTAAACGGCTGAGGACGAGAGCAGGAGGTGTAGGAATATATCATAATTCTAATGATGTTGTTAATGTTGTGACTTCATCGATAGATTTTTCTGTTTTTTCTCCTGACTTTCATGGGTCACTAGCATCAGCAGTTAGTGATTTATGTATGGCTCAATGCCAAATGGAAAATGGGATGAAAATTTTGATTGTTGCACTGTATATATCTCCTAATCAGAAGTTGGACGATATTATTAATTTTCTTCACCATTCATTGTTGCCGTATACAAGTGAAGGACTGAAGGTGCCTCTTTACTCGGTAACAATAATTATAAAATACCGATGATTTTAAGTGGAGATTTTAATGTCAATTTTGCATCGGAAAAATCTTTGAAGCTAGTTGAATTTCTGAAAGATAAATTGAATTTATCCATGAAAAACAGTCCTCAAACGTCAACAACAAGATCTGGCACTACAATTGATGGAGTTTTTACTCGGTCACTAAATTTCGTGGAATGTAAACCATATATTTCATATTTCAGTTACCATAAGCCATTAATTACAAAAATATATAATGACGATGACAATGATAGTAATAATTCTATTACAATTAATGAAATGCTGTAATAATCTTAGTAGCAAAAAGGTAAAGTGAAATAATTGTATTATTTGTATTCATGTCTATGATAATAAAATCCTTTTGTTTAAACTTTATCTAATTAAACTTTATTTAACCAATTTCTACAAAGTTGCATGTAGATCATTTTTCGAAAAATAAGGCCATAAAGAAGTTTCACTTCTTACGTGTGTACACTAGTACACGCACACATTTTTATTAAGAAGATGGAACTGTATTGCTTCGTAAATTGTAAATCATCGGTTTCGTTCGGCTATTTGCGTATTCGGTTGCCTTGGTCCAGGCAGGGCATTTTTTTCATTCCAGAGAGCCAATCGCTCTTTATACATTTTAGCCTACACTTTAGCTATAAGATGAGATGGCCCCCTCTTATCTCGTCTTGCTGCCGCCGATAGTGTTGCCTGTTAACTATTAGTTTATTGTATGAGACTAGCTTTTGTGCGCGACTTCGTCCGCATTGACCTCTATTGCACTTCCGTGGGGTATTAATTTCGATTTTTGAAAATCACTGATAGGTATGAGTTAATTACCTCGGATTTCATGGAGATAAGGTTAGATTTCAAATATTTTTCATGCAAATTTTCAACCATTATTTTACACCCGCCAGCGGCAGCCTTACTATAATACATTCGAGGCTCCGGGCGGCAGAATTTTTCGATTGCGAGGGCCTAAAGTCCTTTGTGAAAAGTAGTTTATTGTTTCGCATTATATATTACATAGGTCTAATTGTTTGGTTTAGGTATTTGTCATGATTGACGAGAAATGCTAATAATCCCACCAAAAACATTTTCATGTAAAGTGATGCCAAGATCGCACTGTCAAAAAGTTATTAGATTTCATGTAAAACCAAGCTTCTGACTCTATACGCCTTAACTCTACAAGCCTAACTTCACAAACTCTACACCTTAGTCAATTTATGTGGCCTGGCCATTTCGCTATATTCGCTTGGGTGTAATGGTGAAAAATTTACTGACTGTTTTTCCATACTTAATACTATTTTTGTCGGAACGAAAAGGCCAAGCCACATAAATTGAGTAGTGTGTAGAGTTTTTGTAGTTAGGTTTGTAGAGTTAGACGTGTAGAGCCAGAAGCTTGGTTTTACATGAGATCAGCGGGTCTAAAAAGGCCACTTGCGCAATATCATCGCAATATTGCTATTTGACACTAAAGCAATTCTGCTTGTAAACCTGTCAAATGAATGCATTTCAGCCAATTTCTGCATATGAATTGTATCCAAATCATATCATGAATTGCAATTCAAGTGGCCATTTTACGATCGCTGTATGCATGAAGCATAGATACCAGGAGTCCGAACGGTATAGGCTTTTTAATAATAATTATGACCAGATCATAGTTCTCTTTTCTGCCGCTAGGCGTGCGAGACCGACGAGTACCGAGTGTTGCCAATACTATTATACCGAGTGTTGCCAATACTATTATTTATTACAATTATTTTTAAATTACCGTTAGGCAATTACCGTGTTCTACGGTATCTATTTTTCGAGAACAGTTTCTAAGAATTTCCTAAAACTTTTATTTAATAAGATTTCAATCTTTCCAGAGCTGTCAATAGCAACTTTAAACTTCCCGCGTAATTTCAAACGAGTGCATGTCGGACCGTCGCGCGCTCTACCGGCAAAAATCTGTCCCCGTAATTGAGACCATTATTTTAACATTACGTTTGGACTCCTTGTTATCTATACTTCGTGGCTGTCTGATTGAAAATGAATAGGGGATCGGACTACATCTGAAATATTTAGTTACCTGTTTCAGTAATATATTCAGAAATATTGAGGCATTACTACTTGGTAAATGTAAACAAATATATTATTTTATGTGTAGTTTACAAATTAAATACATTTAAAAAGTACCAAAATACTTTTTTTTTGCGAAATTGGTAAACAAAATCTACATCATTAGTTTACTCACATCATATTATACAAAAACATTCATAGGCTAAATATTATTTTGGAAAAAATAGAGTTCCGTAAGATATTTGGGTTTTTCGGACACAAGGTGTAAAAAATCAACCAGAAAAGTTACTTATTTTGCGTACGCTGCCTAAACTATAAAAGATAGAAACATAAAATGTTCTAATTAATTGTAGATCTTATAAATATCTACAAAAAAAGTCCGCGACACACTATATACCTAACTAAGTATGTCGAGTGAGGCACAACAACCATTTTTTTATTTAGAAATCTTGATTTTTTTTTGGACTACATTTAAACGCGTTTATTATACTCATGCTATTAATCCTTATCAAAATAAATTATTTCGTCACTAAGTACAGTTTATGTAGATAATATTTGGTCTTTGAATGATTAAAATTGGACGTTTGGTTTTGAAGTTATGGCGAAATTAAAATATTACGATTTCTGCTGCACGTGTGCGGGAGGGATAGATCTATGAGTAAGGTACCCGCAGTATTAGTATCAGTATTGTACCCGTGCGAAGCCGGGCGGGTCGCTAGTATACTATAACCAACAAGTGACGTCATTTGTAGGTCGAATTTAGTATGGAGCGTTTTTAGGAGGCTCGCGAAATTTTTTATACAAATCGCTGTACCTTTGAAAATATTGACTTTTGATATACGGTTTCTTCTGAGAAGTTACTCATATTTAAAAGTATTATTCATTTATGCAATAAAAAAAATTAGTTCGCTTGCCTATTGCCAAAACGGCCTTTTTAGACCAGCTGATAACTTTTCGACAGTGCGATCTTGGCATGACTTGATTGGCATGTTTTTCTTTTTGGTGGGATTTCATTTCTTTTTGTAAGTTGTTTTGACATATATCTATGGACGCTTCACACCACGTCAATCTGATCCCGTGGTAAGTTTTCGAAGAACTTGTGTTACGGGTAGGTACCAGACAACGGAAATATAATATTTAATACTTTTATACTATACATATATTTAAGATTTTTATTATATTATACACATACTTAATACACATCCATGACCCAGGAACACAGAAAAACTTTTTGTTCCTTCGGCGGGATTTGAATCCGCGACCCCCGGCTTGAGCACCAACACGCTCACCCAACTGAGCCACAGAGGTCGTCGGAGAGTTGTTTTGACAATATTTTTATTTTCTTTTTTTTTTAGGGTTACATATTTCTTGCACAACAGAATTTGTTTGAAGAAATTGTTTGTTACCTAATAAATTATGTTGAATTTTCCGTTGAAATTACTACAGAAGTCCCCTTAAAAGTGCCCCGGGCGGCACTTTTAAGGGGGCGGCAAAACCTAAGTAAAGGGTTGGCAAAACCTTAGTAAGAGGGCGGCAAAACCCAAGTAAGGGGGGCGGCAAAATTGACGTCCGCCCGACCAGCAGACACCCACGCTACGCCCGTACTTCCCGATAAAAAATCATATTTATAAAGCCCATAAAAACTTGAGTAATACGTAGAAAACTTATGGATAATCATGTGTGTCTACTCCTATGTCAATTTATTACCATTTAGTATTTTTAACGTGCTCTCGCGTTACTCCGCTGTGGATTTGATGACCAGTATTTTTTTTTTAATTTCGAGGTTTCCAGATCTAAAAATAGGTCATTTCAAAGTTTCGAGCCTTTCAGAAAAAAATATTCGAAAAATTTCGGCTCGCTTGCTATTGTTTAAAATGTTTTTGAAAATAAAATTACTTTCATTTAAATTTAATGCGAACAATTTTCTCTCTTTTGTGAATTTTAACCCTTGGGCGGGGGCCCCCCAAAAAGTTTTGACTGTACCCCCAAAAACTGTATAAGTGGGCGGAGCGAATTTTTCAGTTTTGGTATATCTACTTACTCGTAATTACAAAACTACACATAAAATAATATATATTTTTACATTTACCAAGTAGTTAGTTGCCTCAATATTTCTGAGTATATTATTGAAACTAAATAATTTAGATAATAGGGATGATGACTTAATTAATATCATCCCTATTAGATCTCCTGGAACGCAGTAAAATGTTTTCAGTATTAATATAATAGGTACACTAGTGTCCAAAGTAAAGTATTACTACACAATTGGTCCCAGACGTACTTATTGACCAGTTCATTCCTCTGAACTAAGTTGACTATGTTGTGAGAATGCCGTACGTGCTTGGGCAACCATATGTCATTTAAAAACCAACTGTCCCAGGCACTACAGTATTTTCAAGAGTGATTACTTCGCTCGGAGAATACTGTATAAATCATCCAATAACGGATGCAAAGGCCTAAGTTAATACACTAGTGTCCAAGCAATACTCACGGCAAGAGTATTATTATCTTCCCTATGGAGATCAGCTCAAAGCGGCCACAGAAGGTAAAGCGGCCACGCTTAATATTTCGGTTATTTGTAAAGGCAGAGCGATGTTGCTGCTCTGACGCATAGTGAACATCCCGCCCCGCCCCGCTCAGTGATGCGGTAGCGGTTAGGGAAGGCGCGCACTTGTAGCGACAAAAATATTGAAATTACACGTTTTGTTAAAAAAATGCAAGGTAAATTCTTCCTGTTTTAATTATTTTTTTGTATATTTGAATGTTTCTATTGTCCCTGTGTCGTTGCTTATCTATTAAGCTTTATCTATGTTGTTTTTATTCTGGAGTATGTTAAAAAATACGAAAGAAGATTATGTTTAAAACAGAACGGTTGCCAAAAGGCAAAGTGGACCGGGCAAAGCGGTCTATTGACTGAGTTAAGTGATAGTTTTATATGATACTTAATTACTTAAAAATATTTTTTAGATGGTGAACAACTATAAAGGAAAACTAACCAGGGGTCACGGGAAGACACTATGATGGCGAGAGCTATTAAAGATGTTCAAGAAAATCGGGGTTCAGTCAAATTTGTAGCCAACAAATATGGTCGCACTACTTTAAGGAGACATTTAAAAACAGTATCTTCAACCAAGAAACTTGGTAGATTTACCTACTACTGTATTTATTTATTTAGTTAATTTGTTTTTAATAAATATCATTTTTAGCATTCATTTTATCAAAAAATACATTTATATATTATAAGAAAAAAATAGCATTTCGCGTGAATATTTGGGCTGGCCACGTTGCCCTTACCCCTATGGCCGCTTTAGGCGGGCCCTCGGGCAAAGCGATTTTTTGACAGGTTGTCGTAATATGTAAATCATGAGCTAATTTTAAGATTTGGGTCAATATGAATTATACATAACAGAAATATAATAAATGCACTATCTGGTAGTACATTTTTTATTTGTAAATATATAATATTTCGTCTCTTTTTAAAATTTACAGTTAAGGTGGCCGCTTTGAGCTGACCTCCCCTAGATGGGGCCAATTTTTGGCGTCACACAGCATTATATTAATTAAAATTGTATTAATATTATAGTCAAACTGTACCACTGACTTATATATGATGTTTTGTGTGATGCTAAAAATAAATCCATTCACATCTTATTCTTATTCTTATCAATAGTAGATAGGTGTTGTTCAAGGCAGTAAATCCATTTATCCACAGCCACACGTACCACAGTAAGTAAGCTGGATTAGCTTCCTTTGCGTCTTCGTCGAGACTCAGAATACAGAACAAGCCATTGAGAAGAGTTCTAAAGACCTAAAGTCTATAAGGCGTGAAAGTGGAATGTGGATTAATGATTTTTCATACCACCTGCTCGACAATGTTCGATTATATATCACGCAATCTCAACGTAAAGCATGTCATTGACTCCCAAGGGAGATAATGTTGTATGAAACTCCCAAGGGAATTTGGAACGTTAAAATTCGTATGAAAGATACGTAGGTATCTATCATAGAGTTTTTCAATAATAATATGGTATTGCTGAGAGTTTATTCGAAAATCGAACTGGCCACCTATAATTTTAATATTCTCACGTGTCAAAATCGTCAGTCACAAGTTCCTGAATCTTTAAGTACTGCTCAAATAAACTACACCACAACTTCCTAATAAAAATATTACTCTGTCCCTCCATAACTGGACAAATGTGTCGAATATCAATATTAATTTTTAACAAAATAAATGTTATATTTTTGTAGCCCTGGGTTTTTATTGCCTCGCAGTAGGTATGAAAAGTAGAGTATGCACCTCTGGGATAAAGCTTGTCTTCGTCTTGGGCAGCTTGAACCCCTCGCTTTACTCAGGACTCTACATAAATCCCTCGTTTCACTCGGGCAAAATGTCGCGCTCAGGGTCCAATATGCTGCCCGTGACGTAAGACACTGCTTTATAAAGCAGTGTCTTACGTCTGTGGGCATTGGTGCATAATCTACTATTATTAACTACATGTTGCTCGTTTCGTGCGTGCAAAGGGAAATCGTGAGGAAACCGTGCATTTTGCCGCAATAAAAAGTAGCCTATGTTCTTCCTTCCATGTGGTCTTTATTTTATACTAGCTAGAGCTGTTGCCCGCGGCTCTACCCACGTAAATACAGTATCCCTCGGTAACACTACTCTTTCGGGATAAAAAGTATCCTATGTCCTTTCCCAGGACAGACAGACAGACAGACACACTTTCGCATGTATAATATTAGTAGGTAAGTATAGATATTTGTGCTAAGTTTCATCAAAATCGGCTTAGTAGTTTCTGAGCCTCTTTTTTTTTTTTTTTTTGATATCGCAGGGGAAAGGACGTTACGCCTTCCCCGGGAGGGGTATCCCGGGGATATGTGGGACTCCCGACGCGACTCGCCGGTTTACCCACTAAAACTGAACCTGCGGATTGCCATCAGCCGCTATATTGGGAAGTGTCCCGGATCTGTCTAACACAGGACACCCCCCGCGACCGGCCGGTCTACCTCTATAGGGACCGGACTTCCACCTCAATTAGGGGCCACTCCGACAACCTGGAGTGTCCCCCTCGACGCCGGGACTACCCAAGCCGGGGAGGTTCCCATCCTCTCCCGGAGCCTCGGTTGGACAGGAGACTATTGGAGGAGTTTCGCATATCGACGCCTCCTCGCTCCCGTCCTACGCCGGCGGAGCGGAGCAGAGGATGGATCGTTCTCTCTGTCCCGCTCCGCGGCCTCTTTCTGCGAAATGACGGCTTCGCAGAAAGAGACCGCCGCCTGCCAGGCCTCATCGCTCTCGAGCATGCAGCGCACCACACTCGAGAGCGAGAGGTCCCGCCCAAGCACTGCCACGAGATCGTGGCGCTGCACGGCCCATCTGTCTGCCCGACTCGTGCGCGCAAAGGGAAAACGTGAGGAAACCGTGCATTTTGCCGCAATAAAAAGTAGCCTATGTTCTTCCTTCCATGTGGTCTTTATTTTATACTAGCTAGAGCTGTTGCCCGCGGCTCTACCCACGTAAATACAGTATCCCTCGGAAACACTACTCTTTCGGGATAAAAAGTATCCTATGTCCTTTCCTAGGAGTTAGGACAGACAGACAGACTCACTTTCGCATGTATAATATTAGAAGGTAAGTATAGATATATGTGCTAAGTTTCATCAAAATCGGCTTAGTAGTTTCTGAGCCTATTCAATGCAAACTAACAAACATATATTTATGTATTTCCATTTTATTATATTAGTAATTTAGTAAAGGTAGTATAATAGTCAAAGCACCATCATTATACTTAGTCCATAGATGTATTCATAGACTAATCATTGGTCTCGCTGGGCGCTCTACCCCAGCGAGACCAACGATTTATCTATGGATGTATTAAATGTTATCACTGACGTAGTCATAATTATTTATGTCTGCCAAGGAATTTGTAAGTATGTATATAATACTTACAAATTCCTTGATGTCTGCATCTAATCTACGACATTTTATTTTAGTTGAATTGATCTAGGTACACAAAAATGTCTGAGCCTAACACACATATACACATTTTTTCTTACAATCTGTTCAATAATACAGAACAAACTATAGACACATATAACACTTTCGTACGATACGATCATCTATAGTGACAATACCTTTACTATTATATTATATATGTCATACAAGCGATACATATGTTGATGCAACACTACACTCTTGGCAGACGTGCTCGGTGCTACCCAGCCCAGTCGGAGCAAATGCCGGACTTATTTCGGACTGCCAATCTAATATAGGAAGTTACATTGTGTTAGGACAGACTGACGTTTTCAAATATTCCAAATGTGTTAAAAATTTCATATTGAGCCAACTGACAGGTGAATATGGATTCGTGGGGCATTCTGAATGTGGACACGGCTACTCAGTTTATCAGTCGCGATGATGATAACGCCAGTTTTAGGAGAAAGGAACGCGTGGTACGTCATTTTATATTTTTTTCGTATTTAAAGCTTGTGCAATGATTTTAATAGTTCTTAATTTAATATATTATTTTTAACTCTATGCTGGCTGGTGTTAATTTTTTTTTAACGTCATTCGTTCTTAAAATCTTTTCAATCAAAAAGTTTTTTATTTTGATTTAAGTGCATTCAACTTTAAAGCGCTTTTTTGCGCTACGTGTATCTACCTACTCTATAAGCTCTAATCTTGAACTATTAGAGATAACTTTTTAATTTTTTTGTAAAGAATTAGTAGATATATTTAAAGCTTTAATTCAAGGTTAAATTATTTAAAATTATTATGGTCGAAATTACTGAAAAATCGATTTGAAATCTCCACTTCCGGTTTACTATACGAAAATAAATTCAAATTAAGAATTCGATAAAAAAAAAAAAAAAAAAACAAGTTTTTTTTTTTTCAATTAGTTGATGAAAATATTAAGCATCCAAAAATAACGGACTAGAAGTATAACTGACCAGAATATTTAAAACAAAATTAACGACCTCATTTTTTTTAGTTGTCCGCTTGACGTGAAATGCCCCATTAGGTAAATATTAATGAAAATAACGGATAATCTCAGACTTGATCTTAAAACTAGAACCAAACATAAAACCTACTTTAAGTAACCTATACTATTATATTATAAACTAACTCGGAACTTCGGAACTACTGTTTGGAATTGAAAAATTCTTTTTGTGTTGGATAGTCCATTTATCGAGTGGTCTACTCTAACATCTGTGCCAAATTCCATCAAAATCGGTTCAGTAGTTTCGGAGCCTATTCAATGCAAACAAACAAACATTTCTTCTTTATTATATTAGTATAGATAATTTTGTATAGAACATTCAAAATTGAATTTTATTGTACTTATCTAGGTATGTAAAAAAAGTGAAGGTTGTAAATATTGGTAGCATATCTTTGGCATTTTTGCGTGTATGTACCAACTACCTAATCTTGATGCTAAGTAAGTACATGTTTTAAACAAATTCGTTTGGCTTAACTATTGAGGATAGTGTCTGGCAGTATCTTGTAGTGTAGTCGAATTATTAATTGAAGCAATCAATACCTATCGAATTTGATCGACGCCATACATAACGTTATTTTGAAATTGGAACAGACCATAGCATAAAGAATGCACGGATCAAAACCATAGCTCTATGATCAAAACCGTCATGGTTTTGTTAACACATTGACACGGGACTCGTAATACGTGCTACTCGTCAACCGGCTCGTCGCCAGGGGTGGTCGACTTTGTATGAATGACCTTGGACCAAAAAGGGGGCAGTTCGGTGCGACAAGAATGGTTATATTTCAATATATCGCTCTCTGTCTTACATCGTTAATATTACATAAAAGTTACTTAAAAACCACAACAGATGACACTATCCCGCTTCTAGATCGCGCTAGCGAAAACACTAGACGTATGTATATAAGGGCTCACGAAGAATACGCGACGTAGTAGTTATGATTTGTGCGTGGAGGTGGTTGCTCGGTTTTGTTGGAATTTTGAGCATTATGAATTGATCAATAACAAAGAGTTCCACGATTGGACTGGTCTTACTGCTGAACAATTCTCTGATTTATTGGCCAACACTCCGAGCTTAAATCAAAAAAGAAACAAAAAAACAATTTTAGCAGCTTTACTTGCAAAGATCCGAACTGGAGACTCAAATGCTAGGCTCGCAACGATATTTAAAACGAGCGAATCCACATTCGGGCGAATGCTTGAGACTGGCCGAGAAGCACTTTTGCGAGACTTTGTTCCAATGCATTTGGGGTTTGACCATTGTCACGGGGTAAGTCCCTGTACTTCTTTTTCAAGGAAAAAAAATGAGAAGTCAGAGACCCGTGCAAAATTTATATTCAAATATTACAATTAAAGAAATAATATGAATGTCGACCTTATATAAAGGGGCGTAAGGTCGGCACTTATCCACTCAGGTCTTATAAATTCGCCCAGGGTAGGTACTCTCCTGGCTGACGGCGATAAGGGGAGAGCGAGGTCAGCCCGAAGGTGGTGGCAGCGTCTGGAATATGTTCGTCCTCCCTCAGCGGCGATGTCCAAAGTGTCGACGCCTGAATTAGGTCCGAAGTCCCAACTTGGAACCCTGGAACGCACCATCAAAACCAATTACGGGCGGTCCAGTGTATCTGGTGACCATCCACCTTAACCGCAGCATTAATGAAAGTGCCTACGTGTAGCCGTGCAGTCGTGGATGGTCACAAATCAGAAACGGAGATTACAATGATTAAGCAATTTTAATATTGATAAAAAAATACATGAGGGTAAAATTAAAATCTGATGCAATAATGAAAATGATTGTGCTAGAATGTATTAACCATTGTACATGATGATTGCAAATATATATCTAACAAAACACAAGCAACACCAATCTATAATTAATTTCTAAATTTATAAAAATATGTAATACATAAGCCTATGCAATATAAAATGCACCACTTACCCAATCTGGGGTACAATACACTCGCGATATTTATTATAACAATGCAGAACGCTTAGAGACGTTTTTAAAATAATTTTAAATATTAAAAAAAAGAATTATGATGTACGGCGGTTACGTTATAGACGTATATTGACCGGTAATTAAGGTAACGTGCGCCCACTGTTAATTGATCTTCCAGAATGCGAGCGATGCGTTTGTCACTGCAGTCAATAACTCGTTTTACAAAGGAATCGGTAGTGAGCGCTAAAATGCTGCGACCGTGAGCGCTAAGACCGTGCTTTAAACTTATATTGCATTTTTTTCTGTAAATTAATATTTTAATGAATTTTTAAATTATTTTTAGTTAAGTTGTTTATTATTTAATATGTTAATATTATATTTAAGTCTAGTATTTATAATAAATATTAAAAAATGTAACCATAACGTTACATTACCCCCCGCGTCTCGGAAAGGGTTTTATCCTCAAATAAAACCCGTCTGACGACTGCTTCTAGCATTTACTCATTCATCCCACTAACATTCATTCACTCTTTCAGAAAAACCTCATCTAAATATGCAACAACAACAATAATAACACTAAGTCGTTGACGCGTCCTGACATAATGTATAAGGCATCAGCTATACTGAAACTGATGACTTATGCTAAAAACAAGATGTTATTTAAGGGTTTAATTATACAGTTACTTATAGCTAGCAATTTTTAAATCTTTGATATGCCAGACACCAATATTGTTTCCAGACATATCTTCTAAGACATACACTAAAGGTGAACGTTTTTCAATTACTCGACACTTAAGGTATTTTGGTGCTAACTTCTTGCTAAAGAACTTGTCTTTATCGCTTAGAATATAAGTACGTTTAAAGACTATGTCACCAACATTATATTCAGCTGATTTCCTGCGTAAATTGTAGTGCGACGTATTCTTTACATGTGCATTCCATAACGAGGACTGTACATCATTGAATACTGAAGAGAGACAACCTAGGTTCTCAGCGTAAATATCACGTGGTAAAAACAAAACTTCGTCACCCAGATCCACGTCAGTGTAGTGCGATCCACATAACACTAACTCTCTACCGTGTACGAGGAAAGAGGGTGTATAACCGGTGGCTTCGTTTACGGAGTTATTCATGGCGAACTGGATCTTTGGAATAAAAGTGTCCCAAGTTCTATGGTCGTTTTCGACAAATGTGGACAGACTAGTGACGATGGTCTTATTATAGCGCTCGACCAAATTTATTTGCGGCGTATACTTTGGTGTGAAGTAGATATTGGGCACTTTATATTTTTTAAATAATGCATCGGTAGTAGAACTAATAAATTGACTCCCATTGTCTAAGAAAATGGTCTGTGGAATACCATAAACTAAAAATATTGAGTTTTCCAAAATATTAACCACTGCATCTGCGGTGGCTCGACGTAGTGGAAAAATGTTACAGTACTTTGAAAAACAACAAGTAACGACAAGCATGTAACTATTTTGTTTCCGCGAAACAGGAAGAGGGCCTACAAAATCAATTGAGATCATTTGGTGAGGGCGTGAACATTGCTTAGGACGTCCCATTTCTCCCAATGTAGTGTGATTTTGCGACTTATACGCTAGACAGACGGAACAAGATGTCACAAACTTAACTACGCTTTGATGCATGCCAGGCCAGTAATAACGCAATGCTAGACGATTGTATGTTTTAAATATGCCGAGATGTCCAGCTGTCGGCGCAGAATGGTTTTCAGCTATAATTTGTTCTCGAAATTCACTGGGAACCACTTCTTTCCAAGCGAATTCAGAAGTGAGCTGTGATTTAGTTTTAGAAAGTCGATACAAGGAATTATTTTTAATCAAAAAATTTGGAAATTGGTTAGGTGTATTAAGACAACCGTTGTAAATATTTTTATACCAATCATCTTTAGAATTAGCTACAGCGTTCGAAAGAGAGATAGCAGAAATTGGGACAGCACGCGAGAGAGCGTCAGGAATAACATTGTCTACTCCTCGTCGATGCTTAATTTCAAAGTTAAATGACGACAATCTTACTCCCCAACGAGCTAATCTTCCCGTAGGATTATCTAACGATAAAAACCATTTTAATGCAGAATGATCAGTGTAAACTGTAAACGTCTGGCCGTTTTCTAAGTAACACCGCCAGTACTCGAGGGCAGCCAACACAGCGAGGGTCTCTCTTTCTGTGATGCTGTAGTTCTTCTCAGCATTAGTGAGAGATCTACTCATGTAGGCAATAGGGTGTTCTTTGCCATCTATGGTCTGTGTCAACATGGCTCCGATTCCATAATTACTCGCGTCCGTATGGACCTCAAAAGGCTTAGTGTACACCGGACAAGAGAGAACTGGTGCGGAAACTAAGCAATCTTTTAGAGCAGTAAAAGCCGCATCAGCCTCCGGCGTCCACTGAAAAGGTGGTGCCTTCTTACTATTGGAAGTAAGTTTGTTCAGCGGGCCAGCTACTGTACTAAAATTTGGAACGAAACGGCGGTACCACGTCGCAGTACCGAGAAAGCGTTTCAGTTCCTTTTTATTGGTAGGAACTGGAAAATTTAAAATTGCTTGTACCTTTTCTGGGTCCGTGCGCAAGCCATGAGCGTCTACCACGTATCCTAAATATTTTAGTTCGCTACGAAAGAACTTACATTTATCAAAATTTACAGTGAGGTTTGCCTGCTTTAGTTTATTTAAAACACGCAATAGCCGAGACACATGTTCCTCAAAAGATGAGCTTATAATTATTATGTCATCTAAATAAGCGAAAGTTTTAAACTCCATATCGTCAAACAATAAATCTACTAAACGCTGTTGAGTAGCGGGAGCATTGGTTAAGCCAAAAGGAGTTGTCTTAAACCTAAACGTGCCTCTGCCTGGTACGTAAAAAGCTGTCTTGTCCCGGTCTGCTGTCTCGATTGGAATCTGCCAAAATGCCTTAGAAAGATCAACGCTTGACAAATATTTAGCATCGCGAAGATTGTCAAGAATCTCTGAAACGTAAGGCAAATTGTAAGCATCACGCTTAGTTACTGCGTTGAGCTTCCGACTATCAAGGCAGAACCTGGGCTGTCCGTCCTTCTTATTTACGAGAAGAACTGGAGAAGACCACGCACTCTCACAGGGCTCGATGACATCCAGTGACAGCATCTCATCGACCTGCTCTATTAGAATGCGCTGTTTTTCTGGAGACATCCTATAGTAGCGCTGTCTAATGGGTTGAGCGTCACCAGTATCTATTTTATGTGTAATTAAATTAGTTCGACCTAAACCTCTCTTTTCCGATGATATAGAATTAAATTGAGCGATAACATTATCAGCAATGGATTTCTGGTTATCCAATAAGTTGTCGTAGGAATTTATGAATGACTCAGTAATATTTAATTTTAATTCAGCTATGGAAACTGCTGACATGGTAATGCTGTTTAAATATTTGGGACATATATTAAAAGCACGCCAGAAATCCACTCCTAATATAAGAGATGTGTCCACCTCGGGGACAACATAAGCTTTAATTATATGAAATTGGCCTTCGAAAGTGACGGGCAAATTCATGTATCCGATACTTTTTAAGGATTGACCACCGGCGGCTACCATAGAAATGTGGTCATTCTGTTGCAAGGTGCAGTCGACTAAATGACAGTGTGAGTTGTTTCCTAAAATTGTGACTGCAGCACCAGAATCGAGCAAACCACAGGCGTCAATATTATTAATTTTAATATTTACATAGGGCCTTGAATCATTTATAGGTTTTGAATGCAGAATTGTAGATACTTTATACGTAGAATAAAATTTTCTTATAAAAGCAAGCCAAGTGTCCAAATCTTGTTGATTGAAATAACTACAATTCTGCTTGTTTAGTTTTTTGAATTATTATTATCCTTATTGCATACAGGGCAATCAGGTGTTTTTACATTCTTCAAACCGCATTTAAAGCAAACGACGTCACGTTTAGCTTGACATTGTCGGATGTGGTGTGTGTTATCGCGACACCTAGGACAATATGGTTGTTGTTTATTTGCCTGTACAGAATGTATATAGTTTTGATTTTGATTTTTATTTGAAGTGTATTGTTTATTTTTATTCTGATACTGATTGTAATTAAGATTTTTTGAATATTGTCCTTTATTGTTGTAATTATTGTCGAGTGTAAAATTCTGCTTATTATACGTGTTATTACCAAATTTATTTTTATTTAAATCTTTAGAATAAGCAAATTCGGGTGCAATAGTGTCAGAAGTCGCCCTAGGAGGCTCCTGAAATTTGGAAAGACGAGAATGAATAATCTCGTAATTACGACATATAGAGCGTAAAGAGTCTATGGTTGTAAGCTGACCAGCTGATGCTGCTAGCGTGCTGGCATAACAAGGTCTTATGTTGTGTAAAAGAATCTCAAGCTGATCGGTTTCACTGGGTGGCGTAGAAAGACGGGAGAACATGCCACTCATAATCGAGAGATAAATGGTTATGTTCTCACGTTCCCCCTGAGTGCGAGAGCGAATCTCTGAAATAAGACGATAATCGTAGTCCGATTGATCGAAATCCTCTTTTAATTTAGCGGCGAGCTCAGGCCAGGACGAAACCTTGTCTTTTATTGAGCGATACCAATGAAGGGCGTCGTCTTGAAAAATTTCGGTTGCGAAGGCTAAAATCTTTGTGGATACAATATTACGCGCAACAATAAATTCGTCAACCCGCTGAATAAATGAGCGCACGCACGTCTTACCGTTAAATTTAATTTTATTTAAATCAGATGCAGAACGATCACAAGTTACCGAAATCACGTTTTGCACTTCCGGCATTTTTGTCACCGACACGCTAGAAGAACCCTCACCTGAGTAAGATGTACTAGGTATAGGTATTTTTGCTTGAAGAGCTGACAACTTTTGTGTAAGTATTTTATAAGTTTTGGAAATGTCATCATATTCTTTTTTAAATTCGTCTCCACGCGTTATTCTTGCTAAACGATTATGAAGGTGGTTTAACATATTTTGTGTTCTCAAAATAGAAGGTTCACTAGGGTCAGTTACATCTAGATTCATCTGAATTTTTGAGAGAACTTCACAACAACCTTTAAGATCCTGTCGCGTATCTATCGGAGACTCTAATATGTGTTCGGACGGGTATTCTGCTGCTAATTTAACAATTTGTTTACGCAATTCCTCCACTGAAGAAGCAGCGGTAGCTCCTCGAATCCGAACCTCATATTCTAGTTCCGACTTTTGAAGAGAGAGATATTTGACAGGTAACATTGTTAATAATATTGTAACCGAGAAAAGGGTAAGTGGTGATAAGCAAGTAAGCGACTAATTACTTAAAAACAAAAACAAAAATAATAAAAAAAATAACAAAAATAAAAGAAAGGAAAAAAAAAACCGTTCTCCGATCTGTTACAAATGTCAATTAAAATCAACGTTTGGTTTTTTTTTTATATATAAAGATTAGTAAAAATAAAAAATAAAAAACAGGTTAACAGCAAATAAAAAATAAAAATGCTACTAATGTGTACTTTTCGAAAACAAACAATGTTTCGCCAATTACAATGTAAATTTTACAATAAAATTGCCTAGAATAGAAACAAGAAGAGAAAAAAAAAATAATGAGGGTAGACTTTTCTTATTTAAATTACTAACGGATTTTACAAGATATATCGTGTTAGCGTTAAATAAGTACACCTTAGTAACGATAAAAACCAAAAAATAAAACAAAAAACGTTTCACAAAAATAAGCCACAAACATACACTAACTACAAAACTGGGGAAAAATTAATAAGACCTGTGTGAATTAACCACGTTGAGGCGCCAGTGTCACGGGGTAAGTCCCTGTACTTCTTTTTCAAGGAAAAAAAATGAGAAGTCAGAGACCCGTGCAAAATTTATATTCAAATATTACAATTAAAGAAATAATATGAATGTCGACCTTATATAAAGGGGCGTAAGGTCGGCACTTATCCACTCAGGTCTTATAAATTCGCCCAGGGTAGGTACTCTCCTGGCTGACGGCGATAAGGGGAGAGCGAGGTCAGCCCGAAGGTGGTGGCAGCGTCTGGAATATGTTCGTCCTCCCTCAGCGGCGATGTCCAAAGTGTCGACGCCTGAATTAGGTCCGAAGTCCCAACTTGGAACCCTGGAACGCACCATCAAAACCAATTACGGGCGGTCCAGTGTATCTGGTGACCATCCACCTTAACCGCAGCATTAATGAAAGTGCCTACGTGTAGCCGTGCAGTCGTGGATGGTCACAAATCAGAAACGGAGATTACAATGATTAAGCAATTTTAATATTGATAAAAAAATACATGAGGGTAAAATTAAAATCTGATGCAATAATGAAAATGATTGTGCTAGAATGTATTAACCATTGTACATGATGATTGCAAATATATATCTAACAAAACACAAGCAACACCAATCTATAATTAATTTCTAAATTTATAAAAATATGTAATACATAAGCCTATGCAATATAAAATGCACCACTTACCCAATCTGGGGTACAATACACTCGCGATATTTATTATAACAATGCAGAACGCTTAGAGACGTTTTTAAAATAATTTTAAATATTAAAAAAAGAATTATGATGTACGGCGGTTACGTTATAGACGTATATTGACCGGTAATTAAGGTAACGTGCGCCCACTGTTAATTGATCTTCCAGAATGCGAGCGATGCGTTTGTCACTGCAGTCAATAACTCGTTTTACAAAGGAATCGGTAGTGAGCGCTAAAATGCTGCGACCGTGAGCGCTAAGACCGTGCTTTAAACTTATATTGCATTTTTTTCTGTAAATTAATATTTTAATGAATTTTTAAATTATTTTTAGTTAAGTTGTTTATTATTTAATATGTTAATATTATATTTAAGTCTAGTATTTATAATAAATATTAAAAAATGTAACCATAACGTTACACCATATGACTCGGGAAGATGTCACACGTAGGAATCTTCTTATCCCAGAAAGTCTTTTTGGAAATATTGAAAGTCCTCCCGAAGAAAGAAAAGCTATTACAATTGTGGACGGCACATACATCTACATCCAAAAAAGCTCAAACTACTTTTTTCAACGAAAATCTTATAGTAGTCACAAGTTCCGGAACTTAGTAAAACCATTTTTATTTGTCTGCTGCGACGGTCACATAATAGAAGTTTCAGGTCCACACGCTGCTACTTCTTCAGATGCGCAGATAATGCAGAATATTGCTGAAAATGAAAGTGATCATGGCGATGGATTATTCCAATGGTTCTACCAAAGCGGGGACGTATTTATTTTGGACCGTGGGTTCAGAGATGCAGTTCCCATTCTTGAAGGAAATGGTTACACTGTGAAAATGCCGGAGACAAAGCATCCTGGAGCGACGCAACTAACCACGGAACAAGCAAACAAGTCACGCCTTGTTACTATTTGCCGTTGGGTTGTGGAAGTAGTAAATGGCCGATTTAAACGAGATTTCCGCCTGTTGAGAAACGTTCATATTAATATAACATTGCACTATATGTTTGAATATTTTAGAATCGCAGCAGCATTAATAAATGCTTATCACGTGTTGATAGTAGATAATGTCCATGCTTCTGATTTTTTACAAATAATCCGGGAAAGGATAAACATGCCCAATACACTGGCAGATCTTGTCGCCAGACGTAACTTGAACAGAATGAGAGCACAGTTCCAGCCCATGTCTGCAGATATGGCTGAGTTTAATGACTTTCCTACGCTGACCGAAGAAGAATTAATATTATTTAGCCTCGGTATATATCAGCTGAGACAAGCGAGAAGTTACTATGGAGAGCATGTTCAACCAGATGGAGTTTTTAGCATTGAGCTAAGTGGTGGAATTCCTCTAGAGCTTGTAAGGGAATTGGAGGGAGAGGACTTGTGGTTGATTCGAGGGCGAATACAATCCCGACACATCCGATCTAAAACATACTATGTGTATATTGCTCTGGATAGAACAGCAACCGGGCGTCGAGCAATAAAACATTACTATTGCACATGCCATATAGGAATGAGAACCATCGGATGTTGCTCCCATACTATGTGCATAGTCTGGTACATGGGTTATGCTAGACATGACCCTTACCTCAGCCCACCCGCAATAAGTTTAGATGACGTATTTGTAAGACTAGAAAATGTTTAATTGTACGTCATTAACTTATTATTGTTATTAGCCTTTATTCAGAAGAACAATACATTTATTTTATATACATTACAAAATATTCAAATCAATAATTGATTTTTCCGTTGCGCGGTCTCTGCTTCTGAGTGCCTCTTGGCAATGGCCTCCCCCAACAGCTTCCACTCACATCTCTGACATGCCACTCCACATACACTAGTCCACATTTTGCCAGCCATTTGTACCATTTCATCTTCCCATCTTTTTAGAGATCTGCCCTCTTTTCTTTTAGCCCTTCTGGGATACAAAGATGTTATTATTTTTGTCCATTTGTCTGGCCCTATCAAAATCAAAACATGTCCGGGCCGGACATGTTTTGATTGTTTGTTGTTTCATTTCAATTTTTTAGTTTTATATGTTACATCAGTTACACGTGTCATTTTTCTCAACTCCTTGTTTTCTATTTTGTCTATCCTTTTCTTTCCAAACATACTCCTCTCCATAGCCTTCGGCCCAACTTCCAGCATACTTGTATGAGCTTTTGTTAGTGCCCAAGTTTGGCACCCTTATGTTAGAATGGGTGGAATCCATGTATTAAATAGTTTTCTTTTGGTGCTCATGTTTATACTTATGCATTTTACTATTTCTTTAAAGGACCAGAATCTTTTCCAGGCATTGCCAATTTTTTTTTGTATATCTTTGGTTGTTGTATCATATAGTTCACCGGGACAGTTAGTCTTCTTCTTATATATAAAAATGGATTTTCAAATGTGTTAGTCGCGCTAAAACTCGAAAACGGCTGAACTGGTTGGGCTGATTTTAGTCTCAAAATATTCGTAGAAGTCCAGGGAAGGTTTTAAAGTGACACGAAGTTCACCGGGACAGCTAGTACTTGATACATATTTTTTATTTTTATTTTATGACTAAATATTTTTTTCCAATACTATTTATCAACCTTACCACTGTGTTTTACTATCAAGTATTATATCATAACGTAAGATATCCATGCTTTTAATAGTGACACTCCAACCTTTTTATCACAAAAGGATTATTTTTAAATTATTTTATTACGACGTAACCATTGGGCGCACAGATTGGACGTCATAGTAAAAAATGTTAGGAATTGTGTATTCTATCCGAATATATATTTTTTTCTTTCTGGCCGGCACTTTCATTTTTTGGTCCAAAAATGTATGAAACGTGAATGATGTCCTTTAACTCTAAAGAGAAATTTAACGTTAACTTAAACTTTAATTACGTATCTTCAATTTCCCGTCATATTCATATAATCAAATATATAGTCCTCCTTTGTTGGAAGGCGGTTAAAAGTTTGAGGGGGCAGATCACTAGAGGCGCTATTTGGTCCCAATTTTTTTGTATGAAGTCGACCTTCTTCTCCGCGAGTAATAGTGTTCTGTGCTCGTCGCACACTAACACAGAACACTATTACTCGCGGAGCACACTAACCAAAATTGGTCCGACGTCGGGCCAATTTGAAACTTAACGACAGATTTTTTTACGCTAAACTCGATTTGGTATTTTTCCAGTTGAGCCGGCTAGTTTAAGCCGATGTTTGTAAATGGTTCTAAATGGACTTTCTGATAAAATGAATAATTCTTATTCATGTTTGGCTTAGCTTCGGTGAATATGTTTTATCATGCGCTCTACAGCGAGTTATTTATAAACGCTTTATTTATTGGCACTTACATTGGTTAGTATAGATCAAACAGAGTTTGATTAACTATGTCTCATCTACGTTTTGATAATATTATTATTAATGCGAATGTATGCAAATATTATTTGGTGGCAATGGTCGAAATTTTATTGTATATTTATTTAGGAGTCTTTAATGGCTTACAAATTATATAAAATGAAACATACATATACCTAGTGATTTTTTGAGTTCCTTGAGTATAGTACTCAAGGAACCCTTAAAGTTTCGCTCTGTCAAACGGTCTGTCTGTCTGTCCACCCTTCTAGCTTTTGTAATTATGAATAAGTACAAATGGATTAAATTTGGTAGTTGCCATTAAATTAGGTTTTAAACTTTCATCCCCTATTTTACCTCATTGGGGGTTGAATTTTCAAAAATCCTTCTTTAGTATCCATATTCCACTATAACGTAGGCATCCGCCTACGTTATATGAGGAACATGTGTGCAAAATTTCAAATTTCTAGCATTAAGGGTTTGGCCTGTGCGTTGATAGCCCAAGAGCTACTGAGAAATTTAGAGTAGGTATTTGAGGCACGATGAAACCTTGTCCTGTACTTCTCCTATTGTACCTCAACACGAGAATGCAGGCCTGGCTGGTCAGAAGCGGAACTTAGCCAAGTTGCATATTTTTGAAAAGTCCATTTTTTAATGCCAAAAATCCATGTTTGAGGCGCTTTGAAATTTTGGTATACAGTTAGTATAATGAATAAGGAGTTGGGGAAAAAAAAGGCCATGTAATTTAGTTGGAACTTTAACCTAGCCATGTCAGTTTAAAAGTAAATAAACTGGCTTTCGATTCATGATTTTCTGACATCTATTGGTCATTTTATGAACTGCAATATACGTATGGGCGAAAATGCGACATCCATGAAGCCCTCAAAGAACTACGTGGTCAAAAAATGAAATAATTGCGTATTGTGCAATAAACTTACTCGTCAAAATGTATTTATAAAACAAATAGGTATTAATGAAATAGAAATGGCATACGAACCAGCATAACCTACCATATACATGTTTTAGATAATAGTTTAGTTAACTATAAACGTAAAAGCGACATCTAGGAAGAATCAAAGAACTACGTGGTCTTGATAATTTTCGCAAAGTCGATATGAGTCGTTTTTAATTGGTTTTCCTGTAAAAAACGAAGACATCCATTCGTTGTTTATACAATATTGTGTGCAATAAAATTATATATTGTGCAATAGTCTAATTTACTCGACAAATTGTATATAAAAAACAAATCTAGATCACGAATCACGCGGTAGTGTGTCAAGCCAAGTTCAAGTAACAGAACTGGCGAGCGGCACCGTGTGTAATATTACACGAACCATTTGGAGCCCAAACGGTTATTTAGATATTAACGTCCAAAAATCGTCATTTTGATCACTGACTAACCTAAAAAAAATATTTATCAAAACTTTAACCCAGTTCCAGATGACCTAAAAATTCAATATTATGTTTGTTCGCAGATAACTTCGTCGTTTATGAACCGATTTTCAAATTTTTTTTTTGTGATGTAAAGGGTATAATACCAAGTTAGTCCGGTTGTCAAAAAAGTGGTGACCTGATGTTGGAATCCATGAGGAATTGAGGGAACTCCTCGAAATTTATATGGATACATATAGTGATTTTGACTTTTTCTGAGCAAGTCTAAGCATGTGCTACCAAAAAGTAAGATTTTGCTCCAAGGTATACCCTGGACCCAAAGGTACAGAACAGAACTCCTGACTCCTTATAGATACATGTTTGGGAATTTCGGCGTTGTTTAAAGAACTGCAAGCATATGCCACCATGTCAATAGGCATGTTGCCGAAAAAAAATTTTTTAGACAACATGTTAGTAAACAATCCAGAACCCATTTTTGTATATCTGAAAAAATAACTTAGATACAAACCATTGAAAATTACAATATGAAAGAGAGCGATATATTGGCCTGTGACGTCACAGCCTGCTACCGCCATACATTTCTCATAGCAAAATTTATGGCTGTAGCAGGTTGTTACGTCACGAATCGTTTTGCGAGAAAGAGATGGACAATATTTTTTATTTGCTTATATTTTTAATCCCGTCACTCTAAATACCTATTTCTTTCAGATTTATGTATCTTTAATCAACAATTTTAAAATTTAATTTGTATAATTGTGAAATTCCAGACTAGGCAACATCCCTATTAGAATAATTTAATACATCATCACATTATTATGATATAAAAGGCTCTTCTCATAGTATTTTACACTAACTCGGAGATCTTTGAACATAACTCTGCCGTTTATAGACCTGTTTGCAAAATTATTTTGTTGTAAAGGGTTTAATTCGAAATTGGTCCTTTAGTAACTAAAGTGGAAACTTGATGATGCGATCCATGAGGAATCGAGGGAACTCCTCGAAATTTATATCGGTACATATAGTGATTTTGACTTTTACTCAAGTAACACAAGGCATATGCTACCAAAAAATAAGATATTGCACCTTGGTGCTTTTGGGAACTCCTCGAAATTTATATCGACACACATAGTGATTTTGACTTTTACTGAAGTAACATCAGCATATGCTACCAAATAATAAGATGTTGCACCTTGGTGCTTTTGGATCTTTTGTATAACCTGGATCCAAAAGCAGTGAACAAAACTCCTCAGTCTTTAAAGATATGTGTTTGGAAATTTCGGTATTGTTTAAAGAACTGCAAGCATATTCCAGTTTGTATCTTACAGTAATCATCATCATCTTATTAACAAATTAGTGAAAACTTAGCGCGTATTCAATTATACATTCGATCGTTTATTTTAGACGTTCTTAAGATGTATTAATAATAACTTAACAAAATATATTATTACAAAAAAGTATGAAATTATTATTTTTAAACAAAATATAAACCGACTTCCAAAGTAAAAATACACAAAAAAAATGAAATAAAACTTATTTTCTAAATTATTTCCCTTTTAAATTGGGCTAAAACTTTAACTATTTCTCTACTCAATCTTCTTAATTTTGTAGTCAGTACCAGCAAATTTGAACGTAAGTTCTATAAAATATTGTTGGGTATTGTTTGGGCTGGTAGCGACTTTGGAAGTCAAAACGACTTTTTTTGTTTACCCATTGGCAATGGGAATGGCACCCATTTAGATCTCACTTCTTTTGTCGTTGAAGTCAACAACCAAGGCATATATCATAATATTGAACTTGACTCTCATTTCACATTTATGTTTTTGATAGAATATCATTACTTTTTGTACACAAACTATACATAGTAGGTACTTATTTATAACAAAATAATTACCAAAGTTAAGTTTTCCTAATAGAATCAATTAAGTGAATTATTTTTAAACAAAAACGTCGGTTTGACTTCCAAAGTCGCTACCAACACAAACAATACCCTACAAAATTTTATAGAAATTACGTTCAAATTTGCTGGTACCGATTTCAAAATTAAGAAGATTGAGTAGAGAAATTGTAAAAAAATTTAGTTAAATTTAAAAGGGAAATTATTTAATACTTTATTTCATTTTTTTGTGTACTTTTGGAAGCCGTTTTTATTTTTTGTTTAAAAATAATCATTTCATACATTTTAGTGATATATTTTGTTAAGTTATTATTCATACATCTTAAGGACGTCTAAAATAAACGATCGACTGTATAATTGAATAAGCGCTAAGTTTTCACTAATTTGTTAATAAGATGATGATGATTACTGTAAGATACAAACTGGCATATGCTTGCAGTTCTTTAACCCTAGAAAGATAGTCTGCGTAAAATTGACGCATGCATGCTCGAAATATTGCTCTATCTTTCTTAATAGCGCGAATCCGTCGCTGTGCGTTTAGAACATCTCAGTCGCCGTTTGGAGCTTCCGTGAGGCGGACTTATCGATGCGGTAAGTGTCACTGATTTTGATATATAACGACCGCGTGAGTCAAAATGTCGCATGATTATCTTTTACGTGACTTTCATGATTTTGACTTATATGATAATTGTATTATTTTTTTCATCTTACACTTGATAACTTATTGTATATATATTTATTTTCTTTTTATAGATATCGCGACTAAAATATTCTACAATGGGTAGTAGAAATTAGGATGAAGATGGTATCCTATCCGCTCTTTTAGAAAGTGACGACGAGCTTCCTTGTGAGGATACTGACAGTGATACGTACTGGTAAACTAGAAATGATTATATATTATAATCAAACTAAAGGCGAAGTGGACACACTAGACGAAATGTGTTCTTTTTCGATGTCCTTTTTTGATGTCCTGTAGTAGGAAGACGAATAGGTGGCTTATGGCACTATTATACGAAATGATAAACATTGTTTGCATAAATGCTTTTATTTTTTTTTAGTCATAATGTTAGTAGCAAAGGTGAAAAGGCTCTAAGTCGCAAAAATTATATGAAATACCTTAGCACGAGCCTGACATCGTCGTTTATGCGCAAGCGTTTAGAAGCTCCTACATTGAAAAGATATTTTAGTGATACTGTCACTAATATGTTCCCAAATGAAGTGATATACCTATCAGAAGAAAATAAAGAAGAGCCAGTAACAAAAAAACGTACTTACTGTACTTTCTGCCCCTCTAAAATAAGGCAAAAAGCAAATGCATCGTGCAAAAAATACAAAAAAGTTATTTGTCGAGAACGTAACATCGATATGTGCCAAAGTTGTTTCTGACGGACTAATATGTAATAAATTGTTCCTAATATGTACAAGATATGGTAATTATTTATTTTAGAATACAAAAGGCTGATTATTATGAAAGAAAATTAATGTTTTTTAAAATAAAAAATGATCCACAGTTTTGTTACTTTATAGAAGAAGTTTAAAGTTTTTGATCTTTTTTTAAATTAAATAGACAAATATAAATATTTTTTTGTAGTATTTATTATTCCTATGTATATGTTAATATATTATAACGTATGGTTTATTCGAATTAATGAAAAAACCTTGATATACAGTTAGATAGAACACATGCGTCAATTTGACGCATGAATATCTTTTCCGCACGCCACAATATGATTATCTTTCTAGGGTTAAGCAATACCGAAATTTCCAAACACATATCTTTAAAGACTGAGGGGTTCTGTTCACTGCTTTTGGATCCAGGTTATACCAAGGATCCAAAAGCACCAAGATGCAACATCATATTTTTTGGTAGCATATGCCTTATGTTACTTGAGTAAAAGTCAAAATCACTATATGTATCGATATAAATTTCGAGGAGTTCCCTCGATTCCTCATGGATCGCATCATCAGGTTTCCACTTTAGTGACTAAAGGACCAATTTCGAATTAAACCCTTTACAACAAAATAATTTTGCAAATAGGTCCATAAACGGCAGAGTTATGTTCAAAGATCTCCGAGTTAGTGTAAAATACTATGAGAAGAGCCTTTTATATCATAATAATGTGATGATGTATTAAATTAACCCTTTACATCACAAAAAAAAATTGAAAATCGGTTCATAAACGACGAAGTTATATGCGAACAAACATAATATTGATTTTTTAGGTCATCTGGAACTGGGTTAGAGTTTTGATCTATAGGTTAGTCAGTAAGCAAAATGACGATTTTTGGACGTTAATATCTAAATAACCGTTTGGGCTCCAAATGGTTCGTGTAATATTACACACGGTGCCGCTCGCCAGTTCTGTTACTTGAACTTGGCTTGACACACTACCGCGTGTCTAGATTTGTTTTTTATATACAATTTGTCGAGTAAATTAGACTATTGCACAATATATAATTTTATTGCACACAATATTGTATAAACAACGAATGGATGTCTTCGATTTTCATAGGAAAACTAATTAAAAACGACTCATATCGACTGCGAAAATTATCAAGACCACGTAGTTCTTTGATTCTTCCTAGATGTCGCTTTACGTTTATAGTTAACTAAACTATTATTTAAAACATGTAGATGGTAGGTTATGCTGGTGCGTATGCCATTTCTATTTCAATAATACCTATTTGTTTTATAAATACATTTTGACGAGTAAGTTTATTGCACAATACGCAATTTTATTTGTTGACCACGTAGTTCTTTGAGGGCTTCATAGATGTCACATTTTCGACCATACGTATATTGCAGTTCATAAAATGACCAATAGATGTCAGAAAATCATGAATCGAAAGCCAGTTTATTTACTTTTAAACTGACATGGCTAGGTTAAAGTTCCAACTAAATGCCTTATGTTACTTGAGTAAAAGTCAAAATCACTATATGTATCGATATAAATTTCGAGGAGTTCCCTCGATTCCTCATGGATCGCATCATCAGGTTTCCACTTTAGTGACTAAAGGACCAATTTCGAATTAAACCCTTTACAACAAAATAATTTTGCAAATAGGTCCATAAACGGCAGAGTTATGTTCAAAGATCTCCGAGTTAGTGTAAAATACTATGAGAAGAGCCTTTTATATCATAATAATGTGATGATGTATTAAATTAACCCTTTACATCACAAAAAAAAAATTGAAAATCGGTTCATAAACGACGAAGTTATATGCGAACAAACATAATATTGATTTTTTAGGTCATCTGGAACTGGGTTAGAGTTTTGATCTATAGGTTAGTCAGTAAGCAAAATGACGATTTTTGGACGTTAATATCTAAATAACCGTTTGGGCTCCAAATGGTTCGTGTAATATTACACACGGTGCCGCTCGCCAGTTCTGTTACTTGAACTTGGCTTGACACACTACCGCGTGTCTAGATTTGTTTTTTATATACAATTTGTCGAGTAAATTAGACTATTGCACAATATATAATTTTATTGCACACAATATTGTATAAACAACGAATGGATGTCTTCGATTTTCATAGGAAAACTAATTAAAAACGACTCATATCGACTGCGAAAATTATCAAGACCACGTAGTTCTTTGATTCTTCCTAGATGTCGCTTTACGTTTATAGTTAACTAAACTATTATTTAAAACATGTAGATGGTAGGTTATGCTGGTTCGTATGCCATTTCTATTTCAATAATACCTATTTGTTTTATAAATACATTTTGACGAGTAAGTTTATTGCACAATACGCAATTTTATTTGTTGACCACGTAGTTCTTTGAGGGCTTCATAGATGTCACATTTTCGACCATACGTATATTGCAGTTCATAAAATGACCAATAGATGTCAGAAAATCATGAATCGAAAGCCAGTTTATTTACTTTTAAACTGACATGGCTAGGTTAAAGTTCCAACTAAATTACATGGCCTTTTTTTCCCCAACTTCTTATACATTATACTAACTGTATATCAAAATTTAAAAGCGCCTCAAATATGGATTTTTGGCATTAAAAAATGGACTTTTCAAAAATTTGTAACTTGGCTAAGTTCCGCTTCTGACTAGCCAGGCCTGCATTCTCGTGTTGAGGTACAATAGGAGAAGTACAGGACACGGTTTCAACGTGCCTCAAATACCTACTCTAAATTTCTTAGTAGCTCTCCAGCTATGATATATATCAGTCAATCAGCTTTGCCTTTAATTTAAAAAGTTCGGTAAAATCAATTACGGATACTTCGGGCTCATGATCTACTGCTTATGTAAAGACGTTTAGGCAAGAAAATAATTGACATAATCAAAGTAAAAAATCATCTCATGTATGGGTGACTCTCCGCAAAACACAAACTCGCCCACATAAAGAAAAATAAGCTTTGCCTTTAATATATATTGTTACGTGTTGGTTCGAAGGATTTGGAGAGAAATACCTGCTGACTCTATTGAAAACTTTATTCACTAGCACTATTCACGTTCGCACACTACTAAAGCACTAGGTCCAACATTAAACACTAAGTCCAAACACTAAGCACTAACGGTGTCCTTAAGTCGTAGCCAAGTCGTGGGTTTCACTCCTGGTATCATCACATCACTAGTATTCACATCGTTATCGCCCGTTTCGCTGTTCAACTCGAACTCCCGATCACTAGTTTTCGCTTGTACCGCCCGTATCGCTTCGGATGAAGCTCAAACTGAACTCGACTCGCTCGCATTCTTCCGACGTATTTATACCGGTCGATACGAGTCCCAGACGACTCTAGAAGGTTCCCGAGTCGCGTCACCGTGTTAGATTTATTCTGGAACGTTTGCACAGTAGCGCCATCTAGTACTGAGTAGGGGGCCCCACGCTGTCCCTGTTCACACCAAGTGGTTTCAGTGGTTGACGCTAGATGGCGCTTTTGTGTGTTCGTAACACTACTCCCCTCTTAGAGATGCTCGTCCCGAGCATCATTGCTACCGCCATGGTACCACGCTAGACGGTTTAAGTGTACTACTTTGAACGTCCCTCTTGACACCCAGATGACCTTCTGATACGCCATCATGCATTTCACGGAGAACATCTGGCACTCTCGTTCTTGGGACAATTATCTGAAGATGGAACTCTCTGCCGTTATTTCCGGTAGGGTATTCCGTTTATCAGACTGTCCCATTGCGCCCAGTACGCCTTAGTGATAGCGCCAGTGGGTGCAACCTCACTCCAGATTAGTTTTACGTCACCCCGTTTCTTGCACGTGACGATGTGTTGAAGGTCGTCATCTCTGTCTTGAGCCTGCCTCATAGCATCATTCCTCCCAGAGACCCAAAGGAGTTGAGCAGGCGGGGCCCGGTGGGCGGGGCCTGAGGGGCGTGGTCAGTGGGCGGGGCATAGTAGGCGGGGCCAGTGGGCGGAGCTTGGTCCCCAATGGGTGTGGCCTCCGCCAAGGGTCGCACCTCTCCGCCAGGGGTCGCTCCTCTCCGCCAGGGGTCGCACGTCTCCGCCAGGGGTCGCACCTCTCCGCCAGGGGGCCGCACCTCTCCGCCAGGGGTCGCACGTCTCGGCCAGGGGCCGCACGTCTCGGCCAGGGGCCGCACCTCTCGGCCAGGGGCCGCACCTCTCGGCCAGGGGCCGCACCTCTCGGCCAGGGGCCGCACCTCTCGGCCACGGGCCGCACCTCTCGGCCACGGGCCGCACCTCTCGGCCACGGGCCGCACCTCTCGGCCAGGGGCCGCACCTCTCGGCCAGGGGTCGCACGTCTCCGCCGGCAGGGGTCGCACGTCTCCGCCGCCAGGGGTCGCACGTCTCCGCCGCCAGGGGTCGCACGTCTCCGCCGCCAGGGGTCGCACGTCTCCGCCGCCAGGGGTCGCACGTCTCCGCCGCCAGGGGTCGCTCTCCATCGCCAGGGGTCGCTTTCCATCGCCAGGGGTTGCGCAGTCTTCCGCCAGGGGTCGCTCTCCACCGCCAGGGGTCGCTTCCCATCGCCAGGGGTCGCAGTCTTCCGCCAGGGGTCGCTCTCCACCGCCAGGGGTCGCTCTCCACCGCCAGGGGTCGCTCTCCACCGCCAGGGGTCGTAGTCTTCCGCCAGGGGTCGCTCTCCACCACCAGGGGTCGCAGTCTTCCGCCAGGGGTCGCAGTCTTCCACCAGGGGTCGCTCTCCACCACCAGGGGTCGCAGTCTTCCGCCAGGGGTCGCTTTCCATCGCCAGGGGTCACACCTCTCCGCCAGGGGTCGCTCTCCACCGCCAGGGGTCGCAGTCTTCCGCCAGGGGTCGCTCTCCACCGCCGGGGGTCGCTCGTCTCCGCCGGGGGTCGCTCGTCTCCGCCAGGGGTCGCTCTCCACCGCCACGGGTCGCAGTCGTCCGCCAGGGGTCGCAGTCGTCCGCCAGGGGTCGCTCGTCTTCGCCCGGGATCGCTCGTCTTCGCCCGGGGGTCGCTCTCCACCGCCAGGGGTCGCACCTCTCCGCCAGGGGTCGCACCTTTCCGCCAGGGGTCGCACCTCTCCGCCAGGGGTCGCACCTCTCCGCCAGGGGTCGCTCTCCATCGCCAGGGGTCGCTCTCCACCGCCAGGGGTCGCTCTCCACCGCCAGGGGTCGCTCTCCACCGCCAGGGGTCGCTCTCCACCGCCAGGGGTCGCTCTCCACCGCCCGGGGTCGCACCTCTCCTTCCGGGGGTCGCACCTCTCCTTCCGGGGGTCGCACCTCTCCGCCCGGGGGTCGCACCTCTCCGCCCGGGGGTCGCACCTCTCCGCCCGGGGGTCGCTCCTCCGCCCGGGGGTCGCTCCTCCGCCCGGGGGTCGCCCCTCCCGCCGCACTTCTTGAAATCTTCTCTCGGAGTCAATGGCATCTCCAAATCTCACTTCCGACACCAGTTGTTACGTGTTGGGCGTCGTAGGATTTGGTGACAGCGGTGGGATAATAGACCTGCTGACTCCTTTAAAGACTTTATTTACTAGCACACACACACTATTAAAGCACTAGGTCCAACATTAAACACTAAGTCCAAACACTAAGCACTAACGGTGTCCTTAAGTCGTAGCCAAGTCGTGGGTTTCACTCCTGGTATCATCACATCACTAGTATTCACATCGTTATCGCCCGTTTCGCTGTTCAACTCGAACTCCCGATCACTAGTTTTCGCTTGTATCGCCCGTATCGCTTCGGATGAAGCTCAAACTGAACTCGACTCGCTCGCATTCTTCCGACGTATTTATACCGGTCGATACGAGTCCCAGACGACTCTAGAAGGTTCCCGAGTCGCGTCACCGTGTTAGATTTATTCTGGAACGTTTGCACAGTAGCGCCATCTAGTACTGAGTAGGGGGCCCCACGCTGTCCCTGTTCACACCAAGTGGTTTCAGTGGTTGACGCTAGATGGCGCTTTTGTGTGTTCGTAACAATATGTATGTAAAGATGTACGATAATATAAAAATATACCGTTTATTTCAGTCTGCATAGGCCCGCATTATAAATACCTTTATAAACTAACATACATATAACATATTATATCTATAAACTAACACTATAAACACGTATTGTCTGCGACGTGGGGCGCGAAGTGTTCGGGAGTCGTCCTCTAAATCTTCTATATGCGACTCCAATCGGCCAGAACTCCTCCTTTTCGAAGGTCGGTAAATGATGGGTTTGACTTTGGAACTATTACCACAAAAGAATTAAAATTCACCTTATGACGAGATTCCAAACGCTCTACCCTCGAGGCGAAGTTGGTTCTGCTCTTGATGTAGTCCACGACCTGCTCGACCGTCGTAGACCAATAGGCTATACAACCGGGACACGACACACGTACATGGGTGTCGCGGGAGTCTCACATCACAACAGCTGCTCGGGTTCTCGTGGGTGCGGTGCCGCGATGGTTGCGGACGACAAGTTTCTTCTTCTTTCTCTAGACTTTGATGAACCTGTCATCATCGCACGTTCGGTCCTTTTCAGAAAGAGGACGTTCCGCAGGGGCCTCCTTCTTCCTTTTGTTTTTAGAACGCGGAAGAGGTGGCGGGGGGACGCAAGCGGCGACTTTTGCGTAACTCGGCACCGGCTCCTTCGCGGGCGGCAGTTGAGCCGTCGAATAATGCGTGACCGCCTGCGCGCCTCGACGACGAGTGACGTTTGCTGCATAAGTTGACCTTCATATTGAATTAACACTTTTTAGCTGTGATAATTCACTACGTAGATCACTTATGGTAGACTCAAATGCCTGCAATCTACCTCGAACTCCGGCCAGTTCTTCCTTCAGGAACTTGATGTCCTTCAGTAAGCTAGCTGACGGCGACGTCGCTTCCACGTGGTCTTGTGTCACAGGCGGTAGATTTTGCAGTTCTTTAGCTACAAAAGCTGGCACTTCATCCGGATCCGTCTGCTTCAGCAGGGAGATCATGTCCTGCACGCTTCTTTCGGTTCCATCTCTCCATCGCAATGGCATGTTCGCGCTCTGGCCGAGCGTCTCGTACAGCAACTGCTTGTCTTTGCAAATCTCGTCGCTAATGAAGAAGGTTTGCAGATCTGCATTATGCTGACTTCGTCCATGGTGTCGATGGCATGCTGGATGAAGGCCAGCAACTCATTGGCCACGAGCGCCATGATCACGTGCAGCGGCAATCAGCCGCGCTATTCAAAAAAATAAGATATAATATAATATCCCACCAAAAACATTCTGTAAAAAACTAGCCAAGTCTCGATGGAGCTGCTTGTTTATCTCTAAAAAGTAATGAAATCTAGACAAAGTCGTGCCAAGTCTAAGGATCCTTACTGCGATTTATTTATTATTATAGTTAATTACATAGAATGATTTTGGTGGGATTTCACTTCTTTTTGTAGAAACGTAGGAATATTGATTTATTTTACTAGATTTTAGTGTAATTTGTTTATTTAATTTGTGTAATGTTCGAGTAGAATAAAGTTAATTGTTCGGCTATTTCTTCTTGTAAACTTGTAAGTATAAGTATAAAAGCCAGTCCAGTCTTATCCAGAGTTTTCTTTTAATTTCATTTATATGCGTATTAAAAGCAGAAGGGGAGGCATTCGCCCAGCAGTGGGACGCTACGGGCTAGATTAAATTAGAAGATGTGTCCCACTTCACTGGATTTTTGCAATGACAGTCGATTTTTTTATGTACCAATAGTAGAAGGGGGCATTACCATATCTCTAATCAGCTGAGACCAGCTAAGGGTTCTTCATCAGATACTTCAGACCTTCGATTTTTGACATCAAATGAAGTGGCCCACCAAGTTGAATATTTTTTGTAAAGGCAGTATGTCGATCTCTAATAGTTTGGTTGGGCTCTTGTGTTTTCTAATAAGGGTCACCAGGTACTCCAGATCTTCGATTATCCTAGTTTTTATAGTTTTCCCTTTATGTGGCCATTAAACCCTACCTCTGTACCAAATTTCAGCTCTCTGAGTTTATGGGAAGTACTAGTTCTATTCTGATGATCATGAGTGAGTGACTGGGTGAGTGTCATAAATGCGAAACTTTGCTTTCGTTTAACTTCGGAACTAAATGACCTACAGACTTAAAATTTTGCATTTTAAGTATGTGATTATACTTTACTGGATGACGAAAATTTCTGCGTTCTGGTCTTATCCAGAGGTTCTCAAATAAGGGCCTGAAAATGCGGCGAAATGGTTCCAGTAAATAATGGTACGGCAGTGTTTGCTTCGCGCTCGACTTGGCGGGTGCACTGCCGTGCCCCCAGATTTGCGGCATGTGTATAACGTGGAGCGCGACCGTTCGCTAGCTTGACACATTACACACGTAATAGAGATAGACACCTTTTTATATTTTATGGGTGGTTTTCTATAATTCCCGTGTGAAGGGGTTGAAAAATATTTTTTCATTCTTCCCCATCGTGTGCATCGAAGCTCCCAAATGGATGAACTGATTTTAATCTAGTTTTTTTTGTTTGAAAGCTGACATGATCGAGAGTGTTCTTAGCTATAATTCATCGTCATCAGCTCGCTCACTGCTTGGCAATTCGGGGTTAATTAAAAAAAATTGTTTTTAAATAAAGTTAACGTTTCATATAATAATTAATATGACTTTTTAACCCACTTCCAAATGTCGCTACCAACCCAAACTATATCCTACAATATTTTATAGAACTCACGTTCATACCTATTTGCTGGTACCGACTTCAAAATTAAGAAGATTGAGTAGAGTATGACCAAATTTAAAAGGGGAATTATTTAGAAAATAAGTTTTATTTCATACTTTTACGTTTTCATAAAATAATAATTTACGAAGTAAATTTGTAAATCACAAGAGATAGAAGTTTGTAAGTTTCTATGCTGATAGATAGGTAACGCAAAAACTTTTTTGGAAAATTATTTTCAGCGAAATCGAACTGCATATTATGCATGTTGGCATTATGATACGATAAATAATGAGAACGCTCTATCTGCGAATTAGATTAGCTGATAGTGTGTTATATTAGTAAACATTAAAATTTTAACGCCTGATTTAAACCTCTAGCAACAACAATCTATAAACTTTTGCTTTGTAATTTTCGTTCAATTGACACATTTTTTTACTTTAATATCATCCTATTTTTTTACTATATTATCACCTATTTTTTATTGACCTTTCATATTTTTTAATACAGGTAATGGTAAAGGGCATTGTGAGTCTACCCTATGTCACCGAAAATGGAGGAAGTCAAGGCACCTCCTAGGACTCATCGCAGGCAAAAGAGTTATTTCGTCAGTGTCTATATGTTATGTGTTCAAACATGTCGTAAATTAGTATGTGTTTAGTATCATAAACTTCAAAACATAGAGGTTAGCTCTTCCATGAAACTCTCATTTGTATTTCATAATTCGAATTTAAATAAAATAAAATAAAAATTTATCGCGTTAAAGCAATAGAATTAAGTATTTTGATTAAAGTATCAAACAGGAAACGTTTATATATTAAATATACCTACTGTTATAATTACACATTCGGTCATTGTCCTACTTAACATTTATTTGTCCTTGTCGTTCACATACTGAAATAAAAAGGATTGCCGTTTCGCTGTAATAATAAGAGTCAGTCAATAACCTTTTAGATCTAATATTTTCTTCTACTTACAAAATACAAAACGCTCGTCATCGTCATGCCTGCCAGTTAACCAACATTGTAATTGCCTGCCCAATTACAATAGGTACTTATTACTTACCTAAAAGAAAAAATATATATATTGGTACCTAACTTTAAAGAAGTATTTACAGTTCGTTATTCGTTCAGTTATTTTACCTGACAGGACCTTTACGCCAACGAGATAAGGATCACTCTCTTAAATACTCCTGAGGCAAAATAACTTCCTTTCGACTATACTGAAAACTAATTACCTAATATTATTACTAATTCAGAATACTGTTTTGTTCTCTACTTTTATTTGTATGTCCCGCGCAATTCTAAAAATATAATCAATTTTATCGCGTTATTAATAACCGCACGAAAACAATACATAAAAATGTCAATAAATGTTTTATGAATTATCATTACTTTTTTAGTAAAAACCTAAATTTTTAAAGAATTTTAGCCGTGATAAATGTTAAAAGTTCAACATTTGAATTTTCGTAATTCCTGACATTTCTTCATCTCCCAGACGATTCCAAATTTAAACTCAGGCGTTCCATATTCTTAGCTCGGTACGAGTTTTCGCGCATGAAGTAAAATTATTGTGTATTCATCGTGTATTTCATGCATTTTCTGTGTATTATTGTGTTTTAAACATTAAAAATGGATTTATCAACGGATGTGTGGGGTCAACTCGCTTTAGAAGCCAGTCAGGTTTATTTGACTGAGGGTGGTCAAATCAGAAGTCCATTTGCTAATACGGTAATAAATAATACTTTTGTTATTTTATTTTTTTGAAACATTGGAAAACGTTTTCAACAAATAGGAAATAGTTTCTTTTATCGATGCCGCTTGAGGTTTTGATGCAACTGAAAACAGAAAAGTAAAATAAAATTCTCAAATTAAGATTGTTTATAAAATTACACCTGTGCCTACCATTACTTTCATTCTTCTACGTATGACGCCACTAAAGTGCTTAACAATAATAATGAACTCTATAGAGCTAAAAACTGTGTTAGTTCAGTAAAACCAGCGCGGCGTCAGTATAACTTCTTGTCTATTTAGGTAACTATTTACCCAAGTTCTTCCTAATCATATTCCAAGAAAGGTATTTACTTCAAGCAGGCACAATGAATTGGATTTACCTACCTAATATACATATGTAGGTATGTTATTAATTATTATATGAATCAGGCCGTCTTGAACAAATTCATTCATCAACAGCCCTAACAAATGTAATTCTTTTTCAGACGATCGAGAAGCTTCCAGACAAGGTCCTCCTTAACATATTCTCGTATCTCTCACATCGGGAGATATGTCGCATGGCAACAGTGTGCAAGCGCTGGCGGCTGGTCGCTTACGACACGCGGCTGTGGACGCACGTGAGCTTGCGACCTGAGATATCCGGGCTCCATGTTGGTAAGGCTGGGAATTGTGGTCCAGAATCCGTAACGCCGGAGAAAATTCAGAGCACTGAAAATAGGACTGCGCTAATACAATAGAACCGAAAATCGAAGTGTCGAGTGTATATGTCACCGTAAAATTGTAAAAACCGTTACATTGTAAAATAACTAACGAGATTGTAAAAATATGACGAAAGATTAAAAACTATATATTTATAATCTAACGAAAAATAATGTGTTAAATATAGGCAGTATATTCGCGTCGGAAGTCTATTAACATTTTACAATTTCAGTAGTTTTATTACAATCTAACGATTTTTACAATCTTACGGTGACATAGGTATATATGATATTTGAGTCGACACTTGTATGCTCGATTTTACACTCTATTGTATTAACGCACAGTTCTATTTTCTGTGCTCTCAATATTCTCGGGCCGCCGTATTCGATTGCCTGATGGTGATAAAAGAATTACTGCTGCCCATGGACATCTACAACACCAGAAGAGTAACAAAATTGCCGGTTTTTTAACCGCACCTCAATGAGCCTGGTCATTGAGCAAACATCCTACTATCTTTTTTTTTTAATAAACCGTGGGTAGTTTGTTTATTGTTCTAATTTGAGTGAAGCATGGCAACGCACTCAATGATTTCAATTCATCTGAATCAGTTTTCAATTTCGTTTCAATTGTTGCTAGCAATGCAATTAGAATTTTGGATTGTAGCCATAGCCGTGATGAATACTGTTTCTTAGTTTATCTAAGGTTAGTTTATACATATATAAATACGCCGTGACCCAGTTGGTGTATAACTTTTACTTCCAATTGAAGTCAATCAACACTTAACTGTCAGCCAAAATGAGATCCATCCAAACATTAAATTATTTGCAAGATCAATCGCAAATGTGTCATCCAATCTTGAAAAACAAATAGCCGTCTCGGGAGTGCTGGTATATGTGAAACATCAATTATTATTTCGTACAAATTACTTTTGGAACGAAGTTCCTTATCGCGTGTTGTGAAAGGGGGCTAGACGGAAAAATTCTTACGAAAAGTTGTCACGACACTTTTTTAATTACAAAAGATAATTTTATTTAAAAAAAAAAAAATATTTACGCGTATACATTTATTATATTGATGTATGTATGTATGTATGTGTGTATGTATGTATGTATGTAATGTATGTATGGATAATATCGGTTCGGATATTGTATTATTATTTATTTTATATATACATGTACAATTGACTGTCTGAATGTCTTTTTTTTTTGCTATAGTAAGCTATTGTAAGCTGTGCGGCGTCGCATGTTTCTCTGTCTGTCTCTCTCTCTCTTATTGAAAGCAAGCCAGATATTTTCATCCGGAACTTCGTTCCATCCGGGTGTCCCTTGACACCTCTCAAGTTTTTTTTTTGTTGTAAATTATTGGGTTTACCCGGTACTCAGATTTAAAGCAATTTATCGAATTGATTTCCTCTGCTATATTGGGTCTGTTAAACTACACCTACAGGCTCCCTGGAATCACTGCTAGCCCTCATCACCGTGAGATTTGGGTCATCACTGCGCTACATCGAGCTGCCCATAGAACTGATCACACACACAGTTCTGCACGAGCTGGCGGCGAAGTGCCAGAACTTGACGCATATGTTGCTGGATTTTAGTACAGGTAAGATCTTTTATAATGTACCCTCTTCTAACATTAAGTAAGATGTTTTATAGTGAATCTTTTAAGGTTCCAGCAACACCTAATGTCTTAAGGGTGATATAGGTATTGCTGTTTTTTCCATATTTTTATAGTAAATACCAATTGATCGTCTTCTTTTAAATAGCCAGCTATGTTTTCTTAACTCTCATAATACATTTTGCTTACAGCCATGCAGCTTCACGACTTCTCGGAAATGCAGGCATTCCCCACCAAGCTGCGTTACCTATGCATCTGTCTCTCGGAGGTCATCTTCATGGAGGGCTTCATGAGGAAGATATACAACTTCATCAATGGCCTGGAGATATTGCATCTTATTGGTAAGCTTTAAATCACTTCGAAGGCGCATGACTGTAGAAATATTATTGACGTTACTAAAACTTAATAGGTATATAATAATGGTACATAATATTATTATTAATCCAGTCAAAACTAGTAAAAAATCATAGATTTCATCTTCACTAATAAATTATAAGAAGGCGTAATTCGTCAGGTATGCACAAGTTAATTCACTATTTTCCTTTTCAAGACGTAATAAAATATTTATGTTATATGACGCCAGTAATAAATGCAGAGCAATGCTTAACTCAAATCCCATACATTTTTGTTTTAAAACTTCGTCGCAGTTATTAGCGATGGTAACTTGGCTAAAGGCTCATCACATTCTTTATAACGCCAGTAATAAATGCAGAGCAATGCTTAACTCAAATCCCATACATTTTTGTTTTAAAACATCGTCGCAGTTATTAGCGAAGGCAACTTGGCTAAATGCTCATTACATTCTTTTTCTTTTCAATCAAAATTATTTACTCTGTTCCAGGAACATACGAGAAAGTAGAAGAAGAGGAGGAGGAGATATACGAAGTGATCAACGTGCACAAGCTCAAGTCCGCGACTCCCAATCTGCGGGTCATCAACTTGTATGGCATTAACTTTGTGGACGACTCCCATATAGACGCGTTCAGTTCCAATTGTATTCAGGTAGGATATTCTGATGACTGGATATTTTGACGTAAACCTTCTGATAAAAATGTCAGATTGTAATCACCATACCTATCTCTGGATTTTTTAACGAATTTGGCTGTGTTTGGGCTCGAAAGCGCTTGTAAGCAAAATGGTGATCGCTAAGCTAATGGCGGATTTTGTTAGCGCTATTGAAGCTAGTTAACTGACTATTGTTTTTTTTTCTCAGCGCTGGCAATTTTTGTCAAACGCTTTTTTCCGCCAAACACATTGATTGATGATTTGTTTTGGAACTTCGTCGTTGTAGTTGTTGTAACTTTGCTAAAGGGTCAGATGCCTATGCGTACTCTTTCTTCTATATTTTTGTCGTTTTATCCAAACTAGTATAACATAGGCGCTCCATGCTTTCAGCTGGAGTGTCTCGCGGTGAACTACTGCAACAAGGTGACGGGCTCCACCATGAAGACTCTGTTCCAGCGGTCGCGCCGACTCACCTGTCTGCTGATGCATGGATGTAGTAAGTAAGCCATATCGTTTTATGCCGCGTCCGCACGTTTGCCAAACCTCGACAAGCTCTCACAAATTCAAACGTGCGGATAGAGCGTTTGCGTTGGTTTGTGTAGGTTTGCAAGCGCTTGCAGCCGTTCCGATCGAGTGTCGGTTTTTTGACACAAATCAAAGGGAATTTGTCGCAAGCGCTTGCGATGCATCCACACGTTTGCGCGCGCTCAGTCTGGTTTGTGTACTGGAGACGGGCAGACGTGCATACGCTCGCACAAAATGAGTGGCGATTGGTCAAATATTAGACATCTTGTTTTTTCTCGAATGTTATCAGGCTGAACCATGCATTGGGACCCGAAAAACAAGCATAATTATTGTATCTAAGTGTATTATACACTTAGATACAATAAAAATCTTAAATATGTATATGTCACCGTAAAATTGTAAAAACCGTTAGATTGTAATAAAACTAGTGAAATTGTAAAATGCCGATAGATACAATAAAAATCTTAAATATGTATATGTCACCGTAAAATTGTAAAAACCGTTAGATTGTAATAAAACTAGTGAAATTGTAAAATGCCGATAGACTTTGGACGCGAATATTCTGCCTATAATTTAACACATTATTTTTCGTAAGATTAAAAATATATAGTTATAAATATTTCGACATTTTTTTACAATGTCGTTAGTTATTTTACAATCTAACGGTTTTTACAATTTTACGGTGACATGTATAATATAAAAGTATTAAATATATTTCTGTTGTCTGGTACCCGTAACACAAATTCTTCGAGAACTTACCACGGGACCAGATTGACGTGGTGTGAAACGTCCATAGATATTATTATTATTATGAGAAAAAAGTAGCCGATGCGTGGCTAAGTACATTATTGAATAAGCCACTATACGGTTAATTTGTAACTTAATCCACCATCTTCTTTGCCGTTTTTTTTTGTTTGTTTTTATGTATGTATATTTTTACAATAATAATAATAATAATAACTCCTCACACCGATTTCGGTGACGGTGGCTGGTTTTATTTAAACCAGGCCAGTTACGCAGGAGTATTTTTATAGTGCCCAAGTGTGTGCGCAGTACAAAAAAGCACACTCTCTTTTACTCTTATAATCCCAGTGCGGGAATCGAACCTTCGACCTCCGAGTCGAGAGCCAAGCTCTAACCACAAGACCACGGAGGCTGTTGTTTTTACAATAAAATAACTCAAAGCAAATGCTATAGCCGATACCTACGAGCTCAACGTCCGTCATGCTTGCCTGTTCAGAACACACTAACTCACTCGCAAGCGTGCGGATGGCGACGTTTGATTCCCTTTTTCAAGTCAAGCGTTTGTGGAGGTTTGGAGTTTGCGGCAAATGGCAAACGTGCGGACGCGGCATTATACTTCGGTATGTACTTTATCCATGTCACCGTAAAATTGTAAAAACCGGTAGATTGTAATATTACTAGAGATATTATAAAATGTCGACACATTGTCAAATAAAAATTTCTTCTTACAATTTACATGTTATTTTGCGTTATATTGTAATATTTACCGTGCCGATTGGTTAAACGGCAAGTGCCCAGCATTGCCATATTTGTTTGCGTTTTTATAATAATAATTATAACGAAAAATAATGCATACAATTAGTTTAATATTATAACATCTATGCGTACAATTGTAAGGACAAATTTTTATTTGACAACCTGTTGACATATTATATCTCTAGTAATATTACAATCTAGCGGTTTTTACAATTTTACCATGATATCCATAAAGGTATCGATCTTTCAAACCTCTGTTCAGATCCAATTTAATTTACACATAAACAAGATAAATGTAAAAAACAACAGCTCTTTTATTTAACTAATGATGAATCACCACCGTTTTATTGTTAATTTACAATTTTTTGTAGTTCAGCCTATTAATATGATATTCGCTCGACGGCGTCAAAGATATTATTTGACATTTAAAGCGTTGACCCTAATATTTAGAAAGTTTACATAAAATAAATAACAATATAACAAACAATAACACCGTTTCGCTTGGTGATCTTACCCAGTTTTTGCGTTTTATTGCAGCCTGCGTATTTTTTTTATTGACAGACATTTTTAATACGAGCGAATAATCCTTGAGGGCTTCGAAATCGACCGTACCTTAACTCAGAAAGAACACAAATCACAATGTTGATTTCTTCATACACATCTTCGTCTGTTTCAAAGTCTGTGTTAGGCATAGCATCACACATTTCTCTATTCAATGCGACCTTGGCATTGAATAGACAGACAAATGTGTGGTACAGACATATAAACTTAATACTTCTTTATATCATTTCCAGGTCTTCAATCCGAACACGTGATGCAGGTGGAATGGGAGAAGTCTTCTGTTCAGGAGCTAGATGTGACTGCCACTGATCTGAGTACAGAGTGTCTTATAGACATGCTGACTAGGATACAGAATCTACGGTTCTTCAGTGCCGGACAGATTAACGGGTTTAATGATTCCGTGTTGAAGGCGTGGATGGAAGCTGGGACATCTAGGTAGGTCTCTTTGAAATCTAGACACTACGATTCTAGATGCTAACTGTAGCTTTATGTAAAATCTAGATACTGTTTTACATAAAATTTGTTATTGCATTAAATATTTATTTTTTAATGAAGTTAATTGCCCACAGTAACATATTAATTGCAGATTAATTCAAAATTAATTGATTGGTCCAATATTTTCTGTTTCCTATGAAAATGATTATCTTATCAATACGGAAACGTATTAATCAGATCAAACTTCCTGTTGTGTGGTAAAAGAACACTCATTTTATTTTATCCATTTTATGCTTATTACTGAAAACTTATTAATGCAAACAGTGATTAGCGCGTTACAAACTAGTATGGGACTTATTTGCAGTATGTTTATTTTATTAAAATATTTCATTTTTCAATCCTTTCGGTGAAATGTTTCCTTATCCCAGATTTCGTTATATGGCAAAATCTTTCAATCCCTTTCGTCTTCCAGAAATCTCGTAGCACTCGATGTGGACGCATCAGACAATCTATCAGATGAAGCCCTGCTCCGCTTTCTGCAGAGGCACGGCAGTCAACTCTGGGCGCTAGCTCTGGGTGGAATGCCACATATCACCGATCAGCTGTGGCAGAGCGTGTTGCAGCTGCTCACTAATGCTAAGTAAGTTCATTCTGGATTCTTGGTGTTGCAGATTTTCGGGATTCACACATAAATATTATGTCACCATTTGATAGTAGTACTATCGAATGGTGAAATAATAAAACATGTGTTTTTCAGTGGCGTAGGGTTCCTATAACTCCATTCCTATCGGCTTCCCTTGTCACTTTCCTTTTGCAAACTTTCATAGAAATCCCTACCTATTATACAGGCTCCGGCTTCCCTATGAAGGAGAAGAAGCCTTCGCCACTGGTGTTTTTCATCAATGTTTTGGATCGTGCATTGAAATTTTCTTTTTAAAATTATCCTTCACGAACAATATAGGATTTCTCAACGAAGTCATTAGTTCTTTTGAGTATTCCTCATAACTATGTTTTTCAGATTCGGATTTAGCTTCCTCTTAAAAAATTTAGTTATAGTTGTGTATTGTTTTTGTTTTTTCAGAATACTTATAATGGGCACACAGGAACGGTTAGGAGTCAATATACACGTTGATCAGGTAATTATTTGGACTATATTATATTCTATTACTTATTTAATTCGATGTGTCATGTGACATGTCATGGTTAGTTGAGATGGATTAATTAAAATTGTGATTAAATTTGAGTTTTATTTTTCAGTTAATGGACGGTATAGCAAATAATTGTCCGAATTTGGAAAGGTTAGAACTGCGCTGGGACCCGGAAAACCTTCGATTCAGCGACAAGAGTCAAAAGGCGATCGACATATTACGTGTCAAATGTCTGAAGTTAAAATGTCTGGTGCTAAGGTAAAATATGTTTTCTTTCGAGGGAAATCAACCCTGAATGAATACTGTTTAAAAACATATATTAATAAAGTTTTCTGAGCTACTGGACATTTTTAGGGTTCCGTACCTCGAAAGGAAAAAACGGAACCCTTATAGGATCACTTTGTTGTCCGTCCATCCGTCTGTCTGTTAAGACCATTTTCTTCTCATTTTACAAACATGTAAAATTTTGTCTAGCAAAATATTTTTAGTTTATTTTTTTTTAGTTTTGCGAGTTTTTATATATTTTTTATTTTCAGTGCCGTGTTACATACTTGTTACTATAGTACTTTTACTATTTCCAGTGATGGCCGCTACTACGAGATCGTGAAGGCGAACTTCGAGCGAGCAGACCGCACCACCGTCGTCCGCACCTCGACCAACTGCCGCGTGTCTAACTACTATCTCCTCGCCAATTACAAGGATTTGGTGTTCAATTGACCTTTTATAGTTTTGTTTTTATGTTCAATCCGACACAAAAGTATTGTGTAATTTTAGTGGGTTACCACAATATTTCCTTTCAATTTTTTTTCCTTTATAAAAAAGGGGATTTTTGCTACTATAATTTGCCTAAGATATTTTTTTTAAAAGACCTAAATCGAATGATAATTGCTTTACTGAAATTGAATCGACTTGTTTTAATGTTATGTATTATTTATTTATTTCAAGAAATTTTTATACATTCTCGAGTCAAATAGTTGGTGTAGTATGCAAATGTTTTGTAATGTTAAACTGCAATGAAACTGTTGCAATCAAAATAATTAGCATTTAATTTTTGTTATCAATACAAATGTATGTTAAAGTTTATGAATCGTTTTAATAAACTATTTATATAATTTTTATTTCATTTTCCTATACTAGACCTCTTTAAATTTAATGATCTAACTTTCATATTAGGTCTTCTTGAATTTGAACGCTAATAAAACAATTTTTACTACTAAAATAAGTTTATTTACAGTGAGAAAATTACGATTTTTTTTAATTTTTCAATTTACATTGTAATCAGCTGAGCTCTCGTTTTATAATCACTTTTTACCGTTTAACTTGATTCAAATTTGACCACAGAACAGCACAGAACTTATACCAAACTTAATTCTAACAACCGCGATTTGCGATAAACATAATTTTAACGATAAATCACAGTACTTAAAAATTTAAATACCTCAAAAACAAATAACTTACTATACAAACGAAATAGCCGAACTGTTGACATGGTTTAGTCTACATTTTGAAAGTTTTCTATATCAGTCAGTCATCTCACGCCCTCGTTGAACATTAAATCTGGTTCTTCCTCTAGAAGTAAGTTTTGATTGTTACTATTTTCCTCGTTGCCTGCTTCTGAATTCTCTTTATTATCGTTGTCTATCCTATATAGAATATCGTGACATAGCGGACATCTGTCTTGGACGTAGAGCCATTTTCTGAGACATACTCCATGAAAGAAGTGATTACAGCGTGTTATTTTTGCAGAATGCATTTCCTGATAGCAGATGGCACATACGTCGTCCAAACGCATGAGTTGGTCAGTTGAAGCCTCTCTGAGGGAGTTAATTTTATTGACTGCGGTTCGCCTCTTCATAAACACTGACCATCCCGCTCTGGCTTCGCACCATATATTGAAGTAAGCATGAATACACATCATCACAGCTCTAATTGCACCGCCGGATTCGAATAGCAGAATCCAGGCCCCGTTGAAGAATAGAAAAATACCAAAACAAAACTCTATTGTGTTCCCAAAAGCTCGAATATAATATACGTAATCGTCTAATTGCTCCCAAAATGTACTTCTATATGCATCTATGAGGAATAATGAGTAAATCATAAGACTAACGATCACTTTCACGATCACTTCGATACTAAACGCACTGACGGCTAGAAGCCACGTCGATATTGTGTGCTGAGACCATAAATAAACTAGTAAAGATATTGGGAATATAATAAGAAAAGCGCAAACACTTAGTGCTCTTATGTGCCTGTGCGTACTGGGATTATGAGAAGCGCTGAGCGACATCAGCATGGGGTTTACTATGTTGTGCAAAAAATGTAACAAAGCCGTAAAAAGCAAACAGAAATTTCTGCAGAGTCGCACAAATCTTTTCTCTGGGTTAAGAGACGTCAGACCCGTTTGCAGGGCCAATATGTAGAAGAGTATAGCGGACACTGTTCCTATGCTTTTGTCTTCTTCCTCGTCCGTCAAAAGTATCCACTGGAAGAAATTACCGATATAGTGGCAGAAGAATGAGATGACAGACGTCATCCCCAAAACTGCGGTGATGGTCTCGCATCCCGTTACTAGCAACGACTTGGCCATGGACGCCAATGATTGGACAGCTAGTAGAGTGGAGACCTTTAAACCGTCTTCGGTTTCTTCGTCATAACTATCCATTAATAGTACTATCGCGTGTTCAGCAACTCTCATTACCCAGAATACCCTGAGAACGCATGGCACATTCAGCCGCATCCATTCGATTTCCACCAGCGCTGAAAGTCCGTTGTGACTAACAAATAACCTTCCGTGTTGATATCCAGCGTATATAATCTGTATCACGTCGTAACTTGACGACCATAGGACGTATTTCACAAGCATAAGTGGTAGTAGTACAGAAAACACGGGGGAGTGATGCAACAGATTCGGCGGAACTGGCAACATCGCAAGAATCGAGGGTGCCATGAAACTCAGCGGCAAAACTCTCATTATCATAGCATTTCTGGGTCCGAGATATACATTTCTAAATATACCTGCTAGGCAGAACTGTATCACGTAATTTTGTACCAACAGTATTCCTGGTCCTTCGATATCAAATAGGTTTTTTCTGTTGAGGTTAAGTATATCCTCTAATATGCTGGACTGGTGGTGTGGGGAGTCGGCGCCTAGGGTCAGGGCTTGTATTTGTTTGATGGCTGAGACGTTTGTCCAGTACGAGACGAACACTATCACCAGGGACATGAGGTAGAGGTAGACTATCATTAAGTGCTTCGTGTAGAGGACGAATATGCATAGCGCTGCGACACATCCTGAAATTGAAAAAAAAATAATGAGAAATACGATAATTACTATAATAACTTTTAAAAACTATTTCTAAAAGTTCTGATTATTATGGTTTTGTACGAGTTTCTATAGTATAGGATAGCAAAATTACTTGAGTCTATTTATTTTAGTAACATTTGAGCTAGGCCGTGAGATGTATAATCAAAACTAGTAGGTATTTAATTTACATTGTGTAAGGAAGTATTTTCAGATTTACAAAACCATTACGACTGTTAAGTTATTAACACTGTTAGTCAATTTAGTTTCGGCTATTAAATTGGCTTTTCTGGCGAAAATAAATGTATCTTTAGTTAATGGAAAAACCAGTTAAGTGCGAGTTGTTTGTAATTTCGTATGTGTAGGGTTCCGTACCTTCCATATGTGTGTATAGCGCTATTCGACGGTAGGGAGATTCGCGACAAAATTTACCTAATGGTGGCCTGATAGATTTTGGTACAGGCAGTACACTAGGAGACTAATAATAAACTCTTAACGCAAAGCGGTGATTTTCCATTTACCCTTTGCTACAAAAATTATATTTTATTCCATTTCGTACGGTTTTTGTATTAATTAGTATGCATAATGACAAATTTATAGTTTTAAGAGCTGCAGTACAGTACACTTCACTTTTCTAGAGGTATCTGCGGTATACGTAGACGATATGACTCGAGGTCTAAATTCTTAAGTTAGTTGTTTTTCGGAAAGGTACCTAGACAAAATATTCAAGAAATAACCACATTTTTTTGGCCAAAACTAAGTAAATAAAACACTTCAAAAAAGCAAAAAACTACGTACAATTATTATTATTGTAGATTGAACACCAAAAAAAAAACCACTGTACTCAATCCAAGAAAATACAAGTAATTATGTAATTGTGATTACGTAACTTTTTGCTATCGACTGTTTCAGTAGTAAGTTGTTGGCAGGCGAGCATTCTACCACTAAACCACCGATGCACATTGTTGACAACCTCCGTGGTCTAATGGTTAGAGCTTGTCTCTCGACTCAGAGGTCGTAGGTTCGATTCTCGCATTGGAACAACAAAAAAGTTTGGTTAAGACAAAGCAGGCTGATGGGCAAGTTAAAAGTCGAACCTGCGACTGATCTCTCGGCAGTCGTGTCGGTTATCCGTCCCCTGGGTTATGAGAGTAAAAGGAAGAGGGAGTGCTCTTGTGTATTGCGCACACACTTGGGCAATATAAAACTACTTCTGCGTAACTGGCCTGGTTTCGATGAAACCGGCCACCGTCACCGAAATCTATGTGGGGAGTTATTATTTATTAAGTTGTTATTAAGTGAATTTTTTCTATAATTAAACAAATTTTTAATTCCAAAATTGTTGACTAACAAATATTCCGCATTCTCTTATCTTTTACGTGGTAATAACGTAAAAAATTATAAGTTTTGATATTACCTTCTTTACATAGTCGTGAAGTCGCTTTTAATGTCGATTAGATATTTTTAACTACTCGAAGGATTTTAATGCAGTTTTCAGCAATAAATAGAGTGATTCAAGAGGAAGGTTTATGTGTATGGCAGATCACTAGTGACTGATAAAGTAGATTTTTTAAAACCAAATTTAATCTGAATTATAATTTGATTGTCCTGCTGCATGTAGGTCAAATCAAAACTAGCTCGTTTTAAGTATATTCTAGTTCCAGATACTTTCTCCTGTCTATATAAGTGCAAATATATATTCGCGACAAACCGGTCCCTGTGCAAGCAAAACCTACGCCAGAATTTGTATTAGATATATTTTTACCCGACTACAGCGAAGCCTACCCTACCTACCCGAAGGAAGGGTAATGATTTTGGCAGTCTATGTATGTATGTAGGTATATAATATGTATGTTTGTTCCCTCTTAGTGTCTAAACTACCGGGCCGATTTTAATAAATGAGGTGTCTATAGATTCGCAATGATGCCGCGGGTAACATAGGCTATATATTTTTGCTTATATGGAATTTTTTCGAGAACTCTATGGGCTATCTCGACCCAATTTATATTACGGCCAGTACAAAACCGACGTGAAAAGAAACATTACATAATATGAGGTTCTTTTCAAAACTTGACTATTTCACTTTTTTCTGTTTTTTCACAATCTGAGAAAACTTAGGCCTTTACATCCGTTATTGGATGATTTATACAGTATTCTCCGAGCGAAGTAACCACTCTTGAAATACTGTAGTGCCTGGGACAGTTCGTATGGTTGCCCAAGCACATACGGCATTCTCACAACATAGTTAGCCTAGTCCAGAGAAATGAACTGGTCAATACGTCTGGGGCCAACTATGTCCGGGTTTCCTCACGATGTTTTCCTTCACCGTTAGAGCGTCCGTATAATGTACTTGATATCTGAAAAAGTCTCATTGGTACACGCCACAACCAGGGGGCAATTCTGCTAAATAAAATCTGCATTAATACAATTACAATCAAGTCCCGACACGCTTAGACTCTCAAAAGGTGTTTTTATGAACGTTAAACCAACGTGAAACGCGCTCTGATTGGTCGAAACGGCATAAAATCCGTTCACGGTAACATGTCATTACATTTACAAAACTAATGAAGTAAAATGAAAGTCTACTTAACCCTTTGACGACCACGGGGAAACATGCTTCCCTAACAAATAATTAGAAAAATATCAAAAGTTATAAGGCCAATGCCTAAATACTTTTCTATTATTAGTGGTTGAATGTTACCTTAATTATTTTTTTAATGTCAAAATAACGTAGGCATTGCAGTATACTTTTTATATAAATCGGAAAATAACAGTTTGCTTAGCACTTTTTCAGTATTTTTTACAAAAGTTTTTAGTGACGTTAAAGCGCTTTATATTGTTTTTTATTGGGCTAAAATTATTCCCTGGTAAGTAATTTTATATTTGAGATATTCTTCAAAACCATTATTTATGATTTATATTGAAATAAATCGTCATAAACCAAAAGGGAAATCAGCTTCCCTATGGTCGGTAAGGGATACTAATTCCTCCATATATTACTCTATTGTATGCACAATTTATATGAAATTATTTCTATATTCTTGTATTGAATTGAAATTACGCTGGATATTTTATCGATATTGTAGCGAAATATTATATTCCGTAAAGGATTTGAGATATATAACCTCAAGAATTATGATATTCTACTGATCTTGGTCGATGGTAGTAGTGAGTAGTGATGAATAAAACGATTTGCAACTCAAAAAAGCCGTAGTAATTTTGATGCATGGTAATGATCAAGAGGTAGGTATTGTAATTGACTTCCAAGTACACTAAGTTCCTCGTTCACCAACACCATCTACAGCTGTCTGCGCGTCACCCATGAAGCAAATTATAATTGCTCCATGGTATCACCGGATTCGCTCGGTTATCAAGTAAATAAATAGTTTTTCTATGGAAGTCTCTACTTATACTTTATAGATATTAGGTTGTTTCATTTTGAGATTTGGTCTACATAACCTTATAGGTATGTATAGAAGTACCATTTATGACCAATATAATGCCATATATTTGATTTGAACAGATACACTAAAATCTACATTTCTTTAGTAGGTAATGCAGAAGTCAGTGATGCAAAAAGAGTTATGACATAGATTATCGTATTCGCTCAATGATAGCTGCAGTATCGTCTGCACCCAGTGTTGCCAACCTCAGGAAAGCAAATAGCAGTAAATGGTACTTGAAAAAACAGCAGAAAACAGTAAAATAGTAATTTCAAAACATCAAATCTACTAATAAATAATTATACAACTACTGTTAGATTCACCACAAATTGAATCTAATTAAGGAGTTTCTGAATTGTAAAGTAAATAAAGTCAAAATTTAATTTAATATAATTTTCCAAATACAAGTAAAGCACAGCTATTCTTGTTCCACATAATATTATACTACGAATGTAGCTATCCTGTTTTAGGGTAGAGAATCCGGAAGGCCGTAGAGAATTCTGATCATTGGAAATAGAAATCTATGCTAATGCAATAGAGTTGAAAATCGAACACATGAGTGTCGAGTTAAACGTCAATGTCATATATGACAGCTCGACACCTGACACTTCAATTTTCAACTCTATTCTATTAGCGCCGAGTTCTATTTTCAATGATCAGAATTCTCTACGGCTTCCCGGATTCCGGTGCATCTATATGCACCGGAATCCGGGAATCAGCCTTACTGTAAGTCAAAAGGATTGCCTGAGTAAAGGCGGGATCCCCTATGCTACAGCCTGCAAGAGGCCCGCTATTAATGCCAATTCACAATTATTGTAAAAAGGCGCGTGACCGACGCATACGAGAACTATTTTTATTGCTTTCTCTAAAAGATTATTCCGGTTTGACCTGTTGGTTATGACTTATTTCCATTTGGAATTAATTATTATTTTAAAAACAGTAGAAATACGAACTAAAACAGAAAACAGGGATGTCAGGCCAAAAACAGTAAATCTACTGTTAAAACAGTAGGGTTGGCAACACTGTCTGCACCTGATGGTAAAATTCCCTATGCAAAGTACAAGACTAAGAGGAATTTTGTTCTATGTAAAGTCTTCTTTGTTATGCTAATGAAATACACTATTTGGTTAGGTACTATGTAATATCTAGTTTTTATATTGTACTTATATATAAATGAATACTTTTCTTACAGTATTAATAAAGTTGAATAAAAAATACTACAAATATTGGTAAAATATCGAATACGTAAAGTAGTTGTTGCAAGGCTAATGTGTTACCGTTATGGACCATAGGGAAAATTGCTTCCCAACAATTTCCAAAAAACCTATAAATATTTTTTTGATTTTTATTAAAGATTATGTTTATTATGTGCATAATTAACTATTTGGTACAACTTTCATATTTATATACCCTCCACTTTCCTTATGGTCCTGAAAGGGTTAAATACGAGAATTGAGGTTCTGGGATTTGAACCTGCACTCTCTCGAGTGCGAACCAAACGGTCTACCCACTAGGCCACGGAGCTTTTCAATCTGAGAAAGAAGTTAAATAATTAACTTTTTTTTCGATAGGTAATAATCTATTTTTGACGAAATCATGAATTTTAACCTTTTCAACCGACTTCCAAAACACAAGAGGAGGTTTACAATTCGTGTGTATGTTTTTTTTTTTTTGTGTGTATGTTACACGATTACTCCGGTGTTTGAGGACCGATTTTCAAAATTCTTTTTTTGTTGTAAAAGATTGACTCCTGGATTGGTCCCATTGTCATCAAATGGTAGATCTGGTGATGGGATCCATGAGGAATTGAGAGAAGTCCTCAAAATTTATAGGGACACCGATAGTGATTTTGACTTATTTTGAAGTAACTCGAGCAAATGCTACCAAAAAGTGAAATGTTGTGCCAAGGTATACCCTGGATCCAAAAGCACTGAACGGTATTTCTCAGTCTTTGAAGATATACGTTTGAAAATTTCAGCATTGATTATAAAACTACAAGCAAATGTCAGTATTAAATATTAATTATCATCATCACCACCACCACCACCACCATCATAATCACACCATACATAATAATAAATTATGTTGATATAGGTATTTTTCATAGTATTTTACACCGATATCGATTTCTTTGAACATTCACAGCTACCAAAAAGTTAAATGTTGTGCCAAGGTATACCGTGGATCCAAAAGGGCTGAACAGCACTCCTCAGTCTTTAAATATACACGTTTGAAAATTTAAGTATTGTTTATAAAACTGCAAGCAAATGTCACTATTAAATAATCATCATCACCACCACCATCATCACACCATACACCTTTATATTTTGTTGATATCTAGGTGTTTCTCATAGTTTTCTTACACCGATATCGATTTCTTTGAACATTGACAGCTACCAAAAAGTAAAAGTTGTGCCAAGGTATACCCTGGATCCAAAAGGACTGAATAGAACTCCTCAGTCTTTAAATATACACGTTTGGAAATTTCAACATTGCTTTAAGAACTGCAAGCATATGTCACTATTAAATAATAATCATCATCACCACCACCACCACCACCACCACCACCATCACCACCATCATCATCATCAAACCATACATCATGATAATATTATGATGTTATAGGTATTTTTTATAGATTTTTACACCGATATCGATTCCTTTGAACATTCATAGCTACCAAAAAGTGAAATATTGTGCCAAGGTATACCCTGGATCCAAAAAGGCTCAAGAGCACTCCTCAGTCTTGAATGGTACACGTTTGAAAATGTCTGTATTGTTAAAAGAACTGCAAGCATAGGTCACTATTAAATAATCATCATCACCACAACCATCATCACACCATACATCATGATATAATGTTGATATAGGTATTTCTCATAGTATTTTACACCGATATCGATTTCTTTGAACATTCAGAGCTACTCAAAAGTTGTTCCAAGCTCATATACCCTAATAACGATGATAATGGGATCCATGAGGAATCGAGGAAACTCTTAATAGAAAAGTTAATGATCGTTAAGTTTTCTTACAAATTTTTAATTTCCCCGCAACTTTTTCTGTCAACACAACACCAAAAAAATATTTATGAAAATTGATGTAGCACTTTATGCAATTAATGACCAAGGGAAAGGGGGATTGTTTTTTATACAGAAGATGATCACTTACTAAGAACTAATCTGAGACACGGCGCTGCGCCGGCCGATTCAATATTAGGCATTTTGAATAGATTTCATTTTTGAAAACTAACTTCATGGAGGTGTTTTATGCATAAACTGTACTTAAAATCGACATTGAAAACACAATAATTATGATTAAACTATAGTAGACGTTAATCGCAACTTCGTGCGCGTAAAAGGAAATCTCGCTGAAACCGTACATTTTGCCGCGATAAAATGTAGCTTCAGCTGGATGGTAGAATGGTATTTTGTATGTTGTTAACGAATTGGTCTCGGGTTCGAAACCCGGTCAGATGAATATTTGTGTGATTCTTTTTATTTCCTTTCTATTATATTTTTATTTAATTTTGAATATTTTATCGTCCTATAACAGCTCCGAACAAAGCTCGGTCTCCCAGGTACTAGGTAGTTAATAATATTATAATACCACTGAAAAGAAAAAAATAAAAAATATTAAAAAAATATAGAAACCGACTTCCAAAGTAAAAGCAATAACATTCTTAAAATCACTAAAAAGTATGAAATAATTCTTATTGTCGAAATAGTTCCCTTTTAAATTCTACTAAAATGTTACTATTTTTCTACTCAATCTTCTTATTTTTGAAGTCGGTACCAGCCCAAAAAATTGTATAAATCCTTTGAATAAAAAATATACGTCCTTATACATATACATAATATTTTAAATAACTCACGTTCAAATTGGCTGGTACCGACCTCAAAAATAAGAAGATTGAGTAGAAAAATAGTAACATTTTAGTAGAATTTAAAAGGGAACTATTTCGACAATAAGAATTATTTCATACTTTTTAGTGATTTTAAGAATGTTATTGCTTTTAAGTACTTTGGAAGTCGGTTTCTATATTTTTTTTAATATTTTTTATTTTTGTGGTGTTATTATCAAGGTTTCGACCAATTTTATTTTAGCGGAGTGTAAATTTGAATGTTGCCAAAAAAAAAAAATAGTTTCATCAAAAGTGAAATACTCGTTTTCAAAAGAAGCTATTCATATAGATAACTAGCTTTTGCCCGCGACTTCGACCGCGTGGAGTATGGTTTCCACACAAAATTTTAACCCCTTCTTCACCCCTTAGGGGGCGAATTTTCAAAAATCCTTTCTTAGCGGATGCCTACGTCATTACAACTATCTGTATGCCAAATTTCAGCAAAATCCGTTCAGTATCGCTGCGCGTTGATAGATTATTTGACTCGTGTTATTAATTATTACTAACTGTTGGATACATACACTTTTTTGCATTGCGTTACCGTTGATGGAGATAAATAAAATTGTTGTGAATTGATTTACCATTACAGCAGCAACTGCTAACTATCACACATACCTATTGATTTTTTTCTGATAATTTCTCAGCCTTGGACATATGTTACGTAAACATTTCTTTAATTTTTTTATTAAGCAGAATGACGTCCGAGTAAACTTTGAATAGGTACTCACTAAGTGAAATTACTTCAAAGGTACCGGATTTTTGGGCAGACTTCAGACCAACCTCAATTCTCGTATATAAAGTAGACTTTCATTGTATTATAGGTGAAGCGACATGCCATCGTAAACTGATTTTATGAAGATTCGACCAATCAGACCGCGTTTCGCGTTGGTTTGACGTTTACGATAATACCGTTTGGCAGTTTTAGCGTATCGAGACTTGATTGTAATTGTATTAATGCAGGTTTTATTAAGCAGAATTTACCCTTAGTTACCAAGTCATCATTTTAGATACCCTCCGCAATATGACTCCACAACATGTAGTCAAGGCACAAGTCGTAGACAGCGATATCACCCTAACATTAAGACAAAAGCCTATATGTTGTCGATAACCAAACCCAATATAAGTACACTACTTTGTTACAATAATATCAGAACTACTTTCTAGCACAACTTGGAACTACTTATGTAGAACTATCTCCTAGAGTCAAAGACCCATGTTAAGGTAAATGAAACTAGCGTAGCAAACGGATGAGCCTATTTTAAACTGACGATTAGTTTCAGCAGGATATGATCTGTTGTTAATTTCATATTTACGCCTCCGTTACATTAGTCAGACATTTACGACGATTTAACTTTTAACCGTACTTGTAGTGTAATATTTTTATCTATTAAGATCGGCAAACGAATAGACAGATCCTCATTGGCTTCGGCTTCCAGAACTTTCACTCACTAGCAAAACGCAAATGCATTTTATTGTAACTATTAAATGTAGTTTCATTTTCCAGGCTTATTTCATAAAAATGTATACAATCAGATTGACTATAATATAACAGCATATCAGTTTAGAGGTCGAGAAACTGTTGGCTAACAGGTCTAACTGGAATCGTCATATGTTTAGTGGACGTCCTTCAGGTTATGATGATGGAAGTGTTTGTGTAGGATTTGTTTTGCCGATTTGTGTTGAATGTTTGGAATAGTCTATGCTGATGATATTCATTGATCATAATATCCTACTAATATTATAAAACAGCTGTTACCCGCGGCTCCGCCCGCGTAAATATAGTATCCCTCGGGAACACTGTATTTTTTCGGGACAAAAAGTAGCCTATGTTTTAATCCAGAGCCTAAACTACTACAATACCAAATTTCATCGAAATCCGTTCAGTACTTTTTGCGTGAATTCATGGCTATGCACATTTGTGTACGCATACACAAATTTTTTTGTCTTCTGAGACGGACGGAAAACATTTTTCGCGCGGTTAGAGAGGGGAAGGCAAAAAAATAGATTTTTGGGTAAAATAAATATTGCATCCCCACATGTCAAAGTGAAAAAAAAATCCGGTTGACGGATCAGTTCGAGTCAAATTGGAGTTAAGTTTATAAACATACGAGAATACCATTTTCTATGGATAAGTGGTTCGCTCATTCTACAATCAAGCTTCGATACAATGATAATCGCATCGCGGTGTAATTCGTCGTTTGACGTTTGTTTCAAGTTTAGTTGAATACCATTTTGCTGTTTGATAGGTTCCGGACTGTATCGAACAAGTAACGAAGCTGCATTATTGTTGGATTAAAATAGCAGAATCGACCTTCTGTTTACGGTAATGATGATGAATTGATGATGATGGTTCTGACGTCACTCGGCCTCAATTGGCACGAACGTTTATTTTCTGGACAGAAACTAATGTGGGATGCAAATTTAATGAAATTCGTGACCTACTTATGTCATATTTCCGGTGAAGCCGTGTCTCCTGCGATTTGAGTCTAAAAAGTCAACATTAACTATAACAAATGACTACCTTCATCTCCAATTTGGAACTGAAAAACTGTGAAAAACGGTCCGTAACTAAGCATAATATTCACCTAATAAGGGAATAAACAAGGTCCAAAGCTAATACGGAAATAGCGCTAGTAATGCTTCGGGCAAAACTGGTAAATTATATAAGGCTGCTATGCCCAATTTTGTTATGGTCATGCCGATTGTATTCCAAACTTTGAGTATCCATGGTTCGATGCTCTAAGATTCCAAAGCTTGGGAGTTGGGACAGACAGTTTTTGCCCGGGATTGGTATTCTATTATACAAGACGGACAAGATTCCCATACGACTGTTGGTTATCTAACAATGAAAGTTGCCAAAACGCAATGCAGATTTACACATGACGCCAAATGTCTCTTAAGTGGAAACCTGCCAATACCATTCTTTATGGTCATGGCAAGTTTTTCCTCTCTAAAGAGAGACCGAGGGCTTAACTAAGAGTTATTATTTTAAATGCACGAGCAGTAATCTTATATTAGGTCATTATATATGAAATTGGCGTTTGGTAAAGGGGGAACGTAGTCGATTTTTAACTTCCCGCTAAGAAAATCTAAGATTTAAAACAATCGGGAAGTTATTGGTTTTACACCGTTTTGCAAAAATCTATTCTCATCAGATCTCGACGTTCTGAGGTCACAGGAAGCTTCCCTGACTACCCCGCGAGGGTGTCATTATGTATGTATGTGTGTGTAAGTAAGTAAACCTCTTATAAATTTTGAACGGTTTGACCGATTTTATTGCGGCTGGCGCCATTCAAAAGGACGTGGCCAAACTTAGATTTTGAATACATTTGGCCGATTCGGACAGATAAATTTCAAGAAATCTAAAAAAACTGTGATTTGGTTTTTTTGGAATAACTTTTAAACGGCTTTATCGATCAACTCCAAAAACTAATCAACTCTTAACCTTGAAAAACCTCGTCAATCGCCGCTAATTCGGTCAAAATCGGTTGTTTCTTTCGAGAGATATCGTGAAGGAAATAAAACCGAAAAAAGTGTTTTTCCGGAATTACTTACTCCGAAATTTTTTATCTAAAAAATTTTTGTTGTCAATTCTTTCAAAGAACATGAAAAACTGCATCGATTGCCGCCAATCGCGTGAAAATCGGTTGATTCATTCCAAAGTTATGACAGTTTGAAATTTAAAAAAATAGTGTTGTAGAGATTTTGTTACAGCTTAAATACCTGAGTATTTGATACGAATTTCAATTTAATACCTCTACGCGTTTATGAGGAAAGGGGTAGTTTAAAATTATTAAAAATATTTTTATTATACGATGTAACTTAAAAAAATACGGTTTTCATAATTTTTCCTTTATCTGTGCTATAAAACGTTGCTTCGTACCAAATTTTAAGATTCTGAGTACACGAGAAGTACATATCATACACTCGCAAGGGAATCAAAATCTACAGGAGGTTTTGATACCCTTGCGAGTATCGAAAATTTGCGGCATAAATGGCTGTATCTTTGGATTGCGTTGGCTTAGAAGTTTGATTACTTCACATCTCCAAGGGACAGTATACTCAGTAAGAAATACTCAGGTATTTGATATAAATTCCAGCTTGATACCTCCACGCATTCCTGAGACAAAGGGTCTTGACAGACAGACGGACGGACAACAAAGTGATTCTATAAAGGTCCCGTTTTTTCCTTTCGAAGTAAGGAACCCTAAAAAAGACCTATTGTGCTTTAATATGTACGGAACCCTTTACCCTCTTATAAGCCGTGTCCTGACTCATGGCACGCTCTTGGTTAGTCTTTACTGACTTATCATCGCGGGAACCTAACGGGGGCCTAGCAGGTATATTTGACAGCGGCGTAAACTTGTATGAAAATTGTAGAGAATTGTATGAAAATCTGTCAAAATCATGACAGCGGTCATATAAGTTTCATTCGATAATATTACGATTACGTTGCTGTCAGTTGTTCCTGCTAGGCCCCCTGACCACTAAACAACGGAAATTACTGTGACACTGATAACTCAAATACAATGCACCACAGTTCTACTTTTGCGATTTGAGTTTTACCGCCATAGTTATCATTAAAATGTTAATTATGTAGCCACCTACTTACACATACATATTTGTGTTGGGATTTTTTTCCTTGACGTCTATATTCTAAATGGGTAACATTTTTACAAAGTAGGTAATTATTGTAGGGATTTATTTGTAAGCAGTGTAGTTAATGTTGTTACTGTGCAGCCAACTTCTTTAGTATAGTTCCTGATATCACTCAATTGATCATGATAATTATCATTTATTTAATGTATCCATTTATAGGGAAAACAGGGAAAGTCATAATATTTTATCTCAAGGTGACCAATCAATGTGATCGCAACGCGAGACCCACTGCTGGATTGATACATATATAAATGTCCGTTAGATTGTAATATTACTAGAGATATTATAAAATGTCGAAAAATTGTCTCCTTACAATTAAATTATTGTACGCATTATTTTTCGTTATATTGTAATATTAACCGTGCCAATTGGTTAAACGGCAAGTGTCCCGCGCCGCTATATTTGTTTGCTTTTCCATAATAATAATTATAACGAAAAATGATGCGTACAATTTTAAGGAGAATTTTATATTTGAACTAGGTAAATCACCACTATCTTTGACTTATCTCTAAAAAATATCTACGTTTTGTAATCAAATTTCCTTTATGCTTGTCATGTATGCTACTCAAATTTAATAGGCACGTTTAAGTGTTATTGATAATAAGTCATTAATTTTAGGATTAATACAATAGATATTTCCGGATTATTACGACCTGCAAACCTTCAAGAAGGGAGGGTATTCCCTCCTAAAAGGCCAGAAACGCAGTTGCAACTTCTCTGATGTTGCGGGTGTCCATGGGCGACGGTAATAGCTTTCCATCAGGTGATCCGTTTGCTCGTTTGTCCACTAGTTTTATAAAAAAAAATAGACTGAATACTGCACACTTAAAAAGCCCTCACATACTAAACGCATATACTGTCTCCGTATACGGATAAAAAAGTTATTCATCAATGCTCATTACTCACATTTGCGTTTAAGCATTTCACCTCTTTAACCTTACTATTGTACATACTGTTCACTCACTAAGGGATTCATTGAAAATGCCCACGTTAAATTTCTAATCTCTTTACCTCTCTGTCTTCTTCTATCAGTAAGTAGAGACAGAATGATTTTTGGCTGTCATTTTACTAAGATTAAAAATTTGATTGTAAAATGCACTGCCTGTTTAAAAAAAACTTTTTAAAATAGAAAACTACAATTAGAAACTTTAAAAGATCTAATTGTACATTAGAATAAGCTGTTGTAACTGTTTTATACTACGTAAAGATATTGTATAATTAATATTTATTACTGTCGGAGCTATTCATAAAATAGGTAAACTCAAATAGTTATTTAAATTGGACATTTACATTTTTTTAGAATATTATCAGGAAATTTATTGTAATGGCTAGACGCACACACACCATACTATTGGCAATAATGCTCATATTGACAATAATATAATATATTGACGCTATTTTTGTATGTGTTGATTAGTATTGTCAATTTTATTCTGTCAATAATATTGCACATGTGCAGCTAGCCATTGGTGTGGAAATATTGTAATTATTATTTTTGAAAGTAATGCATGCTGGATTTTCAGTCAATTAATGTTACTAACGGCCACAATGTTACTAATTTCAGTCATGTCAAATGTTATTAAAGGACGATGTGTCAAAACGTCCCCCCAATAAAAACATCGACCAACAGATTTGGAATGTATCTCAGTATATGTATCTTAGGTAGGTGTATTTTTTTTACTATGGCGACATCTCTCAAAGACGCGGGATATACCGAGTAAAACACCATCTCTTATTGCTATTAATATAGGTATCCAAAATAAGCATTGATTGGGCACTGGATATTTAAACGCTAATGATAAACAATAATTATCTGTTTAACGGTACATAGTACTCCTGCATACATAAACCATACAAAATATAATATACTAGGTTTATTAGAGGCAAATAATACCTAGCAAAAGTGTTTTTATTTATAGACAATGATTTTTTATAAAATGGAAAGATATTACTCTAAATAGACAACGAGTGGCGTTTATGCCAATGGAAGCAAATATTCCTCATTTAGAAGATTTTCCTCGATTATCCGAAAACGATGCTTTCCTTTTTGCCTTAGGAAGCTATCATATCAAGCTGGCCAAATCATACTGTGCGGAGCACTTACGCAATGGGCTTTATCACATAGAGTTATATAGAGAAACTGAACTGAGTGACTTACAATTATGTAATATGCCCGCGGCTCCGCCCGCGAGAAATGAGGTTTTTTGGCCACTCCCGACTGTACTCTAAGTTAAATATGTATCTTCCTTATCTTACGTTCTCTATTTAATTGCTAATTGTTTGTCCGAAGCACTATCATACCATATTTCATTTAAATGGTTTAAACTCTTAAGCTATGAAAGACATTAAAAAAATATACACAAAAGTACATTATCCCTCGGGAACACTATTATATATTATCTTTTTGGGATAAAAAGTAGACTGCACGATTGTCCAAAGCATAAACCACTACCATACAAAATTTCATTCAAATCAATTCAACCTTTTAGCAATAAAAGACAGTCAAAGTACACACAATAATACATTATACCTCGGGAAGACTCTATCTTTTTGGGATAAAAAGTATACTGCGCGTTTGTCCAAAGCATAAACCACTGCCATACCAAATTTCATTCAAATCAATTCAACCATTGAGCAGTAAAAGACAGTCAAAGTACACACAATAATAATACATTATCCCTCGGGAACACCGCAAATTTTTGGGACAAAAAGTATCCTATGTCCTTTCCCAGGACTCAAAGTATCTCTGTACCAAATTTCATCAAAATCGGTTCAGCGGTTAAAGCGTGAAGAGGTAACAGACAGACAGACAGACAGACAGACAGACAGACACACTTTCGCATTTATAATATTAGTATGGATAAGTAAAAAATAAAATAAAAAAATAAAAATAAAATAGCTTTATTATTTCCTTACAAGTTGTGCATTTATCATTTTTATTGGTGTGTTTCTCTTAAATTCTATGTTCTTTGAAGTTGTTGCGTTAAGCATTTTTAGTGGTAAGGACCGCATCTGCGGTAAAAGCCTCCTCCATTTTATTCCACATTGATCTGTCTCGAGCTGTGCGGGACCAAGTTTTACCTGCTATCTTGATTATGTCATCACTCCATCTTTTGTAAGGTCTTCCTCTCTTACGTTTTTTATTTATGGGGTACCAATTGGTTAGAGTCTTGGTCCATCTATCGTCAGTGACCCTTTGTAAGTGGCCTGCCCATTTCCATTTGAGACTAAGTACTCTCTGTTTGACGTCTGTGGCCTTCGTTTTAGATCTTATGACACTATGACGGATTTTGTCTGTAAGTCTTGTCCCCGTGTAGCTTCTCTCTAAACCTCTTTGGCATACTTGTATGTTCCTCAAGTTCTCTTCAGTTAATGCCCATGTTTGACAAGCATATGTTAGACAGGGGATTAGGCAGGTTTCCATGACTTTAGTTTTTAAGTGTGTTGGTAGGGAGCTCTTGAAGATCTCTTTCATGTTCCAATACTTAGTCCAAGTTGATTTGATTCTTCTGTTTATTTCTTTCTCATTGCATGATTCGAATGATATTAAATGTCCTAGGTATAGGTATTCTTCCTTGTATTCTATTTGTCCTGTTGATATGGTAATTGGGATTTGTTCTCTATTTGTTAAAATTTTTGTTTTCCTTTCGTTGATGTTTAGACCTATTTTCTTACTTTGTTCGCATAGTGACTGTAACATGTATTGTAGCTCTTTTGCGTTTTCAGAGAATAGAACAATGTCGTCCGCGAACCTTAGGTGTGACATGTATGACCCATGTATTTTTAAGCCTAGTTTTGACCAGTTTAACTCTCTGAAAATTTGCTCAAGTACCACTATGAAGAGTTTTGGCGAAATTGGGTCACCCTGTTTGACTCCTCTCCCGATTTGGAATCTTGGGCCTGGTTTTTCTAGTAATACTCTCGCTGTGCTGTTATCGTAGACTACCTTAAGTATGTCGATATATTCTTTGTTTATTCCTTGTACTGCTAGTGTTGTCCAAATATATTCGTGGGAGATGGAATCGAATGCTTTGCAGAAGTCAATAAAGCAGAGGTATAGTGGCTTGTCGTGTTCCTTGTATTTTTCGATTATCATTTTCAGAGAGTGGATATGATCAATGGTGGAGAAAGAGCGCATGTATCCCGCTTGTTCTTTTGATTGGTTTTCATCAATTATTTTAGTTATGCGTCTCAGTAGAGTTGTGGCGAAGGTTTTGTATAAGCATGACATTAAACTGATAGGTCTATAGTTTGTAATTTCGGTAGGATCTCCTTTTTTGAACAGTAGTGTTATATGAGATATTGTCCATTGGGTAGGTATTACTTTTGTCAGCATTATGAGGTTAAACAATCTGGTGAGAGGTTTTGTTAGAATGTGTTTTCCGTATAAGAGCATTTCGTTTGATATGTTGTCAGGGCCTGGGCTTTTCTCTAGTTTTAAGTTCTTTAGGGAGTATTCTATTTCTGACTCTATAAATTCAGGTACAGGGTCTATATTCGATGGTTTTTGTGGGCTGTGACTGAAATCTACATTGTGTTTGTACAGTTGAGTGTAGAATTCTGTCGCTATCTGCATCAGATCATCGCGTTTGGTGACAGTTCTGTTGTTTTTGTCTTTGAGTTGACTCATTAGTTGTTTACCTGTGGCCAACTGCTTGTAAGCTCTTTTAACTCCGGATGAATTCTCTATACATTTTTGGATAGTATTTACCCTGTATTGCTTAGTATTATTTTTTATAGTTTTATGAATTTTCCTGTATAATATGCTGAGTCTGAGTTTCTCTTCCCTTGTTTTCCGTTCCTTGTTTTTTAGCGTATGTCTCTGTTCTATTAGTTCTTTTACTTCGTCTGTGATAAGTACCGCAAAGAAATGTGTGGTTGGTCCGAGTTCGCATACAATCGCGACATGTAAGGGCACGCATTTATTACTCATATATTTAGTAGATCGTGATTTGTCAGGAAGAAATAGTATTGCTCACTGGTATTGCACGTGCCTAACCGGAAATCGAACTGTAGGAGGCTGCGCACATATTATCTCAATTGTATGGTACATGGGACTAGGGCGTTACATTGATTTTAATCCTCCAGCGGAAATGCTTAATAGCATTATAATAGGTGCTGATTAATATTGGCTAATTAACTAATTATTTTTGTATTTTAAAATAATAAAAGTAACCCAAGCTCTTAATAGTATGATTTTTACTATTCTGTGCTGTACTGCGTTCTAATAAATAAATATCCGGGACATCTCACACACAGTCATCCAATCCCATTTAGAAGGCAAAGCCTATGCTGTGCCTAGTTTGGGAGTTGTGCTGTGTTTTTATGTGCGCCACAACTTCCTACGGTGCGATTAGTGACGAATTTTTAGAAAATAAATAAAATATTTTTTAACTATTTATTTTTTTCATTTCCAAATCCCATTGATTATGAAGTTAAAACTGGTTGCTATTCTCTCTATAGATCCTTATGAACCTATTGACACATACAAAAGATCTGTTGGAGGGGGGGGACGGGGCTCATACAAAAATGGTCATCATCCTTTACTCAAAATGTCATCGTTCAATACTAAAAACAAATTATTTAAATTAAAAATAAACCAGTGTCAAAACAATATTTCTACAAATTAACTTATCGTTAGATTATGTTATAATGTATATATGTCACAGTAAAATTGTAAAAACTGTTAGATTGTAATATTACTAGAGATATACCTAATAATATGCTAACAGATTGTCAAATACAAATTTCTCTATACAATTGTACGCATTATTTTTCGTTATAATTATTATTATGAAAAGCAAACAAATATAGCAGCGCGGGGCACATACCGTTTAACTTATCGGCACGGTAAATATTACAATATAACGAAAAATAATGCGCACAATTGTATGGAGAAATTTGTATTTGACAATCTGTCAGCATATTATAATATGTCTAGTAATATTACAATATAACGGTTTTTACAATTTTACAGTGACATAGGTATATAACTTTAGTGACATATTTAATGTATTATTTACGTAGTAATAAATAATTTTCACATTCCTAATTTACATAGGTATTTAAATTACAAAATTATTAACAGACTATAGACTAATCTATAAGTTTTTTTGCTTTTATACTTATGTGCCACTTTCATGTTTATTTTAAAAGGATTTTTTTTATTTTTTAGTGTTTGCACGATCTTGTTTCTGAGTGTATGCATAAGCAGTGTGGGAGGAGGGAGGTGCTTTATGCATGCACTCACACATTTGCTTGCAGGTTGTGGGTATTTTTACGTGGGAAATTACAAAGAATAACATTAATTAAATTGACCATCCACAACTCAAGTAATAATAGTACGTAGCACGAAATATAAATCGATATCACAATTCTTGTAAAATAATCAAGAATATTACTGACATACATTTAATAATGTATAATGTGATATAGCCATTGCTTACATTAAAACAAGTGTCCAATTTAAGGCGTACAGTGGTAACCACTAAGTATTAAATAAGTTTATTCAACGACTATCAAGTAGAACAAATCTGATTGGTTTTAGTTTGGAAGGCAATTCAAGGCAATCATTGCTTCACATGTAACTGTTTTAAACATTTAGGTAATGCTTATTTGTGTAACATGCTTCTTGATGGGTGTGTTGTTATTGTACATGGGTGCGTATTGGAGGCGTGAATGTTAGGTAAAACATGACGGTTGAATACGTACCTAAGCAGCAGGAGAAGAATTTAAGCAGCGTGAGAAAGAACGCGTTGTAGAAATGTGAGTCGTAATAATTTTCTGGGTCCACCACGTCCACGTCGATGGTGATGTTTGAAAATGGAACGTCCTCCCCCGTAGACACGGGCAGACCCAAACTGATCTTGAGCAGTTCATCCACCACAAACAACGGAGGCACACGAAGTAATACTTCCACCAGTGCTAGCACTTTCGACCTCAGCGACATGATTCATTTATGCGAACTTTGTTTACAATACAACGGTGAACACTGACATTTAACAGTATTTTTTGTATTTTTCATGTATTATTCACAATAAAAATGGTAATAGAAAATATGACTGAAATTTTTCGATAATAAAATTTGACACTTGGTTTTGATGTTGCCTAATTGATTTTTCAGGGAGTTCGATGTTGCCGCTAGAAAAAAATCTGAATTACACGTGTAAACTTTTCACGAATTCATGAGTTTAATTTTTTAACAACAATTTAATAAAATTATATTCGTAGTTAAGTAAATAATATTAGTATCCATTGAGTTGCAAAGTACTTGAATAAAACAATAAAATACCATTAGTTCTTAGTACTATCAAGAGATGGAGCTAGTAGTGTAAAGTTAAGTAATGGACCTAGTATAACAACAGGACCGAATACTGTGAGCAAAAAAACGAGCCGAGCGAGAGGTTCGAAGAGAGGCCGTGTGTCCCTTTCTAGTAGGGTGACAATAATATTTCCTGCTGTGTGAGACAAACTACAAAGCCAATATTTTGAAACACTGAATGACGTCAAATAAAAATCGAAAATGCAACATTTTATTAATACTAGTTAATTCTCGCGACTTTACCAGCGCTCGTCCCCGTAATACAAGTATTTATAACAAGTTTACAATGTTTAAATACCTACCTATTATCATTTTATTGTTATATCATAGGAGATTAGTCAATTGTCTGATCCATTCAATATTTGAGGCCTTATATTTGTGGCGATCATGAATCGCGATTCGGCGCTATATTTATATTTATACTATAATACTAAAGCTGAAGAGTTTGTTTGTTTGTTTGAACGCGCTAATCTCAGGAACTGCTAGATCGAATTGAAAAATTCTTTTTGTGTTGGATAGTCTATTTGTTGAGGAAGGATTTAAGCTATATAACATTACGCTGTGACCAATAGAAGCGAACGACGACGAGCGACGGCTGCATACAACAGAATTTTTTGTGATTATCTGCCTTACATTTATACTGTTGAGCCATTTTTAGGGTTCCGTAATACTTAAGGAACCCTTATAGTTTCGCTCTGTCCGTCTGTCTGTCTGTCTGTCTGTGTGTCTGTCCGCGCCTCTAGCTCCTGTAATTATGAATATAAATTGATGAAATTTGGTGCAGTTATAGACTGTATATAGATCACGGTTTAGGGATCATAAAAAAATAATAATTTTATATTTTAGGGGTGGCTCTCCATACATGTGAAGTGGGGATGAAAAAATATTTTTTCACTCTACCCCATCGTGTGGGGTATCGTAGAATAGGTCTTTTAAAATAAAGGCAAGGTTTCATAGGTTACTTTTTTATAAAGTTGACCATTTTCGAGTAATCGGCCTCCAAAGCAGTTTGTAAGTTGGTCCCCCCCCCTAGCATTTTTAAACTATAGGAGATAGAAACTTGCAAATTTTTATGCTAGTGCTAAATGCTAAAAACTCTTTAGGAAAATTATTTTGAACCAAATCGGACAGTAACTTTTGAAGAAATTAAAAAAAAAAACATATTACGCGTTTATAGTTACGGAACCCTCCTTAGACATGTCCTGCTCTTGGTTAGGTTATTGTCTAATTTCTTTATTATTAGGAAATCTGTAAAAACAGTATAATATTATCATACAGGGCCTCACTCGACTACACATTACGTCTTTTTCTCAGTACCTACTTACTACAATTTATATCAAAACGTAGTACAGTTAAAATTCTTTATAACGTCACTTGATTTAATGATAATACGCCAGAATAATAGGTACCTTAGATACAATATTTTAACTTATATACCTATGAAAGGAAATATTGCAACCACCATAACTTTCACTTCGACAAGTATATATAAAACATTTTTTTACCATTTTGACTGATAAATCATCATATAAAGCTACATATTATAAATATAATTATGCAATATGTAATATCGCAGTATAAAGTGGTAACATAAAAGGTTCACATTTCAATTTTAATTTAACACCGATTTAAAAATTTGTTAAAATAACTAAACTATTAATAACTAGCTTTTCCCCGCGACTTCGTCCGCGTGGAATAGTTACTTTGGGATATCGCTAAAATTTACCCGCGACTTCATTTACGTAGAAAAAGCGCTTCCACCTCACGACCGCTCGCCCGCGCCGCGCGCCGTACTATAGCGTGCATGATTATTTTATTACTGCGATATCTTCTAAAATACTCATTGAAATCAAATGATGTAAACGGCAAATTTCTTCTAGATTAAATGCTTGTAATGAATAACGTATTTACTTGGATAAGGATTAATATAATCTTTATGAAAACACCTTCACAAATAATGCTTACTTTTAGAACAAATTTGGTAAGTATAAAAAGGTTATAGTGAGCCAACCTTAAAAGATAGACATATACTGTCGCGGACTTTTTTTTAGAACTTTTAAAGGGGAACAATTCTGCCATACATCATTTTAGCGAAACTTTAACCGTTTCCGCAGCGTACGTAGCGAAAGCTCTCAAAAGGAAAAAAAGACCCCCGATTTTGTAACATTCTTGATTGGTGCTCCGCTCGTATTGAGTTTAGCATGATGCTATATAGCCTAAAGCCTTCCTCGATAAGTGGACTATCCAACACAAAAATAATTTTTCAATTCGTACCAGTAGTTCCTGAGATTAGCGCGTTCAAACAAACAAACAAACAAACAAACAAACTCTTCAGCTTTATAATATTAGTATAGATTATTCTAAACTATCTAATAAAAACTGCTTTAACTCCAATTCCCAATTCTTAGTTTTTAAACTCAATAAAAAACATATTTAATTTGATTTTGCGTTAATTACATTCTGTGGATATATTGTTCATATTATATTATTTAATAACAAAACAGGCCAATGTAAAAAAACATCCATGAGCCCCCTTGAGCGTTACGCGGTATTATACGCCAGAAGGCACCCGCGCTTGTTTTTTCCATTTTTATTATTGAATTATTAGTAAAACCTTGGCACATTATACATTTTTAGAAATTAGAAGAATCGTTCTACACAATGAAAAAAAATATTAAAAGAAATATAAACTACATAATGCAAAATATCAAACATGATTTCACTGGAAATGAATTTTTTAATGTTGGTTTTTGAAGCTAAATTATGGCGAAAATTTATATCACACGCATACGAAAGTTTTTATTTAATTAAATAAATACGTGTTCAAATAACGATATATATAAAAAAATTCGTGATTTGTGCACAAAATTAACCAAACATCAATGATTAGTGGAGTGGAGTGAAATTGGTATCAAATTTCTTTACTCTGAGACAAACAATTATTTATTTTATTATTGAGTACAACAGCAAAGACAAAAAACTATAACAGCTTTGTTTATCCCTGTACTAAGTAAATAAATTTCAATCACAGATAAAAATCCAGATATTTACAAATGAGAATAAACACCAGATCTTAGTTCTCTTTTCTGCCACTAGCTGTGCGAGAATTTGTTACGTACCGAGTGTTGCCAATACTATTATTTATTACAATTATTTTTAAATTACCGTTAGGCAATTACCGTGTTCTACGGTATCTATACTTCGAGAACAGTTTCTAAAAATTTTCTAAAACGTTTATTTATTTAGATTTAAATCCACGTTTTTCATAATATTTTCTTCCAGTGCTGTCAATAGCAACATTTAAACTTCCCGCATAATTTCAAACGAGTGCTTGTAGAACTGTCTCGCGCTCTACCGGCAAAAATCTGTCCCCGTAATTGAGACCATTATTTTAACATTACGTTCGGACTCCTGGTATCTATACTTCGTGGTGGACAAAATCAGTATTAACATCTCCGCGAGTAGGGTAGACCGGGGACAATTGAAACGCGCTATGATTGAAACAACGCGTTTTCCTAGTAAACTAATGTACTTACGGCGTTCAACTGACACTTTTTCGACGCACCGAACATGTCCGAACTTTCTCCAGTACCGTCCGCATCATCGCGCGAAGCAGTCGTGCACAAATGAGGTTTATTGATTTTTGTCACCTACCGTGAGTATTTTCAATGTTTTTGATTATTTAATATTTTCTTTATTATGGTAATTTTTGCTGGTTGATTTATTTTAGTGGTTTCTTTGGTTAGTTGGGTTTCTTTTTATATAATCGGAACCACTTTAAATTCAGTATTTATGTCGATAAAATACCTTCAAATGCAAAGTCTCGTATGGGGACATTTGTTACAACAGTAAAGGGGACGATTGAAACGTTTCAATCGTCCACGTGTTTCAAACATCCCCATCGTTCATATTATTATATTGTATGCACTTTTATTAATATAATACTATAACTGGCTGTTCTGACAGACATTGCTCAGTGAGTGCACTTTATTCAAGCTACCTACGACTACTTACGTAAACCTTTCAGTTACTCTATAATATTGATTGATAATTTTAATTCGAATGAAGAAAACGTAAGTAATTATTATATTATTAATTTTTAGATGCCACGAAAACGTATACTTTCAACGAACAGAAGTTCAAAGGACCTATTTGCCTATCAATAAGAAGAGGTTTTGGCAAGTAGAAAATTAAGAAAAGCTGCGGATATATTTAATGTGGAACATAAGTCTCTAAGTAGGTACAAGTAAAAAAGAGAATCTGTACGAGAAGACACGCTAATCGCTGAAATTAAAATGGGGTATATATATCAGCATAAAGTTTTCAAGAAGCGAAATAGCAAAATATGCCATAAAAAGTGCCAATATATATTTTGGACTATCGACCAGAGGTTTGAGGAAGTTAGAGTTTTTGTTGTTGGAGAAGGCGCTGTTCAATTAGAATTAATGAAGATATTATTTGTAATTTTTGAATACAAATTTTGTATTATTTTAATGAATAGCAAAAAAACCATATCGTTATGATTGAAACATAGTCATGATTGAAACTTACCATTTTGTATGAAACTATTTTTATATTATTTTAGCCATAGTTGTAGGTTCTATTATTAACATTCGGTTACCTTTTAATTATTTATGTTAAATGAAAGCTTTGTATCTAAAAAAACTATTGTAGCTTGAATAATTTCCAAGTTATTTAAAATCTTAAAAGCAGTTTGTTTTTTGTTGAAGCATATTGGTAAATGTGGTCCAAATTTGCCCGTATTTATATGATATAGTTGAAAACTAATTCTATAACATGTTCTAATATATACCAAATGAATCCTTTTTTTGTTAATTTTTTATTTAAGTGTTTTAATTGACCCCACCTATTGTTTCAATTGATAGTGGGGTAAATTGAAACGTTATTTTTCCACTTGGTTTTTTTAAATTTGTCGTTTACCTGATACAATTTTACTATTGCGGGATACTACATTTGATAGCCAGATATATTATCTACAAATATAATTAGTTTCAATTGCATAAATTTATGTAGTATGATCAATACATACATTTAAAGTAAAAGTGTTTCATTTGTCCTCAGTCTACCCTAATAGTGTTCTGTGATTAACATCGCAGTCTTGTAAAATGTCACTTTTTATATTATGCATTGTTTTGTAGTTGGGACACATACCTTTTGGCACTTGGACAATTCACTTTTAGTATTATGTATTGTTCTTATTTGCGACACTCACGCCCATGAAGCATAGATACCAGCAGGCCTACTATCAACTTTTAAAAGACGACTCAAATTCAGAGCAGTTTAATTTGGGTTCCTAAACAAAATCGCTAACATTCGTACCATGAAGCATAGATACCAGGAGTCCGAACGGTATAGGCTTTTTAATAATAATTATGTACACAATAATAGGACCAGATCTTAGTTCTCTTTTCTGCCGCTAGGCGTGCGAGACCGACGAGTACCGCGTGTTGCCAATACTATTATACCGAGTGTTGCTAATACTATTATTTATTACAATTATTTTTAAATTACCGTTAGGCAATTACCGAGTTCTACGGTATCTATTTTTCGAGAACAGTTTCTAAGAATTTCCTAAAACTTTTATATAATAAGATTTCAATCTTTCCAGAGCTGTCAATAGCAACTTTAAAGTTCCCGCGTAATTTCAAACGAGTGCATGTCGGACCGTCGCGCGCTCTACCGGCAAAAATCTGTCCCCGTAATTGAGACCATTATTTTAACATTACGTTCGGACTCCTTGTTATCTATACTTCGTGATTCGTACCATCACCTTTTAAAACCGCGCCTCAATTGAAACGTTACGGAGCCGAAAAGAACGAATGAAGTCGTAAAAAAAAACACATTTGTCTCTGAACCGCAATCCCAGGGTCGAAGTGGGAAAGAGACAACGCTATACGAATAATGAATAGGATGTTTCTCTTGATTCGAATGCCGCGTTCTAAAACTTTGTATCGTCTTCATAATACTGTATCCAGTTGTTATTATTTAAAAAAAATTAAAAATTGTGTGACATACATATTGCATAATATTTTAGTCTTACCTTTGTTTCTACAGTTTTATCTGTGGACCTCCTTGGCGCTTTCATCGCCGGTCTTATCTCGTCGCACAATCCGACTACCAATTCTTTGGAAAGACGATAACGTTTTATAAATTCATTATCTTCCAAATCGAATGGGTCGAATTGTGCTCGAGCATCCAGTCTCCTTCTCCTCAAGGAATTTTCCTCACTATCGGCTTCTAAGAACTCAAAAAGCATCAATTCGTCGTCACATATCCTACGAATAAAACTACACTTTAAGCTATTTGATACCAATTTATGTTTTTACCTCGCGACACTTAAATTCACTGCTTTTTTCTAACTTTAAACAAGTAAAAATTAAAAACTAACAACAAAAGAATCAAAATCAGCATCAAAAGCGATGTTCAAGAAATGTATGAGGCCTGGGCCAGCCCTAAGTAGAGTATATGTAAATATAGCTACATAATATAGTAACCGTTTCCTATTCTTTATTTTGTTTAATTTCACTTCGTTTCCATGTACATTTAAATTAACTTCGTCAAGGAGAGCAACACAAAGTAAAATAAAACATGGCGGATCAGATCAGAATTAACTAAAGAATGTCATTTTGTCAATGACATGACTTTTGACAAAGAAAGACGTATGGCATTCAAGACGTCGTCTCTTCGTAAAACTGTCTACTACGTCAAAAGGCAAGTCAAAACAACTGTCATGGCCGCCCTAAAAATAGTGTTCTCGCAATAAAAAATTCTTCAAATAATCATTTTTTTTTCTTCAAATTAATTTTTTCGTATTTTTATGATATTCCCATATTTTTTTCCTATTTACCTATGTAGTGTACATAGAACTGGCCCTAAATCAAACATGTCTTTTACTAACTTGTTTTGAATCGCAAGTTTTGACTGTTGAGCGATTTTGTTTAGGCTCGAACGTTAGTTAAAGTAAGGTGATGGTACGAATTTACCTTTAAAAAGAGTGAATGATATTGGAATGCGGTTTAGTTTAGGTGTTGACCTAAATTGGTTCGTAAAACGAAGTTGATGGTACGAAATATCAAATGCCATTCAGTTTAGGTCCTAAATTAAATCGTATTAAGCGTTGATAGTAAGCCCCCAGGAGTCCGAACGGTATAGGCTTTTTAATAATAATTATGTACACAATAATAGGACCAGATCTTAGTTCTCTTTTCTGCCGCTAGGCGTGCGAGACCGACGAGTACCAAGTGTTGCCAATACTATTATACCGAGTGTTGCCAATACTATTATTTTATTACAATTATTTTTAAATTACCGTTAGGCAATTACCGTGTTCTACGGTATCTTTTTTTCGAGAACAGTTTCTAAGAATTTCCTAAAACTTTTATATAATAAGATTTCAATCTTTCCAGAGCTGTCAATAGCAACTTTAAACTTCCCGCGTAATTTCAAACGAGTTCATGTCGAACCGTCGCGCGCTCTACCGGCAAAAATCTGTCCCCGTAATTGAGACCATTATTTTAACATTACGTTCGGACTCCTGGTTTCTATACTTCGTGCTCACGCCCTTTGAGTATCCAAGCTCACGCCCCCATTCAAGTGCCAAAAGATCCATGTACGACTGTAATTTATATTATGTTTACTAGCGACCCGCCCCGGCTTCGCACGGGTACAATACTGATACTAATACTACAGATAACAGAATGTCTTTAAACCTCTAACAAAACGGGTGAAATTTAGTCAAAACAAACAAAAACAAATTAATATAGGCACCTACTAATACTTAATGAAATAAGTAAGTGGGTATACTTTTATCGTATGAAATACCTACACTTTTCAGAACTAACAATACAACAATCACTAAATAAATAGTTACTCAAGTATGTAATGTAACTATGATGGATAGACCATCATAGTTACAACGAACACAAAACAAAAAATTTACTCATAGATCTAAACTACCTCCCGCACGCGCACCTTTATTGGTGACGCCCATTTCGCAACGGGCCGTGCAGCAGAAATCGTAATATTTTAATTTCGCCATAACTTCAAAACCAAACGTCCAATTTTAATCATTCAAAGACCAAATATTATCTACATAAACTGTACTTAGTGATGAATTAATTTATTTTGATAAGGATTAATAGCATGAGTAAAATAAACGCGTTTAAATGTAGTCCAAAAAATATTCAAGATTTCTAAATAAAAAAATGGTTGTTGTGCCTCACTCGACATAGATAGGTATAGTGTGTCGCGGACTTTTTTGTAGATATTTATAAGATCTACAATTAATTAGAACATTTTATGGTTCTATCTTTTATAGTTTAGGCAGCGTACGCAAAATAAGTAACTTTTCTGGTTGATTTTTTACACCTTGTGTCCGAAAAACCCAAATATCTTACGGAACCCTATTTTTTTCCAAAATAAAATTTAGCCTATGTTACTCGTGGATAATGTAGCTTTCGAATGGTGAAAGAATTTTTGAAATCGGTCCAGTACTTTTTGAGCCTATTCATTACAAACAAACAAACAAACAAACAAACAAACAAACATACAAACAAAGTTTTCCTCTTTATAATATTAGTATAGATTAGCTTTTGCCCGCGGCTTCGCCCGCGTGGAATGTGTTCTTGGAGAAAAAACTTCTTCAGCAATGAACTCTACTCACTGCAATATACTTCTGTACACAATACTGAAATTGTTTTTTAGGTTTCGTACCCAAATGGTTAAAAACGGGACCCTACCACCTTGACGCGACGTGTTGAAATTCTGGCCACAGCCCCCAGCGCGCAACCCACAAACGAATAGATATGGCATAAATAAGGGTAGCTAGTTATAAATTACTAGTTAAAGCTGATTTAAATTAGAAAAAAGCACAACTCTCTAAACAAACGTAGTGATTATATTCTCTTTGCTCTAAACCAAAGCTCTAAAAGTCTTTGTTCTAAACACAATAATATTGTGACATGCCTCTTTTTAATATTATACTAGCGACCCGCCCCGGCTTCGCACGGGTACAATACTGATACTAATACTACAGAATGTCTTTAAACCTCTAACAAAACGGGCGAAATGTAAAGGTACCTACTAAAACTCAATGAAATAAGTAGGTGGGTATACTTTTATCGTATGAAATACCTATACTCTTCTGGACTAACAATACAACAAACACTAAATAAATAGGTTTTCAAGTATCTAACCATCATAGTTACAACGAACACAAAACGCACCTTTATTGGTGACGCCCATTTCGCAACGGGCCGTGCAGCAGAAATCGTAATATTTTAATTTCGCCATAACTTCAAAACCAAACGTCCAATTTTAATCATTCAAAGACCAAATATTATCTACATAAACTGTACTTAGTGATGAAATAATTTATTTTGATAAGGATTAATAGCATGAGTAAAATAAACGCGTTTAAATGTAGTCCAAAAAAAAATCAAGATTTCTAAATAAAAAAATGGTTGTTGTGCCTCACTCGACAGAGATAGGTATAGTGTGTCGCGGACTTTTTTGTAGATATTTATAAGATCTACAATTAATTAGAACATTTTATGGTTCTATCTTTTATAGTTTAGGCAGCGTACGCAAAATAAGTAACTTTTCTGGTTGATTTTTTACACCTTGTGTCCGAAAAACCCAAATATCTTACGGAACCCTATTTTTTTCCAAAATAAAATTTAGCCTATGTTACTCGTGGATAATGTAGCTTTCGAATGGTGAAAGAATTTTTGAAATCGGTCCAGTACTTTTTGAGCCTATTCATTACAAACAAACAAACAAACAAACAAACATACAAACAAAGTTTTCCTCTTTATAATATTAGTATAGATATCTATGGTGACATGTTTTTTTTTCACGAACATGTGCTCACGTTCAATCCGTATTTTCTTTTACAGTCGTACAAGGATCTTTTGGCACTTGGATGGGGGCGTGAGTGTCGCAAATAAGAACAATATTTATTACTAAAAGTGAAATTTTACAAGACGGCGATGTTAGTACTGATTTTATCCACGTGCCAAAAGGTAAGTGTCGCAACTACAAAACAATACGTCATAATACTAAAAGTGACATTTTACAAGACGGCGATGTTAGTTCTGATTTTGTCCACGTGCCAAAAGATCCTTGTTTGACTGTACCTAAGATTTACTAAATGCTAGATTGATTGTAAGCATTGTTTTGCAAACACCTGTTCAAGTTTTAATTTCATATTCTTATCATTTAGTTTTATATATTTTCATACTCCTGCAAACGCAGGAGTACTTATGATATTTGGCACAGTTAAAGCTTATGTGGAGGAAGGTGTGCATAATATATTAAAAATATGATATATAATTATGCTAATATTTAAAAAATAATGAAATAAGTAGGTATATACCTACAATTAGTAATAAAAATAACAACAATACAATACCTGTAGGTACCTACCCCAGTAACACTGCAGTAAAGGCTCCCACCAAAGCTCCCACAGATGAGAGGCCGATCGTTTCAGTTAGAACTGAATGGATTCGAGCACACACACGGAAAAAATCGCATCCAACCCAATTTACGTCAGTTCGGCCTGAACTGATTCGGGCCCACACACGGAAAAATCGCATCAGTCCATTCTGGTTTGCCGCGCGCTACGGTCGTGTTTATCAATTTTGTATTTAAACACCGCGAAAACTCATACAACACTTGTACACGTCAAACGATACACGCCCGCTCGGCCGCGGCTCAGGCAAGAACTGAAGCGATTTGTCCACACACGGTCCGGACAGGCCGCGCGTTCAGGCCGCCAGGTCAGGCCAGAATTAATGTTGCCAACTTAGTTATTTTACAAAATTTTACTAAATTGAGTATTTTTTTCGCTCCTTAGTAGAAATTTAGTTATTAGTAGTGTTTTAGTAGGATTAAGAGCCAGAGAGTAATCATATGCAAAATCATAGACGTATATTATAGACGAGGCATGTTGAGGCAAAAAGTGTCTCCAGTAAAATGGCCCCAATTTTTAAATTTTTGGGGCCATTTTGAAATTCGAAGTATGGTGAAAACAAGATGGATGACATTTAAGTTATGGTGAAAACCAAGATGGCGTAACTTTTTCTAGTATGAATTTTTTTTCTGCTTAATGAACGTGATAGCCTATCTTGAGTTGAAATCTTTGTGCAAAATGGTCTAGGTTAAGCACAAAAAAAAATACATCTTATCATAAAAATACATTCGTCCGTAATTTTCTTAAAACTACCCGTTTAATTACTATATACGTAATATTTGCTAGTATATTTTAATATAATGGTAAAATTTATAGTAAAATTCAATGAATGAAAAAAATTAAATATAACAAAACCTAAAATGCAATAGTTTTTGGGGGGCTTCAGGAATTCCTAAGTAGGTACCTAGTTTCTTTCGTACTTTTTAGTACGTTTTTTAGTACTTTTTAGTAGAATTCAATACGAGTTTAGTAGTTTCACAAAAACAGAGCTGGCGACACTGGAACGAATCGCTTCAGTCCGTACGGCCGATCCACAGTGTTCTACATAGATTATACAGATATATATTAGTAGTGTTCTATTTCACTCAAAAAATTTCCCTATGCTGTTTATCGCATACATCAATGAAGAAATACATTTTAAATGCAAGAGAAAAGCACCCGCGTGTCTATTTCAAATACTTTTTTTTATAAAAAATAATTTATGTTTCGTCGAGGTCACGATTCGTGAAAATTGTGGTGAAAAAAAAGACTTAATAAATTCGCACTTTTGAGTTTTTTGGAAGAAAAAAAATAAAAACAAAAATCTGCATAAAAATTAATAACTGTAGCCAGAAGTGATCTTCAAAAAATAAAATATGGAAAATATGCGCCTAAAGGTCCTTCATCAAACCATATTGATCAAAAAAATATATATTGATCAGACACGCTTACAGAATTTATTTAATCTTTTTTTTACGTCGAGGTCACGAAACATAAATTATTTTTTATAAAAAAGTATTTGAAATAGACACGTGGGTGTTTTACTCTTGCATTTAAAATGCATTTCTTCATCGATTTATGCGATAAACAGCATAGGGAAATTTTTTGATTGAAATTAGATATGAGCGCCGATGGGTGGTAGGTCGGCGGCGGCGCGCCGACTATTTAGGGTCGGCGGCGGCGGCGTCGGCGGCGTGACCTTGAAAGGGCTGAAGTTTGTACTTGGTAGTAAAAAAGTGTAGTTCATTCATAGCTGTAAAAATACTTTTATTTATTGGGTTACATACCTACAATTACAATGCAATACAATTTATAACACTTTTTGTAGTGATGAAAAAGACAACGTAATAACACAATTTCAAAGTAGGAACTACTTTGGAAATAGCAGTTAACTGTGATTTAATTCCAAAGAGTATAAATCACTGTAATCTTTTCTATTTACGTTTTATAAACGCCCAAATTTTCAAGAACTGACGTCGAAGCCATTTATATAACTCACTGCATATACTCTCTAGTGAACAACCAATAATAGCGGAGATCTCAGCCTGAAACACGGTACAAAATCTCCCAAACAAGCATATCCGCCTGTTGGTAGCACGCACCCATAGTAGTCCGTAGTCTAGCGCCATCCCGGTTGTTTTTCTGAGATCTGTCCGTGAATCAAATTATGTCCTTAAGGTGAACATTAATTGGGACCCAGTCCTCCCTAGAAGTTATGAAAACTAGGTATAGCTCCTAAAGGCTATGCACCTTGATCATGGCGTCAGATGGCATGGCCATGACAGGTCGTTCAAGAAGATGATGCAGTTGTCCAATTAGGGTGAAGGCCCATTTCATCCTACCTGCCGTCATGGCCCTGACAACAACCTTCTTAGCCTCCATAATATGAACAGGCAAAGGAAGTGGAGTCAGATGAATCAGGGCTTCAAGTGAAGTGGTGGGTACCGAAGAGAGCGCACCTATGAATATCAGACAGGCCAGCCTTTGTACACTATTTAATGTTTTGATGCAGCTGACTTGTACAGCTTTTTTTCTGTGTAGTGTGGCATACCACACTACGCATATGTGACAATCACCTCAATCAGGCTATGTATACCCAAGCATAGCATTGCCTTCGACTGAAGGCCTCATTAAGAGCTGACAAGTCTTGGGCAGACCACAGAGCACATCTAGCCTTTTTCATAATGTCCTCGATGCGCTTATTCCAAGTAAGTCCCTAGTCCTAGTCCATAATATCTAGGAACACACCAAGATATTTGACCCCGCTTGCAAACGTGGTGGTTTTCCCGAAGTGTTGGGGGTTTTAGAGGTCGTGGGTTCGATTCCCGCATTGGAACAACACAAAATGTTGTTTCCAAGTTTGGTTAGGACAATGCAGGCTGATCACCTGATTTTCTGACAAGAAAGATGATCCATGCGTCGGATGAGCATGTAAAAAGTCGGACCTGCGCCTGATCTCTCGATAGTCGTGTTGGTTATCCGTCCCACTGGATTATGAGAGTAAAGGAAAGAGAGTGCTCTTGTGTACTGCGCACATACTAGGGAACTGTAACTGCTGCCCTGATTTCAATGGAACCAGCCACTATCACCGAAATCGGTATAGGGAGCTATTATTATTATTAGGATCCTTGAGCATAGATCCTTCTATTGTTCAGTTCTTTTAGCAGCCCATTCACTACCAGGGACCACTCCAGTGGCGACAGTACTCCACCTCTCCCTGTGGGCATCCTTGGGTCAACCTGCTTCTGAGCGTCAAGCCCATGATAGTTGATGACGCTTTGTTGTTTAGCGTAGTTTTGATCCACTCTATGATAATTCTTGAAGCCAGGCTATCAGGGTAATCTATCAGGGATCAGGTTGAGTTTTTGCTGAACGCGCCTTCAATATTTAGGAAGGCGCTTAGCGCAAACTTCTTATCCTCAATGGCTTTATAAATACGATCTACTATTTCGATTTACTAGCTCCATCAATTCAGTAGATCTGCCTTTCTAGTAAGCATGTTGTCTTTTATGCAGAACTCTTTCGGTGATATAGGTGTCACGCTTTAAACGAGGAGAACATCCACTTAGGATGTTCTCCTCGTTTAAAGCGTGAAAGAAGTAAGGCTTATTTGCTCATAGTCACTGACTGAAATTATACATTATGACTATCCCTTTCACGCACTCGGCGCGCCGGTGTATTTCCGCGGCGGCGGCGGCGCGGCAAAATCGGCGGCGGCGGCGGCGCGCCGGCGCGGCGCTCATATCTAATTGAAATAGAACACTGCGATCGCATCGATCTCGAAATTGCACACAGACGATAAGTACGATTTTGCATCCGTTCAGGCCGAACTGAAGGTAATACGTAGTATAGCTTTACATTCTCTTTGCTGAAGGCAGACCGGGCCCTTTTCATGACGATGCGTTCGCGTTCGAAAGCGTTCGAATTTCGATAGAATTTTGTTACTCCTTTTACATTTTTTTTCTATATCTGAGGCAAAAGAATACTCATAAAAAGCTAATTTCGACCAGAAGGCAACCACAAGGCGACAAGACAAGGCGAAGCGTGAAATCAGCAGAATGGTAAGCGGAAGCCTCGCAGTTCTGGAAGGCTGGTTCTCCTTCATGTGGAAGCCCTATCCTATATTATAGGTAATGATTTGGATTAGGGTTTTCAAAAAGTGACTGGTAAGTGCAGCCGATAGGAATGGAGTTATAGGAACCACAACGCCACTGCAAGGCGATCTCTCTGAAACAAACACTTTGCGTACCTACAGTGTGTGCGAAGGAAGGAGTATGAAATCTGGCACAGTATAGTTTATGTAGAGGAAAGTGTGCATATTTAAATAATTTTTAGAAATACATAATTATTAAGATGAGTAAATGACCAATACCCTTGTGAGATAGTACCTACTACTTAGGCCTTTTCATCCGGTAGGTAGGTATTGGATGATTTATACAGTATTCTTCGAGCTAAATAACCACTCTTGAAATACTGTCGTGCCTGGGACAATTTTTAAATGTCGTATGGTTGCCCAAGCAGTAAGCACATACGGCATTCTCACAACACAGTCAGCCTAGTCCAAAGGAATGACTGGTCAATACGTCTGAGGCCAACTATGTGCTGGTTAAGAGATAGTACTAGTAACTAGATAATAGATTGTACCTATTATATTATTACAGAGGGGTACTCATATTGCAAATCTGGCAGATAGGCTAGATTCTGGCGAGTAGGCAGAATCTGCAGCATATGCAAGCAGTTTACTGTCAGAAAATTAGAGAAATTCCGATGACAAGAGTAACAAGATACAATATTTTAATTTCTTAGTACCTAATTATGGGTTTTAAAGATCGGGAACGCACATGTAACTCTTTTGGTGTTGCATGTTTAAACGAATTCCGTCTTAAACATCAGGCGAAATATTATTATGTGCGCACGCTTCACAGTCTATTCCTTATAGAAAGACCAAGTTAACGTAGTGTAAATAACACTAAAGCTATCCATGAAAAAGCTCCCAAAATGTGAGCTCACGAACAAAATCGATTGGTATTTGTGCGGCTTCCAATAGGGCTTCGTCGCTTCAGAGCCAAATTAAAACTTTGCGAGCTTTTCAAACGAACTTTCCTTTCAAAGCTTGTGCATACTATGGTTTATTGTGACTTTTGCTATGTAATTATTATCTAGATAATACTAATAATAATAATAATTAGGTATTTTTTATTATGTTAGTAGTTTAGTACGGCATGTATTTATACTTGCGACAAAACAATTAAATTTTGGATGTGAAAATACCGAATATTGCATACGAAATTACGAAGTTGGCGAAAGAATGTAAGGAACAAAATATTTATTATATGTTATTATCATGCAATTTGCAAAGTACCTAGGTATATTTTTATAGTTTTATCTCCTAATAAAACATGGAGTATTAATATTTAATATACCAAAAATGTATAATTTCACGGTGTTTAAACTCTTAGAAGCATCCGTTTTTGGATTATCCAACATCAAAATGGTAATTATTATCAGATAATACTTTGCTTAGTGGAAATTAAAATAAAAAAATAAAGAGACATGGCCGCAATCTGTCATGGCACGCGCCCAGCACGCGCCGTCCCCCTTTCCCGCCAAAATGAAATCGAACGTGGATTTGTGAATCCTCAATAAAATATTGAATTACACACATTATCTTTTATTTACATTTCCGATTGAGCTGTATCGTTTTACAGTGGTAAAATGTTATTGTTTTTCATGTGAAATTGATAGATTTCGATCTATTTTTGCAGCGTGCTGGTAGACACTAGACCGATTTACATTTATTTTTCTTTGTAATTGATTGCCGAACTACTTACTGGCTGTATGATTTAATTTTCTATGTAAATTAGAACAATATATTTTTTTAAATTTTCGATTATTATGCATTTTATGTGAAGCCCTATTCTTCAGTTAGATTTGCAGACTGGGCGGTGGTAAGTATTCTTTATTAAAAGTTGACAATTTACAATTACAATGCGGCGACGGCCGACGATACGCTTTTGTAATTGAATTGCATTGTCACGCGATTTACATATTCGTGCAAAATTTCAGTTCAATCGGAAACCGGAAAGTGGGTCTAACTTGCAAGATTCCATTACAGACAACGGGACAGGTGATAAAAATGTCTCTGAATGCCTCAGGAGCATAGCTGGGCATTAACTCGTTAATCCGTTAATCGTTAATTAACGAAGTTAACATTTTGATTAACGGATTAACTTTTAAGTTAACTTTTAAAAATGTTAACGGATACGTTAACTTCCGTTAATACGAACAGAAGTCCGTTAATCGTTAATCCAATGCCTACTATTTACCGTACGGCACCGCGGCGCGGGCGCGCGGCGCGAAAAACAGGTTCAGACGGGCGGCGCGTGGCAGCGAGTGAAACAAAAAAAACTAGATAATATATTTTGCCGGCGCGTTCGAGTGAGAGAACTGCGAAGAGATTTATTTCGTTTGATCATTTCATTATTTAGCGTCGGTGCTTAGTGACGAGTGTTATGTTTGTTGTTATTATCTAGACACGCGGTAGCGTGTCAAGCCTAGTTCAAGTAACAGAACTGGCGAGCAGCACGATGTATAATATTACACAAACCATATGGAACCACTTTTGACCCCCTCATAACTCAATAACTATTCCACATAAACGTGTCAAATTTGGCTCATATATTGAGACTTGCGAGATACATATAATAATAATAAATAAATAAAATAAAATCCATTTATTTTCAGACAACATAGTCCATAAATAATAATAAATAATATAAGAATTAAAGCTGTACTTAAACCAAAACTTATTAAAATAGTTAGCACGCTCCCTATCTCGCTACCCTAACATGTAACTCAGTGAGTCTGCGAAGGAGAGCAGTGTCAGTTCTGTCTCCTATCATTCTCAGGACACTATTCCGGCTCCCCCGCACTCGGTGTACTATCGACGCTACTTTTTTACGCATTACCGCGTAAAAGTCGTCTACTTTTGCATCAGCAAACATCCCGGATGCACTAGGGAGACGGAAGAGAGACCTGAAAATGTTATTATAGAGAACACGCAAGGCGCCATAGGTGCGCTATGTAAAGTTGGCCCACAAGCCACCAGTATAAAACGGCTGACAAAATGCTTTGAAAAGCGTAATTTTGACAGGCGCCGTACACCTTGCAAACCTGTGCGCCAACATATTACCACGAACCGATAGCGCCCTGCTTCCCTCTCTATATCCTCTTCGTCACTTAGACAGTCTGTCACCATATGGCCTAGATATTTAAACTTTGTAACACGACTTAGGGGTATTCCGTTAAGTAAAAGTGGTGAAAAAGAAAAATCCTGAAAATTGAAAATATTACTTTTACATTTAAATATCATGTACTCACTTTTACTAACATTGTATTCCAAGCCGTGTTCAATAGCATAGTCTTCACAAATTTTTAATAGTTTTCTAAGGCCGCTAATTGAGGGACTCAGCAGTACCATATCGTCAGCATAGCTTAAATTATTAACACATACATTATCAATATGGCACCCAATATGAGTATTGCTGAGTTCCTCAATTAATTGGTTAACATAAATATAAAATAGACGAGGAGAAGTCCTCCCCCCTTGCCTAACGCCGCACTCTAAGGAGTAATCGTCAGAATAGACATTACCCCACCTTACACAGTTCTGTTGATTACTATACCAGTATGTTAGCATCTCTACCAGTTCATCTGGGACACCTAGATTTCTTAGCTTTGTCCAAAGCTTATTATACGAGACTCTATCAAAAGCCTTGGACAAATCTAAGAAACAACATATGTGCTCCAAATTTCATAAACACATCTCAAACGGTTATTTAGATATTAACGTCCAAAAATCGACATTTTTATCACTGCAGTTAGTGATAAAAATGACCATTTTTTGACGTCCAAAAATCGACATTTTTATCACTGACTGACCTATAGATCAAAACTCTAACCCAATTCCAGATGACCTAGAATGTTCAAATTTGGCATGCAGATAGGTAATTTGGTGAATACACAGGAATAAATCATAAACTGGTAAATTTTTATAATTTCATTATAATTTTTCACTTAATTGGTTATATCAGGAACACTTAACTTTGGTTTTAATTTTGTTATAAATAAGTACCTACTAATAATGTATGTACAAAAAGTAATGATATTCTATTAAAAACATAAATGTTTAATGAGAGCCAAGTTCAATAATATGATATAATATGCCTTGGTTGTTGACTCCAACGACAAAAGAAGTGAGATCTAAATGGGTGCTAAGTTCAATGGCCAGTCCTGAAATTTATTTATAACAATATAAAATATAATTTCTTCTTATAAATTAGGAAACTATATTGTAGGCTAAGGTCTGACTTGGCCAGTTTTCATATACGAATTATATTATAGCCTTCGGAAGTTCTTAACCTATTACTTGTCGTTTCTTATTTTCTTATTCCGAGGCTTGCTGGTAGAAACTAGCCATTGAACACAATAATTCGTATATGAGAATTAAGAACTAGCCAAGTCAGACCTTAGGCTACAATATATTACCTAAGTTATGAGAAGAAATGATATTTTATGTTGTTATAAACAAATTTCAGAACTGACCATTACACTTGGCACCCATTTAGATATCACTTCTTTTGTCGTTGGAGTGAACAACCAAGGCATATTATATCATATTATTGAACTTGGCTCTCATTTCACATTTATGTTTTTGATAGGATAAATTACTGTCAGTGATCATTTGCGTGTTAATAAAGAAGAGTAGTGTAATATTTTAGTTACATAGAAAAAGTGTACTGTGCAGTGTAGTAATTAAAACTATATAGATTCCAGCGGTCCTGATGAGAATCCATGGCCACATTTGACTATAGCATGTTAATGTTCATGAACGGGAATGTTATGTGAAAGGGAATGAGACCTTATGTCTGACAATTAAATTTCACATTTGAATTATATAAGTATTTTGTTTTGTTCTTAACCTGTTAACTTCCAGAACCTAAACCAACAGGTTTTTTAAGTTCACTCACTAACACAACGATATAAAAATGCAATTTTACACATATTAACGGATTAACGATTAACGTTAACTTGCGTTAATTCTTCCGAAATGTAACGCTTTAACGATTAACGAAGCTAACTTTTTTTGTAGCGGATTAACGATTAACGAAGTTAACTATTTGATTAACGGTGCCCAGCTATGCTCAGGAGTCAGGAGTTATATACACTACACTGCATAGTTTCGGGTTGAAAACCCACAAGACTGTCACTACTTGGTCATAACTCGTAACCATATGTGATAGGGAGGAAAGGATATTTGAACTCGAGTTGTATACCATGTCATGCACACACTTGCCCATAATACCTACAAATAACACCTGTGTAGGTGTCTGGTTTTAATAGCACCGTTTGGTGTAGTCGAAATTTCTAAATAAGTTACATCCCAATTTTTACAGATCAGTAAACCAAATCATGAACAAAGCTGTTGGCTAAACACACGCCATAGACAATAATGTTGACAGTTCTACTTTTTAATCTCCCCCCTTACACCTACATACCTGTTATATTGTAGCGTACAGCCCGAGGGCAAATACAGGTGTTCACTATATTTGTACTGCATTATTCGGTTGGCTGGATCTTATTAGGGTTACTTGAGGTTTGGACACGCGTTAATGTGTTTATTTTTACTGATATGATCTTAAATTTTCATAATGTACTTCGTGGGAACTAGGATCTTTGATTTACATAATAGGTATTAGCATGTATTAGGTATGTAAAGACAATTTTAGATATTAGACCAGGTCAAAAAACCGACCATTTTTTAAAAAACTTGCAATGTAATCTTCCTAATCATAAAAAGAGAAGCCTGTGAACACGGGAGCTCTTATTATAATATTTAAAGATCGCTCATTGTGAATTTCTATTTTACACTTAAATAACATGGAAAAAAATAATTTTGGAATTTTATAGCTCATTTTTGAATGAGCATATCAGGATGAGCGATACATAATTATATAAAAAATTATTGTCATACTCAAAGTAACAATCATTTCATGATTTCATGTAGGGTGACTCATGTAGGGTGACTCATGATTATGGGTGACTCTCCGCAAAACGCAAACTCGCCCATATAAAAAAAAATCGTAATCTCGAAAACGGCTGGAAGTATATAAAATACATGAAAGGAGATGTTTTAGAAATGTATGAGGCGTGGGCCAGCACTATGTACACCATATGTGTAGCTATATGGTTACCGTTTCCCATTCTTTATTTTATTTTATTTCACTTCGTTTCAATGTACATTTAAATTAACTTCGACAAGGAGAGCAACACAACATAAAACAAAACATGGCGGATCAGATCATAATTAACGAAAGAATGTCTTTTGACAATGACATGATTTTTGGCAAAAAAAAACGTATGACGTTCAAGAAGACGTCTCTTCCTAAAATTGACAATTAAGTCAAAAGTCATGTTAAAGCAACTGCCATGGCCGATCTAAAAATAGGATTATCGCATTAAAAACTTTTCTAATAATCATTTATGTACGCATTTTCCCTTCTTCAATTTTTTTTTGTATTTTTATGAAATTCCCATATTTTTTTGCAATTTACCTATGTGGTGTACATACAGCTGGCGCAAAATCAAACATCTCCTTTAGTAAGTAGGTATACTCATTTACGTCACATGTCACAACATTTTATTTCCAGCCAGTTATTTCGTTTGATATCTTTTTACGCCTTTTATAAATTTAAGCTTTTTAAATGACGTCACAACATTTTACTTCCAGCCAGGTTCGTGTGAGCGGCTCATCCGGGTCCGGTTACGGACACCCGACACTTCCGTTTCCGAGGGACTTTCCGCCAACCGGTCGATAGGTTTTTTTTCAATGTTAGAGCGATTAAATAAAGAGAGGTACTGAGACAGATTACCACAAAATTATGTTCGACTAGCGGCTAAAATTTGTTTATAATAAATTATAACACAATATCCTGTACAATTTGCAAGAAAATAAAAAATAACGACTCCGTGCTAATTAAAAAAAAAACCGGCTAAGTGTGAGTCGGACACATGCACGTAGGATTCCGTACCATTATAGGTACTAATATTTTACATGCTTACTTATTATTTCGTTATTTTTGTACGCAGTTTTTCAAGTAAGTAAGCATTTTACAAGTTAAGTATCTATAACTTCTGAACTAACAAAGTTATATAAGCCGTTATAGTATTTCTTCAAGTCATTATAATATGGACTATCATCATGATTTTTTTTAGATTTTTCGAACCAGCTAAATAGCTTTTAGATTTTTTGTGATTTTATTTTAGCACTTTGTCTGCGTAGTAAATACACATATCCATGCAAAGTTTCATCTTTCAAGAACTAACCGTTTTTGAGGTAAGCGGTGGACGGACGAGAACGGACAGACGGACGGAAGGACATGATGAAACTATAAGGGTTCCGATACGTGAAGTGTGAACTCCGGAACGCCAAAAATTGAGGTGGAATTGTAAATAGTAGGTACACATGCTATTTAGGTACTACCTAATCCTACTAATATTAGTTTAATATTAGTTATTTAGGTACTACCTAATCCTACTAATATTATAAATGTGAAAGTTTGTGAGGATGTATGGATGGATGTTTGTTACTCCTTCACGCAAAAACTACTGAACGGATTTTGATGAAATTTGGTACGGTTTAGGCTCTGGATTAAAACATAGGCTACTTTTTATCCCGAAAAAATACACTGTTCCCGAGGGAAACTGTATTTACGCGGGCGGAGCCGCGGGCAACAGCTAGTACCTACATATTTTTAAAAGCCGTGTACATTTCTACATGGACTAATAAAATTACTAGTACTTTTATTAGTCTATGATTTCTATAACATTTTGCACACCTTACTGCTCATAATATTATACAATATCTGCCTCATGACCAGTTACACATATGACGGCGTTTTCTCACAGTGCCCATTTTTTTCAGTTTCCTCTACGTGTGCGGTAGGACCACCATCAGGTGGCATCGCTGCTCATTGAACCGAGTGGGCGCGAGGCATGCCCAGTGGAATAATTCACACGAAGTTCGCGGTTAATGAATTTTAAACTATATGGCAATTAATGGAGAGCTCATATTTGATATTATCGCAAATATGCATAGAGATAATGTTTTCCAAGATATGTAAAGGCAAAACTCTAAAAAATAAATGATATGCCTTATGCCTATCAAATATCTTATCATTTAGAATACTTATACCTTTGTCTTTGGCATAATATAATGTGGTTAACTCCCCACGCCGATTTCGGTGATGGTGGCCGGTTTCATTGAAACCAGGCCAGTTACGCAGGAGTACTTTTATATTGCCCAAGTATGTGCGCAGTACACAAGAGGACTCTCTCTCTTCCTTTACTGAGAGTAATCCAGTGGGATGGATAACTGACACGACTGACGAGAGATCAGGCACAGGTCCGGCTTTTTACATGCCCACCCGACGCATGGATCATCTCTCTTGTCAGACAATCAGGTGATCAGCCTGCATTGTCCTTACCAAACTTGGAAACAACATTTTTTATTGTTGTTTTATTCTCGCATTGGAACAACAAAAAGCTTGGTTAGGACAGTGCAGGCTGATTACCTGATTGTCTGACAAGGAAGATGATCCATGCGTCGGATAGGCATGTAAAAAGTCGGTCTTGCGACTGATCTCTCGCCAGTCGTGTCGGTTATCCGTCCCACTGGATTACGAGAGTAAAGGAAGAGAGAGTGCTCTTGTGTACTGCGCACACACTTGGGCACTATAAAATAACTGCTGCGTAGCAGGCCTGGTTTCAACTGGTCACCAGTCACCGAAATCGGTGTGGGGAGCTATTATAATTAATATGTAGTATAGCAAGTTAAAGTTAGTATGAAAAGAATCCTAGAATATTGAAATCTGGGGGCACGGCAGTGCCCCCGCCAAGTCGAGCGCGAAGCAAACACTGCCGTACCATTATTTACTGGAACCATTTCGCCGCATTTTCAGGCCCCTATTTGAGAACCTCTGGATAAGACCAGAACGCAGAAATTTTCGTCATCCAGTAAAGTATAATCACATACTTAAAATCCAAAATTTTAAGTCTGTAGGTCATTTAGTTCCGAAGTTAAACGAAAGCAAAGTTTCGCATTTATGACACTCACCCAGTCACTCACTCATGATCATCAGAATAGAACTAGTACTTCCCATAAACTCAGAGAGCTGAAATTTGGTACAGAGGTAGGGTTTAATGGCCACATAAAGGAAAAACTATAAAAACTAGGATAATCGAAGATCTGGAGTACCTGGTGACCCTTATTAGAAAACACAAGAGCCCAACCAAACTATTAGAGATCGACATACTGCCTTTACAAAAAATATTCAACTTGGTGGGTCACTTCATTTGATGTCAAAAATCTAAGGTCTGAAGTATCTGATGAAGAACCCTCAGCTGGTCTCAGCTGATTAGAGATATGGTAATGCCCCCTTCTACTATTGGTACATAAAAAAATCGACTGTCATTGCAAAAATCCAGTGAAGTGGGACACATCTTCTAATTTAATCTAGCCCGTAGCGTCCCACTGCTGGGCGAATGCCTCCCCTTCTGCTTTTTATACGCATATAAATAAAATTAAAGGAAAAGTCTGGATAAGACTAGACTGGCTTTTATACTTATACTGACAAGTTTACAAGAAGAAATAGTCGAACAATTAACTTTATTCTACTCGAACATTACACAAATTAAATAAACAAATTACACTAAAATCTAGTAAAATAAATCAATATTCCTACGTTGCTACAAAAAGAAGTGAAATCCCACCAAAAACATTCTGTAAAAAACTAGCCAAGTCTCGATGGAGCTGCTTGTTTATCTCTAAAAAGTAATGAAATCTAGACAAAGTCGTGCCAAGTCTAAGGATCCTTACTGCGATTTATTTATTATTATAGCTAATGTTGTGTGACTTGGCCGTTGAAGAGTACACAAGGGTACAAAAGGGGCTACCAATACCAGTATGGGCTATTATCTCGCTTAACAAACATAGGTAGTTACAACAGAATCTGATATAACATTACGTGTAAACAAAATTGACTTGTAACGTACCTATAAAGAATTTTCAACGGCCAAGTCACACAACATTAACTATAATAATAAAGAAATCGCAGTAAGGATCCTTAGACTTGGCACGACTTTGTCTAGATTTCATTACTTTTTAGAGATAAACAAGCAGCTCCATCGAGACTTGGCTAGTTTTTTACAGAATGTTTTTGGTGGGATATAATATATATGTCACGGTAAAATGGTAAAAACCGTTAGATTGTAATATAACTAGTGAAATTGTAAAATGTTGATGGACTTCGGACGCGAATATTCTGCCTATAATTTAACACATTATTTTTTGTTAGATTATGAATAGGTATATAGATAGTAAAGAATATTTCGACATATTTTTACAATCTCGTTGGTTATTTAACAGTCCAACGGTTTTTACAATTTTACGGTGACAATAAATTGACATATACATTAATAAAATAATACAAGAAACATAAAATTAACAACAAATAATAATGTTTAGTTAATCTATGTGTTAAAGTATTATATCAATGTTTACAGAATTTTTGCAACTAAGTAAACCTACTGCAACTGCCCTGTTCTTTTTATGGAATTTTTCAATGCAAGCAAAAACTATGAGTTTTTTGATGACAGTTGACTGTCTTCGTACGAGAACTAAAAACAGCAGGCACTTAACACATTGTCCGTTTTTTCACAATCTGTAATTCTAAAACGGTATTCTATTAGACTTTAGAGCATCCAACCAAAGTATTCTGTGATTTATCAAATTAAATCAAATCAACATATTCTTTATTGTGCACAAAACAAATAACAATGATAAAATACATACAATGCGATTCAAATGAGAATAGAATGGTGTAGGCGCCATATTGTTTCGAATTTAGATAGTTATGATAGTTAAATTTATGTTTAGATAATTTATTACTATTTAATGTTAATTCGACGCAAGACTATTAATATTTATATGAACTTAAGTTTTTCTGCAAATCGCACTTTTCAAGTGATATTTGACAGAAAAAGGTCATTGACGTTCCTATTCTCATTTGAAACGCATTATAAACAAAAATATTACAAAAATCAGACATGCACACAAAGGCAGCCTTATTACTATAGTAGTAATTTCTATGATTAATTACATGGAACTTGAAAGATTATTCTAGAATAGAACACGATTTTTTTAATAGAACCGGCAAACGAGCAAACGGATCGCCTAATGGTAAGTCACCTCTTTTTGTCACACACAACTAAGTACAAGAGCGCCGGCGTTGTGACTTGTGGTATTGCGGGCACTCTGAAACCCCCTGGTAAAATGTGAATAGGGGATCAGACTACATCTGAAATATTTAGTTTCATTAATATATTCAGAAATATTGAGGCAGTACTACTTGGTAAATGTAAAAAAACAAAAATATTTTATGTGTAGTTTACTAATTACTTAAATACATTTAAAAAGTACCAAATAAAAAAATCGAAATTGGTAAAGAAAACCAATATCATTAGTTTACTTACATAATATGATACATCTGGGGGCACGGCAGTGCACCCGCCAAGTCGAGCGCGAAGCAAACACTGCCGTACCATCCTTTACTGGAACCATTTCGCCGCATTTTCAGGCCCCTATTTGAGAACCTCTGGATAAGACCAGAACGCAGAAATTTTCGTCATCCAGTAAGCTATAATCACATACTTAAAATCCAAAATTTCAAGTCTGTAGGTCATTTAGTTCCGAAGTTAAGCGAAAGCAAAGTTTCGCATTTACGACACTCACTCACTCACTCACTCACTCATGATCATCAAAATAGAACTAGTACTTCCCATAAACTCAGAGAGCTGAAATTTGGTACAGAGTTAGGGTTTAATGGCCACATAAAGGGAAAACTATAAAAACTAGGATAATCGATCTGGGGGCACGGCAGTGCCCCCGCCAAGTCAAGCGCGAAGCAAACACTGCCGTACCATTATTTACGGGAACCATTTCGCCGCATTTTCAGGCCTCTATTTGAGAACCTCTGGATAAGACCAGAACGTCGATCTGGTGGCACGGCAGTGCCCCTGCCAAGTCGAGCGCGAAGCAAACACTGCCGTACCATTATTTACTGGAACCATTTCGCCGCATTTTCAGGCCCTTATTTGAGAACCTCTGGATAAGACCAGAACACAGAAATTTTCGTCATCCAGTAAAGTATAATCACATACTTAAAATCCAAAATTTTAAGTCTGTAGGTCATTTAGTTCCGAAGTTAAACGAAAGCAAAGTTTCGCATTTATGACACTCACCCACTCATGATCATCAGAATAGAACTAGTACTTCCCATAAACTCAGAGAGCTGAAATTTGGTATAGAGGTAGGGTTTAATGGCCACATAAAGGGAAAACTATAAAAACTAGGATAATCGAAGATCTGGAGTACCTGGTGACCCTGATTAGAAAACACAAGAGCCCAACCAAACTATTAGAGATCGACATACTGCCTTTACAAAAAATATTCAACTTGGTGGGCCACTTCATTTGATGTCAAAAATCGAAGCTCTGAAGTATCTGATGAAGAACCCTCAGCTGGTCTCAGCTGATTAGAGATATGGTAATGCCCCCTTCTACTATTGGTACATAAAAAAATCGACTGTCATTGCAAAAATCCAGTGAAGTGGGACACATCTTCTAATTTAATCTAGCCCGTAGCGTCCCACTGCTGGGCGAATGCCTCCCCTTCTGCTTTTAATACGCATATAAATAAAATTAAAGGAAAACTCTGGATAAGACTGGACTGGCTTTTATACTTATACTTACAAGTTTACAAGAAGAAATAGTCGAACAATTAACTTTATTCTACTCGAACATTACACAAATTAAATAAACAAATTACACTAAAATCTAGTAAAATAAATCAATATTCCTACGTTTCTACAAAAAGAAGTGAAATCCCACCAAAAACATTATGTAAAAAACTAGCCAAGTCTCGATGGAGCTGCTTGCTTATCTCTAAAAAGTAATGAAATCTAGACAAAGTCGTGCCAAGTCTAAGGATCCTTACTGCGATTTATTTATTATTATAGTTAATGTTGTGTAACTTGGCCGTTGAAGAGTACACAAGGGTACAAAAGGGGCTCCATGACACCATTGCTCCAATACATGTGCCATGCCACAATCAACACCATCCTAAAATAAGTTGCTCCAATACATGTGTTATACAATCAACAACATCCTAAAATAAGACACTAGCGTCCAATTACCAATACCAGTATGGGCTATTATCTCGCTTAACAAACATAGGTAGTTACAACAGAATCTGATATAACATTACGTGTAAACAAAATTGACTTGTAACGTATAAAGAATTTTCAACGGCCAAGTCACACAACATTAACTATAATAATAAATAAATCGCAGTAAGGATCCTTAGACTTGGCACGACTTTGTCTAGATTTCATTACTTTTTAGAGATAAGCAAGCAGCTCCATCGAGACTTGGCTAGTTTTTTACATAATGTTTTTGGTGGGATCGTATATACAAAATCATTCATTATGGTAAGTATGAACTTAAACGCACAAATATCGGAGATATTTGCAAATATATTCCTGCGGCAGTATACTTCATACCTACTTCATACACTTTAACCCAAGAGTGACGTTATTTGTAGGTCGACTTTAGTATGGAGCGTTTTTACGAGGCTTGCGAAATTTTGTATGTACAAATCGCTGTACCAAGGTTGTACCTTTGAAAATATTGACATTTGACATACGGTTTCTTCTGATATTTATGAGAACTATTCATATAATGCCAAAGATTTCAACTCAAGATAGGCTATCACGTACATTTAGCAAAAAAAAAATTCATACGAGAAAAAGTTACGCCATCTTGGTTTTCACCATACCTCAAATGTCAGTCATCTTGTTTTCACCATACTTCGAATTTCAAAATGGCCCCAAAAATTTAAAAATTGGGGCCATTTTACTGGAGACACTTTTTGCCTCAACATGCCTCGTCTATAATATACGTCTATGTATAATGCAATAAAAAAAATTCAGTCCGCTTGACTATTGTAAGGAGAAATTTTTATTTGATATTCTGTCGACATATTTTAATATCTCTAGCAATATTACAATCTAACGGTTTCTACAATTTTACGGTGACATATTATGTACATACATACAAGATACTACGCGCGAAAAACATTTATTAACCCTTCTTGACAGTCGGGTAAAAAACATGGCCGGCAAAATTGTTCGAAATTTAAAATTCTCACGTAAGTCAGCCCGCTCGCGCTCGCGTCAATGCACGCATCCTACCTGGGTGGTCCGCCTGACACCCGATCAGGTGATATCGTGAACTCGTGAGATATGCCCAATATCGAAACATGCTAATACCTACTATACTAGGGTTGCCAACCGTCCTGTGTGCTGAGTGCGCGCCGTGTAGAAGTTAACTACAATTTGTATGACATTTTGGAGGTACTTGTCGAGGCAGTTTAGGTAGAGAGTAAAACTCGATCTACAGTTGTGAAGTGAAATTCTTATTAGAAAAAGTCCTTTTCGGGGCTGCACCGTTGTCAAGATGAATGAAGATGTTTCCAGTCACGGATTAATACTCGGATATTCGTTTCATTCGTACGAACGTCGTGTTCTTTGTTTCAATTTCAATCGACAAACGACGTAAAAACGCTCTTATCAGAGCGATGTTCTTGTTTCAACGTATTACGAGCGTATGCTACAGCATCGAAACAACGCCCCTAGTGGCAAACAATGGTAACTAATTCGATACCATACAAATTGTAGTTAACTTCTTCACAGCGAGTAGTGATAAAAACTCGCACTCCGACTCAGATTGCCTAATATAGTTTTTCTTTTCGCATTTGATCGTGAGCGCGTTTGGCAAAAGTATTTTTTTTGTAAAAAATTCAGGTTGTAGTCAATCTAGTACAAATCCCTTATACACTACGTGCCATTACATATGGTCGGGTTATAGACAGACGTAATTTGTCACGTGTTCTGTCTTTTTTTTATACGTGTTGCGACTTCAAACCATACTAGGAATTTCTATATGATTTGTACAGTGCCACCTAGTTATCGCGTTTACAACTATAAGTTCAATCACATACAAATTCCTAGTAAACGCGCTCATGATCGAATGAAGAAAAACTCACACTTATTACTAGTCATGTCCTAGTTTTTACAGTGTCCTGGGGTGTCCTGGATAGTTTTATGGCAGCGTGGGAGAACTACTCAACTGTGGGAGAGCCACGCTTCGGTATGAATTGGCCGGCTCGACCGGATAAATACCACTACCCCACAGAAAACCGGCGTGAAATAACGCTTGCGTTGTGTTTCGCCGAGTGAGTAGTGAGGTTACCGGAGGCCCATGGGGGGGGGGGGTGATTTTAAGAACCAGGAACGCAAGTCGTAACACCAGAGTAGTTACTACTCCAACTCCTCCATTCCAAGTGTAACTCTACTAAGGCTGCGGCTGTATGATCTGGGATCCGGTAGTCTCGCAAAAATTCAGAGCACTGAAAATAGAGCTCTGAGTTAATATAAAAGTAAAATTAAAAATTTTAAAAACCCCCCGACACAAAAAATAAACTCTAAAAAATAATAAATAATATTTTAAACCTATTATAAATAAATTATAACATATAATATTATGTAAGTTGAAATAATTTTATTTTCCAATCGTCGCATCGTCGGGGGACCGCTAAAGTTAATAAAGTATTTTTACAACAACAGCTAATTAATTATTACGAATTACATTTAAGTAGGTATGAGCAAATTTTTTTCGGAGTAAATTCTTTTAGCGGTCCCCCGACGAGACGACGATTGGAAAATAAAATTATTTCAACTTACATAATATTATATGTTATAATTTATTTATAATAGGTTTAAAATATTATTTATTATTTTTTAGAGTTTATTTTTTGTGTCGGGGGGTTTTTAAAATTTTTAATTTTACTTTTATTTTATCCTTTTTAAAGTAGGTATAAATAATGATTACCTTACGATATACATACTTTCAACATCATTGAAGTAACATGGTATCAAATTTCGAATCGATAGGACATGTGGACGATAGTCAGATGTCCTATCGATCATCAACTAATAAAGATAAGATGATCTTCAAACGGCTAATCAGGCCATGGTTACCTTACCATGTTCTTTAAATATCGTTGAAGTAACACGGTAGCAAATTTCGAATCGATCGGACATAAGAAAGTTAGTCAGATCCCCTCATCAACTAGAAAAGAGTTGATCATCTTCAAACGGCTAATCAGGTCATGGTTACATTAGCATGTTCTTTGAATATCGTTGAAGTAACACAGTACCAAATTTTGAATCGATCGGACATTGGAAAGTTAGTCAGATCCCCTCATCAACTAGAAAAGAGCTGATCATCTTCAAACGGCTGATCTTCCCACCACCAATTTTCTCATCCAACGAAGCTACGAACACTGTCGATTAAGTCATCAATATTCTCTTTCAGTGCGCTTTCATTTGAGACCTTACTCGAGTATATTTGCACATTCGGATTTTCTTCCCCGCTTTCACCCCCCACAACTTTTAAACGGCTCAACCGATTTTCATCAAACATGTCTAAGAACACTCGCATGTAAGTCACCTTTGATACAAAAGAAACTAAACTGAAATCGCTTCATCCGTTCGGGAGCTATGATGCCACAGACAGACAGACAGACACACCCACAGACAGACACACCCACAGACAGACAGACAGACCGACAGACAGACAGACAGACAGACAGACAGACAGACAGACAGACAGACACGTCAAACTTATAACACCCCTCTTTTTGCGTCGGGGGTTAAAAATAGAATTGAAAATGGAAGTGTCGAGTGTCGAGCTGTCATATATGACATTGACATTTGCCTCTACACTTGTGTGATAGATTTTCAGCTCTATTAGTCCAGACTCCAGAGTTCTATTTTCAATGCTCTGACTATTCCCCAGTCTACCGGGTTCCGGACAATATAGTCTCAGCCTGACTTCAGGCTCAGCCGGACGCGGGTTCGAATCCCGCCGAAGGAACCACGAAGGAATAAAAAGTTTTCTGTGTTCCTGTGTCATGGACGTGTATTAAATATGTATACATATTTAATATAGTACCGGGTAGGTACCCGTAACACAAGTTCTTCGAGGACTTTCCACGGGACCAGATCGACGTGGTGCGAAGCATCCATAGATGTTATTATTATTATCCTATAGGTTTGACGTGGTGCGAAGCATCCATAGATGTTATTATTATTATCCTATAGGTATATGCGAAAGTTCGAAGTTCGAGGTTCGATTCCCGCATTGGAACAACAAAAAATTTGTTTCCAAGTTTGGTTAGGACAATGCAGGCTGATCACCTGATCGTCTGACAAGAAAGATGATCCATGCGTCGGATGGGCATGTAAAAACTGATCTCTCGTTAGTCGTGTGACGTGTCGGTTATTCGTCCTACTGGGTTACGAGAATAAAGGAAGAGAGAGAGTGCTCTCGTGTACTGCGCACACACTTGGGCACTATAAAATTACTACTGCGTAACTGGCCTGGTTTCAGTTAAACCGGCCACCGAGACTGAGATCGGTATGGGGGGAGTTATATGCGAAAGGATGGACAGATGTAGATTGTAGAGTCAAAAATGATTTAACTAACGGCTAAATACTGGAGCGCTAATCAAAATCAAGAGCCCTCCTATTCACAGGCTGTCGCTGTCTCTGTTAGCCGAAATGACAAGGACAGCATGTGACTTGAGCGCCACTTAATTTAACCAGCGTGTTAGTATTCAACTGTAAGCCACTTAATGTAGGTATTTTGGTTTGAGAAAAATACAACTATGTACGGTTCCTGCTGGAATTTTTTTTTCTTTCGACGTGTACTGACTACTGACGCGGATTACAAGTATAAAAAGCACGTGCTAAGTATCCGAAGAACTTGTGTTACAGGTAGCTACCAGAAAACGGGAAGTATATTTAATACTTATATACTATACATATATTTAAGATTTTTGTTATATTATACACATATTTAATACACATCCATGACCCAGGAACACAGAAAAAAATTCGAACCTGCGACCCCCGGCTTGAGCACCAAAACGCTGAACCACTGAGCCACAGAGGTTGTCTTATTTCGGGCGGCATAAGCCCATATTTAATAAGTATCAAGTCAAGAATAATTTAGTCGTAACGTCGATTCACGACACGACGTCAAAACTCCAACAGCAGACAATATGCTCCACTGCAGCCCATGAAACAAGTCAAAGAAACTGCAGATCCATGGTAATAACGTAGGATGGGGGGTTAAAAATCTTCATACTAGAAAAAAATATACGTTACGCCATCTTGAGATCAGAAGATTATGTGAACTTTTAGCGGACTGAGAAAACTGCGGAAGCAAAATACCTCGACTGCCCCAAACAACGCCGAAAGTAGAGCAGGCGCTCTAGTTAGATGCATTCGATAATTTCAACGTCGAACTTCGAAATCAAAATATGTGTATGGATTTTGATATCATCGTTTAAATGTGACATGTCGCTTGCGATGCAATACGTCAAAACCTATATATTTTGTTATCGAACTTCACCGTCGTAATTATACGAATGCATCTTGACTAGAGGCCCAAGTTTATTTGCTTCGACATACCTCGTCTGACGTCTATAGATGGAAAGAGCAATGTTGAGGATACCTCTGGTGGATAAAATTCATAACGATGTCATTTGCGAGAGAACTAAACTTCACCGACGTTGCTCAACGAATTATGTAGCACGCTGAAGTGGAAGTGAGCTAGCCATGTCTGCAGACAGACAGACGGTCTACGGAGCAGACAAGTATTAGAGTGTAGACCACGCTTAGGCAAACGTAGTGTAGGACGTCCTGCGGCACAATGGACCGACGATTTGGATTTTGGCAGTGGATGGACGAGGGCTGCCCAAGATCGGAATGGTTGGCGCTCATTGGGGGATGCCTACATTCAGCAGTGGATGGCGATTGGCTGATGACGTATGCCTTGTCTATAAAATATTAAAATACAGGTCTATGATCGTAGGTAATTGTGTTGTAATTTGTAAAGCTATCCATTTCATTCAACAGATATTACGCGGGGGGTCTTCTCAAGTGAATTGTTTAATTAATTCATAGAGGAATAGTGTCGGATCGCTAAACGATCCACCGCCACAAAAACAAAGGAGGCAGCCATGTTCGATACGACCGTCGATGATGATCATAGATCCAGCTTGTGTACCTAAAGCGTAAAACTTGCTAAATTTCTCGCTCGCTTATTAGTCATTCATTACACAAAAACATATTATGTGCCTCTAGTTACGTTAGTAGAGCTCCGTAGCCTGGTGGGTAGACCGTTTGGTTCGCACTCGAGAGAGTGCAGGTTCGAATCCCAGGTTGTGGCGTGTACTAATGAGACTTTTTCAGATCTCAAGTACATTATACGGACGCTCTAACGGTGAAGGAAAACATCGTGAGGAAACCCGCACATAGTTGGCCCCAGACGTATTGACTAGTTCATTCCTCTGGACTAGGCTGACTATGTTGTGAGAATGCCGTATGTGCTTGGGCAACCATACGATATTTAAAAACCAACTGTCCCAGGCACTACAGTATTTCAAGAGTGGTTACTTCGCTCGAAGAATACTGTATAAATCATCCATTAACGGATGCAAAGGCCTAAGTTTTAAGTTACGTTAGTAATATAATATATTCTTTGCTCTAGTCAAGATGCATTTGATTAATTCGACGGTGAACTTCGAAATCAAAAATGTATGGGATTTGACGTAAGCCATCGTTATGTGACATGTCGCTAGCGGTGCCTTATGTCAAATCCCATAAATCTTGACTCTTTGTCTTGACTAGAAGCCCTGTTTCTTTTGAATGTGAACAGTTTTTTAGAATAGCAAATAAATTGTAATTACTTAATTAGAATACTTTTCGTTATATTTAAAACTAGCTTTTGCCCGCGACTTCGTCCGCGTGGAACAATACTTTGGGATATCGCTGAAATTTACTCGCGACTTTATTTATGACTAACGAAAGCGGAATCCTATTTTTTTAAATCGAACCCTAAAATAAAAGTAGCCTATGTACCCTATAACATCAGCTATCTGCTAGTGAAAGTCCCGTGAAAATCGGTCCAGCCGTTTCAGAGATTAGTCCGACCGACTGACAGACAGAAAGACGGACAGACAAAAATTAAAAAAAAAATGTATTTTATTGTAAGTACCGAATATACTTTCAGATTCATTATGTAAAAAGCTGTTAATTTGAAGTTACAAACAGACACTTAAATTGTATTTAACTGTATAGATGTATAGATATTATAATGTATTATATTTTAAGATATTATCAATTTGATGTTTATAAAATAACTAAACTATTTAACTAAACTAAACTAAACTAAACATTAACCCGCACGCGCACCCCGCCTTGGTGACGCCCACTTCGCAACGGGCCGTGCAGCAGAAGTCGTAATATTTTAATTTCGCCATAACTTCAAAACCAAACGTCCAATTTTAATCATTCAAAGACCAAATATTATCTACATAAACTGTACTTAGTGATGAAATAATTTATTTTGATAAGGATTAATAATATGAGTAAAATAAATGCGTTTAAATGTAGTCCAAAAAAAATTCAAGATTTCTAAATAAAAAAATGGTTATTGTGCCTCACTCGACATAGATAGGTATAGTGTGTCGCGGACTTTTTTGTAGATATTTATAAGATCTATAATTAATTAGAACATTTTATGGTTCTATCTTTTATAGTTTAGGCAGCGTACGCAAAATAAGTAACTTTTCTGGTTATTTTTTTACACCTTGTGTCCGAAAAACCCAAATATCTTACGGAACCCTATTTTTTTCCAAAATAAAATTTAGCCTATGTTACTCGTGGATAATGTAGCTTTCGAATGGTGAAAGAATTTTTGAAATCGGTCCAGTACTTTTTGAGCCTATTCATTACAAACAAACAAACAAACAAACAAACAAACAAACAAACAAACAAACAAACAAACATACAAACAAAGTTTTCCTCTTTATAATATTAGTGTAGATGATATTATAAGATGAATAGATTAAAATATTCATTTTTGAAGTGAAAAATTCTTTAGCGCTTGTGCACTTTTCTTGGGATGGGTAAAAAATGTTAAACTCGCGTCAGGTCGTGACCTGATCGAAAATTCGTAAGATGCAACTTGCAACTGTTTGCTGTCTTAGTTCTCTTACGCGAGCATAGCATGAAACTATTTTATTTCGTATCTTTTAACCTAGATAGCGGTTTTTCCAATTTAATGTTCAAGTTTTCACTCTTGCCGACACTCCCGGAGTGCAACCCGTTGTTTTTTTCTTTCAACTGTTTTTTTTTTAACTTCATCCTCCTACGAGTATACTTATAAATAAATAAAAATAAAAAGCCTTTATTTCGTAGAAGATACAATATAGAACTAATTAATTACATACTATTAAAATAAATTAATTTAATCTTCTAGAACCCCTCCGCGGGTGAAGGCCTCCTCCAGAGAAGCCCATTTTTCTCTATCTCGGGCTGTGTTTAACCATCCTGGACCAGCTAAGGATCTTATGTCATCCACCCATCTCGTTGATGGTCTACCTCGGTGACGTTTCCCAATTGGGCCGTTCCACCGTGTCGTTCTTATAGTCCATCGGTCGTCAGACAGTCTGGCTACGTGGCCAGCCCACTTCCACTTTAATTTTTGAGCGAAACATAGAGCGTCCGTGGCTTTCGTTTCGTCCCTTATTTTTGTATGTCTATATATACGAGTATACTTATCACCCCTATAATTGCCTCTTAAAATTAAAATACTTCGTGTCGACACATCTAGCGAGCTCATCGGACCTGGAGCTCATCTAGACTCTAGAGCCGCTATCCCCAACCCGCGGCCCGCGGGCCGCATGCGGCCCGCGTGAAATCTGTAACTTAAAAATCAGCCAAGGAAAAGCCATTTTAGGAAAAAAAAAGACAAAAATAATATATTACTTTTTATTTTGATAAGGTAATTAAAATAACACAAGAAACATAAAATTAACAATAAAACTAGAGCCAAATATAGCCTAAAACTATTTTCAAAAATAATTGTATTTTTTATGAAAACCCCTTTTATATTAATTTTTATTTTGAATTATATATTGGAGTAGAAATCAATTTAGTATCTTGTGAATATTTAAAGTATTGCCATCGACTAAAGAAAGGACAAAAATCGCGTTTTGTTGTCATAAAAAGGGCTTCTCCTTATATTATTTGTTTTATCTTGTTTTTTAGATATGATATTATGTTGTTATAGTGGCATCAGAATTAAGACTTATGAAAATATCAGCATTCTAGCTAAAGTGGTTCTTGAAATACAGCCTACGATGTAATAAGGATAGCATGCAGCGACAAGCCAGCTCTAGATAAAGTTGTGAAAAAGCGTTCACAATTCCAAAAATCTCACTGAGTGAACATAATTGTTATAATACATATTTGTTATTTTATTTTGTGTCGTTATCTCATCTTAAATGGTTAGTTTCACTCTTTTAACTACCTTGTGTTTTTCTATTATTAAATCGTTAAATTTAAACACCGTATTTTTTGTCCCTAAAAATTTTGGTTGCGGCCCGCGACACCAGGAGTACAACGGGTTTGTGGCCCGCGTAAAAAAAAGGTTGGGGACCACTGCTCTAGAGTGTAAGGCTAAGTCAGCCTGCAAGAAGCCTGGTTCGTAAACAGGTCGAAGCAGTATTTTACACCGGTCCAGCGCTTACAGTTCTATAAGGCGCTGGTTCTCACATAATACTGTGTCCATCTATGGGCAGGGGTGCCAAACTACCAGCTCCTCCCTCTGGATCGCATCCGACGAAAGGCGACTCCAATGTAAATTTTGTCAACAGTCAATGTACTTCGAATCGGCTTGACTCCTTGGCACTACGTAGGTAGAGATGTAGATAGCCTCGCTCTACATCTTCTATCGGTTATGTATTGGATTACAAAAAGGCTACAGCATATTTTGTAGGAAACAGATGATTTTTTTTTTTTCAGTGGGAAAGTTGATCCCATAGTAATGGACACTGACTGAAAAAACACCCTGTCTAGGTAACGGTAATCACTATTTGCTCCCTATTTTTATAAAAAAAAATCACTTTCACACAAGTTTTCACTTCAAAAACATCCTTTTGTGTGTAACTGGGACCTGGCACGGCTATTTCGTAGTACGTAATATTATAATATTAGGAAATTTGTCTTTAAACTGCATCGGTTTAAATTACAATAAAAAACGCAGTGTCTAGTTTTAAACATCGCGCCCTCTTGACAGTGACTTTACCGCGCGCAATATGTCGTGTTTTTTTTTTCAGAGGGGTTGGTTATAAACAACCAATTAACGAGGGGAGTGGACTGCACTTAACTTAGATAGTCATTTAGTCACAAACCCTAGCCGCTAAGGGTTCGCTCGTGTTTTTTTTTAATTTTCCGCCAGTGTTGCCATGGCGCATGTCTATACGTTTAATTCAATTAGTGGAAGGTATTTTGTGATTTTGTGATGTGCACTTTTGTTTTATACTGTTGGATTTTTTTGGATTTCTCTAAGAAGGTAAGGTATGGTGTTCATTACAATATTTTTCGGAAAAGGAACAACAAAATTAGATAGCTATTGAAATGAGTGCAAATTCGAATTTAGCAATGACATTTGCCTACTTCTGTTTATAATGTTAAATAGGTACTGTAATATTCTCTATCGTCAAAGAAAATCTTATTAAACTTAATAAACATTAATTTGTATTTAGGTACCCTATTCTAATAATAATTGGTGGTTGTTTTAAAAATCACGAAAGTGAAAACTTCGTATTGACTTTTCGGTCCGGTTTTTCGCGTTCCATTTTCAATGAACGCTATTTCCGGTTATTATCAATTGAGAGTCTAGCTTCCGGTAAATAAAAGGCCGTTTTCTTACACTTTTCGGCATTGAAATTTGCTTAAAGTTGTTTTAAATAGCACAAAAATTTTGAGTTGAAAATTATATAGAGCTAGCTTTTGCCCGCGGCTCCGTTCGCATAAATAAAATGGGAACACTGTGCATTTTCGGGTCAAAAAGTAGCCTATGTTTTAATCCAGAGCCTAAACGACTACCATACTAATTTCATCAAAATCTGTTCAGTAGTTTAGTTGGGTCGTTTACTTTATATAATTTTACATTTTACCAACTAGTACCTACTACCTAGTTACCAAGCTAAATACCCTCCGGATTTTTTATTTTTTCTAAGTGATTTAAAATTCTTTCGAAAGGATCAAAACAGTCTAGCGTTTACCTATATATAAAAAGATAAAATATCCAGTAAGTACCATCTATGCTCCTATAATAATTATCATACTTCTATATTATCTAGTATCATTACAAAGAAAAAAATTTGGTTGTTTGTTTATTTGCATTGAATAGGCTCCGAAACTACTGGACCGATTATTATGAAATTTAGTAGAGATATAATAGTAGACCACGGGAAAAGGACATAGGCTATTTTTGTGACAGAAAAATGAACGGGTTCCCCAAGATTACCTTTTGCGTGGACAAAGTCGTGGGCAACATCTACTCCTACTAATATTATAAATGTGAAAGTTTGTGAGGATGGATGGATGTTTGTTACTCTTTCACAAAAAAGTACTGAACTGATTTCGATGAAATTTGGTATGGTAATAGGTCTCATGAATTTTGATGTTTGGTATGGTAGTGGCTCCGTATTAAAACATAGGCTACTTTTATTCCGGAAATATAAGGTATTCCCGCTATTCTCGATATTCCCGTGGCTTCGCCTGCGTAAATATACTCGATAGTATATTTACGCAGGCGAAGCCACAGAAAACAGCTAGCAAATAATAATTCTAGGAAGATAGGAAGAGATAGAGTTTGAGAGGGAAAAAGTAGAGCACGATTGAGATCCAATGAATGTGTAATGGCTGTGGGCTGCCGAACATTTTAACACCTTCATTGCCTCAGTCTATATCGTTCACTCACAGTTAGAACTATATCAGGCATCCTAGACCCTGTTAGACTACTAACAGCAGCATCATAGAGTCGAATAGATCTGTTCGACTTGCATAAGTTTACATGTTATTTACTTGCTGAAGGTAATCACTTCAGTTATTTTAATGTACAGACATAACAACAGACAATTATATAACAGCAACTGTCTCTTTTGTACTCATAAAAAAACCGAAGATATTGGCCCCGTACCAACTTTAGGAGCAGTATTTTCTAAGCCGGAGCTGCTTAGAAAATACTGCTCCTAAAGTTGCGGCAATTTCACCAGCGGTTCTATTAGACCTGGTAACGCAATGAACGTGTTAATTGTCAGTTCGGAGTACCTACACCTGAACGTATACTTGAATTTAATGAGTTTGATCGTAGGATTCTTACATTCGATCGATCTTACAATTTTTGACTTTGAATTGACTTAGCTGGAGGCGCCTTGAATCCACGGAGCCCTGGACTTACGCCAAAAAATCCATATGGTAGATCCGGCCCTTTAAAATATTTAACAACCACATAAACGGCTGGCTCGAAAAGTCGGATAAAATTCATGATTACTATCATGAATTTATCCAATTTTGTGCGGATTTTATACGATACTCTATCTGTACTTCTGTAGAGTACTACAAAAACGGCAAAATAATATAAAGTATTTAGGTACTCTATCTGATGAATTGTGAAGAAAAACTATAACGGCTCATTTAGGAGCTATAGAGCAAGCCCCTACTTGTGTAGTAAGTACTTGAAAAATGCGCTTAAATGAAAAAAAAAAATAACGAAATTACAAGTAGGTAGGTAAATATGTAAAATATTGGTATAATTAATGTAGGTATAAAAACTTAGGCCTTTTCATCCTTATTGGACGATTTATACAGTATTCTCCGAGCGAAGTGACCACTCTTGAAATACTGCAGTGCAGTGGCGAAGGCTGCTTCTTCTTCATAGGGAATCCGGAGCCTGTATATGAGGTAGGGATTTCTATGAAGGTTTGCAAAATGTAAGTCACAAGGGAAGCCGATAGGAATGGAGTTATAGGAACCCCTCGCCACTGCTGCAGTGCCTGGGACAGTCGGTTTTTAAATGTATGGTTGCCTAAGCACATACGGCATTCTCACAACATAGTCAGCCTAGTCCAGAGGAATGACTGGTCAATACCGTTGGGGCCAACCATGTGCGGGTTTCCTCACGATGTTTTCCTTCACCGTTAGAGCGCCCGTATAATGTATGTAGTACTTGAGATCTGAAAAAGTCTCATTGGTACACGCCACAACCTGGGATTTGAACCTGCACCCTCTCGAGTGCGAATCAAACGGTCTAGGCCACGGAGCTCTCTAGGTATAATGGTAGAGAATCGTACGTGCGCAAGTCCGACTCGCATTTGGTCGGTTTTTATGTTTTCAAAATCAACTGGCATGATAGAAAACAACTTTTTAACTAAATCGGAAGTTCTCAACCAATGATGCGTGTAATGTTAAATCTAGCGAGATGGAAAATGTTTGTAAGTTGAGATGATTTTGACTCAGATCTTTAATGATATTCCCAAATAAGCTAACAAACAAAAAAGGTTGTAAATTAAAAAAGGTAAAGAATAATGTTCACTTTATACTATCAGGGAATCTAATTTATAAGCAAGCTGACTGTTGACATATTTTTTTTGTTAGTATTAAGTTAAAGATAATGTGATTGCATGCCGTCATTATATTATTATCCCACCACAAACATTTTCATATAAAGTGATGCCAAGACGATACCATATAACTCGCACTGTCAAAAAGCTATTAGATCTCATGTAAAACCAAGATTCTGACTCTACCAAACTTTTAACTCTACACGCCTTATAGCGTAACTTAGCGTAAGCGTAACTTCGCAAACTTTACACCTTAGTCAAAATATGTGGCCTGGCTATTTCGCTACATTCGCTTGGGCGTAAGGTGAAAAATTTACGGACTATTTTTCTGTTATACTACTCTTGTAGGAACGAAATGGCCAAACCACATAATTTGACTAAGGTGTAGAGTTTGTGGAGTTAGGCTTTTAGAGTTGAAGCGTGCAGAGTTAGAAGTTTGGTAGAGTCAGAATCTTGGTTTTACATGAGATCTAATAGCATTTTGACAGTTCGAGTTACATGGTATCGTCTTTGCATCACTTTACATGAAAATGTTTTTGGTGGGATTTCACTTCTTTTTGAAAGACAATTTTCAGACCTCTAGAGTAGAAGTTTACGTAGTTAAGTCTCTAACAAATTTTCATCCCCTAGTTTAATGGGTTCGAGGATAAAAATTTCAAGAACGTAAATTTTTATGTTGGTTATGTGCTAAAACTAGCTTACATATCAAATTTCAGCTTTCTATGACATTCGGAAGTACCATAAAATTTTGTTGATCTTCAGTGAGTCAGTGACGAAATCAGGGGTTTTTAGATATCAATGAAATTTAAAGTATAAGACCTAAATAATCAAAACTTAACATTGGTCATTAGTCTGCTACTGGGAACATATCCGGAAAATGTTGTGTATCTGGTATAATCCAAACCCAAGTTTGGTAGTTTGGTAGTCGGTTTTTCAATCGTCTCCAATTTTCACCGGAGCCTAGTAAAAGCCGTCGCTCTGGTGAAAATTTAGTCAGAGGGACACGGGCAAAAGGTACGAACAATTATAATAATAATAATAATAATATCTATGGACGCTTCACACCACGTCAGTCTGGCCCCGTGGTAAGTATCCGAAGAACTTGTGTTACGGGTACCAGACAACGGAAATATATTTAATACTTTTTATACTATACTTATATTTAAGATTTTTATTATATTATACACATATTTAATACACATCCATGACCCAGGAACACAGAAAACTTTTTTGTTCCCTGGCGGGATTCGAACCCGCGACCTCCGGCTAAAGCGCCACTACGCTCACCACTGAGCCACGGAGGTCGTCAATTGACAATTCATAACGATAACGAATGTCAATTGTATGAGCGCTGCACTGTCATAATTTTCATACAACTTCATAATCTTTTCCGATAAAGTTATGAATACGAGCTTATTCAATGCAAACAAACAAACAAATCTTTTCTCCTCATAATATATTTTAGTGTTGACCTAATATTGTCCCAAACGCGAAGGATCTTATAAATAAGGCCTACACCTACATATAACGCGTTTCAAATGAGAATAGGAACGTCAATGACCTTTTTCTGTCAAATATCACTTGAAAAGTGCGAATTGCAGAAAAATGTATGTGCATATAAATATTAATTTAAGTCTTGCATCGAATTTAAATAAAAACGTTAAATAATAATCAATTATCTAAACATAAATTTAACTATAATAACAGTCTGAATTCGAAACAATATGGCGCCGACTCGATCCTATTCTCATTTGAATCGCACTATACATACGTATTTTATAGTATAGGTATTAATATTAGAGTCCGACCGAAACTGGTATTCCGGCCGAAACCGAAACCGAAACTCACGTGGTCAAGTAGAAAATTCCTTAAAACTGAAATTTGGTGCATTTTATCCATTATTCTGCATTAATTAGGACATAAAATGGATACACGGTATATTAATTTTGTTGTAATCATTTATTTAACGTAATATTAAAAAAATATTAATTATATTTTAATTATGTTTTCAAATTCAGTTGCGTTGTCAAAGCGTTGCCGCAAGAAACGAAGACGAGCGTGCACGAAAACTTCCGAAATCAGTTTCGGTTTCGGCAAAAGTTTCGGCCACTTTTGGCCGAAACTGAAACTGCCGCCGAAACTTGATTTTTGGCCGAAACTCGGCCGAAACCGAAACCGAACTTTCGGTCGGACACTAATTAATATACGATCGTTACCAAGTCCTACTACTATTACGAATGTGAAAGTTTGTATGGATGGATGGATGGATTTATTGATTGATTGATTGATGTATGGATGGATGGATGGATGGATGGATGGAAGGATGGATGGATGGATGGATGGGTGGATGGATGTTTGTTACTGTTTGACGCAAAAACTACTGAACGGTTTAGATGAAATTTGGCTCTGGATTAAAACATAGGCTACTTTTTAGGGTTCCGTAATACTTAAGGAACCCTTATAGTTTCGCTCTGTCCGTCTGTCTGTCTGTCTGTCTGTCTGTCTGTCTGTCTGTCTGTCTGTCTGTCCGCGCCTCTAGCTCCTGTAATTATGAATATAAATTGATGAAATTTGGTGCAGTTATAGATTGTGTATAGATCACGGTTTCGGGATCATAAAAAATAATAATTTTATATTTCAGGGGTGGCTCTCCATACATGTGAAGTGGGGATGAAGAATATTTTTTCACTCTACCCCGTCGTGTGGGGTATCGTAGAATAGGTCTTTTAAAATAAAGGCAAGGTTTCATACGTTACTTTTTTATAAAGTTGACCATTTTCGAGTAATCGGCCTCCAAAGTAGTTTGTAAGTTGGTCCCCCCCTTAGCATTTTTAAACTGTAAGAGATAGAAACTTGCAAATTTTCATGCTGATAGATCATGCTAAAAACTCTTTAGGAAAATTATTCTGAACCAAATCGGACAGTAACTTTTGTAGTAATTAAAAAAAAAGCATATTACGCGTTTATTGTTACGGAACCCTCCTAAGACATGTCCTGACATGCTCTTGGTTAGGTTATTATAACAAAAAGTACAGAATACGGTATACCTGTAAGATATTACATTCACGAAGGCGGAGCCGCGTGAAAAAGCTAGTACATACATTACTTTACATATTTAGCCAAGGAACTATATATATTTAATAATATTGATTACTAGATGTTGCCCAAAGCTTATTTTGCAGAAACCGTAAGTACATTTGTCCACGATAAAAAGTAGCCTATGTCCTTCCCCGTGGTCTACAGTCTACTACATCTGTACCAAATTTCATCAAAATCGGTCCAAGAGTTTCGGAGCCTATTCAATGCAAACCAACAAACTTTTCCTCTTTATTATCCTACTAATATTATAAATGTGAAAGTTTGTGAAAATGTATTCAAATGTATGGATGGATGTTTGTTACTCTTTCACGCAAAAACTAAGTACTGAATGGATTTTAATGAAATTTGGTGTGTAATTTGGTAGTAGTTTAGACTCTGGATTAAAACATAGGCTACTTTTTATAACAAAAAGTACAGTATACCTGTAAGATATTATATTTACGCGGGCGGAGCCGCGGGGAAAAGCTAGTACATAGGTAGGTACCACCGACAAAGTTCCCGCTCGACCAGTCTCTAAACATTCACCTTTGCACTAGGACGCTTCAAAATATTTAAACGCAAAGGAAGTAACCGCAACGACTGCAGACGAGGTTGAACTACATATTTACACGTGAGTATGTTTGCGAGCCCAGTATTCAACGGCGCTGTTGAGCGATTTTCATTTTATGCCTGGTCGAGCGGGAACTTGTTCGGTAGTACATAACTTTACATTTTTAGACAAAAGACAATATTTTATAATATTAATTATTATTAGCTAAGACTTACAACACGCTGAATTGTATTTTAAAACTAGGGGGATTTGTATGTTATATAGATAGATCTATAGTCTGTACTCTATACCGTCGTTACTCAACCTTTTTTATGTCGCGACCCACGAAAAAGCCAAAAAGTTAAGTAAAAAGTCTTGCGACCCTGTCACGATTTTTCGATAAACGAATCTTTTCTACCTATAATACGTAGTTTGTACTAATTATTTTTCAACGGACTGCGACCCTTTGAAAACAAACTCGACCTCCTAAGGGTCGCAACCCACCGATTGAGAAACGATGGTCTATACAAACCTATTACATAATTAGGGTGTTTCATCTCCCCAGCCATGCCAACCCGGGACTACAAGCGGCGGAAACTGATACGCCCCTAACCGTGGGCGGGGTGAATACGCCCCTGGCGCGGGGTGAACACGCCCCTGAGCATGGAGTACGTGCCGAACAACCCGCAGTACGGAGGCTGCCAGAGCCTGTGCGACCCCCTCGCGTGCACCTGCGACCAGCTCCGCTTCGCAGACGACTGTTGCCAGGTATTGCAGATTGTTACGCAGATATGCACATTAGTGCAGAACTAATTTCTTAATGGCCCTCGGCAATCGTATTTCTATGGAAATGGCAGACGGTGTATGAAAACTTAGAGCGGTTGGTTGGTTGCTCTAAGATGAAAAACGTCGATACCTGAAGGTCAATAAGAACTTGGTCGTACTATGTATCCTACTAAAATTATAAATGTGAAATTTTGTGTGGGTGGATGGATGAATGTTTGTGACTCTTTCACACAAAAACTACTGAATGGATTTTGATGAAATTTGGTACGGTTGGTATTTGGTATTTTGGCTTGAGCTGTGGATTAAAACAGGCTACTTTTTATCCCGAAAAAAATACAGTGTTCCCACCGCATATAATGTACTACTTACGCGGGTGAAGCCGCGGGCAACAGCTAGTATAGTATATTTTATTAACCGATTTAATTAATGTAGAGTAGGGAAGACTCTATAAAAACATTAAATTATATATGTAACACAAATCCTACCGTGGAATGTTCTGGACATTGGACTTTCATTGAATTATGTATTCTATTATAATTCAGTAAAAGTAATTTATGCCACTAAAATATTTTTATGTAAAGTGATCCCAAGATCGCACTGTCAAAAAGTTATCAGATCTCATGTAAAACCAAGCTTCTGAATCTACACGCCATAACTCTACAAGTCAATGACTACAAGTCTAACTTCACAAACTCTCAAGCTATGAGGGTACAAAAAATCGACGAAACGCTTCGAGAAAAGGTGGTCTGGTAGTGCCCATGCGCTTCGCTTGGTTTATCTTGGCGCACTGTGTATTTTTTGTCCAAAAAATTGGCCATGCCGTTTTTATTACTTAATTTTATAGGATTTGTGATTATAAATGCAGGACGAGAACACCCGACTGCCCATTTCATATAGAAGAATGTAAATTAGTACTTGAAAAAAATTTCTATGGTTTCCAGAAAAAACATAGAAACAGTTATAGCTCAAAAGTTTGATATTCTTTTAAGATTTTATTAATTGGTCTAAATAGTGTCTTAAAAGCCCTACGATAGCGAAAAACATCCAGGCTTTATTTGTTCATGATAACGTATTTATGACTGATTTTGTAAATTTATGTTTTAATTTTTTTTTTCGCCATGCCGTTTCATATTTGGATTTGAAACTAAGACTGAAATATTCTTTTTATTGATACTTATAACCAAAAAAAAAATGGGATCCAAATGAGGCGGGGCATCGGAGTTATTCAATTTTATATTATTTTGGATAGGGTTATCACCGCATAGTTGAATAATATTTGAAGTAGGTTTTTATATGCTCATTTTTCTAATGAAGTTCGTAACTTCAACAAAACAAATAGTAATAGTCTTTTTTACTTACTACCAGCAGGTAGTAAGTAAAAAATTATATAATAGTATTTAGGGCAGCAGCCCGCGACTCCGCCTGTGTGGAAATTCATTATGTTATCCACAGTTTACATTTTTTTCGCGTAATACCTTTGCTCCCCTTTGCTTCACTGCTGTTCCACTCTTATATTGAGTTTTGAAGTCAGTGAGATACTGAGAAGCTCAAGGTCACTATTTGGTTTGAACCTTTCTGTTTTTGGTTATTTATGTTTATTATGTAGTAGCATATTATATGATGTACCACCGCCGTGTTCCATATTTGTTAGAAGTATCGATCTAAATATTTAGGTGTTCAGATTTATTTCAGCATAAAATATTAGATATTGTGTAGATTAATTTTGAAATTTAAAAATGGCTGATATTTATTTTTCGTAAAATTGATATGGGTCAGTGTTGCCAACCTCAGGAAAGCAAATAGCAGTAAATGGTACTGGAAAAAACAGCAGAAAACAGTAAAATAGTAATTTAAAGACATCAAATCTCCGACATAACATTCGGAGAATTGATAAATAGTTATACAACTACTGTTAGATTTACCACAAATTGAATTTATTTAAGGAATTTCTGGGAATTGTAAAGTAAATAAAGTCAAAATATAATTTGAAATAATTTTCCAAATACAAGTAAAGCACAGCTATTCTTGTTCCACATAAAATTATACTACAAATGTAGTTATTCTGTTTTACTGTAAGTCAAAAGGATTGCCTCAGTAAAGGGATCCCCTATGCTACAGCCTGCAAGAGGCCCGCTATTGATGCCAATTCACAATTGTAAAAAGGCGCGTGAACGACGCATACGAGAACTATTTTTATTGCTTTCTCTTAAATATTGTTGCGGTTTGACCTGTTGGTTATGACCTATTTCCATTTGGAATTAATTATTATTTTGAAAACAGTAGAAATACGAACTAAAACAGAAAACAGGGATGTCAGGCCGAAAACAGTAAAACTACTGTTAAAACAGTAGGGTTGGCAACACTGATATGGGTATCGTTTATCAGGTTTTTGGGAGTGCTGGATTACGAAAATGACATTCGTTTTGAAATTCCAATATGGCGGACATACTTAATTTTATAAAAATAATATGGGTATCCTTTTATTGGTTTCTGGGGGTGCTGATAACAAAAAAGTCATCCATTTTAAATTTCCTTAGTAAACCCCGCAACCTCATATTTTCTTCATGATGGGAGAAAAAGAAATTTGAAAATCCTGAATTTTCCAACATTTCTATAGCTTTATACATTCCTAGTATCTCAATGTGCAGCATTTACATTTTTTTTATAAAATTATTTCTATCTCGGAAACGGTGCATCCTAGTGAAAAAATAATGAAAATTTTGTCCCCCTTAGAAACCCCGCAACATCATATTTTCCTCATAATGGGCAAAAAAAAATTCGAAAATCCGAAATTTTCCAACATTTCTATAGATTTATACATCTCTCGTATCTCAATCACTGTCAGCATTAACATTTTTTTTATAAAATTGATTATATCTCGGAAACGGTGCATCCTAGTGAAAAAATAATGAAAATTTCGTCCCCCTTAGGAACCCCGCAACATCATAATATTTTCCTCATGATGGGCGAAAAAAAAATTCGAATATCTGAAATTTTCTAACATTTCTATAGATATAATACATCTCTCGTATCTCAATGTACAGCATTAACATTTTTTTTATAAAATTGATTCTCTATCTCGGAAACGGTGCATCCTAGTGAAAAAATAATGAAAATTTCGTCCCCCTTAGGAACCCCGCAACATCATATTTTCCTCATGATGGGCGAAAAAAAAATCGAAAATCCGAAATTTTCCAACATTTCTATAGATATAATACATCTCTCGTATCTCAATGTACAGCATTAACATTTTTTTTTATAAAATTGATTCTCTATCTCGGAAACGGTGCATCCTAGTGAAAAAATAATGAAAATTTCGTCCCCCTTAGGAACCCCGCAACATCATATTTTCCTCATGATGGGCGAAAAAAAAATTCGAATATCTGAAATTTTCCAACATTTCTATAGATATAATACATCTCGCGTATCTCAATGTACAGCATTAACATTTTTTTTTATAAAATTGATTCTCTATCTCGGAAACGGTGCATCCTAGTGAAAAAATAATGAAAATTTCGTCCCCCTTAGGAACCCCGCAACATCATATTTTCCTCATGATGGGCGAAAAAAAAATCGAAAATCCGAAATTTTCCAACATTTCTATAGATATAATACATCTCTCGTATCTCAATGTACAGCATTAACATTTTTTTTATAAAATTGATTCTATCTCGGAAACGGTGCATCCTATTGAAAAAATAATGAAAATTTCGTCCCCTTAGAAAACCCGCAACATCATATTTTCTTCATGATGGGAGAAAAAAAATTCGAAAATCCTGAATTTTCCAACATTTCTATAGATTTATACATCCCTCGTATCTCAGTACAGCATTGCCATTTTTTTCTATAATCGCTTCTATCTCAGAAACGGTGCATCCTACTGGAAAAATAATGAAAATTTCCTCCCCCTTATAAACCTGGAAATTGCATATTTTCTTCATGAATAGCAGAAAAAATCGTGAATCCTGAATTTTGAAAAATTTCTATACATAGCTGTTACTTTGAACTACATAACATACTGTAATAATAATCATCAATCCTAATCAGAATCCCCAAGATCTTTTAATTTAATATTTATATTCATTTTACGAAGATTGAATATTCTGCATTTTGGAAAATGAAATTGGAAGACAATTTTGTAATCAGAACTCCAGAAACCTGGAAAAGGACATCCTTATTAATTTTAATAACAAAAATGTACGCCATTGCGGAATTACAAAATAGATTTTATTTTCATATTATTCTGCACCCCCAGACACCTAGAAAATGACACCCATGCCAAAGAAAAACATACACCAACAGTATCCAAAAATAGGATTTTCCGTAGCCTGCAAATTGAATTTTTAGCAGCCATTAATTTATCAACCAAATCTGGTTTTATAGCTGCTTATATTATGGTATAATGGTCACCAAGTCGGAAATTAAGTCACTGAAAGACTGAAATATTCTTTTTATTGATACTTATAACCAAAAAAAAAATGGGATCCAAATGAGGCGGGGCATCGGAGTTATTCAATTTTATATTATTTTGGATAGGGTTATCACCGCATAGTTGAATAATATTTGAAGTAGGTTTTTATATGCTCATTTTTCTAATGAAGTTCGTAACTTCAACAAAACAAATAGTAATAGTCTTTTTTACTTACTACCAGCAGGTAGTAAGTAAAAAATTATATAATAGTATTTAGGGCAGCAGCCCGCGACTCCGCCTGTGTGGAAATTCATTATGTTATCCACAGTTTACATTTTTTTCGCGTTACAACAGTATCCAAAAATAGGATTTTCCGTAGCCTGCAAATTGAATTTTTAGCAGCCATTAATTTATCAACCAAATCTGGTTTTATAGCTGCTTATATTATGGTATAATGGTCACCAAGTCGGAAATTAAGTCACCAACTTATAAATGTCGGTGCTAATTTGGATTAAATTTCGCTCTTTTTATCTGCCGACTTTTGAATTTTTTGTCACCTGAGTGATTTCGCCAGTTTAGTAATTTAGTCGCCAACATATTAATATGCTGCCAAATTCAGTAATACAGTATGCTCACGTGCAGCCGCCAACTTATTTTTGTTCGCTAGATTAATTATATCCCTTTTTTTTAATACTAAAGATTTATTTTAAGTTCAATGAGAGTCTGATAATTTTTAATATTTTCTATACAAATTATTATCCGGCGTTGTAAATACCTAATATTTTTACAACAAATATGCTGATAATTCGGTCTGCCAGTGAAAGTCACGGTTAAAAATACATGCAGCCATTTCAGAGATTAGTCAAAAGCAAAACAAACAGACAGACGGGCATTCTATTTAAAATCCAATGAAAGGTAATATGTGGTGCAGGGAAGGGTTCCGCCCTCGTTAGGCTACAGCTAAAACCAGGTAATAAAATCCGAAACCGGACCCGGTGTGCACCGGCTACCTACTAAACAATAGATTTCCGGTTATAGTTAAACCTATACGAGTCCATTTTATACCGGAAATATATAAAAGATTTTAAATGGGTCACCATGTGTACATTAGAAAAGTATTAATTTGTTAAAAAAATTCCAAGTCAGTATTGTAGGATAGACAGGTCAAATTAATATGAAAACTGCAAATTTGCTTTTGTAATAGCATATTGCTTTACATATTATTTATATATTTGCATATTATATTTAAAACTAAAATAAAAAGTAATCGTTTATTTGTTTCTGCTCAAAAATATTTCACGGCATTAATAAAATATTTTCTCGAGTCACTTTAGTGACTCAATGCAGTTTCTCTAATCTTCTGTTTAAGTATTAGTCAGGAATAAAGAAAACAAAGTTCAAATGAATAAAAAAAATAGGTATAGAAATATTGACAACCCTAAAGCCATAGTTACCATAGAAAACTTTAGAAGCCTCTAACTTCGGTGCCCTTTATTATTTGGACCTAATTTTTTTTACACGAATTCTAGTACATTTAAGTAACAATTCTGTATAAAAATAAAATCCAAATAATTAGAAATACGTTCATAAAAAATTAAAGAAAAAAAAACTTAAATCGTAAATAAATCTTTAAAAACTTATTTAAGAAATATGTAAATCAGGTTAAATTGTGTGTTTTTTGATTATTGTCGATCAGAATAATCAAGAAGACAATTAAGTAAATATTTAAAAAGTTATGGCAATTTTTTATTTTATTGAAAAAAAATAAAAAGTGTTTTTTTATTGTTCATAATAAGAAATTAACGCATGTAAATACTAATAAATTATTTACATAACATTTCTGTATGAGATTTCCAAAAAAAAAGGCATGGCCAATTTTTTGGACAAAAAATACCCTGTGTGGCGGGGCCACTATTGGACCAATCAAAACGGGTTTGACGTTGGTTTGACGTTTATGAGAATACCATTTTGCTGTTTTAACGTATCGGGACTGGATTGTAACTGTATTAAAGCAAGATTTAATGAGCAGAATTTCGAAAATCGTCCTTTAGGTATACGGGTATGGCTAGCATTATGTAGGTACCATTCAAAGCGGTTCTTTCCAGATATCTGAGTCACCATCTTGTGCAGCAAATAGGATTTGTTAACACTATCTTCTCCTTCCAGCAAGAACAAGAGACCTGCTGCCCGGACAATGAGCTAAATCCCCTCACCACCATCCCCTGCGACCTGGAGGATGTAGGCGAGGGCTGGGCTGGCGACATGGGCTCGTTCTCGCTGCCGGCGCTGGAGCTGGACCCCCTGCCGTCGCTCTTCCCCTTCTCCCCATGTGCAGGGTACAAGTGAGTGCGCTAGACTCATCAAGTCATCACCATAATCATCAATATGATCGTCACAGTTATCCACAGTCCAACGACCCCAATCTCTATTGATGGGGCACCATACGTATACAATATAAGTGTTTTTTTAGTCAGTGACCAAACTTTTAGGAGCACTGGAGTGAATATATGCCATAGCCCTATTGTAGGAAACAGCAGATTTTTAACACGCTTTTATTAGGTCGACCTGTATGTTAAACTATGTAATGGAATCTAAGATTACTAATAATCATCTTCCAAGGATCATAGCATCATGTTTGGCAGCTTTATGTAGTTCTGATGACAATACAATAATATGGTAGGTACTGTCGAACTGATCTGATGATGGAGCCGGAAGATATGAACTGGAACTTCATGATGGAATATCGTATCATAGCTGTGTTTGGACTTGTTAGAAAGGTATTATAATAAACTTTGACCACGATTAGGTTTCTGTCCACGATTAGGTTTCAAGGTCTGATGATGAAGCCGAAAGATAGGTACTGGCATTCCACGATGGAATATCGTATCATAGCCGTGTTTGGACTTGTTAGAAAGGTCTTGTAATAAACTTTGACCACGATTAAGTTTAAAGGTCTGATGATGAAGCCGGAAGACAGGAACTGGCATTCCATGATGCAATATCGTATCATAGTCAAGTTTGCACTTGTGAGAAAGGTCCCGTAATGGACTTTGAACACGATCAGGTTTCAAGGTTATAACAATCCTATTATATATATTGACTTGTAAATTTTGAGTGTAAATAGTGTAAATATTTACATGTGTGTGCTAAATAAAATGTATATGGATTATGGACCTGTACATGGAGAGTGTAAAGAGAATAATATTGATATATATCTATATACGATGTATATTGACGTGTGAATAGGGTAGTAGGTTGTTAAAGATCCCACCCAAGCCAACGTGAGAAACGTGCCGAGGGCTAAACGGCATGAGGTTAATAATATCATGTCGCTAGCGTCACCTCAGGGAACCGGGTGAAACCCTGTTGTAAATAGCTTTGCCCCTCTACACGGACCTCTGGGGGGGTCAACCGTTTAATAGTTGTCCACTACTCGTGGGAATAATATGGCAAAAACAACGAAAAAAGAAACAGCAACACAAAGAAAACGGAGACTACAAAAAAGTGAGAACAAAAAACCTTAAAACTCAGTGAAAACGAAAAATTTCTACAAAAACACCTATCAAAAACGTAGATGAATACAGAGCTAGAAAGACACCAGAGCAACGAAAAAAACGTTTAGGAAGTTTAGGACAATACGAATCTTAGTTCGCGCATCTCAGTAACAAGAAGAGCGAGAGGCTCGCCTTCAGTACTTGCGTGAATATGACTTTCAAAAAAGAGCTTCACAGTCAGAAGAAGAACGGGCTGTGAGACTTCAATATTTGCAAGAACACATCACTTAATCAAGAGCTTTGGAAACGGACGAAGAGTGTAATGATTGTATAAATGTTAAAAATATTTCGTTATCAAAAACTAAAAAGTATAAAATAAATTAATAGTTTAAAAAAACACTAGAAAAACACGCTTTTATAATAGCACGTAAAAACCATAAATAAATTATCGATCGTTCAAATTGTCTCCATTTCTGGGCTGAAGTGTAAACGATGTGCTTTTAATTATAATAATATTTGATTGTAAAAGCGTGGGGCGCTGGAACAGAAAATACCTTTTGTAACTTGCTGAGAAATCAAGTTAAGCGATGTTACGGGAAGCAGGTTACAGAGATCGGCGCTCTAACTGGAGTTGCAGCACGACTTACTAGGTAGCTCTACATTAAACAGACTGTTCAAAGTACCAGTTTGTTGAACTCAGAGAGGAGATGTGACATTCACCGACATTTTGAACGCCTCTTCTTTCCATTAAGTACATACGTGTAATGCGTCAACAGTGGCAAAATGTAGAGTTGTTGTTCGTGGACGAGATATCTTTGGTTCCCTTTGGTAACCCTTTGACGGCATAAACAATATGCTTGCGACCTCATGCAGCTTCCGCCAGGAAGTTAGTATTAGCATGGACTAATAAAACTATTAGTATTTGTTTACAAGAAAGTATTTCCTGTTCCAGCGCCCCGCGCTTTTACAATCAAATATTATAATTAAAAGAACTACACTTCAGCCCAGAAATAGAGACAACTTGAACGATCCTTATTTTTACGTGCTATTATAAAAGCGTGTTTTTCTAGTATTTTTTAAACTATTAATTAATTTTTAAGTAAGTTATAAAGCTGATACCATAATAAAAGCACAGTAAAAGTTGCTTATATTCAAGAGCATAATATTCATTCCTGAAAGTTTGGTCACTGACTGAAAAACACTCCGTATAGTTAGTTCAGAGTTTTTTTACTTCAGTTTATTATAGTTGCTTATTCATATTTACTCCTGAAAGTTTGGTCACTGAAAAACACTCCGTAAAGTTAATTCAGAGTTATTTACTTCAGTTTCAATGGAGGTGATTCTTATATGTTGCAGTCGTTGACTTACGGCCGTTTTCAATTTTTTGTTTACAGTAAAGTATATTTATATACAATATTTTAAATGCTCTGAATTTTCTACGGCCTAGGGACCACAATTCACAAAATCACGCAAAACACAACTTAGCTTTGCATCTACAGTATTTACTTTGTTGCGTACAAATCACAATACGTAGGTACTAATCAATAAGTAATCATATTATTAATCCTATGAATAATATTATTTTGTATATTTTACAAATTATAAGGGGTCAGTCCCATAGCCCATTCTACTCCAAAATGATATCCCAAATTCTTATGCAATAAAAATGTTGAAAAAATCATTTTCATACAGTCCTATTTTGTTCCAAGCAAAATAGCTGATATTTTCTTATATAAGTAGGTTAAGTACCTACTACCTACTTTAAATCTCATACATAGTGAGGTGTGTCCCTCTTTCACTGCAAAACTTGGAATACTAGATGTTGCCCGCAATTTCGTGCGCGCAAAAGTTAATTTCACAGAACCCCGTGGTCTAATCTACATCTGTGCCAAATTTCGTCAAAATCTGGACCTTTTGGCCTGTGCGTTTATTTAATACTAGGTGTTCCCCGCGACTTCGTGCGCGCTAAAGGAAATCTTTGCCGTAATAAAAAGTAGCCTATGTCCTTCCCCGTAGTCTACTCTATATCTGTGCCAAATTTCATCAAAATCGGTCCAGTAGTTTCGGAGCCTATTCGATGCAAACAAACAAACATTTTTATTGTATTAGTATAGATTAGAAAATTTAGATTTGAGAAAACGCTGAAACACATAACTCATTATTTTTGTCGTGCTTAATAGGTACGGTATTTCACTGTAAATTTTTATTACATAAATAATAATAATTAATAGTGTTCTGAAAATAAGACAGCTTACAAAAAGAATAGTACCTATACTTTTCAAAATATTCAAAGATATTGCGGATTGTTTGAAGCACTTTTGTGAGTTTCGTGAAAACGCCCCATACTTTGATTAATTATTACACAGATACGTTATATCCTTACAAAACTGACAATATTTCTGTGCCACGACACACATTGACATGGGACGCGTGTCAATGTGTCAACGTCGCATAGTAACACAAAACACGCTATTACTCGCGGAGCACACTAACCAAAATTGGCCCGACTCGGGCCAATTCGAGTCTTCATTTTTACGCGTTTATAACATATCTACCTCTTTTTAATATTAATTATCTATGGCCCCATATAAGTCGTACTATAGTAAGTGACGTCAAACGCTAGTGAGTTGCTACCAAATTCATCCACATTCACAAAATTTCTGATATCTCGTAATTTTGCACGTTTATGTTGAAACATACCTACTATAATTTTTTTTATTTGATGTAAGTAAACTAATTATGTAGATTTTATACACTAATGTTTTAAAAAATATTTCAACTTTTTTATGACCGAAATGCATACTTTTATAGGACATACTTAGGTAATTACAAAACTACACAAAAAATCCTAATTCTTTTTACTTTTATCAAGTAATACCTATTTAATTATTATTATTTATTATTGCATTATTTACTATTTATTTCTTAATTTATTAAAAAAAAAAAAACAAAATTTTTACATGATCTCAAATGCAAAATTCACACGAAATTTAATGTTGGAGTAAAATGGGACTCATCCCAAAAATAGCTGGACTGAAATATTATTAATTAATTAGGTAAGTACATAATATTTTAGTCAGTTGGAGACTGGAGTATTTATGTAGAATTAATTTGTCTCAACCAACCCCTATCTATATATTTTGATCATTACTTATAATATCTGCATTTCTTACAAAGATATTGAAAAACCGTTTTACAATATCTTTGATTGCTACCAAGTACCAAGTACCAACAAAAGATCAATATAACCCGTCTCAACTCAGCAGGAGCGGAGGGGAGTGTCGCGAGAGGGGCGGGGAGGCAGCGGACGTCCTCCTCTCGTTGAAGCATGCCGTCGTCCACGACTGCGCCGAAACCGTACACCCGCAGGTATCTCTTTCACACGTACGCGATTACAGCTGCGCGAGCGAGGCAGGGGTACAGGGGTAGATAGGAGGTCCTTGCTACTGCCAAATTTCGCAGGCATCTCTTTCACGTACGTACGCGATTGCGACTGAGCGAGCGAGATAGGAAATCAATAGAGGTGTCTGTAAATGGGACCTTATTACATGCCCAAATGAGGTTGAAATTGCGCTAAGATAAAAGCATAGGGGTTAGAGTGGGATAAAAGTATAGGGGTAACTGGTAAGTGGGGTAAATAGATTTTGAGAGTAGATGGGATGATTAAGGACCGGCTATATTATAATTAATATGGTTTAATCTGCCGTGTATGAGGTTTCCTTTTGAAATGTGATGGATTCGGGGTCGCGGATATCATTGTTAATTAATTGCAAAGTATTCAATGGCGTGGAAAAGTAATTTATTCGTATACCTATCAATACGTATATGCATGTTAAAGTTATCAATTTTTTATTATATTTTAACAGCCTCCGTGGTCCAGTTTAGAGCTTGGCTCTCGACTCGGAGGTCGCGGGTTCGATTCCTGCGTTGGAACAACAAACATGTTGTTTCCAAGTTTGGTTAGGACAATGCAGCTGATCACCTCTGATTGTCTGACGAGAAAGATGATCCATGCGTCAGATGGGCAAGTAAAAACTCCGGCAAGTAAAGGACTGACTCCTACGCCTGATCTCTCGGCAGTCATGTCGGTCTCCATACATGTAGACCGACATGACTGCCGAGAGACTGTTTACAAGAGTAAAGGAAGAGAGAGTGCTTTTGATTCTTGTGTACTGCGCACACACTTGGGCACTACAAAATTACTCCTGGTTTTAATGAAACCGGCCACCGTCACCGAAATCGGTGTGGGGAGCTAATAAAGTGAGCTTTCTATCAGGTGTTCCGTGTGCCCGTTGCAGATGATGGTGAACAACGGCGGGTACGGGTACTACGAGCACTACGGGGGGGCGCCGCTGTTCCCTACCATGAGCGTCAACGTTTCCATGAACATGACCATGCACGGCTGCCCGCCGGACCAGCTGTGCTCGCAGGTGCGTTTGACGTTTTTAGGGTTCTGTAATACTTAAGGAACCCTTATAGTTTCGCTCTGTCCGTCTGTCTGTCTGTCTGTCTGTCTGTCCGCGCCTCTAGCTCCTGTAATTATGAATATAAATTGATGAAATTTGGTGCAGTTATAGATTCTGTATAGATCACGGTTTCGGGATCATAAAAAAATAATAATTTTATATTTTAGGGGTGGCTCTCCATACGTGTGAAGTGGGGATGAAAAATATTTTGTCACTCTACCCCATTGTATGGGGTATCGTAGAATAGGTCTTTTAAAATAAAGGCAAGGTTTCATACGTTATTTTTTTATAAAGTTGACCATTTTCGAGTAATCGGCCTCCAAAGTAGTTTGTAAGTTGGTCCCCCCCCCTAGCATTTTTAAACTATAGGAAATAGAAACTTGCAAATTTCCATGCTGATAGATCATGCTAAAAACTCTTTAGGAAAATTATTATGAACCAAATCGGACAGTAACTTTTGGAGTAATTAAAAAAAAAAGCATATTACGCGTTGATAGTTACGGAACCCTCCTTAGACATGTCCTGACATGCTCTTGGTTAGGTTATTTTTTTTTTCAATGAAATGAACCAGGAAACGAGCAGACGGATCGCCTGATGGTAAGCCAGTACCGCCGCCCATGGAAACTCACAATACCAGAGGAGTTAAACTTGCATAATATGATGTGGATGCCTACACTAAGGAAGGATTTTTCAAAATTCAATCCCCAAGGGGGTCAAATAATTTATTTTATTAATTTCATGTGGGCGAAGCCGCCAGTAGGGTTGCCAGGTCATCAAACCTAATAGCCGGACAGACATTTGGGTAAAAAAGCCGGTCACCCTACATTCTTAAGTATTTTTCTCAGTATTAATAAATACGACAGTAAAATGGTTTCTAAAATCAAGCCTTTTGGATTTTCACAAAAAAATGATACATCTATATAAATAAATCGAATGCCTGTTCATTGGCATCGTTTGCGAAATGTAAAAAGCCTAATAAAATCCGGACAAGCCGGACACTGTTTATTTTGGCCGGACACGCAAACAAAAAGCCTAACTATGTCCGGCTTTATCTGAACGCCTGGCAACCCTACATCCATCCATCCATCCATCCATCCTCACAAACTTTCACATTTATAATATTAGTAGGATGATAAGATAGTTAAGTAACCATGAAACTTTTTCCACCAGGTACAATGGAACCAGAACGCAGCAGCTCCTGTGAATGTGGTATACCCCCAAACCCAGAACATCCCCACATCCTACCCATCCGCCACCTACTCCTTCACAGCCGACTTCAGGCCCAGCCAGTCCGACCCGCTCATAACAGCCTCGTCCACATTCAAACCCATTCAGCTCCAGAACAACCAGAAACAAAACTCCAACTACATCTTCCAGCAGAAACCCAATTTCGCCGCCCAGAAAACCCTCGGTCCGATGCTGAAAAGGTCGCCCAGTAAGATGTACGAGAGTCAGAAGGACCAAATGGGGAATCCATACATCTTGAATCATCAGACGCAAGTTGACCAGGACTTTGGGTATACCACGTGTATCAACGGTTCGGGGAAAGTACAGGTTAGTACATACAATAGGCACCTGGCACACTCATAAAAGTTCATACTCATTCTCGACTCTACTAATTTATAGGAGTTGTAACAACTCTTGTTTAACCTAAGGGCGCGAGCACCGATGCGTTGCGGCGCCGCGCCGCACTGCCATCTTCAAACTAATGATGTCTACAGACACACGAATTTGGTATGGAGCGTACAGCGGATCTGGTACGCTCCGTACCAGATCCGAGCGTGTGTAGGGCAGTCCGGCGAACATTTGAAGAAGGCGAAGAGTTCACCGTTGTCCGCATCGGATCTGGTACGCTCCGTACCATATTCGTGCGTGTGTAGAGCAGTCCGGCGGTTTGGCCGTACAACAGTATCAGTGTTGCCAACTTAGGGATGTACCCCCCAAAATTAGGGAAAATATCTACGGGGCTTACTAGAGGACAGGATGTTTAGAGTTTACTTCTTATGAATCAATTTCTATGTAATAATAAAAATTATTTTAATGTGTGTATATAGCCAGGGATATGAAAATGTATTGGGAGTGAAATCAGATTAAGACAAGTTAGTTTTATGTTATTCACGCGTAAGTCTTTATGTTAAACACATAACCTTTCTTTCTAGCTTATTATCTCTTAGACCTGTCAATGGTATAAGTAATCAGGGGTAAAATTTGGGGAGAAATATTTTTTAAAGTGTTGGTATCACTGCCCGTTATCAATGAATTGCGGGAATCATCGTTGTCGTTTAAAAACCGCACTGTAAATAGAACTCTGTGCTAATGTAATAGAGCATAAAATCGAACACACGAGTGTCGAGCTTTACGGTCCACTGCACCGTACCAAATTCGTGCGTGTGTAGCGACACCGAATTTGGTCTCCGGATATGGTTCGCTGTACGCTCCGTACCAAATTCGTGTGTCTGTAGATAGCATAAAGGGCGGCTAAATGACAGAAAGATTTTTTGAGGTAGAGCTAAAAAACGTGGGAATATTTTGAAATTGATGCTAGTGATTTTGTATAAACAATTGTTAATATTGTCATAAGACATTCACTACATATTTCAAAATAATCCTGTGTTTTTTAGCTCTACCCCAAATACTCTTTTTGTCATTTAGCCGCCTTTTAGTTTGAGGACGGCAGCGCAGCCGGCTTCCCTTACAAAATTACTGCTGCCGATGCCGACCGCTACAAAAATAATTGTATGTCGTTTCACGTTTGTAATGCGTCGCGGCGCCCAAACGCACCGTGTGCTCGCGCCCTTAGGCCACTGGAGAATGCAGTTCACTCATTTTAAGACCAGGTAGACCAAGCGAAATAGGCATTTAACGCTTCCAAGAGTTGCCCGCAATTGCCGCAAAGCGAGCCGCGCGCCTACGTCGCCGGCGTGAACTTACATGAACCCAAAGTGTTACAGTGTAGTCGTGTCGGCAGTAGGTCATCTTATTTTATTATTTGTATTGAAAAAGATAATAAAATCCATATGTAACTGTTTTAATGCAACACATAGCACACATAATTTGAATAGATATTATAGGTAGGTACCTAAGTAAAAAATGCTTAAATTTTATTCAATTACTAGCTGATGCCCGCGGCTCCGCCCGCGTATGTACAGTAACCCATGGGAATCGTATATGTCCCGCGATAAAAAGTAGCCTATGCCCTTCCCTATGGTCTACTTTATGTCTGTGCCAAATTTCATGATGATCGGTTTAGTAGTTTTTTCGTGAAACAGTAATTAAAGTATCCCACGGGAACCGCACATTTCCCCGCGATAAAAAGTAGCCTTTGTCTTTCCCCGTAGTCTACTTTTCAACTGTGCCAAATTTCATAATAATCGGTTTAGTGGTTTTTACGTGAAACTGTAAATGAAGTATCCCATGGGAACCGTACATTTCCCCGCGATAAAAAGGTAGCTAAAAATGTCTTTTCTCAGGCTCTAGAATATCTGTGTACCAAATTTCATTTAGATCGGTTCGGTAGTTTTGGCGTGAGAGACGGACAAACACACACTTTCCCATTTATAATATTAGTATGGACTAGCTGTTGCCCGCGACTTCGTCCGCGTCAACTGATGGCGCAATAATGCATTAATTTCGACCAAATTTGATTACCATAAAAAAGGTTATAGTGAGTCATACTTAAAAGATTTTTTTACATCATTTAAAGAGGAATAATTATTTTATACATATTTTTTGGGTAACTTGAGCCGTTTACGTAGCGCACGCAACACGCTGTGTTCGATGTGTGCATGGAGACGAGTACCTATCGTTAGCTCGTGTGGTCACTAAAGTACGTGTCGTTTCGTGAGATAAAAATACTGTATCAGGTAGGTGCTGACGATTTGATGGTAACTACTTAGGCAGACACTTGCAAAAAATGTATTCCTACTGCCGAGTCCGTACGTTTGCCACTTGCCGCAAAATCCAAACCTCCACAAACGTTTGACTTTTTGAAAATCCGCATTTCCGAATTTTTCTCCCAAAAATCCGGATTATCCGGATAATTCAGATTTTTTCACTTTTTTTAAATTTGTTGCATATTTTATAAAACTTTAATGTTAATTTTACTACTATGTTGTAACAAAACTTACTCATTAGTAAAAAAAAAGAGTTACTTTTTTATAATTTAATTTAAATAAATTCTTATTTTAAGTTGTAAGTATTAGAATTACAATCTGAATAAATAAAAACATAATGAGATTTTATCAAAATTATATACTTAATTATATTTATTTTTTCATTTTTAGAAATATTATGGATTACGTTTCAAATCCTACAATGTTCAGTTTTATAGTTAGTATATTATTTTAAATAAGGTATGTATATATTGTTATTTACTAAATGTTCCAGCAGAAAGAATTATAAAAAAGTGGAATAGCCTGTGATCTTTTTAACGCTTTTTTTACATATCTACGCCACAGTTCACCACTACCGTTTTCGTAAAGTTCCATTTCTATGTGAAAGTACTAACGTAGGAAAATTAATACAGTTTAATAAAACGTAGGAAACTGAAAATCCTTTAAATCGAGATCCGGGGAGTGAAGACAAATCATTTGAAAAATGGGGCTGAACAAATAATTTTGTATGGACGAAATTGGACCACTTTCGAGTTATTGAAATTAAAAACCACCCACCTGTTTGGGTAATAATTAAACATGTAAATGGTGCTTTTAATTCCCTCGGAAACTAACAGAAGTATAATAAGCAATTCTAAGCACAATTTAAAATCTATAACTGTTGTAAGATCTTTATTTTAACATTTTACTTACAAATAAACAGTAACATCTTACTCTTCATTGCACTTTGAAGTTTCCGCTATAAGATGAAAACTACATTACTTAAAAAAAAAATAACAGTGGTTTACACAAATCGTTGGTGCTATTTTTGACACCTATATCTTATCTTTAAAATATTATCTAAAAATAATTATTTCTACGCAAAAACAGGAGCGTTGATTTTTATTTAGTTTTGCTACTAACTCGTTAGTTTAGGTTAGTTTAGTTCAATCAAATTAATTTTAATAATAAAAAAAATATTACCTTCATTCATTCGGCAAAACTCTCTCTAATCTTAAACCAACCAGTCAGGTATTATCGACTCCAAAACTTCTTCCTGATATCATAGAGATAAGATTTAGGTATTTGGACTTAGATATTCATTATTTAGAAGATAATTAAATATAGTTAAACCACTACATTTCTTTTTAAGCTGTCATATTAATTTGGCATTCTATGATTGCAGAAATTAAAATTGCAATAATATGTTTCGACTTTCGTTAGTAAGAATTCAATAAATATAAAAATACAAAGCTTTAATTGGGTTTGGATTTGCTTATTATATTTCTTACTACTTGTGCAATTGAAACTGAAACCATATTCAGTGTTTTTATAAATTGGATCACCTATTACTGAACTGTACTACTACTGAAAAAATATAAAATGGTAAGTATCTTAGAAACAGTCCATACATATACATATATAGCGGCCATAATATTTTAGCAGATCTTCATCCCTCGCATCACCATTTAATGGATTGACTATGTTCTACCAAATAACTTGAATAAATGGAAAAATGTGTCAACAATTTCAACAGGACAACAAATAATATCAAATAATCCAAAGGCATGTATTTAAACTCACGACAAAACATATTGATTTCTTATGTTTACGCGAATATTGTTCATTGTTTTAAACACTTACGGATTTTGTCGCACGACACGAAACACTTACGGAAAACAATCACGACAAAACAATTACATTTTGGATGTGAAAATACCGAATATTGAATACTAAATTACCATGTTGGCTAAAGAATGTAAGGAATAAAAAATTACAAATCTGGTGACTAAATAATACCACTGAATATTCCAAACTGGCAGACAGATATTATATTAGCGAACAAATAACCATCTTGGCGACAATTTGTGAGTACACATTTAATTTAAGAATAGGTACATATATTTTCCGTAATGTAGGTAACTCAAAAAACATACAAATAGCAAAACCAGCGCACATAAAAAAAACAAAGGAGCGTACAAAATTCCCAATTTTTAATTTTCCTCGACTTTAGGGAGGTGTAGATATTGTGTAGATTCATTTTGAAATTTAAAAATAACGGTAATTCATTTTTCGCAAAATAAACATAGGTGTCGTTAACAGGTTTTTGGGGATGCTGGAAACGAAAATGACATTCATTTTGAAATTCCAATATGGCGGATATACTTAATTTTATAAAAATAATATGGTTGTCCCTTTGTTGGTTTCTGGGGGTGCTGATTACAAAAAAGTCATCCATTTTAAATTTCCTTAGTAACCCCGCAACCTCAAATTTTCTTCATGATGAAAGAAAAAGAAATTTGAAAATCCTGAATTTTCCAAAATTTCCATAGCTTTATACATCGCTCATGATATCTCAAAGTAGAGCATTGCCATATTTTTTTTCTATAATCACTTCTATCTCAGAAACAGTGCATCTTACTTGAAAAATAATGAAAATTACCTCACCCTTAAAAACCCCGCAACCATATATTTTCTTCATGATGGGAGAAAAAGAAATTCGAAAATCCTGAATATTCCAACATTTCTATAGCTTTATGCATCCCCGGTATCTCAATGTAGAGCATTTATATTTTTTTTATAAAATTGATTCTATCTCGGAAACGGTGCATCCTAATGAAAAATAATGAAAATTTCCTCCCCCTTAGAAACCCCGCAACATCATATTTTCTTCATGATGGAAGAAAAAATCTGAAAATCCTAAATTTTCCAAATTTTCTATAGCGTTTTACACCGTTCGTGTCTCAAAGTAGAGCATTATCGTATTTTTTTTTTCTATAATGGCTTCTATCTCAGAAACGGTGCATCCTACTTGAAAAATAATGAAAATTACCTCCGTAACCATATATTTTCTTCAAGATGAGAGAAAAAGAAATTCGAAAATCCTGAATTTTCCAACATTTCTATAGCTTTATATATCCCTCGTATCTCAATGTAGAGCATTGAATTTTTTTTTATAAAATTGATTCTATCGGAAACGGTGCATCCTATTGAAAAAATAATGAAAATTTCCTCCCCTTAAGAACCCCGCAACACCATATTTTCTTCACGATGGAAGAAAAAGAAATTTGAAAATCCTGAATTTTCCAAAATTTCTATAGCTTTATACACTGTTCGTGTCAAAGTAGAACATTGCCATATTTTTTTTCTATAATCGCTTTTATTTTAGAAACGGAAAAATAATTAGTATTATTTTTCCGTAGTAACAAAGTAATCCTATGACGAAAGATTATAAGTCTACCTCTTCTTATAATGTTCTTATTAAGGCATTGGTGCAGACTGTGTCTCTTATAATAGCATAAGATAAGCTCTAACATACTCAAGAGCATTAGGATTTATATCTCAGTCTTATAGTTTGCTACACGACTACTTACAAAACAGTTATAGGACTTTTTTACTTATAATAACATTTTACAAGCGTATATATTCTCAAGAGCATTTGTTTTTATTACTCAATCTTATAGTTAACTACAAGATTACCTTATAAACCACTAATAGGAATATGTATCCTATAATTGTCTGCAGAAAGATTAAATAGTCTTGAAATCTTATAGTAGCATTTTGTAAGAAAGGATGATGTTATAACACTCTTATCGAAGATAATTATAAGTTAGTCTCGTTACTGTCTTGTTTAAGACTCTTTTAAATGTAATAGTGCTTAATAAGAGCGTTATAAAATCAAACAACCTTTTAAGCTACTTGATCAATCACATAATTAATAAACATTATACTTCTAGCTGTTCTACTTTGTCCTGAGAAAATAGTTTATTATCAGTTTATTATAGATATGGAATTGTTTTCTGGCAATGTAAATTGAAAAATTAGTAAGTAGTCCGAATACATGAGGAACCCTAAACTTGTTTAAATATGGAGGAAATGTATCTTAATCGAAACTACTATAAGTACTAATTTACTTAAAATTGTTCTATAACATACTCAACGCAGAGTATTTAAAGAAAATGGCGAATGTTTGTAAAAATCATTGAAAAATTATTTTACAGTAAATACTATAACTGCTAGTTTTCAAAGCGCGTTGTAAAATTAATCAAATCTTAGCCCACATTTACAATAAAAATGACTTCCCCGTCGAGTTCCCACATCGTATATATATTATTACGAGTGTTAACGTTATGCAGTTACTATAAATTACAATGAAGAATACTTACATATTTAATATTTCGTTTTATCACAAGCAATAACCAAAGTTTATAAAATGTCCTTATAACTAATAACTTAACTAAGTATATTACTAGAGCATTACAAACAAGATTGCTTTAGTAAGATATTTATGTCAGATACTAATAAGAGTGTTTGTACTTAAAAATTAGTAGTCTCAGAACATTATAGAAATAATTGCGCTTCCTTAAGTATACTATAGGGCTAATTGACATTCTATAAGTTGATTATAAGAGAGTTATAAGAAAACAATGCTCCTATAACTGCACCCAAATCCAGCAATGTAGTAAACTATAAATATCTTATAAGCACAAGAAAAAGTAGTGTTGGAGAATACTTCAAGTACTGATTTTGCTTGTTGGGTAGTCTCTATTTTGGAAAATCCAATTTCATTGGAAGACAATTTTATAATCAGCATATGAAACATGGAAAAAGACATCCATTTTTAATAAAAAAAAATATACGCCATTTTGGAATTTTAAAACGGATTTTATTTTCATATTATTCTGCACCCCCAAAAACCTTGAAAACGATACCCATACCAAAGAAAAAAAAAACCTCCAATAGTATCCAAAACTGGGATTTTCCGTAGCTTGCAAATTGAATTTTTAGCAGCTATTAATTTATCAATCAAATCTTTATTAGCTACTTACATGGTATAATGGTCACCAACTCATCGGTGCTAATTGGATTAAATTTCGCTACTTTTTATCTGCCGATTTTTGTATTTTTTGTCACTTGAGTGATTTCACCAGTTTGGTAATTTAGTCGCCAATATATTAATTCGCTGCCAAATTCAGCAATACAATATGCTCACGTGTAGTCACCAACTTATTTTTTGTTTACTCGATTAATTATATCCCTTATTCAAATATTGTACGTCTAGAGTACATACTAATTACAATTAAAATATGTAATTTTCATAGTAGTAACCAAGATTCGAAAAAATCGAAAAATCCGGATTTTTAAATGAAAATCCGGATTGTTCGAATTTTTCGAATTTCGAAGTATCCGGATTGCAACCCCTACTTGCGAGTGACTTGGTGTGTTCTGCAAAGGCAAGCATGACGGATGTTGAGCACGTATCCTTATATTTTATTGTAAATAGAACAGCCTCCGTGGTCTAGTGGTTGGAGCTTGGCTCTCGACTCGGAGGTCGTAGGTTCTAATTTCGATTCCCGCACTGGAACAACAAAAAATGTTGTTTCCAAGTTTGGTTAGGACAGTGCAGGCTGATCACCTGATTGTCTGACAAGAAAGATGATCCATGCGTCGGATGGGCAGGTAAAAAGTCGGACCTGCGCCTCATCTCTCGTCAGTCGTGTCGGTTATCCGTCCCACTGGATTACGAGAGTAAAAAAAAAGAGTGCCTTTGTGTACTGCGCACACACTTGGGCACTATAAAAATACTCCTGTGTAACTGGCTAGGCTACAATAAAACCAGCCACCGTCACCGAAATCGGCGTGGGGAGTTATTTATTATTATTATTGTAAAAACAGAAATCGAAATAAAAAGAAACGAAAAGTACGGCAAAGAAGATGGTAGATGTTACAAATTCATAAAAACTGTTTACTGGCTTATTCAATAATGTACTAAGGCTACTCCACGCATCAGCTACTTTTTTCTCATAATACACAACTCAATAATATATCTATAGACCCTTCACACCAAGTCAATCTGGTCCCGTGGTAAGTTCTCGAAGAACTTGTGTTACGGGTACCAGACAACAGAAATATATTTAATATTTTTTATATTATACACATATTTAAGATTTTTATTGTATTATACACATATTTAATACACATTCATGACCCAGGAACACAGAAATTTTTTTTGTTCCTTCAGCGGGATTCGAACCCGCGACCCCCGGCTTGAGCACCAACACGCTCAACCACTGAGCCACAGAGGTCGTCTCATCTGGCAAAAGCAACGACGTAGCGACGATAATGTTATTGTGTATTTGTGTATGGTTATATGTATAACTAGCCGATGCCCGCAACTTCGTTTGCGCCTAACTGACGGAAGCGGAACCCTATTTTTTAAACGGAACCCTAAAATAAAAGTAGCCTATGTTAGACCTTATAACATCAGCTATCTGCCAGTGAAAGTCCCGCGAAAATCGGTCCAGCCGTTTCAGAGATTAGCCGGAACAAACAGACAGACAGACCGACAGACAGACAGACAGACGGACAGACATTTTTAAAAATTGGTATTTTATTGTAAGTACCGAATATACTTTCAGATGCATTATGTGAAAAGCTGTTATTTTGATGTTACAAACAGACACTTCATTTTTATTTATCTGTATATAGATTTAGTTCAAAAATAAAAAGAAGCATAAAAAAATACAAAACAAACTTTCCTATAGATTTTTATTGTATTATATGTCCATGACCCGGGAACACAGGAAACTTTTTGTTCCTTCGGCGGGATTCAAACCCGCGACCCCCGGCTTGAGCACTAACACGCTCAACCACTGAGCCACAGAGGTCGTCTCATCTGGCAAAAGAAACGACGCGGCGACGATAAAATGTAACATGTTATTGTGTATGGTTATATGTATAACTAGCTGATGCCCGCAACTTCGTTTGCGCAGATCTAACGAAAGCGGAACCCTATTTTTTTAAACGGAACCCTAAAATAAAAGTAGCCTATGTTAGACCTTATAATATCAGCTATCTGCTAGTGAAAGTCCCGTGAAAATCGGTCCAGCCGTTTCAGAGATTAGCCGGAACAAACAGACAGACAGACAGACGGACAGACAAAAATTTTAAAAATTGGTATTTTATTATAAGTACCGATTATACTTTTAGATTCCTTATATGAAAAGCTGTTAATTTGAAGTTACAAACAGACACTTCAATTTTATTTATCTGTCTAGATGTATAGAATTAGTTGAAAAATAAAAAGAAACATAAAAAAATACAAAACAAACTGACTTTCCTTTAGATTTTTATTGTATTATACATATCCATGACCCGGGAACACAGGAAACTTTTTGTTCCTTCGGCGGGATTCAAACCCGCGACCCCCGGCTTGAGCACCAACACGCTCAATCACTTAGCCACTGAGGTCGTCTCATCTGGCAAAAGCAATGACGCGGCGACGATAAAATATAACATGTTATTGTGTATGACATATATAATTTAGTTCAAAAATAAAAAAAAAACAAAACAAAACAAACTGACTTTCCTACACTGCGTTGGAAACGAAAGAATTGTTCGATAAATACGCGGGTAAGCCGTGCGCTAGCAAAACTGACATAGGTCTGTCCTCGTCAACGCCTAGCGGGCGACTGTGGGGCGACTCAAGCGGCTTACGCACGCTGCATTTCAATAATGATTTAAATGTTAAAATAATTAAACCAACATGCAAAATGTAACCACAAATTATTCTTCTTTAAGTTATTAGCTTTTCGTAGATATGATTTTTGAAAGTAAAACTATCATGAACTTCATGAACAAAAAGAAAAATATTCAAATTTAGCCTCCTCTTCGGAATTATTTTTGATCGAGTGAAGTTTTCAATATTATGTTTCGAACCACAAATTATAAAAGAACATTAAGTAAACAACAATGTGTATTTTTTTTGGCTTTTTAAAGTTACTATTTGTTTGTTTATTATCGATTCAAAGTCATGTAAAATTGGGTCCACACGGCCTTAAATGTAAGTTTTCTGTATACTCAGTGGAAAATAAAATACTCGTAAAATATTTATTTAGTATAATTGAAAAGAAAAACAAACCTTAAATAACTGCCATTTTTTCCATTCCAGTCAGATCTAACTTGTAATATTTTATGAATTTTGCATCCTCTTTTTTGTGCTAACAATTTTTGTCCCAAAGGTGGGAGCTCTAAGCGGCTGCTCCGAAGATGACGAACAGAAGCCGAACTTGTGTCGAATCTGCGGCAAGACGTACGCGCGCCCCAGCACGCTCAAGACACATCTGAGGACTCATTCAGGAGAGAGGCCATATAGGTAAAAAAATATGATAGATCAGCTATATGTCGTAAATCATAATAATATTGAATTGTCACTCTATAACCCGTGCCTAGCGGCGGCATGGGTCCTGACTCCTGATCGGCTCCGTGACGACTCACCCCCGCTCCTCCGGATTGTGTGTATACTTGTATAGGCACGGGGTTTTAGTCATTGCCTAACTAGGGTGGACCCCTTCCCGCGCTACATTCAACCTTTCATCGGAATCGGACTTTTTTATTTTCGTGCTGCTGCTCGCCAGTTCTGTTACTTGAACTTGGCTTGACACGCTACCGCGTCTCTAGAAGGCATATGAAACTTTGCTCTTAAAATAAAAATAGGTCAGGGGCAGAATGAAAACAACATAATGCTTATTTCTTCCGTTCCTAATTTAATTGGCAATAGAAAAAAATACTATACAAAGAAGCTATGACACTAATTCTTTTTTTTTTCTTTACGACAGATGCGGAGACTGCAACAAGAGTTTCTCGCAAGCCGCCAACCTGACTGCGCATGTGAGGACGCACACGGGCCAGAAGCCTTTTCGGTAAGTTTGTTTTTTTATTCTTTTCTTTGCATTTTCTGAGAAAATTTACTATGGTGATGTATATATTTTTTTTCATTATCAGAAATAATGTATTTCAATGAACAAAAAGCCCACCGACTTTTTAGAAAAAGCTGATATTTTGACGCGAGAATTTTCGATTGAAAATTACTTAGAATTAATTTTTCGATATTAAGACCAAATAAGGTGAAAGGTTTTTCACCAACTTTCGTGCAAAAAAAAAAATATTTTATTTGTACAAGATAAAAATAAAAAACCAAAAACTTGGTTATTTGAATTTTTCACATTTTTGAAGTTATGCGTAAAGAGTGTAAATACAAAAGTTGTAGATCTTTTTATTATCTACAACTATGCCATTTGACTTTTTTCCATAGTACTTGTAGTTTTGCCGGAAATCGAGATAAACCATTTTCTACCCTTAAAAACTCACCCCCTTCACTTCCCGACCTCAAATCGCCCGTAAATTATTTTTCCTTTTATTTTTGTTATATTCTCTTCCTTTTCCAATGGGTTTCATCCTACTATAAATTTATTTTGTTTCAAAACCTATTGGCCTATAAGTACCTTTACTTATTATTTTTCTCAGGTACTTACTTTAAAAAAATGTATTCCTCTGATATAAATAAAAATATATTCTTTGACCCCGACGTGATTTGAACACGCAACCTTCTGATCTGGAGTCAGACGCGCTACCGTTGCGCCACGGAGTCGTTACTGCAGTCGTCGAAATTATGAAAGACTTTCACAAGAAAGTTATATTCGGCGATTGGCCAACTTTTTTTTTTAACAAAAATAGTGATGTGGATAGCTTAAAACGTCGATAACAATTTGACATTTATTACGATAATTTGTTTTCTGTTTAACAATTATATACCTTGTGTCTATTAACCGACATCTAATAATTGGGCGGTTATATGTTTTCAATAGATTGTCATCCGACATTTTATTGATAAGTTACCTACTGCATAGACTTTTGATAACAGGCAAAATCTATACAAATTAATAATATCAGCTGTTTGTTATTTTAAATTACCAGGTTTTCACTAAATCAATTCCTAAAACTTTGTCTGTCCGTCTGTGGGTTTGTTTATTCCAGCTAATCTCAGAAACGGCTAGACCGATTTTCATGGAACTTAGGTTCTTCTTAGGGTTCCGTTAAAAAATTGGGTTCCGTTTTCGTTTGTTCTACGCAAATGAAGTTGCGGGCACGGGGTATATTATTTTGCCTCGCCACTTTAGTACTTTTAGGCTTCTTACTATTTACTGTTCATTGTTATAGATAATAATTATTATTTTGAAAGTTATGCGATACAAAGGTCTGTTTATTGAGTACTACATGTTGCCCCCGACTTCCCTTCGTGCGCGCAAAAGTAAATCTCGCAGAAACCGTACATTTTCCTCGATAAAAAGTAGCCTATGTCCTTCCCCGTGGTCTAATCTATATCTGTGCCAAATTTCATCAAAATCAGTCCAGTAGTTTCGGAGCCTATTCAATGCAAACAAACAAACAAACTTATCTTCTTTATCATATTGGTATAGATTGAGGAGGTTACCAACGCATTGTCGGAGTGGCTCCTAATTGTGGTGGAAGTCCGGTCCCTATAGAGGTAGACCGGCCGGTCGCGGGGGGTGTCCTGTGTTAGACAGATCCGGGACACTTCCCATTATAGCGGCTGAGGGCAATCCGCAGGTTCAGTTTTAGTGGGTAAACCGGCGAGTCGCGTCGGGAGTCCCACATATCCCCGGGATACCCCTCCCGGGGAAGGCGTAACGACCTTTCCCCTGCGATATCAAAAAAAAAAAAAGGTTACCAACGCAATTAATTATTTCATTGTTATTTTGTTTTAGGTGTCCGATCTGCGATCGCCGCTTCAGCCAGAGCTCCAGCGTAACTACCCACATGAGAACTCACTCCGGGGAGAGACCGTACCAGTAAGTCTGGGACTGTATGTTCCGGAACCCGACGGGCCCAGGAAAATTCAGAGCACTGAAAATAGAACTCTGCGCTAATACAATAGAGTTGAAAATCGAACACAATGTCATGGGATACTCAATACTCATCCCTGTCCGGTAGTTGTGGTATAGTATACGGGTATGCGACCCCGGCTTCCCTAGCTATTACAGTCCTATCCCTTGCCCTCCTTGGGCGGTAATATGTTATATGCTACATTCCTATTTCCCCCTCTAACTTATCAATCTTCCTTTCCACACCACCTGTCCTTCCCTTTACCTATTCCTACCCTCTCCGCCAATCCGTGGGAACGCAATGGATAATCGTAAAATATAATTTAATTATCTAAAATGGCGGCGATGTGGTTCGCCACCCATCACGTCTCGTTCCTCGCGGAGGAGAAAAGTGGCCCATGGAGAGCCGCTTCGCTACGTTGAATGTAAGAGGAGGAATGGATGGTAAGAATGAAAGTGGATGAAGCGAAACAAGTATGTAAGGATCGTAGCAAGTAGAAAGAAGTGGTATCTGCTTACCCCTACGGGAAAAAGGCGTGATTATATGTATCATGTATGTATGTATGAAAATCGAAATGTCAAGTGACGGGCTGTCAAATACATACAATGCCATTTGACTCGACCTTGTGTATTCGATTTTCAGCTCTATTGTATTAGCACAAAGTTTTATTTTCAGTGCTCTGAATTTTCTCTGGCCTTCTGGATTCCATATCTTAGTCTTTGATAACATGTTAATCATTATAATATCCATCTATCCTAAAAAAGCGTAAGTATTGCAAGAGTTACTCTTTTTGCTTTTAATCTTACAGTGCGGAATGGATTTAAATTAGTTTTGGCACAAATAAGACACTAATTCATAATTCATGAATTCACGATGTCCCGGTAAAGTTTAGTGTGTCCGTTATTTATGTTTTTTATACTTAATAGTTTTCAGTTGATGATTTTCTCCCACTTTACTTTTTTTTTTTTGGTTAACAGATGCCGGTCATGTAAGAAGGCGTTTTCGGATAGCTCTACACTGACGAAGCACCTTCGGATACACTCGGGGGAGAAACCGTATCAGTGTAAATTGTGTCTGCTAAGGTGGGTTATTTGTTTTTTTAATAAGACCATAGAGCATCCAACCAAGGATACTCTAAAGGGCCATACTGACCATCCAACCTGCAAGCTCAAAGTCGCGGAATTGCAGGCTAAAATTTTAAATGATTGACACTATTGACACTAATGTCGGCTATTAGTACCGGTGCTGGATTTGCTGGAAGCGCCGTGAGCATGGCCCTTTAGAATAAGACAGACAAAAAGCAGATGAACTGCCTGAGGGTTTATGCAACCCTCAGTGGACACCAGAAACAGTAGAAGGCTAGCAGGCGCGCTGCCATGCTGACCTTAAAAAATATTTTACTGAGGTATATTTTTACACTTACACGAGTGTTGCGAGCGTGGCTCTGTATAGCCAGTGGCATAGCAGGCCTTCGGGGACCCCGTATAAATAAAAATTTAGGGGCTCCCCAGTCCAAATGTAGGGTAATTTTTTTTTTTCACAAAACAAAAAAAAGTATTTAAAGAAAGAGTGAATTTAACGCAAGACTTGGAAAACAATACTGTTTTCTAAATCTTTCAGATATGGAATGTCTAGCACATTTGCACATTGAAAACAACAACGGTAATAAATTTTCACAGGAGCGAAGCGGGCCTAATAATTTTAACCACAACCCATTACCCACATGATAAACTTACTAGTGTTTCTTAAGTTTCTGTGGTCGTGGCCGTGGGCTTTCTTATGATATGACTTATTATTTTTCTGACACACATTCGGGGGCCCCTGTAGCTCGGGGGCCCCGTATCAATAACTACGCCCCTGTGCAATACTAGCGCCATCTAACATTTTATCTCTCTCCAGGTTCTCACAGTCGGGCAACCTGAATAGGCATATGCGCGTGCACGGCAACATGTCAGGCGGCATGCTTGGCTGACACGTGTTCATGCCGATAGACTATATCGTGCCGTAGTGATCGCACATGGACTTAGTGTGACTAAATTAGTGGCGGATTCAGGAATAATATGCAGTTTTGTCTCCTGAGCGAGTCCTTTTCAAGAAAGAAGACCAGTAAAGTCATATTGTATATTATTTGGCGATGGACATTACCTATTATGTACGTCCTCCGTCAGATACAATCCCCCTTTGTTGCGCCTTGGAAAAAAATGTACTTAAATCCATCTTTTTTGAAAAGGACTCTATTAACACGAATTAAAAGTAATGTCTTGTGTATATATAGGGTAGATGTGAATTGTATATAAAATAATATTTATTATTTTACGTGATGTATTAAATGTTCTAGTCACCATGTTTTTGAAATTAGCACAGCTATTCAGAGATGATTTACATTGCTATTATTAATTTATAAGACATACATTTCTACATTGATTTTGTAATATTATAGAATGCCTATGTGATAGATTTCTGCATACAAAATATACAATAGTCTTGTTTGCGATAGGTCTAACAACAAAAAAAAAAGTTTAGTAATTTTTAAAATATTAATGATTATTTAATATTATTGTCGTACCTACACTTTCAGATCATTATCACGTTTTTGTACTCTCTGAATGGCACATCATAATATTAATTAAGTAGTTTAGACTATTACACCTCTTCTATCAGTATTATTGATAATTGTTGCCAAAATATGACACCATAATAATAATTATTATAAGCTGTACTTAATCATGTAATTTTATAAAAATTGTAAATAAATAAAAATACGTAATAACTTTTATTTTCTTTTTAACGCTTTCTTATACTCCTATTATGTACATCCTAACTAATAATATTGTGAACGCAAAATTTTGTATTTATGGATTTGTGGAGTAACAAATACTCTTTCACGGAATAACTACTGAACGGTTTTGACGTTTGGTTTGGTAGTAGTTAAGAAGACTCCAGATATGTTATACATAGAGGCTACTTTTTATCGCAGTAAAATGTGTACGAAGTCGAAGGCAACATCTAGTAAACTAGATTTTATAAAAAAGTAAACCATAATTATTCATTATGACGCATTTACCTGCACCACACATTGAAGTAGACCGAGATAAATAGTCTAAATTACGATCTGTTGATTTGCTGTAGTCCGTAGACTCTATTTTGTCTCCATCCTCCATGTATTTAAACGCGTAACAACAGTATACATATTTTGTAATCACTAATCACATAATATTATCATGACTCGATTATCCTAAATATCGATACTATTATGGACGTTGGCACAACACTATAAATGTGGGTAAAAACGAGAGAAGCACTATAACAAACTACTAATTAGTAATTACTATAGGAAATTACGAAGTACTTGTAGGCGATGTAGGCATGTTTTAATAACTTGTGCCCGCGGTTTCGCCCGCTTAGTTACATTATGCCACAGGAAGATTATATTTTATTGGGGTAAGAAGTAGCATACCTAATATTAAAAATTTCGTGTCACGATGTATGTTCGCGATAAACTCCAAAACAACTAAACCGATTTTATCAAATTTTGTAAGCATCTGAAATTTGATCCAACTTGGGAGATAGGGTAGGTAGTTTTTTTAGGGTTCCGTAATACTTAAGGAACCCTTATAGTTTCGCTCTGTCCGTCTGTCTGTCTGTCTGTCTGTCTGTCTGTCTGTCCGCGCCTCTAGCTCCTGTAATTATGAATATAAATTGATGAAATTTGGTGCAGTTATAGATTGTGTATAGATCACGGTTTCGGGATCATAAAAAAAATTATAATTTTATATTTTAGGGGTGGCTCTCCATACATGTGAAGTGGGGATGAAAAATATTTTTTCACTCTACCCCATCGTGTGGGGTATCGTAGAATAGGTCTTTTAAAATAAGGGTAAGGTTTCATACGTTACTTTTTTATAAAGTTGACCATTTTCGAGTAATCGGCCTCCAAAGTAGTTTGTAAGTTGGTCCCCCCCCCCCCCTAGCATTTTTAAACTATAGGAGATAGAAACTTGCAAATTTCCATGCTGATAGATCATGCTAAAAACTCTTTAGGAAAACTATTGTGAACCAAATCGGACAGTAACTTTTGGAGTAATTAAAATAAAAGCATATTACGCGTTTATAGTTACGGAACCCTCCTTAGACATGTCCTGACATGCTCTTGGTTAGGTTATATTTCAATAGTAGGTACTGTTTTTTTTTATTGCATAAATGAATAGTACTCTTAAATATGAGTAACTTCTCAGAAGAAACCGTATATCAAAAGTCAATATTTTCAAAGGTAGGGTAAATACGCCAAACGTCGGCCCCCCTCCAATCCTCGGCCGTCTGCACATTTTCAGCTTGCATTCGTTCAAAAGGTAATTAAGTTGTAATTTTGCCACTGAAATTGCAAGCTTAGTTCATACTCTTTAAGTGCAAACCGTTACTATACGATTCCGTCACTTGCTCTTCGCACACTGAGCGTCAGTAGCGATAGCGCCGTTGAAGCATTGAAGTTCGTAGTCAAAGCAGCTTACTTGCTGTGAATACCCACGATTCGGGGATTGATATTACATCCGTAAGACATTTCTTTTTTTGGTTTTTAGCTTTGCTATCACTAAAAAGGTATTTTTACTATATTTTGAGATAGTTTTTTCAACGTTTTGCGTATTGGTTTTAGGGAAAAATAGGGGGCCGCCATTAGAATACCAGTTTCGACTGAAAATCGGAATCTCGGCCGGGGCCGACTTAAGATAAATGCAGTCTGTTTTATAAAGTCCAATACTACGAATTCCATTGTCTTAATAGTAAAATTTATAACGCTTTTATGTTAATAAATCTATTTTACGTTCAATCGCCAAATACCGGCCGGGGTGGTATTAGCTGAATCTCGAGAAATAAGCTATACGAAATAGGGGCCGACTTTGAAAATATTAAAGATCGTAATGTCGGCCAGCCTAAGAATCGAGTGCTACTGTACAGGCTGATTACTTTTGTATTTTTCATTGTTTGTGTAGTTACTGGGTAGTCATTTTTCAATTTATTTATGAAACTTGCTGTCTCAAAATTGAATTATGTATTAATATAATTTATTAATATTATAATAGGTTACATACTATGCCCGGCCGACATTTGGGAAAAACGCGACCGACCATTGGGCCGTGAACGGCCGACTTTAAGGTTTTTTCGTTCTCGGCGCATTTAAACCTTAATACTTTTTCCGTTTAGTAGAAAAGTCAACCATATGCTTATAAATATAAAATAGATTTATCAACCTGTCTAAAACCGTATAACAAGCTATCCTTTCGTTGCAAACTGATGGATCCGGAGCGATCTAAAGTGAGAAAATCCGTAAGTGGCCGACATTTGGCGTATTTACCCTACAGCGATTTGTATCCTAAAAACGCTCCATACTAAAATCGACCTACAAATGACGTCACTTGTAGGTTTTTAGTGTATGAAGTATATGGCCGCCAGAATATAGGTATTTGTAAATATCTCCGATATTTGTGCGTTTAAGTTCATACTTACCATAATGAATGTTTTTGTATATGATGTGAGTAAACTAATGATGTAACTAGGTTTTGTTTACCAATTCCGCAAAAAAAAAATTTTTTTTGAACTTTTTAAATGTAAGTATTTAATTAGTAAACTACACATAAAATAATATATTTTTTTACATTTACTAAGTAGTAATGCCTCAATATTTCTGAATATATTAATGAAACTTAATATTTCAGATGTAGTCCGATCCCCTATTATTTATCTCAATATTATATTTTGTTATTGCAAAATAAATGTTTAACGACTTTAGTGCGTATTTATCGGTTAGTTCTATAAAACCCTAATAGATGGTGGTTTAGCATGTAAGTTGCACATATATCCGGTAGATGGCACCGTGTTTCTATGTTTTTCTACAATATTAGAATCTACTTTAGGTGTCACGTATTCATCAGTTAGTTCTCTAAAAACCTAATACACGTAGTATAGATACCAGGAGTCCGAACGGTATAGGCTTTTCCATAGTCTTTATGTACACAATAATAGACCCAGATCTTAGTTACTTTGAGTGTGTCCCTAATACGATAGATTCTTTAAATCTTGACTAACACGGCGCCATCTACCGGATGAGTGCAACTTATATTCCAAGTTAAAATAATGGTCTCAATTTAACTGCATCGGAATCGGAGCGTACGGAGCGGACGGAGCGTCGGCATTTACAAAATGCCGATGGGGTGCGTCCACTGCATCCGGATTCAGCATCGGCAATTTAGTTATTTTTAGTCCGTCAGCCTGAACGTGCACTTGCATTATGGAGATAGTGACGAGATATATTGTTGTAATCTCAGACCGAATAGGTTGTAATTAGCTGTATTTTATCAGAAGAGGAAAAGAGAAACAAGAGGAAACGAAAGATATGGGTTCATAAATCATAATATAAATTCAAAAAGATTAATTTTTGGAAAATTTCATACATTATATTCTGATTTATTAGAAAATGAAAATAGATTTTTTGGGTACATTCATATGACTCGAAAAAAGTTTTTTGAACTTCACTATATTCTACAATTTTTATTTATTATTTGCCCAATTTTGCCATACACTCGCTTGGGACACGTCAGCCGGGGTTGACGCTTTTTAATTTGTTTTAAGTGGTTTGCGACAGTGTTTCGTTTGAGTTGTATGTAAGTAGGTACTTATTTACAATGGTCAATTATATGAACAGCTATAGAAGATTAATTTTAATACAAAACCATGCGCCTGTTTCCCGTCAGAATTTTTAATAAAATTGTATCTACGTATGAGAATTTACTAACTACATCGTCAAATTCAACAATCGCAATCTAAAAACTAGTAAATCCAAATGTCGAAAATACCTTTCAGTTTCGCATTTGTAGCTTTTGCAGGGTTCGTAAATATCCGATATCTATACATCTATACATCTATACAAATAAATAAAATTGAAGTGTCTGTTTGTAACTTCCAATTAACAGCTTTTCACTTAATGCATCTTAAAGTATATTCATTAAGTACTTATTATAAAATACAAATTTTTAGAATTTTTGTCTGTCCGTCGGTCTGACTGTCTGTCTGTCTGTTTGTTCCGGCTAATCTCTGAAACGGCTAGACCGATTTTCACGGGACTTTCACTAGCAGATAGCTGATGATATAAAGTCTAACATAGGCTACTTTTATTTTAAGGTTCCGTATAAAAAATAGGGTTCCGTTTCCGTTAGTTACGGGCAAGTAAGTTATGCAAACGAAGTTGCGGGCATCAGCTAGTGTATAAAAATATCAGATATCTTTGATATATATCCGATATTTTTGATTTTTTGATATTTTTGATATTTTCAAAATTACATACAAATTTCATACTCTGATATGTTTTTTCGTACCTAATAGTTGAATCGAAATAATTTGTATCTCCGATAATTTGAAGATAGGGAAGTAAAATTAAACTCATTTATTTATTATTGATATTCAAAGTTTTCAAATAAATTAAAAATCAACGATAGTCTATACTTTTGAGTATCAATTTAAGTCTTAAATCCATAAAATGACTTTTGTTTATAACCAGAAGAAAAAAAAGTGTATTAATTTTATCAGTCGAATTAATTTGACACACGGTATACTTAAATGGTATAACAATAGTATAATAACAAACAAGGAATTTTCTTCCGAAAACAGGGGGTCACGTGGGTGTCATAAGCCTAAGTTACAAGCCGACGGCTATGATTAGTTAATGTCGTGTCAAATAGCAAGTTTTTGATGACCTAGGCTTGTGAAACTCTCGGAAAATAAGACCTGTGTATTTAGACTATGACTTGATGTAATATTTTTTACATTTAAAACATTATTTTACATTTTTAAATATAAATATCAATTGATATAATATATCATGATATATATCCGATATATATCAATTGATATATATCATGCGAACCCTGAGCTTTTGTATACGCATTTGTATTTTTTATAATAAAACTCTTCATTAATACTTCTATATATATATTTTTTTGTTTTATTCCTAGTACTCTACATACACATACTACGAATACACAAAATGTAGAACAGATTATAATAAAACACATTATTGTGACAATCCTGCAGCAATGACGAATACCTACACAAAAGCGGCATTTCGCGCGACTTCAAACGCGTTGGACCACTGTATCTCTTTATTACACTGTGGTAGCGCCAAGTAATTTTAAATTGCCGCGCCAAACGGCGTCAGGAAGGCGAATCTGCCCGCCATATCGATATCGCGCCATATTTGTACCTACTCCCCGCTAGATGGTGCCGGGACTCACGGAACAGTCGAGAACGCGGGCGCAACCGGGAATGGCGGCTGGGTTGCGTCTCCAGTAAAATATTAACATTGTGGTGTAATTTGTATAATTAAGTTGATAAATAAAGATATATTAGCCAAAAATTGACTGCCCAACGTTTGGCCGGACTAACAACTAACAAGTATAAACCGGTTTTCTTCTTTTCAAAAGAAAAGTGAACGTAAATAGTTACAGTGCAAACCAGTAAACGATTTACTGTATTACCGTGATAAGAACTGTGTCTACGAGCTTTTTTCACGTGGAGTGGTTCTAGGAATTTTGTTTTCATCCTAGTTGTGAAGCGTACCTACTCTAATAAGTGGTTTACACTCTCGCGCGAGTGGCGAGGCGAGGCCCTCAGTGAGTCGCGAGGCGAATGTGTAAACGGGCATTCGTTCCTCGCCTCGCCATTCACCTCGCCACTCACGACGCTCGCGTCCGGAGCGGTTTTTTGCGCACGAGTCAAAGGACCTCGCGACGAATACGAGCGGGTGTTCACATTCTCGTGTTCGCTTCAGTCTGTTGCTAGTTCTCATGCGCGACAGTTGTTTCTCTCGCACGCGAAATAATGCGTTTCTTAGAACTTTTTCAAAAAGAAAAAGAATAATATATATAGGCTACTTGACTCAAATATTTAATTTCATACATTAAGGGAGTATTTCATTAAGTAGGTACTTGGCTTAGGAAAACGTATTCTAACGATATCATAAATTAAAAACTTAAGATTGATAAATAAAGTTGATATTATATAAAATAAGTATTTTTGTTTTTTAATTTCTATGATAAAAACACCGAAGTTACTTCCGGAAAGGATGTCACGATACAAACACACTAAGCAAATATTATACCTTTAAACGAGCAATTCTTGTATGTATAGTCTTATGTTTGGGAAAATGCGTATTTTCGAGTTTTCATGCGTTTTTCTTTCCACGCAGAATATGTTCGCTAATTTCGTCCTGCCGGCCACTGTCCGTTTGGTTCAGCGGGTTAAGAGGCGGATGGCAAGAAACGAGTGTTACGGGTTCGAACCCCGCTCGGTGACTTACTTTTATATAAATTTACTTTATATAATTTTTTAATTTTCATTGTTTTTAGACAAGTTTAAAAAAAATTGTTAATGCTTGAGATCAAATACCTGATCTACACAGAAATCGATTGTAAATAATAATAATCTATCAACCAATATGTCGAATTGTGTTTTCGGCTGTTTTTAAAAAGTGTACTTATTTTTAAAAAAATTGTAGGTTTTGACGACCTCTGTGTATCAGTGGTTCAACATGTTGGTGCTATAGTCGGGATCGCGGGTTCGAATCCCGCCGAAGGAACAAAAAGTTTTTCCGTGTTCCTGGGTCATGGATATGAATTAATATTAATTCATATTATGTGTATAATATAATAAAAATCTTAAATATGTGTATAATAAAGTACCCGTAGCACAAGTTCTTCGAGAACTTACCACGGGACCAGATTGACGTGGTCTAAAGCGTCTAAGATAATATATTATTATTATTTTAGGTTTCAAAATAATGTAATATATTTTTTTTGTGTAATAAAACAATTATGAAACGTTTAGGACTTAAATAAAAACAAGGTCAAGTCGCATAATATATGGAACCCAAAGCATAATTATATTAACCATAAAACTCAACAAAGTTAGACTTGTTGCCGCTAAAACTTCGACGTCCTCCATTGTCAATGGCATACAGACAACCTCAGATCAAATAAAAAGTATAGATGGACTTCTACGAACAACATAGTGAAGCCGGTTTTTTATGCATTGTGTGCGTGAGCCGGTGTTGCCATACAAAATTTTCATTACCCTAGATATGTGGCTAAACTTTCGAATAACATCCCACATTTGTACTATCAATTGGTTTATGGTAATTTTACCGCTTAAAGTTATTTTATTGTCGCCATAATTTCGCAAGTTTTCAAAATTATAAGATCCGTAGTTTTCGAGATAACAATATAATAAAATTTCGAAAATTGTATAGGAATTCGGCCATGTTAACGTTTCTGTGACATTTAAGTATGTTTCGTTTTCCATAGCTTTATGTCAAAAAAATTTGCAGAGCTCTATTTTACGTAAAAGTTGTAACACGGCCTCACAAAAACCTAGCGCGAAATAACGTTGTCATAACTCTCCCCAACTATGGAATTCTAAAAATGGGTTAGATTAGAACATTTTTATTGCGTTCAAAACGTCTTTAAATATGAAAAAAAAAACAGAAAGTGATAGTTCTGTTTATTATTTATTTATAGATAAATTTAGATAAAGGATAGGTAAAGATGAAAAGTTTCGATTTAGGTGTACCAATACATAATATTATGGTAATAGGGTAATTAATATAGGGTAGACCGGGGACAATTGAAACGCGCTATGATTGAAACAACGCGTTTTTCTAGTAAACTAATGTACTTACGGCGTTCAACTGACACTTTTTCGACGCACCGAACATGTCCGAACTTTCTCCAATAGCATCGGCGACATCGCGCGAAGCAGTCGTGCACAAATGAGGTTTATTGATTTTTGACACCTACCGTGAGTATTTTCAATGTTTTTGATTATTTAATATTTTCGTTATTATGGTAATTTTTGCTGGTTGATTTATTTTAGTGGTTTGTTTGTTTAGTTGGGTTTCTTTTTATATAATGGGAACCACTTTAAATTCAGTATTTATGTCGATAAAATACCTTCAAATGCAAAGTCTCGTATGGGGACATTTGTTACAACAGTATAGGGGACGATTGAAACGTTTCAATCGTCCACGTGTTTCAAACATCCCCATCGTTCATATTATTATATTGTATGCACTTTTATTAATATAATATTATAACTGGATGTTCTGACAGACATTGCTCAGTGAGTGCACTTTATTCAAGCTACCTACCATCTACTTACGTAAACCTTTCAGTTACTCTATAATATTGATTGATAATTTTAATTCGAATGAAGAAAATGTAAGTAATTATTATCTAATTAATTTTTAGATGCCACGAAAACGTATACTTTCAACGAACGGAAGTTCAAAGGACCTATTTGCCTATCAATACGAAGAGGTTTAGGCAAGTAGAAAATTAAGAAAAGCTGCAGATATATTTAATGTGGATCATAAGTCTCTAAGTAGGTACAAGAAAAAAAGAGAATCTGTGCGAGAAGACACGCTAATCGCTGAAATTAAAATGGGGTATATATATCAGCAAAAAGTTTTCAAGAAGCGAAATAGCGAAATATGCCATAAAAAGTGCTAATATATAATTATTTTGGACTATCGACCAGAGGTTTGAGGAAGTTAAGAGTTTTTGTTGTTGGAGAAGGCGCTGTTCAATTAGAATGTATTTGTAATTTTTGAATACAAAATATTATTTTAATGAATAGCAAAAAAACCATAATATAGTTATGATTGAAACATAGTCATGATTGAAACTTACCATTTTGTATGAAACTATTTTTATATTATTTTAGACATAGTTGTAGGTTCTATTATAAACATTCGGTTACCTTTTAATTATTTATTTTAAATGAAAGCTTTGTATCTAAAAAATACTATTGTAGCTTGAATAATTTCCAAGTTATTTAAAATCTTAAAAGCAGTTTGTTTTTTGTTGAAGCATATTGGTAAATGTGGTCCAATTTTGCCCGTATTTATATGATATAGTTAAAAACTAATTCTATAACATGTTCTAATATATACCAAATGAATTCTTTTTTTTGTTAATTTTTTATTTAAGTGTTTTAATTGACCCCACCTATTGTTTCAATTGACCCCCTAGTGGGGTTAATTGAAACATTTTTTTTCCACTTGGTTTTTTTAAATTTGTCGTTTACCTGATACAATTTTACTATTGCGGGATACTACATTTGATAGCCAGATATATTATCTACAAATGTAATTAGTTTCAATTGCATAAATTTATGTAGTATGATCAATACATACATTTAAAGTAAAAGTGTTTCAATTGTCCCCGGTCTACCCTACGGTCACCGACAAGTCAGTGTACCACTTGCCTAATTTTTTTTTTGGTAGATAATATGCTTGTGTTATTTCAGGAAAAATCTAAATCATTATATGTGTCAATAATATATAAATTTCAAGGAGTTCCCTCGATTCCTCATGGATCCCCCATCATCAAGTTTCCACTTTAGCGACTAAAATACCAATTTCGAAATTATACCCTTTACAGCAATAAAATAATTTTGCATATAGGTCCATAAACGACATAGTAATATTCAAAGATCTCCGTGTTGGTGTAAAATACTATAAGAAGTACATTTTATATCATCAAAATGTGATGATGTATGACGTGATTGTGGTGGTGATGATGATGATTACTTTGATTGACATAGTGGCATATGCTTGCAGTTCTTTAAATAACGCCGAAATCCCCAAACATGTATCTATAAGGAGTCAGGAGTTCTGTTCTGAACTTTTGGATCCAGAGTATAACTTGGAGCAAAATCTTACTTTTTGGTAGCATATGCTTGGACTACTTCAGAAAAAGTCAAAATCACCATATATTTCCATAAAAATTTCGAGGAGTTCCCTCGATTCCTCATGGATCCCATCATCACGTCACCACTTTTTTGAAAACCGGACCAACTTGGGATTATACCCTTTATATCAAAAAAAGAATTTTGAAAATCGGTCCACAGACGGCGGAATTATCGTTCCCGATATTTTCCGTATACCGAATATAGGGGCATTTACCTTAAATTACTTCAAACTTCAAAACTTCCTAATTAAACAATAAAAACACAGTCTCACTCTCTACTTCATAATTTTGTTAAGAATTTGCCTACAAATTACTTACCTTATTGCTATTGAGAATATGAAATCCTGGCAACACTCTCTCGATCCGCCATTATGAAATTGTCATTATTTGTTTCGAGTAACCTCAAAATTGTGATAAATTATCTTAAACAAACTACAGTTTTGTGTGTACTTACTTATGAAATGTTATTTCCTGACACTTTTTGTTCGCCTTCGTACAGTTTTTACACAACTTAATAGCGCAGGACGGCATTTTTGTGGCAAAATCACTGCACGACGACTCGTTCGATACTGACGAAAAGTAGCGTAGGTACTTTTTTTGCATGAGTGTGCGTGACCGCGTGTGTTTACACAAAGTAGCGTAGTTTTTGAGGCTTCAGTTGAAACAAGCGCCATGCGCAATCTAGGTTTTTTATTTGATCTGAGCAGACAACTGAACGCACCACGAGAGTGTAAGCACCCACTCGTAGGCGCGTCGCGCGAGGTGAGAAACGAGGCGAAGGGCGAAGTGAGTTGCGAGGCGAGAGTGTAAATCTTATATAATAGGTTACCTAGGCTTGCCGAAATCTCACTTCTAGCGACAAAATTCTAGAATACCTATTGTGTGCCCGCGTAGTGCTTCTAGACTTTGTCTTCGGTTCTTTTCTTGTGTTCGGTAATTTAGGACTGTACTTAATTACACCACAAAAAACGTTTCGTTTATATACCTACCTATCGCGTTTCGTACTCAGTTGAACTGTGCTATTTAGTGTACCTACTTTGTGTTAAAACTTTTGGGAACGTTACTATAAAAACACTTAATTTTCTCACTCGTAAAACAAACTCGAAAACAAGTGTTTTTCGGTAATCAGTAGTGTTATTACAAACGGTTTCGTAAATAATCTAGATTACTTATTCGTTATATTGCGGTTACAAGGACTAACTTTTTGGTTTCAATCGAACATTCTCGAGGACACTTGAAGTACCTAAACTCGTAAAAGTAAGTTCGTGAGTGACTATAGTGAGAATAAGTGACAATAGTAACTCGTTTATGTTTTGACGATTGCAACGACGTAATAAGTTTACGTTGTGTCGAGTGTCGTCGGCGCCGTGTGATCGCCGAAACGTTGTTAGTTGTACTTTGCCGCCTCGCCGCCCGACGACGCCTAGGTTATTGGATACCTATGACCGTTGGTGGGCCGCTGCTTAGAGGGAAGTAGAACTTTTGTTTATATTTGCGTGCCATTCATAAAATATATGGTGCTGTGGACAATTTTTAAATATGGACTTATGGCCATTGTATTAGGGTATGGACACACTAGTGACTTTTGTTTAATATAATATAAATATATTTTGAACATTTTGGTTGCGTAAGGAACATTATAGTGTTATGTTTTATTACTTACGTGAACTTTATTATGGTGGACTTTAAAGTTTAACGCACAGAGATTAAGTTAGCCTACCGTATTTTGCCAAAATGGTGTTAACGAGAAGTTCTCGCGCGAGTAGTCTTGGACAGCTTTCCGCCGCGGCGTCTGCTGACGCCGAAGCTGCCCGTGGTGGTGATGCGACACCACCCGTGACTCAACATACTGTGTCCCCCCCGGTGCAAGGTGCACACACACAGATGTTTACGCCGCACTCGAGTACCTCGACTATGTTGCCGCCTGTGGGCGCGACTTCCACATCTATAACTATGACGGATCAGCATCTACAACAACTAATCTCTGCTCTGCGTACTACTGGCCCGCCGCCGTCCACTGCTAGTGTGATGGGGAGCCAGAGCAACTTCGCGAGATGTTCTGCAAGGTTTGACGGAGCTCAAGGCACCGACGTCATCGCTTTCATAGACTCCATAGAGATCTATAAAGAATGTGTCACCATGGATGATAGCATCGCGCTTCGTGGTCTCCCTATGTTATTGACGGGGATGGCTGGCACATGGTGGCAAGGCGTAAAACATTCCGTGTCGACTTGGCCTGACGCCATTCAGCTCCTGCGGCAGACATTTGGTCCTCGCCTCCCACCGCATAAGATTTATCGCGAACTTTTTAGTAAAGAGCAAACTGATGAGAAGACAGACGTTTTCGTGTGTAGGGCAAGAGCCTTGATTGCACAGTTGCCACCAAACACATTACCCGTAAACCCTGTTCAGCTGGATATGATATACGGCTTACTCCATCGACGACTGCGTGAGAGAGTGTCTCGCGCCAGTTTCTCTTCGTTCGCCGAGCTACTAGAGAAGGCTCGCTCCGTAGAAGAGCTTCTAGAGGAAAGTCGCACGCGAACACAAGTGCGTTCCCCTGCTTCCTCTGCTTCGGCTATCCCAGCTGTGGTAGTTCCGCAGCACGTCGCTCCAGTGCCTACTGTGATTTCACCGCCTGTACCTAGTACCTCGAGTGGTAGTTTTACTCCCAAAGCCAGACCCCGTTGCGAATACTGTAAGAAGTTTGGCCATGAGAAGGAGGTTTGTCATAAACTACAACCACGCAGGATAACGACGGGCCTAAGTGAATCGAGACCAGAGGCAAAGCCATCGCCTATAGTATGTTTCGGGTGTGGCACTCCAGGAGTGATTCGAGCAAACTGTACGAACTGCAAAAAGAAGGATGAGCTGCCTACGACATCGGCTCCTCTACAGTTGCTCTCCGTTTCTGCGGTCGGCACAGCGCCAATCGACGCGCGCGCTCGACCTAAAATAAAAATTAAGATTTTTGGTGTTAGTGGTTGTTTTCTCGTGGATACCGCCGCAAAAATCTCTATCGCGAGTGAATCTATGAAAGAATTACTAGTGAAAAACAATGTATGTGTAATGATGTCAATGTTGACATAAAACTAGCTGACGGCTCTATTTGTAACAAAAATGTTAATTCTGCTGTTATCAATGTAGAAGTATACAATGTTGTTATACCTACTGTCTTTGTGATCTTACCTGGTGCTACAGACTCTCTCCTGGGTATGAATTTTATACGCGACGCTGGTATGGTACTTGACTTTAAGTCACATCGGTTTACTTTGAATGCGGTAAATCAAGGTCGTACTTACTTTCCTTTAGATTTCGAGGGTGAAGTCACTTCTCTTATTTGTTCTTCCGTGGTGCTCCGCGAGAATGAGGGAACGTTATTGACTCCTCCTGAAAGGGAAGTTCTTTCATCAGTGCTCGTAGGTAACGAAGACATCTTTTCGCCAGGGGGAGCGCCGACTCCAATGGCAGTACATCACATTGATACGGGTGATAGCCCCCCAGTAGCAGTTCCGCCGTACCGCTTGACTCCTGCGAAGAAGGAGATTGTGCGAGCTGAAATAGATAGGATGTTACAGGATGAGATTATCGAGGAAGCCGAATCGGAGTGGGCTTCCCCGGTCGTGTTGATTCCTAAGAAGAATGGACAAACACGCTTCTGCGTCGATTATCGCCTGTTGAATGCGGTGACCCGGACGGATAAATATCCGCTGCCGGCGATCGACGACATCTTATCCTCAACTAAAACCGATTGTGTGATGTCCACTATTGATCTCAAGGCCGGCTATTGGCAAGTCGAAGTCGCGCCTGAAGACCGTCACAAAACTGCATTCACGACACCTTTCGGGACGTTCCAGTTCCGCCGGATGCCGTTCGGATTAAAGAACGCTCCAGCGACGTTCCAGCGCTTAATGGATCGGTTTCGATCAGGGCTAAAAGATGTCTGTGTGGTTGCGTATTTGGATGATATTTTAGTGGTGTCCGAGAACATGGAATCACACATGAAAGACTTACAGAAAGTCTGATAGACTCCGATTGTTCGGATTGAAAGCAAATCGTGACGAATGTGCGTTCGCTCGTGAGCTTCGTTCTCCTATTCATGTGCTTAATGACATACGTGCTATTGTCGAGCAAGAAAATTTTGTACCCCAAATCACCCCTTACCTCAAGAACTTTGTAGACACCTTACAAGAGGTTCGTTGGAGGCATGAGCATCAGCAAGATCTTCGGAAAAATGTTGCCGATCGGAGCAGAAGAGAAGGACTCTCTTTTCAGGAGGAGGACCTTGTATGGGTCACCAATCACGCCCTCAGCCAAGCAGCTAAAGGTGTTACTAAGAAATTCGCTCCGCGTCGCATAGGTCCCTTTAAGGTTAGCCGCGTCGTATCGCCTACCACGTACGAGATCGTGGATAGTCAGAACGTGGTGAAGGGCAAGTACCATGTCAGCCAGCTTACTCCCTACGTCGGAGAATCCGAACCTATTGTCGCTAAGTCGAGGGGTAGACCCAAGTCACAACCGGGGCGGTCTAGTGACTTGGAGGGGGAGGATGTAGCGCCAAGTAATTTTAAATTGCCGCGCCAAACGGCGTCAGGAAGGCGAATCTGCCCGCCATACCGATATCGCGCCATATTTGTACCTACTCCCCGCTAGATGGTGCCGGGACTCACGGAACAGTCGAGAACGCGGGCGCAACCGGGAATGGCGGCTGGGTTGCGTCTCCAGTAAAATATTAACATTGTGGTGTAATTTGTATAATTAGTTGATAAATAAAGATATATCAGCTAAAGTTATGATAATTTTGATGTTTTAGATTGTAAAGTTCATCATATTTTTTTACTAAAGTAATTAAAATATCGTCATTCATCGTGAATAAGTACTTATGTATAGCCGTCGCGTCGTCGCAAACACGTCAGAACTTGAAACGTTCGGAATCCGAATGACGGGTTCACTGCCGATGACGTCATCGGCATAAATACCGGTCGCAGGCGCAGAAATGCCGATCCAGTGGACGCAGTACCATAGAAATCCATACAAAGCAACAAATCCGTACGCTCCGATTCCGATGCAGTGGACGCGCAGCTGGGAACAGATTTTTTGCTGGTAGAGCGCGCCACATTAAAAGAAGCACTCGTTTGAAATTACGCGGGAAGTTATGTTGCTATTGACAGCTCTGGAAAAAAATAATATGAGAAACGTGGATTTAAATCTAAAAGTTTTAGGAAATTCTTAGAAACTGTTCAAGAAGTATAGATACCGTAGAACACGGTAATTGCCTAACGGTAATTTAAAAATAATTTGCCGGTAGAGCGCGCCAAATTCAAAGAATCACTCGTCGATCTAAATCGCAGCCAGTGGCAGAAAAGAGAACTAAGATCTGGGTCTATTATTGTGTACATAAATACTATGGAAAAGCCTATACCGTTCGGACTCCTGGTATCTTACTTCGTGCCTTGGAGAATCAAACCAAAATCTACCCATCTATCTATCTATCCATCCACCCTCAGTCCCTCACAAACTTTTACATTTATAATAGTAGTGGGATTTATTCTGTGCTGCTTGGGATGGCTATCAGTCTTTGAGTATATATCTCAGTACAGTACGACCACGAAATAAATCTCAATGTCTCTGCAAATTTTTCATACGTCTCATTTCCATATAAATAAATAAAAATAAGTTGTTGAGAACCATTAGCAATTTAGCAGCGTGGTTTTACAGTATAACCACGCTGCTAATGGTCTTACTTATAATGAATTAAATACAATGAGATGAAAACACATACTTTATAATAACTATTTAAATAAATAAAAAAACCTTTTTTAAACAACACCATTTAAAATTATTGTGTGCCTGACAGCTGTTTGGAATAGCCGATAGGTGTTTGCCAATGGTGATTGCCATCAAAATTGCATATGAAAAAAAAAAATACTTCCGATAAAACGTCAAATGGAGGCCGCCCGTCATCGGTCGTAATTATTTTTTGCTATTTCAATTTACGCGAATTATAATTCGCGAATCTTTAATTAGGTGAATTTAAATGTAGGCCGCACCAACCGGCATTTGAGGATCGCAAAAACTATAGGTTTATTTTATAAATTGACTCTATTTTTAAGTAAAACGTTACCTGGGTCATTGTACAGTTATCGCTTATTTCTGTCGTTAATTGTTTATTTTCCGCTGTAAATTATATTAAAAATGTCTGAAAGCTCTCCAGAACATAGTTCCAAACGGAAAGATTTCATTTGCGGTGTTGTTGAAGGTATGTTTATTTTCATATGACAAATCGAACATGACCTAAAATAATGGATGAAATGGCTGTTCATCAGACTTTCGCTGGCTTATGTATTCACTATTGAGTTTACTTTTTACAGGCTTTTACGGCCGTCCATGGACCACGGAACAAAGGAAAGATCTGTTTATAAAGTGAGTATTAGTTATTATTTACAAGAGAAAAATAGTTCCAATATTCCTTTATTAGTAACATCCTCGAATAAAATTAAACATTTCCCAAATTCTTATATTCTTAAATAGACATATAAAACATAAAAAATTCTTGCAAGAGATTAGCTTGATCTTTTCACAAGTAGGTAATGAGAAATATTTTCATTATACAATTTTATAACTACAATAGGCAATCAAGAAGTGTATTACTAATATGTAGGGTTGCCATCTCTTACATATGACAACCCGGACTAGACGCGTGAAAACCCCGGATTTTGGAGTACGAAACCCGGACATAGAACAGTTTTTACCCGACTACGGCAATGTCAAAAAGAAAGGAAGATTTATTATTGATGCAAATCAAAACAAAATGAAGCCTTCCTAATTCTGCCTACAAAAACCCGGACAGCAAATAAAATCCGACCTGGACGCTCCCCGGACGCCCTTTAAACTAGGACAAATTTGGGGAAACCTGGACGGATGGCAGCCCTACTAATATGGCATGTCGATCTTCAACATTTATTTACGAACGTATTATGTTATACTTAAAATTATATATATAAAAAAATAAAAAAAATTTTTCTTTCAATAGTGTCTATAAAATATGAATAACAATTTTAGATTGAAAAAATGGGGCCTAGACATGTATGTATACGCTCCCAAAGACGACTACAAACATCGTGCATACTGGCGTGAGTTATATACTGTCGAGGAAGCGGAACATTTAACATCACTTATCTCCGAGGCCAAGGCGCATGATGTAACATTTTGCTATGCCTTATCACCAGGCTTGGATATTACATACAGCAGTCAGAAGGAAATAACTACACTCAAAAGGAAGTTGGAACAGGTATTTATATCATAAGTCATCATTTCTCAACTGGTGAGTCGCGACACTTGGAGGGGTCGAGTTTGTTAAAGGGGGTCACAGTTTGTTTGAAAATAATAAATACAAACCACATATCAGTGGCGAAGGCTGTTTCTCCTTCATAGGGAAGCCGGAGCCTGTATAATAGGTAGGGATTTCTATGAAGGTTTGCAAAAGGTAAGTGACAAGGGAAGCCGATAGGAATGGAGTTATAGGAACCCCTCGCCACTGCTACATATTACAAAGGATTCGTTTTTCGAATGAATCTTTTGTATCGAATATCGAAAAAATCATTCCAAACAACGTACCTATAGCTGATAAAAATAGCGTGCTATTTATAATGTACCTACACATTATAATTTTATAGTGACGGGGTCACAAACGTTTTTACTAAAATTTTTGGCTTTTTTGTGGGGCGCGACATAAAAATGGTTCAGAAACAATGTCTTAAGTAGTAAAACTAACAAGTTTCTTATTGAATTTAGTATACTATTAAAATATGTAAAAATTAAATTTTGTTCCTAAAACGTTATCAATTGGAATGTGTAATTGGAATTGATCTTCTAATTTGACATTATTTCAATCATGAATCTAGAATAGAGAAGCTTATAAAAATGTTTGAGTTTTCATTATCACCAATAATATTTTGCCTATCCTTAAGGCATCCATTTGAATAACATAAACTTCTAACTAAACTAAACTCATTTGAATAAATGCTTCATAAATATATTTTTTATCTTTAAATTCTTTGTATTTTTTTCTACACATATTAATTAGCCTAGTATAATCTTCATGTTGTATGTATGGCTTCAAATTATATTGATGTACTTATTACTTTTGTTAGGTATCCCAGTTTGGATGCACCTGCTTTGCTCTGCTGTTTGATGACATTGAGCCCGAAATGAGTGAATCCGACAAACAGATATTCCAGAGTTTTGCCCATGCTCAAGTAAGTAAAATAATTAGAACCAACATACTAATATTAATACATAGATTAAAGGAATGAAAATTATTGCATTACAAGTTGTTATGTACTTTTTAAATTATAAACAAAATTTGAAATGACAAGGATGTTGCATTTAGTTTAGATTTTTTATGTTATAAGGGTTTGAAATACTTATTTATTTATTTTATTTTGTTATCTAGGAACATAGATGTATGATATTAAAAAGAAGCCTAGGAAATTATCTCCTATAATCCCATATAAATTACTATTCCATATTCACAGTTTTTGTATTTGCGGCATATTTACGGAACATATACCCCACAAATAAAGAGCTTTTACTGTATCCTCCTTACTAATAAACGCTGTATAAGCTTTGAATAGTGACACAGTGTTTTGTCTTCTTCTATCGAATTAAAAATGTCACTTGTGTGACGTGAACAAAACATTGTATAACTATTCAAAGCTTATACAATGTTTATTAGTAAGGGGGTATATCCATTGTGATATTATGTGTATAATAGCTTAAATTACACCATTACAAGGGTGCAGTAAATTTTAATTGAAAACTTCACCAGTTTTCACCAGTTTGTTATCCCTCTTACACTGCTACTAAGCTTTATATAGAGTTTAATATGGTATTAACCTGTAACTGTCTGCACCAAAATCTAAGGTATAAAGGTGTTATAATGTTATAACTATAATATATGACAATGGTAACAATTTACCCCCTTACTAATAAAAATATTTATCCAGTAGAAAAGTAATACAATGTTTTATCCTTGTCTTATGCATTGGAAAAGTCACTAGACGGACAACGACAAAAAATTGTATTGCTTATCTACTGGATAAATATTTTTATTAGTACATACATACATACATAATATTATAATTATGCCTCTTTCCCGTAGGGGTAGGCAGAGACCACATCTTTCCCGTAGGGGTAGGCAGAGACCACTTCTTTCTACTTGCTACGATCCTTACATACTTGTTTCGCTTCATCCACTTTCATTCTTACCATCCATTCCTCCTCTTACATTCAACGTAGCGAAGCGGCTCTCTATGGGCCACTTTTCGCCTCCGCGAGAAACGAGACGAGATGGGTGGCGAACCACATCGCCGCCATTTTGGATAATTATTATTTTTATGATTATCCATTGCGTTCCCACGGATTGGTGGAGAGGGTAGGAATAGGGAAAGGGAAGGATAAGTGGTGTGGAAAGGAAGATTGGTAAGTTAGAGTGGGAGATAGGAAATGTAGGATATTACCGCCCAGGAGGGCAAGGGATAGGACAGTAATAGCTAGGGAAGCCGGGGTCGCGTACCCGTATACTATACCACAACTACCGGAAAGGTAAGTTGGGATGAGTATACCATGACATTACATACAGGGGGTTAATATCTAAGCAAATCTGAAATACTTCTTTGTTGGGTGTACAACAAGTAATACAAGTTTTATGTTTGCTAGTAAATACAGCGTTTCCCGACACCTATATTGGAGCCTTTAGTGGTAAAAAAAAAGGAATTTTTTATCGACAAATTGCCCCTCAAATTTTATTTTTCTCTCATGATTGTAAAATGGTAGCCATTTTATTTTTTGGTAACCAAGACCCGGGCTCTCGTACTAATTCGACCACCACTACTCATGTAAATGTCCTAGGAACATAAAAAAGGTCTCATTTGATAGCTAAATATGTGAACAATAATTCACAGTTAAAATGTTTTAATTTTCTTTGAACAAAAAACAAAAAAAAGTAATTAAAATTATTATTTTTAAACAAAAAATTAAACCGACTTCCAAAGTAAAAATACACAAAAAAGTATGAAATAAAACTTATTTTATAAATAATTCCCCTTTTAAATTTGTCTACTTAATCTTCTTAATTTTGAAGTCGCTACCAGCCCAAACGATATCCTACAATATTTTATAGAACTTACGTTCATATTTTTTTTTTCATCATATTTTATATAATATTTTAATTTCCTAACGCATATCTTTAAAGACTGAGGAGTTCTGTTCAGTGCTTTTGGATTCAGGGTATACCTTGGTACAACGTCTTATTCTTTGGTAGCATATGCTTGTGTTACTTCAGTAAAAGTCAAAATCACTATATGTGTCGATATAAATTTCGAGGAGTTCCCTCGATTCCTCATGGATCGCATCATCACGTTTCCACTTTAGTGACTAAAGGACCAATTTCGAATTAAACCCTTTACAACAACAAAAGAATTTTGCAAATAGGTCCATAAACGGCAGAGTAATGTTCAAAGATCTCCGTGTTAGTGTAAAATACTATGAGAAGTTCCTTCTTTATCATCATAATGTGATGATGTATGCTGTGATAGTGGTGGTGATGATGATGATTACTCTAATTGATAAAGTGGCATATGCTTGCAGTTCTTTAAACAACGCCAAAATCCCCAAACATATATCTATAAGGAGTCAGGAGTTCTGTTCTGTACTTTTGGATCCAGGGTATACCTTGGAGCAAAATCTTACTTTTTGGTAGCATATGCTTGGACTACTTCAGAAAAAGTCGAAATCACCATATGTGTCCATATAAATTTTGAGGAGTTCCCTCGTTTCCTCATGGATCCCATCATCAGGTCACCAATTTTCTGAAAATGGGACCAACTTCGGATTATACCTTTTACATCCAAAAAATAATTTTGAAAATCGGCCAACAGACGGCGGAGCTATCCGCGAACATACAAAAAAAAAAACATACAGCCGAACGTATAACCGCCTCCTTTTTTAGGGTTCCGTAATACTTAAGGAACCCTTATAGTTTCGCTCTGTCCGTCTGTCTGTCTGTCTGTCCGCGCCTCTAGCTCCTGTAATTATGAATATAAATTGATGAAATTTGGTGCAGTTATAGATTGTGTATAGATCACGGTTTCGGGATCATAAAAAAATAATAATTTTATATTTTAGGGGTGGCTCTCCATGTGATGTGGGGATGAAAAATATTTTTTCACTCTACCCCATCGTGTGGGGTATCTTAGAATAGGTCTTTTAAAATAAAGGCAAGGTTTCATACGTTACTTTTTTAAAAAGTCGACCATTTTCAAGTAATCGGCCTCCTAGTTTGTAAGTTGGTCCCCCCCCCCCTATCATTTTTAAACTATAGGAGATAGAAACTTGCAAATTTTCATGCTGATAGATCATGCTAAAAACTCTTTAGGAAAATTATTGTGAACCAAATCGGACAGTAACTTTAGGAGTAATTAAAAAAAAAAGCATATTACGCGTTTATAGTTACGGAACCCTCCTTAGACATGACCTGACATGCTCTTAGTTAGGTTATTTGTAAGTCGGTTAAAAAATATGTAGTTTTTTTTGGTGATTTTTTTAAATTATTTGCTTTTTGTGAAAAATCTAGGACATTAACATGCTTGTTTCTAAAACGATAGAAGAGGACGTTTGCTAAAACAAAATACAAAACCCTTTAATCTCAGTGCAATAGTTTAGAAGTTATAACAATTTGTTGGTATCATCTCAGGCAGCCAGTCGTATTTTTCAAATTGTTATAACTACTTATTATTTGTTATACGACGATAGAAGAGGGCGTTTTAATTTAGAAAATATTAAACTCCTTTACTCTCAGTACAATAGTTTAGTATTCTTCCGACGCGAATATTCTGGCTATAATTTAACACAATCATTTTCATTAGATTATAAATATATTAGTTATAAATCTTTGACATATTTTTACAATCTCGTTACTTATTTTACAATCTAACGGTTTTTACAATTTTACAGTGTCATATATACAGATAAATATTTCCAGGTGTCAGTGACCAACGAGATACACCAGCACCTCGGCTGTCCCCGTTTCCTGCTCTGCCCGACTCAGTACTGTTCCACCAGAGCAGTGCCAACCGTCAACAGCTCGGAGTATCTGAATACGCTCGGTGAGAAACTGTCTCGGGAGATTGATGTCATGTGGACAGGTGAGTGAATAGTGGATATTTTTTTTATTTATATATGGCTTCGGCTTATAACCATTTGCCAGTGTCGAGTACAAAAGGCGGGAAATAGAATATCAAATTTTCTTCACCGTATTTCTAAATCAAGTCCAAAATCTGGTTAAAGTCCAAATAAATAGTCAGGGTAGTCAATCAATCAAGTCAGTTGATTCAGTAAAGTGGTAGACGCTTACTGAAAATTCCTAGGGAGTTTTGGCGGGAAACCTAATTTGCATGCATTCTATAATTGTATCTAATTAAATCAACGAATAACTAATGGTGAATATTCCACCAATATTACACATTAAAAACCGAAATAACACTAATTTAGAAAATTAACACGAATATACAACATTGCTAGTTGACATTCCCGGCAAAACTCCTAGTGGATATTGAATGAATCTTTTTAACAGATCTAGATGACAGTTAACAAATTTTTAGGGCCTGTTCAAATATGTGTCCAATAGTTTATTGAGAAGTTTTGTCGCTGTTCACTTTATATCGAGAGACAGAGACAAGACTTGCAAGTAAGCTATCTGCTTAAGGCCGCTGCCTCGAATTTTGCGGGCAACGGCGCGGTAGTGTCGGCGGCGCGGGCAACGCAGACCCGTTCTCGAAACCACAATAATAAATATACAAAAACACAAAAATAAATTGCACAACAATGCAATGCGTACGCGCCTCTCGACTGGCGCTCACCGGTAATAATAATAATAAGATATTTATTCGACAAATACATTAAACTTAGGCCTTTGCATCCGTTAATGGATGATTTAGTATTCTTCGAGCGAAGTAACCACTCTTGAAATACTGTAGTGCCTGGGACAGTTGGTTTTTAAATGTCGTATGGTTGCCCAAGCACATACGGCATTCTCACAACATAGTCAGCCTAGTCCAGAGGAATGAACTAGTCAATACGTCTGGGGCCAACTATGTGCGGGTTTCCTCACGATGTTTTCCTTCACCGTTAGAGCGTCCGTATAATGTACTTGAGATCTGAAAAAGTCTCATTAGTACACGCCACAACCTGGGATCGAACCTGCACTCTCTCGAGTGCGAACCAAACGGTCTACCCACTAGGCTACGAAGCTCTTACAAATACATTACATTACATACAATAGATTTACGATATAGAAATACAATGACGTAATAAACATTAACATAAAACAGAAGAGAAAAAATAGGGTAGTTGCCCGCGCGCGCGCCGCTGAGGCGCCGCGGTTTTCGAGAACCGGTCCATTTGATTATACGCATATGATCCCACCGCGCCCGCGCCGCTAACGCTGCCGCCCCGCTGCCCGCAAAATTAACAGACAGTGGTCTAATTTATCAGTAGATTCTGAAACAAGCCCTTATTTTTGTTTACACTACTCATGTTGAACTGTAAGGATCTAAAAAATATTGATATATCAGAAATTATAACCACATTTTTCTATGCCTATGTAACATTTTTTTTCTATACTAATATAATAAAGAGGAAAAGTTTGTTTGTTTACATTGAAAAGGCTCCGAAACTATTGGACCGATTTTGATGAAATTTGGCACAAATATAAAGAGTAGACTCTTTATATTACGGGGAAGGACATAGGCTACTTTTTATCGCGTAAAAATTACGGTTTCCACTAGTTCTAGTCATTGATAAGTTCTAAAAGATAGTCACAATGATCATTTGTTTCCAGGTCCAAAGGTAATATCAAAGACTCTAACAACTGAATGTATTGAGGAGATAACGCAAGTGCTGCGAAGACCGCCTGTGATTTGGGACAACTTGCATGCCAACGATTATGATCAGAAGAGGATATTTTTGGGTAAATCGTCAAACAGATTTGAATTACTCAAAGTAGCAATGTGAAATGAAAGTGCGTGCGTGTTTGCGTGCGTGCGTGCGTGCGTATGAGCGTGCGTGAGTTGTTGCTTGCGTGTTGGATTGGTGTAAGAGAGATTTTTGTGCTTATCAAATAAATAGTGTAGTTACAGGCCAAAGCCTGTTCCCGTACCTTCTGTTGTGTTGGATAAGTTTTTCACGAGTTAATTTGTTACTTTATATCAGTGTGATGTTACCGGAGGCCTAAGGGGAAGGGGTATTGGGGATTTTAAAGGACCAGGAATATAACTGCGCAGGACCAGAGGAATTGCATGTTTCCTGCTCCACTTCATAAAAACAAAAAAAAAAAAGTGACAGAAAAAACTTATGAAATCTTACACAGTTAGACTACATCCGATCCAAATCTACATCCGATCTGCGCACTACATCCGATCCGAATCCGATCCGAAAATATGGATCTAGAAAACACGGATCGAATTCGGATATGGCTTACGCACTACTCCGATCTCCGATACAAATCCAAGCAATTCAGGAGCCATCTTTTGGAATACGTGATTTTACGCGGAGCCACAGCAGAGTTTTCACGTCGTTGATCATGAGTCCTTTCATACAAATACAAGTCGTTCATACAAATAATAATATGGTTATTTCGGTCAGTAAAAAACTCCTCCGTCTCTTCCGATTTCCTTCCGTAACGATTCTAGAATGACGAAAAGAAATCGGATCTAGTGCGAAAACTACCATAGAAATAGTTCGACGGCTACTCCGGACCATATTTTCACGGGTTAGGATCGGATTCGGATCGGACGTAGTGCGTAACCGCTCTTAGAAGGTATTTTTCTCAAGATAGTTTTTAAAAAGTGCCTGTTCTAATAAATTCGTATTCTCAGGTCCCTACTGCGGTCGCTCCCCTGAGCTGATACCGTTGCTGCGTGGTGTCCTGTCCAATCCCAACTGCGAGTACAACGCTAATATGATACCCATATGGACGTTGGCGCACTGGGCCAGCTGCAGTTTAGATGCGCCTGCTCACAGTATGTTTATTTTTATTATTTATTTTTAAACACTGACGCAAAAAGAGGATCACCAAACTTTTTGCAAATTTTTATGTCTATGGCGTCGTAATGATAGATTACATTATTGCTTTCACGTTGAGTAAATCAAGAAAATTATTATATTATATATAAATTACATACATACATACATATAATCACGCCTCTTTCCCGTAGGGGTAGGCAGAGACCACTTCTTTCCACTTGCTACGATCTTACTTGTTTCGCTCCATCCACTTTCATTCTTACCATCCATTCCTTCTCTTACATTCAACGTAGCGAAGCGGCTCTCCATGGGCCACTTTCTAAATTAAAATCCCACCAAAAACATTCTGTAAAAAACTAGCCAAGTCTCGATAGAGCTGCTCGTTTATCTCTAAAAAGTAGTGAAATCTAGACAAAGTCGTTCCAAGTCTAAGGTTCCTTACTGCGATTTCTTTATTATTATAGTTGATGTCGTGTGACTTGGCCGTTGAACATTCTTTATACGTTAGTGGGTACAAGTCAATTTTGTTTACACGTAATGTATATCTGTTGTAACCTATGTTTGTTAAGCGAGATAATAGCCCATACTGGTATTGGTAATTGGATGCTAGTGTCTCATTTTAGGCTGTTGTTGATTGTAGAACACATATATTGGAGCAGTGGTGTCATGGAGCCCCTTTTGTACCCTTGTGTACCCTTCAACAGCCAAGTCACACAACATCAACTATAATAATAAAGAAATCGCAGTAAGGAACCTTAGACTTGGAACGACTTTGTCTAGATTTCACTACTTTTTAGAGATAAACGAGCAGCTCTATCGAGACTTGGCTAGTTTTTTACAGAATGTTTTTGGTGGGATTTCACTTCTTTTTGTAGAAACGTTGATATTGATTTATTTTACTAGATTTTAGTGTAATTTGTTTATTTAATTTGTGTAATGTTCGAGTAGAATAAAGTTAATCGTTCGACTATTTCTTCTTGTAAACTTGTAAGTATAAGTATAAAAGCTAGTCTAGTCTTATCCAGAGTTTTCCTTCAATTTTATTTATATGCGTATCAAAAGCAGAAGGGGAGGCATTCGTCCAGCAGTGGGACGCTACGGGCTAGATTTAATTAGAAGATGTGTCCCACTTCGCTAGGTTTTTGCAATAACAGTCGATTTTTTTATGTTTAAATTTCTGCGTTCTGGTCTTATCCAGAGCTCCTCAAATAGGGACCTGAAAATGCGGCGAAATGGTTCCAGTAAAGAATCGTACGGCAGTGTTTGCTTCGCGTTCGACTTGGCGGGGGCACTGCCGTGCCCCCAGATCGACGTTCTGCTCTTATCCATAGGTTCTCAAATAGGGGCCTGAAAATACGGCGAAATGGTTCCAGTAAAGAATGGTACGGCAGTGTTTGCTTCGCGCTCGTTGGTGGGGGCACTGCCGTGCCCCCAGATCGACGTTCTGGTCTTATCCAGAGGTTTTCAAATAGGGGCCTGAAAATGCGGCGAAATGGTTCCAGTAAAGAATGGCACGGCAGTGTTTGCTTCGCGCTCGACTTGGCAGGGGCATTGCCGTGCCCCCAGATCGACGTTCTGGTCTTATCCAGAGGTTCTCAAATAGGGACCTGAAAATGCGGCGAAATGGTTCCACTAAAGAATGGTACGGCAGTGTTTGCTTCGCGCTCGACTTGGCGGGGGCACTGCCGTGCCCCCAGATCGACGTTCTGGTCTTATCCAGAGGTTCTCAAATAGGGGCGTGAAAATGCGGCGAAATGGTTCCAGTAAAGAATGGTACGGCAGTGTTTGCTTCGCGCTCGACTTGGCCGGGGCACTGCCGTGCCCCCAGATCGACGTTCTGGTCTTATCTAGAGGTTCTCAAATAGGGGCCTGAAAATGCGGCAAAATGGTTCTAGTAAAGAATGGTACGGCAGTGTTTGCTTCGCACTCGACTTGGCGGGGGCACTGCCGTGCCCCCAAATCGACGTTCTGGTCTTATCTAGAGGTTCTCAAATAGGGGCCTGAAAATGCGGCGAAATGGTTCCAGTAAAGAATGGTACGGCAGTGTTTGCTTCGCGCTCGACTTGGCGGGGGCACTGCCGTGCCCCCAGATCGACGTTCTGGTCTTATCTAGAGGTTCTCAAATAGGGGCCTGAAAATGCGGCGAAATGGTTCCAGTAAAGAATGGTACGGCAGTGTTTGCTTCGCGCTCGACTTGGCAGGGGCACTGCCGTGCCCCCAGATCGATTATCCTAGTTTTTATAGTTTTCCCTTTATGTGGCCATTAAACCCCAACTCTGTACCAAATTTCAGCTCTCTAAGTTTATGGGAAGTACTAGTTCTATTTTGATGATCATGAGTGAGTGAGTGAGTGAGTGAGTGAGTGAGTGTCGAAAATGCGAAACTTTGCTTTCGCTTAACTTCGGAACTAAATGACCTACAGACTTGAAATTTTGGATTTTAAGTACGTGATTGTAGCTTATTGGATGACGAAAATTTCTGCGTTCTGGTCTTATCCAGAGGTTCTCAAATAGGGGCCTGAAAATGCGGCGAAATGGTTCCAGTAAAGGATGGTACGGCAGTGTTTGCTTCGCGCTCGACTTGGCGGGAGCACTGCCGTGCCCCCAGATATTAATTTAAAAAGATTAGTTTCACTCCCAAATTTTGGTAGGTATATTTTTCATAAAACATGTTACATTGCGGAATTATAGCAAAAAATAAATCAGTAGAGAAGCGTGAGATCCGCTTAGTAGTAAGCCGCCAAAGAAAATTTTATATATCTTCTAAATATATAAAAGGCAAACCTGACTGACTCATCTGTCAACGCACAGCCGAAACTACTGAACTGACTTCGCTGAAATTTGGTATACAGTTGTAATGACGTAGCTGCATCCGCTAAGAAAGGAATTTTAAAAATTCGCCCCATGAGGGGGTGAAAAAGGGGTTAAAATTTTGTATGGAAACCGAACTCCACGCGGACGAAATCGCGGGCAAAAGTTTTATATTTTATATTGTTTATCACTAGGGGCGGTGTTTCGATGCCATACAAATTGTAGTTAACTTCTTCACGCCGAAAAGTGACAAAAACTCTTAAATATGTGTATTGTATAAAAATATATAATATATTTCCATTGTCTGGTACCCGTAACACGAGTTCTTCAAGAACTTACCACAGGATCAGATTGACGTGGTGTGAAGCGTCCATAGATATTATTATTATTATCTCGTTATATTTTGTCCAGTGGAAGCTGTGTCATGGGACATACGTCTGGAACGCGAAGGAGAGAGGGGCGTATGTGAAGACGAGGCGCCAGTTAGCCTCGGCAGACACGTGTACCACCACCGCCAGGCGCTCAGGTGAGCTACCACGGTCTTGAGGAAACTCAGCGAGAAATAACGCCTGGGTTGTGTTTTACCGAGAGAGTTTAATAAATACAGTGAAAAAATGTTATTAATGATACATAAAGGCACCGATTAATTATCGCCCATAATAGCCGATAGTCGTTTTTGCCGATATTACAATTACTAATATACAATACTGATTTAAGAAATTATTCATAATGTTCTTTTTTTACTTTTGCAAGTCAATTAAATGGCAAAATGTACAGACATGTCCCGGGACCCAAAGTATGTCTATACCAAATTTAATAAAAATCGGTTCAGCGGTTAAAGCGTGAAGAGGTAACAGACAGACAGGCACACTTTCGCATTTATAATATTAGTATAGATTTTAAGATCTCTGTAATGTACTACATTCTTGCAGTAAATACATTTGAATTTCAAATAAAATGTAAATAGTGTACCATGTCAGTAATCAAAATTCGTTGCAATATCCAATTGGTCGTTATAACAAATGCCATTATAAAGGTTTCGTCTGTATATAGGATGCTATCGTGCCATTTACCGATCAAGTATGATATGATATCGTGCCATTTACCGATCAAGTATGATATGATATCGCCCCATTTACTGATCAAGTATGATATGCTATCGTGCCATTTACCGATCAAGTATGATATGATATCGCCCCATTTACTGATCAAGTATGATATGCTATCGTGCCATTTACCGATCAAGTATGATATGCTATCGTGCCATTTACCGATCAAGTATGATATGCTATCGTGCCATTTACCAATCAAGTATGATATGCTATCGTGCCATTTACCGATCAAGTATGATATGCTATCGTGCCATTTACCGATCACGTATGATATGCTATCGTGCCATTTACTGATCAAGTACGATATGCTATCGTGCCATTTACCGATCAAGTATGATATGCTATCGTGCCATTTACTGATCAAGTATGATATGCTATCGTGCCATTTACCGATCAAGTATGATACCATGACCTCGTTAAAAATCGGTGTAATATAATGTATATTATACAAAATTATCTAAATTTCCCTAATGTTACGGAAGCCCTTGGGTTAGGAGCCGATCAAACAATCCGCATGCGCGTTTGTCTTCTCGATAAAATATAAACAATATAATAATTTCCAGGCAAGCTATCAACGATTGGTTACCAGAGTTTTTCATTCCGAAGACCAGTCAGGGGCCAGTTATAAAACCACAGCCGCCAATTTCAGGTAACGTTACAACATCCATCCATCTATCCATGTTCACAAACTTTCAAATTTATAATATTAGTAGGATGGTAATGGACCTATATATTATAGACGAGGCATTTTGAGACAAAAATTGAGTCGAAGTATGGTGAAAACCAAAATGGGTTTAACTTTTTATTGTATGAAGATTTCTTTTGCACGTCATAGCCTATTTTGAGGTTTGAAATCTTTAATTATAGTATATAATTCCATTTTGGCAGTGCCTCCAGTGCCGATGGTGCCCATCGTCCCGTCGGTGAACACGTGCATGTCGCTCACGGGCTCCGTGCCCACCAGCAGCACGACCGCCATCCCCACCGTGCACACCAGCCAGCTGCAGGCCCTCGCCGACGTGTGCTCCGCCACGCCGGACAGGCCCATCACCTCCACCGGGGTGAGTGATATACGGTCGTATCGGGCGTGTAGGACGTGTATCGTGCGTGTCGCTCACGGGCACCGTGCCCACCAGCAGCACGACCGCCATCCCCACCGTGCACACCAGCCAGCTGCAGGCCCTCGCCGACGTGTGCTCCGCCACGCCGGACAGGCCCATCACCTCCACCGGGGTGAGTGATATACGGTCGTATCGGGCGTGTAGGACGTGTGTCGTGCGTGTCGCTCACGGGCACCGTGCCCACCAGCAGCACGACCGCCATCCCCACCGTGCACACCAGCCAGCTGCAGGCCCTCGCCGACGTGTGCTCCGCCACGCCGGACAGGCCCATCACCTCCACCGGGGTGAGTGATATACGGTCGTATCGGGCGTGTAGGACGTGTGTCGTGCGTGTCGCTCACGGGCACCGTGCCCACCAGCAGCACGACCGCCATCCCCACCGTGCACACCAGCCAGCTGCAGGCCCTCGCCGACGTGTGCTCCGCCACGCCGGACAGACCCATCACCTCCACCGGGGTGAGTGATATACGGTCGTATCGGGCGTGTAGGACGTGTGTCGTGCGTGTCGCTCACGGGCACCGTGCCCACCAGCAGCACGACCGCCATCCCCACCGTGCACACCAGCCAGCTGCAGGCCCTCGCCGACGTGTGCTCCGCCACGCCGGACAGGCCCATCACCTCCACCGGGGTGAGTGATATACAGTCGTATCGTGCGTGTAGGACATGTACCGTGCATTTAAAACCAATTTAACCAACACTTTACTCTATAAAATAAGTATTGTGTGATTTTTATAAAATAACAAATGTTTCACGTTTGACCACGTGATTAAAACGCACAGTCGTCAAACGTGACGTCGGATTCTTGTACTTCTTTTTTTAAGTGGCCTCTTTAATCCCATAATTACTGTCAGTGAACGTCATTAAAAAAATATGTCACTTGACAGTCGTCAGTCGAAGTTTAGTGCAAGTTTTGTGCAGATTAACAGTGTTTCTCTTCGATAATAATAGTATAGCACCATATAAAAGGCATTTTAAAATACATATTAAAATGACCAAAGTTTAGGATTTGACATGTTTAGTGTGATTCGATAGTTGGCAGGTGGTTACAAAAATGTGACGTCATGACAGCACATTGTAGCATTTTTGTGGCTTTATTAATTAATTATTTAAACTTTTATACTGATTTGCAAGGATAGTAAAGAAATTTACAAGAAATGGTCCAGATTGCATATGTATTATTTTATTATGACAAACATGACGTGTTTTTCAAAAACTTACAATATTTTGCAAGTTTTTGAAAAACGCGTCATCAAAAACACCTCAAATCACCCATTAAACATCTACCCCTTTAGTAATAAAAATATTTAAACAGTGGATAAGGAATACAATGTTTTGTCCTTGTCTGATACGTGGGAAAAGTAGCTTGACAGACAAGGACAAAACATTGTATTTCTTATCCATTGTGTAAATATTTTTTTAGTAAAAAAATATTTGATTGATAGCTAATGAATTGATTTTGTCCACAGATCTCATCTATCGAAACACTGAATCCAGTATCAAATCCAGTCATGAATTCTCTAGTTTCACCCACTAAAGTCATCCTCAACGAATCCATACCGAACCCCATCATACCTCTAGCTAGCTCCAACATAGCGCTACCTTCTGAAATACCCGTATCAACTCTACCCGTATCGATGATGGGTCTGAAGTCACTAGACGCAGAGACGAGTGACAAGATAGACATAAATGAGACGTTATCCAACGACAGCATACTAGAGACGGCGAGCTTCATAGAAGATATAAAGAAGGATAAAGAGGATGATGATATAATTGTTGACGATGTGGAAACGGCTGCGGAACAACAGCAGAACGGAGATATGAGTTTAGAAGGTAAGATTATGCTCGTTTTTTTTTTTACAAAATCGCTATCGTTACCTTATTACTATTATAAACTATCTTTTGCCCGCGGCTCCGCCCGCGTAAATACAGTATCCCTCGGGAATATAGCCTATGTTTTATTCCAGAGCCTAAACTACTAAGATACCAAATTTCATCAAAATCCGTTCAGTAATTTTTCCGTGAAAGAGTAACAAACATCCATCCATCCATACATCCTCACAAACTCACATTTGTAATATTAGTAGGTCTAGATGTTTCCCGCGGCTCCATAACTTCTTAGGAAACAAACCCATACTACGTGTACGTTACCACTTTTTTGACCCATTTTTACCCCCTCCCCTCTTTTCACGCAGTACTTTATAACTTCATTACTATACGGTTTGTTAATAAAAAAATATAGTTCATAATAGGCAAGCGGACTGATTTTTTTTTATTACATAGATGAATAGTACTCTTAAATATGAGTAACTTCTCAGAAGAAACCGTATATCAAAAGTCAATATTTTCAAAGGTACAGCGATTTGTATACAAAATTTCTTCGAGTCTTTATACCAAAAAAAAATTTTTTTTTTTTGCGAAATTGGTAAACAAAACCTACATCATTAGTTTACTCACATCATATACAAAAACATTCATTATGGTAAGTATGAACTTAAACGCACAAATATCGGAGATATTTACAAATATATTCCTGCGGCCATATACTTCATATACTACTTCATACTACTTCATATTCAAGTGACGTCATGTGTATATCGATTTTAGTATGGAGCGTTTTTAGGAGGCTCGCGAAATTTTTTATACAAATCGCTGTACCTTTGAAAATATTGACTTTTGATATACGGTTTCTTCTGAGAAGTTACTCATATTTAAGAGTACTATTCATTTATGCAATAAAAAAAAATTTGTCCGATTGCCTATTGAAGTGCCATACACATATTATGATGATAAAAACTTAAACCCACTCCCCCCGTCCAGTGATCAAGCGTAGTACATTAAAGACCACCCTCCCCTTAATAGGTCTCATATTATTTAGGGAACGTACCCATACTACGTGACCCGTTTAGGGGGGGGGGGGTGGTCTTCAAAATACTACGCTTAGTCATATGAGCGGGGGGGGCGGCTGAAATTTTGTTACGTAGTAGATTTCGCCGAAAGAATTCGCGCAGTTTTTAATAATGCTTCTAAACACACAAATTAGTTCAGTGAAGTAAATAGTAAAAATAAGGGTTAATTATATAGTAATAGAAGTTAAAAATAAGGGTGATGTACAAGACTGTAGCAACTATCGAGGAATAAAGCTTATGTCACACAGTATGAAAGTTTGGGAGAAAGTTATAGATAGAAGAATAAGAGGAGAGAGTGAGATCACCCAGAATCAATTCGGTTTCATGCCAGGACGGGGAACAATGGATGCAATTTTTGCCATACGACAGCTGTGCGAAAAATTTCGTCGTGCGCATAAAAACCTTCACATGGTTTTTATAGACCTAGAAAAGGCGTACGACCGAGTTCCCCGAAAAGTTCTGTGGTGGTCTTTAAGAAAGAAAGGAATACCTGAGAAGTATGTAAGGCTTGTGCAGGCGATGTATGCAAGAGCACGTACAAACGTTCGATCTGTTGCCGGAGTCACTGATGAGTTCAATGTGGCAGTAGGCTTGCACCAGGGGTCGGCGTTAAGCCCGTATTTATTCCTCCTGGTAATGGATGCTTTGACATCAGACATACAGGAGGAGTCACCATGGTGCATGCTATTTGCCGATGACATTGTTCTCATCGGAGAAGATGCAGCTGGGGTTCAGGGCAGACTGGAAAAATGGCAACAAAAATTGGAGAGTGCTGGCCTTAAAATAAGCCGCACTAAAACGGAGCATTTGTTTTGTGGCTTCGCTGGCGCCTCCAACTTTTCCCCAATTTCCCTAGATGGTGTGACCCTTTCAGTTTGCTCCGATTTTAAGTACCTAGGCTCGCTCATCCAAAACGACGGTAACATTGAACGAGACGTGCAGAACAGATTGAATGCAGCGTGGATGAAGTGGCGACAGGTCTCGGGAACAACATGTGACCCACGGATGCCCCTCAAGCTTAAGGGGAAAATTTACAAAACGGTCATCAGACCTGTCGCAATGTATGGATCAGAATACTGGGCAATGAAAAAGATGGATGAAAGAAAGGTGCATGCAAGTGAGATGCGCATGCTAAGATGGATGTGTGGTGTGACCAGGTTAGATAACATCAGGAATGAGTATATAAGAGGAAGTTTGAAATTGGCACCGGTAGTGGATAAGGTAAGGAGTGCAAGGTTAGCATGGTATGGGCATGTAATGAGGAGGGAAGACACACACGTGACCAAAAGGGTGATGAATATGAATGTGGACGGATATGTATGCAGAGGAAGGCCGAAAAAGAGATGGATGGATTGCGTGAAGTATGATATGGAAATGAAAGATGTGAATATAGAATTGACGGCTGAAAGGAATGCGTGGAAGGGGAAAACATGTTGCGCCGACCCTACTTAGCGTGGGATAAGGGCAGGAAAATGATGATGAAGTTGCCATCCTTCCTGAACAGCCATCGAAAAACTTTGCATGGTGGTGCAGTGGACAATTTTGTCTTGGCATCATATACTATAAGTGGTCACCGACGGGAGGGATGGGTCAAAAAATCTTAAATAATAGGTCACGTAAAAAATAATTAATCCCCACACCGATATCGGTGACGGTGGCCGGTTTCATTGAAACCAGGCCAGTTACGCAGGAGTAATTTTATAGTGCCTAAGTGTGTGCGCCGTACACAGCACTCTCTCTTCCTGTACTCTCATAATCCAGTGGGACGGATAACCGACACGACTGACGAGAGATGAGACGCAGGTCCGACTTTTTACATGCCCATCCGACGCATGGATCATCTTTCTTGTCAGACAATCAGTTGATCAGCCTGCATTGTCCTAACCCAACTTGGAAACAACATTTTTTGTTGTTCCAATGCGGGAGTCGAGAGTTCGAGGAAGTCGAGCTCTAACCACTAGACAACGGAGGCTGTTGTTAGGTCAGGTAGTGTGGGTACCGTTCCCTTAGCTTTAATTTAATAACTTTTTTTTTTGTAATTTCCAGAGACCGGCGGATCTGCGAGCCCGACGCGGGTCGAGCCGCTGGACGTGGACCCGCCGTCCGCCACAGCCACAGATACCGACGTGGTCATGAACGATGGCGCCAGCGAGGTAACTACTGTTGTTGAGGCTACGTTCTACTACAAAAACAGCACTGCAAATAGAACTCTGCGCAACCAGCAGGCTTAGCATGGCGATCCATAGAAATACATTTAATGAAGAAATATTCTATCCAAAACAGTTTGTTGCAAAATAGTTCTTAATCCATCATAATAAGGTCGTCAATAGAAGTCAACATTTCTAAACAGCCATATTTTTAAAATGGTTACCGGGAAATCTTCTGTCAAAAACGAACAAATATTCAATGACTCAACGTAAAAAAACTTTTTGTCTAGGTCGGCCATGATGTGGAATGGTTGACATTATTGTGGGACTTTTTGACATTAAATTAAGAGAACGTTTCTACTTTAGCTGTCAAAAGTGGCCATTTTGAGAGCTCATGCTCGGGAAGAAAAGAAATGTTATTTCTCATAACGACGATACATCGACCTTGCTACCTTATAATAAGACCTATTTTGCTCCGAATGGTATCAATGTTTCTTCAATCTGTCATATTTTCTATTCTTCGGTGTTTCTTCTATGCGCATGCTAAGCCTGCAGCTGAAAATGTAACGGCCGCACTCAGAGACATTTAATGCTTACTTAGGCCCACTTGCGCCAATCCGGGTTAAAGTTAACCCTGAGTTAAAAATCATATCTCTCTCGTTCTTCGTATTTGTGAAAGAGAAAACATGATATTTTAACCCAAGGTTAACTTTAACCCGGATTGGCGCAAGTGGGCCTTAACACCCTTATTAATAAAAATATTTACACCATGGATAAGCAAATCCAAATCGCTCTCTTTGTCTATCAAGTGACTGTTCCAAAGTATCTGACAGAGACAGCCATGTTGGATTAGCTAATCCGTGGTGTAAATAATTTTATTAATAAGACTGCAAAGGTTTACTTAGTAGAGGTTTTGACATAAAGCCCATATATTTTCTGTCAAAATCTCTAATTAGTGTCACCTTAAGTAATCATTAAATGTCTGTGAGTATGGCGGTAAGTGTCCAGTGTCAATTGGCAGATTTGACAGCAGCCTGTCTATTCTGTAAGAACATTTTCAAATCTCGAAAGCTGAATCCGCGGTGAGTGTCAAATTTTTATATGATATTTGACACTTGCCGCGGATTCAGCTGTCGATATATTTGAAAATGTTCTTAGAGAATAACACTGCTGTACACGATTTCGTGTGCCTGCTTGTTCGACAGTGTCTGCTGTTTTTTTTTTGTCGCGATCACAAAAAGCTGTTTCTGTGAAATGACATCAGTAGGTTTATAGATTTTGCCAATCCTTATATTTTAGCAAGCTTCAAAAACTATACCGTTTGAAAAATGAACCCAATGAGAAAAACGAACCCAATGAGAAAAACGAACCCAATGAGAAAAACTAGAACATTTAAAATGGGTTTATAATCTTTTCAACACATAGGCGTTAGGATAAATAATCGACACCAATTATAGTTTATACGCGTAAATTGTCCACTCTATTACTTAAGACACAGTTTAAGAGAAATAGTTACAAACAATTTAGCATTAAAACTAATAACATAAAATCATATGCGCGCGCGCAGCCTTCGGGACCGAGGTTCGTTTCCGACTGTTTAACAGGTCGCCCGAAGGCTGCGCCGGCGCATCCCGTACCTTTACGCGCCGCACTTATTATATTTATGATATTAAAATACATCGCCACAAACATATTCAATACTAACTTTTTCCCGCGGATCCGCCCGCGTAAATACAGTATCCCGCGGGAACACTGTTCTTTTTTTTGATATAAATACTACAATACCTAATATTATCAAAATCTGATAAGTATTATTTTCATTATAGAATGGTTCAATGCAAGTGGAGCCGAGCAACAGTCCGCTGAGCGGTGACATGATGGTCGAACCTATAGGGGAGGCGGCCGATGCTACAGAGTAAGTATTGTTATTTTTTATTTTTCATACACTATATCTGTCTCGCTCTCTCTTCACCAAAACCATTGCCATCTTTTTCACGCCCATGACAGACAAGGCCTACTTGATTGACAGAACATTCTAGATTCTTCTAGAAATTCTAGAGAGAACATTCTGGAAAATTCCATCAAGACTATGGAAATTGATTCAAATGAAAATTCGCATATTCGGCATCAATAATTGAACGCGAACACGCGTTTTTAGGGTTCCGTAATACTCGAGGAACCCTTTTATTTTGTAAATAATTCGAAGTTAATATACGCATTACTGTTATCTGGAGGTATTTATTCGAATCCAATACTAAACATATACGTAACATAGTTGTACCTAAGTATGAGTACCTAAAAAGCAAAATATTCTAATTAATCCATCAATACACAGTTGAAATTGCTAAAGCCGCGTTGCCACGGTAAAAGTAAAATGGACTGAGGGTGCAGTATTAGTGTTTTTTTTTTAATGAAATGAACCAGGTAACGATCAGTTATACTTGTAACTCCTCTGGTGTTGCGACTTACGTTCCCAGTCCTTAAAATCCCCCTTGATTAATCGTCACCTGATGGTGAGTTAATCGAAACTGGTTTATGGGTGTTTATATATAAATTATTGTAAAAACCTAAATAAAGTGGAAAAATGTATAAAAAAGTTGTATAATAAAAATTCTCCATCTGGATCTGAATTAAAATAATTATTAATAGTAGAGGATCCGTATTAAAATCGTCCTTCACTGAACTCCTTACCAGACAAAAATGATGTTTTAGAGAACAAGATAATTTTTTAAATATGTTTAGATTAGGCAACCCCTTTGGAAATTGTCATTATTATTTTTAATTAAATTTATAAAAAAAATTTTATTTTAATTTCACTGGCGTGTCTACTAAATAAAATTAACTCCGATGGAAAGTATATAATGTATACAATATGCTACACCTCAGTTGCAGACCTTTTTTTAGTCCCTATTACCTGGTTGCTGTGTTTAAACAGGTAAATTGATATTAGTAATTGCGCTTTATTGTTTACCAATTGAGACCAGTCTCAAAATGTAAGCAATTTAATTAGAAATAACGTAGTATAAAGTTGCTTGAGAAAATTTAGTCGTAAATACGGGTTGCAAGGGTTTAAAGTTAAAAAATTCGGGGCGAGCAAAATTGTTAGACAGAGAGGCATTGAGTGTACAATTCTCTGTTATAGAAAAGGATACACTACTACAGCTGTGCGCACAGGCGTCGTAAACTGTGAGAGAGTGTGCATGTTCCATACTCCATGGTAAAGACAAGGATAAATTAATGTACTATAGTGTAGTGTTTTGGAGTGGATAAAGTTATTTTTTTATTAAATTCAATAAAATGATTTTTGAAAAGCTTGGCATATATGAAACTAGTAGAGAAGCACGTTTTTAAAACAAATCAAAGAACAATATTCTTAAAAAAATTATTAATACATGTTGAGTAGGAAACTACTGCCATACCAAATTTCATTGAAATCTGGTCAATAGTTTTTGCGTGAAGGAGTAACAAACATACATCCAGCCATCCTCACGAACTTTCATGTTTATAATAGTAGTAGTATGCTGACAAGTCGATTGGACGATAGCCTGCATAGGCTATAGTGTGTGGGTGTATAGTTCAAGAGACTAGCTCCCCCAACATACTTCTGTTTGTTGTAGACAATACTGCAATAATTCGTTTTTGATCGACTGATAATAATTTATAAATCACAAAGGTGCATAGATCATTACGCATAAATCTTCCACTTTAATCATTTAATCTATTGGCTGCAAACTGCATTTAAATTCATTTAATAGTTTAAAAGATCTAAGCAAACATAAAGCGGAATAAAATACTTCATTTTATGCTATGAAAAGATTAACATTTTCATCATCATTTTGATTTTTATCGACACAAAATGCCGACTAGGGACTTCACTGGCGGACGGAATATATTTACATATGAAGTTGCTGATAAATACGAGCATGGCAACTTGTAACCAACTTCAGACAGCTGATCTGTCTGAAGTTGGTTACATATGTTCAAAACCTGTAACCGTCTACAAAAATTGTAAGTAACGAACAACTAGATATATCTTTCTTTCTCATTGGCATGTGTCATATAGGAGGATAAGGTACGATATATAATTTTCCTCTTGCTAATAGCATTTACTCTTTATACTCTATGGAATTGTACACTCAATGCCTCTCTGTCTAACAATTTTGCTCGCCCCGAATTTTTTAACTTTAAACCCTTGCAACCCGTATTTACGACTGAATTTTCTCAAGCAACTTTATACTACGTTATTTCTAATTAAATTGCTTACATTTTGAGACTGGTCTCAATTGGTAAACAATAAAGTGCAATTACTAATATCAATTTACCTGTTTAAACACAGCAACCAGGTAATAGGGACAAAAAAGGTCTGCAACTGAAGTGTAGCATATTGTATACATTATATACTTTCCATCGGAGTTAATTTTATTTAGTAGACACGCCAGTGAAATTTGAAAAAATTTTTTTTTTTATAAATTTAATTAAAAATAATAATGACAATTTCCAAAGGGGTTGCCTAATCTAAACATATTTAAAAAATTATCTTGTTCTCTAAAACATCATTTTTGTCTGGTAAGGAGTTCGGTGAAGGACGACTTTAGTACGGATCTTAGACTATAATTAGATACGGGAAATGAAATGTGAATGAAAATTGTACAATGTAATAAAATTGTATTTTAGTTAGTGGTCGCCACTTTCTTAAACAGCGGGTTAAAAATGCCCAGTGCATGGGCGTAGCCAGGGGGGGGGGGGTTTAGGGGGTTCAAACCCCCCCCGAAATGGGCCGGCTGGTCTATGTGGATGACCCATATACCGAGGCGTATTTAGAAATTTTGCGTCCTAGGCACATTAACATATTTTACCGCCCCAATAACCCTATCTGAAAGATGATTTTTCAAATTTATTTTAGAAAAAAAATCAACAGCCTAAAACAGAACTTTAATACCTACTAACTTGTTCTATATGTGGGTATGGTCGCCAAAAATTGTACTTATAACATTCATGACATCGTAACACACGTTACATACATGACCGAATGTTACGTACATGACCATTATAAAGCTTAGTCCATAATAATATAATCCGTCGTCGCCAAATTTCATTCATATCGGCTTAAGTAGTTTTTGAGCGAAAGAGTAACAAACCCCAAACTCAAGACCCCCTCTACCCCCATCTAGACCCTTTTAACCCCTCTACAACCCCCCCCTCTAGACCCCCCTCTAGATCCTCTCATGACCCCCCTCCAGAGTCCCCTTTTGACCCCTTCCTGACTACCCTCTAGACCCCCTCAAGACCGATGGGTCCTGGATGGATGGATGCTCCTGACTCTCCTCTAGATACCCCTCTCCTGACCCCTCTAGATCCCCTCTAACCCTCTCCCCCTCTCTAGCCTATGTAGCCTATGTCTTTTCTGATAGTATGTTCTTACCCTCTTCCAAATTTCATCAAAATCGGTTTTGACGTAGTCCTATATAAACTTTCAACCATTATTTCAACCCCTTCAACGCGAAAGAAGTCGTGATGAAAGATAGCCTATGTCCTTTCTGAGGGTCTGTTCTAACCCTGTTCCAAATTTCATCAAAACCGGTTATGTGGTTTAGGCGTGAAAGCGTAACAGATAGACATACAGAGTGACTTTCGCATATTTTATAATATTAGTAAGGATTTATCATCACCGATTTTTATTATGATTATAATTTTAAATATCACTTAAACCTTAAAAAAAACTACCACCTGGCCCAACACATTGGCCAGGTTCAGTCAAACAAACTGCCGGCCGGCGCCGCGCAGTCTGAGTTTGTTCATTATTAACATACAAAAATACTTCTTATTGAACATTTTAGTAGGTCCTGTATATAATTATATTTTCAAGTGTAGTCTCCGCCTTAGAACTGGTCATGACTGTAACGTTTTTTTTACTGTAACATTTCGTTACACATTGTAACATTCATGACGTAAAAAAGCGTGCGACATAACCTAAAATCCAAATATCACTTCATTCCAATCAACTACAGATTTGGACGTATATTTACCGTATTCAGTAATAATGAATCTTTTAAATCTTGTTAACAAAAAAACACAATAAGCCGTACTTACCTTTGAATCAAACACTCAATAGACAATATTTTTAGCGATAAATCTTCAAGTGAACACAAATCTTAATTTTACTTACGCAAACAAGTATGGCCGATGTTTCTTGCTGAATGTTAGCATTTCGCTCGACAGGTATGCCATATGAAAATAGCAAAAACTGCCAAATTACTCAAAGAACATAAAGAAACAAACGTTATATTCATGACGTTACACACTCATAAAAAAAGTGGACACATTTTTGAAATCGACTGAAATGGTAACTAAAGCGATATTTTTTATAAATTCGTTTAGGAAACGTAGAAAAAGTATCATAAAGCGTAATAACAATTTAAAAATACGAGAAACAATTTCAGTTTTGGAAATGTTATCAATTTTTCATACAAAAGCAGCAGTTGGACAAAAATTTTTTATATGGGAGTAAAACCAGTACTTATAGAAAAATTATATTTAAAAAATAAATGTTTAGGCATACTACATTTCGTGGACATTTAATCTACACATACGAAGCTCGTTATTTAGAACAATGTACAAGAAATCAAATTTATCAAAAAACTATCAAATTATTAAACAAATAAAATTGGGACAAACGAAAAATAATATTTGTACAATTTTTGCCGACCATACCCATGTATATGTTTATGTTAAACGCGTTCAAACTGAGAAAGCGAGCGAATGTTTTTACGCTTTAACCTGATAAAATCTTTTTATACTTTAAGCCCTGAAATAATGTTGTACTTTAAAAAAACAATAAAATTAATAGTCTAACACAGGGTTCGCGAACCTTTGAACGAATGGCACGCGTGCCATCGAATCCTCGAACGTATAGCATGCGACACAATATTTTACACGTCTCTGATCATAAAATTTTGTAATTATGTAGTTACTATGAAAAAAGTGTGAAATAGGTATTATATGACAAACCTCACATAATAAGTATTTTGTTACTATTTTGCAACATCAGAAATTACACGAATTTTACTTTAATTTAAATTACAAAATGATCCCATTTTCACTGTATTTTAGGGTTTAAAATTTGAACAGATTTAACCTATTAAATAGGAAAAAATTTTGCTCGCTCGCTTCGCTCGCTCGCGTTTAAGATAAAGAACATATGTAGGTATTATATTATTTAGTAGCGATATTCTGTTTTAGCCGGTTCATTTTATGATACTTTTCCGAAGATCACCGTTATTCAGTGTTTAAGTTTAACGATTGAATAGATTATATAATATATTAACCTATAGAATGGGAAAAAAATTTGCTCGCTCGCTTCGCTCACTCGTGTTTGGCTTAAAGAACATATTACTATAAAATTTTGTACCGAGGTTCAGTTTTAGGATTTTAATATTTGTATTGTTCGAATTAAACCCTGAAAGACTGTGCTTTAAAGCTTAAACAGCTAAAAGGGTGATTTTTAAAAAAAATGACCCCGTGACGATCAGGAAATATAATTTTGGAACTAAATGAAATTGCTTAAATTTACTCTGATATCAAAGAATATGTAATTAACTAGGTAAATATGCTATTTAAATTAAAATTTTAACACAAATATTAGAAATATTCAAGTTTTTAGGTCAGCATATGACGCAAAATGTTCCTGTACGTCACAAAATAAAATCAGTCAGAAATAAAACAACTAGGTATTGAAACCAAATCAACTTATGTTAGCATAAAAATGTGCTTTAAATGTTTGCAGAAATAACAAAAAGTTTGCATAATTCTATCGCAATAATAAATAATCAGCCAAATAGTTTCATTTTCGTCACTTCTTCGACACTTCGACCTAGAAAAGTTTTTGTTTACTAATGATACGTGTTACAAATTCAAAAATCAAGCAAAGTGAGGAATTTCAGGCGATAACTAAATTCTAATAGGGCCAAAACTTAATACTCTTAAGAAACCTACATATTTGTAAAACTAGTTTTGTATAATTTAGATTTTAGGACAGTGACTATTACGAAAATGGCGTGACGAATAGGAAAAATTTGAGCTGTATCCACACTGTCAATTTTAAACACAATTACATCTTTGTAATTGTGTTTAAAACGCTCATGCGTAATAATAATATTAATCTTTAAAATTCATTTAACCTTTTGTTATACACGTAAAAGTATTAAAAGACATAACATTATCAAATTGAAATCACATAACTTATATTACGAGAACTAACTTAGTAGTCAATGCTATATTTTAATTTAAATCCACAGGATTATCACAACTACTTTGGAATTTTTGAAATTGAAAATTTAACATTTTGTTATACACGTAAAATTATTAAAAGACATATTAACATTATCAATTTGAGATCACACTTATATTACGAGAACCAACTTAGTAGTCGTTGGTATATATTTTTACTTAAACCTAGAGGATTATCTCAATTACTTTGGAATTATAGGAACTTTAAATAATATATTCTTCTCAACAAAGATAATAACAAAAAACAAAAATACTCAACATCCTACTTTAATTAACTATTAAATTATAATTTAAACGAACATTCTCCGTAGGTACACATTTGAATAATTGTATTATTCAGATCCATAACATGTGTCGCAAATATAGTCGAAATATAAGCGCCATTTTCAACCGAACAAAATAATACTTTCTCTAATAACCATTAATTATTTCCTCCCAAACAAACCTGGCACTCGTCTTCGGGAAAATGATCATAAATCGAATGCATACAAAAAGAACACCAAAAAATGGAGCACTGAAGTAATTTTCTAATATCGCTTTGACTCATAGCAAGAGTAAAATGCTGCAGTTTTATACTCTCGCTGATTTTTCGCTGACATCCGTAACACTTCTCAGTGATAATGAAATGTGTAACAGGCCAAGGCCAACAGGCATTATTAATGTAACATTGATTTAAATCAAAATATGTTATGACTTTATCAACGTCCCAGTATACTACCATATTGCATAGCACACTGATTATACATAGGAGTAGGTATGTTAAATGCTAACTTATATCTGAAACAAGAAAGGTATCATAAGTAAAATTGGACAATAAGTAATCTATAGGAATTTTTACAGTCAATTTAGTTTCAAATACTCAACGACTCATTAGTCACAGTTATTTCCTGCGTACAAACAAACAATACAAATTTTACCTGTTATCAAAATAAGGTAACTCGAAGGTAAGTATCTACTACAAGATTAAATATTTCGTTGAACACTAAGCTTTATAATTCAAGTTCGTCACGATTTTATTCCGGTAGTATGTCACATGACGCACAGGACGTGACATGTTCATACGACGAAACTTTTAAAATTAAAAATAACTAATATTCTGTTAAATCATCTCGTTTTTAGCTTTATTAACCTTATGTAGGGTAGTTTATGTTTTAAATACAAAATGCTAAAGTAATGAAAATACGTTTATTTACCTTTTAAATACTGTCACTATACAGAAAACTTTTTCTGCACGCCGAAGACACCAACACTTTCGTCACCGATTCTATCGCAACTGACTTTCAAACGGTAACGGCAGTATCAAAATTAGACCACAATGCTGCCAGGAAAGTAGAAAAAAAACAAATTAGTAGATTTTATTGTACGTGGGTGATTTTCAAAAAAAATGACCCCGTGACGATCAGGAAATATAATTTTGGAACTAAATGAAATTGCTTAAATTTACTCTGATATCAAAGAATATTTAATTAACTAGGTAAATATGCTATTTAAATTAAAATTTTAACACAAATATTAGAAATATTCAAGTTTTTAGGTCAGCATATGACGCAAAATGTTCCTGTACGTCACAAAATAAAATCAGTCAGAAATAAAACAACTAGGTATTGAAACCAAATCAACTTATGTTAGCATAAAAATGTGCTTTAAATGTTTCCAGAAATAACAAAAAGTTTGCATAACTCTATCGCAATAATAAATAATCAGCCAAATAGTTTCATTTTCGTCACTTCTTCGACACTTCGACCTAGAAAAGTTTTTGTTTACTAATGATACGTGTAACAAATTCAAAAATCAAGCAAAGTGAGGAATTTCCGGCGATAACAAAATTCTAATAGGGCTAAAACTTAATACTCTTAAGAAACCTACATATTTGTAAAACTAGTTTTGTATAATTTAGATTTTAGGACAGTGACTATTACGAAAATGGCGTGACGAATAGGAAAAATTTGAGCTGTATCCACACTGTCAATTTTAAACACAATTACATCTTTGTAATTGTGTTTAAAACGCTCATGCGTAGTAATAATATTAATCTTTAAAATTCATTTAACCTTTTGTTATACACGTAAAAGTATTAAAAGACATAACATTATCAAATTGAAATCACATAACTTATATTACGAGAACCAACTTAGTAGACAATGCTATATTTTAATTTAAATCCACAGGATTATCACAACTACTTTGGAATTTTTGAAATTGAAAATTTAACATTTTGTTATACACGTGAAATATTTAAAGACATATTAACATTATCAATTTGAGATCACACTTATATTACGAGAACCAACTTAGTAGTCGTTGGTATATATTTTCACTTAAACCTAGAGGATTATCTCAATTACTTTGGAATCATAGGAACTTTAAATAATATATTCTTCTCAACAAAGATAATAACAAAAAACAAAAATACTCAACATCCTACTTTAATTAACTATTAAATTATAATTTAAACGAACATTCTCCGTAGGTACACATTTGAATAATTGTATTATTCAGATCCATAACATGTGTCGCAAATATAGTCGAAATATAAGCGCCATTTTCAACCGAACAAAATAATACTTTCTCTAATAACCATTAATTATTTCCTCCCAAACAAACCTGGCACTCGTCTTCGGGAAAATGATCATAAATCGAATGCATACAAAAAGAACACCAAAAAATGGAGCACTGAAGTAATTTTCTAATATCGCTTTGACTCATTGCAAGAGTAAAATGCTGCAGTTTTATACTCTCGCTGATTTTTCGCTGACATCCGTAACACTTCTCAATGATAATGAAATGTGTAACAGGCCAAGGCCAACAGGCATTATTAATGTAACATTGATTTAAATCAAAATATGTTATGACTTTATCGACGTCCCAATATACTACCATATTGCATAGCACACTGATTATACATAGGAGTAGGTATGTTAAATGCTAACTTATATCTGAAACAAGAAAGAAGGTATCATAAGTAAAATTGGACAATAAGTAATCTTTAGGAATTTTTACAGTCAATTTAGTTTCAAATACTCAACGACTCATTAGTCACAGTTATTTCCTGCGTACAAACAAACAATACAAATTTTACCTGTTATCAAAACAAGGTAACTCGAAGGTAAGTATCTACTACAAGATTAAATATTTCGTTGAACACTAAGCTTTATAATTCAAGTTCGTCACGATTTTATTCCGGTAGTATGTCACATGACGCACAGGATGTGACATGTTCATACGACGAAACTCTTAAAATTAAAAATAACTAATATTCTGTTAAATCATCTCGTTTTTAGCTTTATTAACCTTATGTAGGGTAGTTTATGTTTTAAATACAAAATGCTAAAGTAATGAAAATAAGTTTATTTACCTTTTAAATACTGTCACTATACAGAAAACTTTTTCTGCACGCCGAAGACACCAACACTTTCGTCACCGATTCTGTCGCAACTGACTTTCAAACGGTAACGGCAGTATCAAAATTAGACCACAATGCAGCCAGGAAAGTAGAAAAAAAACAAATTAGTAGATTTTATTGTACGTAAGATATCAAATTCACCGTGACGATACCGGATTTTCCGGTACTATCGTTTTCATAGGACAACTTTAATTTAATTATATTTCTTAAAAATAACTATAAATTAATCACATAAAGACCAAAATCACACTTTTAGACTAAAAGACATTATGTTCAAACACCTAAATATACTCAAAGCTCAATAGTCTACGAGTAAGAAGTATTCGAAATGTCCGAGAGCACCGTGGGACATACGAAATCTTCACCACCTGTGGTTGGTTTTTTTTTAATAAAAATATATCTGTTGTCTTTCTATGGTGTTTTACAATTTAACTTTATTTTAAAATATCTGCCTTAATAATATAATAATTCACAGTTATATGTGCCATATAAGAAAACAAAAATAAATATCTTTGAAGTTGTGGGACAGTCCGATTTTGCTACGGTAAATTTTTTTGAAAATCACCCAAAAACGAAAAAACAAAATGGGCGCCCATTATTCTTATATAGGTATATTACAAAATGATCCAATTTCCACAATGTTTTAGGGCTTAAAGTTTGAACAGATTTAACCAATTAAATAGGAAAAAAATTTGCTCGCTCGCTTCGCTCGCTCGCGGTTAACATAAAGGCCATTATATTATTTATTACCGATGTTCTATTTTAGCGGGTTGATTTTATGGTATTATTCCGAAGTTCACGGTTATTCCGTGTTAATATTTTAGTTTAACTTTTGAATAGATTTGAACGTTAGAACCTGTAAAATAGGAAAAAAATTTGCTCGCTCGATTCGCTCGCTCGTTTTTGGCTTAAAAAACCAATTATAAAATTTAGTACTAACGTTTAGTTTTAGACTAAGTATAGATATTTGTATTTTTCCGAATTACACAGTCTTTCAGGGTTTAAAGCTTAAACAAGTAAAAACGAAAAAAATAATATAATTCTAATGTGCCCAGGGCCCTGTATTTAAAAGGTTAAAGACGGCCCTGATTATTTAATGTACTTGTAGTCGTTTTATTTTCTAAAACCCTCCCCCGAAACTAAAACCTGGCTACGCCCATGGCCCAGTGTCTCTACATCAATATCGGTTCAGAGGTTTAGGCGTGACTGCGTGACAGACAGACAAGAGTTACTTTCGTATCAATATTTTATGTATGGATTTAGCATGAATTGTATTGTGCAGGCCGGTAGAGGGCAGCGCGGACGCTAACTCGCTAACCTGCGACGACCTTGTCCTGCTCTGTGATCTATTCTACCTGCCCTTCGAGCACGGTTCCCGTGGACTCCGCCTGCTACACGACTACCACTGGCTCACCACGCACGCGGCCAGCATACTGCCCAGAGGCAACAAGCCCGAGGTATGTGATGAATTAATATTATGATTTAAGGCAATTTTCCGCCAAATAATACCCACAACCTGCAAGCAAATGTGTGAATGCACGCATAAGCAAGATCGTGCAAACACCACCCCCACACAAGCAACAATGTCAGCAAGATCGTGCAAAACCCCACACCACCATGCAGGTTGCAAAACTCGACGTGCGTTTCGCCCCGAACCCGGATCATTCTCAGGAAATAGACCTGCGAATAAAGTTCGTTAGTGATGCCGCCAACTAAAGGTATGTGTCCCGCTCGAATGGCATGAACCAGCATGAAATCACGAAGTATAGATACCAGGAGTCCGGACGGTATAGGCCCGCTATCCCCAACCCGCGGCCCGCCGGGCCTTTATCTGCGGCCCGCGCGAAATCTCAAATTTCAAAATTCTCAATTCCAAAAATCTCACTGAGTGAACATTATTATTATAATACATATTTGTTATTTTATTTAAGTTTGTGTCGTTATCTCATCTTAAATGTTAAGTTTCACTCTTTTAACTACCTTGTGTTATTATATTATTAAATCGTTAAATTTAAACAACATATTTTTTTGACCCTAAAAATTTTGGTTGCGGCCCGCGACACCAGGAGTACAACGGGTTTGTGGCCCGCGTAAAAAAAAGGTTGGGGACCACTGGTATAGGCTTTTCCATATTATTCATGTACACATTAATAAACCCAGATCTTAGTTCTCTTTTCTGCCCCGAGCTGCGCTAGAATTTTGGACGTACCGATGCTATTGTGGCGGACCAGTCAGCGCACAGTTCTTAATCGCGCTTGGTACTTCTTGAACAAATGCGCGCTCTATCGGCAAAAAGTCTGTCCCCTAAATTGAGACCATTATTTTAACATTACGTTCGGACTCCTGGTACTTCGTGCATGAAATAATTAAAGACAAAAGAAATCCTGGACAAAATAAAAAATGTAAACAAATATTAGGGGTTCGCATTCTTTGTATCAAATTGAAATTCCTAGATTTAATTAACTTGAATAACAAATCTGTTTATTGGCATTAGCAAATTTACTCAAAAATGGCGTCTATCCGTTGGTTAACCATTTACCCCCTTACTAATTATCGCTGTATAAGCTTTGAATAGATATACAGTGTTTTGTTCCCGTCACATAAGTGACATTTTTAATTCGATAGAAGGAGACAAAACACTGTCATGACTATTCAAAGCTTATACAGCGATTATTATTAGTAAGGGGGTTTATTTGTATGTAACTTGAGAAAATGTCCAGGTGTCGCTGAAAAAAGCAGTCGAAAAATTCGTCCACGAGCGGCTCTAGCGCGGAAAAGAAAACTTTCAAATAACTTCACTCCATCTCTTATTGCTAACTTCATATCACACCCTCTTGACTCTACACATCATTTTTTACACAAATTATTCCCTCTCGTGGTTTTTTATGTAATAATAATAATTATTATGTTTTTTACTGTGGTACAAAATTATATATCTGTCACCATAAAATTATAAAAGCCGTTAGATTGTAATATTACTAGAGATATTAGATTGTCAAATAAACATTTCTCCTTACAATTGTACGCATTATATTTCGTTATATTGTAATATTTACCGTGCCGATTGGTTAAACGGCAAGTGCCCCGCGCCGCCATATTTGTTTGCTTTTTCATAATAATAATTATAACGAAAAATAATGCGTATAATTGTAAGGAGAAATGTTTATTTGACAATCTGTCGACATATCATAATATCTCTAATTCTCTAGTAATAAAACAATTTTACGGTGATATATCCATACTTTAACAAATAGGAAATATGCACGTATTTTTTTTATAGATCTATTTTGTTTGGTAAACCATAGGGTAAAATCAGTTTTTGGATATAATTTTTTTTTTTTTTTTTCTTTATTTAAAGGCTCTTCATCTTAAGATTATGTCAGCCTTAATTTAACAATGGTAACAATTAACTTAAATCTAATTCCCTTAAATATAACGAATGAATTACATAACTTAGAAATATATCACTAAATCCTATTTTAAAATTTGACGATGCAACGCTATGTACGAAAAAATATAAATTGGTACATTTAGTGTGTTGAACAAATTCACGCCTTAAACTTTCGTTCCTCTCGCATTCCATAAGCACGTGATACAGGTCCTCGTATCGGTCACAAACGGTGCAATTGGGATTATCTCTTTTGCCCATGAGGAAAGTAAAATTATTTAATGGAATGTGATTGGAACGGATACGGAAGCAGAGAGTTAAATCTCTCTTACTGAGGTTGGCTTCTGCGAACCAAGGACGTTTTGGTGGTTTGTCTACTAAAGTCCTATACCAAATACCCGAGTTTACAGATTTTTGTTGAAAATACTGATCCCACATAACAAAACAATTTTTTCTAATGTATCCTAAATAGTCAGTAAAATAAGGAGTTACATCAATAGCTGTACCGTCAGATCGTGCTGCACATGCCAGAGCGTCAACAGTCTCATTCCCCGCAATACCTACATGAGAAGGCACCCACTGTAGGCGAACGTTAACCCCGTTACGTATTAGACTATAAATACATTTAATAACGAGGAAAGCCTCAGTCCTACCCATGTTACCTTTACTACAAGAAGTTAAATGTAACAGTCCGCTTTTAGAATCAGTAACGATGACAACATTTTGATAATCAGTGGTTTCTATGTATTCTAGTGCTTTAAGTATACCTATGATTTCAATACTCATAATTGGAATGTCATTGTTATTAATTAAAAATTGTGATTTAATCTTAGATCGAGAATCATAAAATGCACACCCCCCGAGACCAGTAGACTTAGAACCGTCCGTGTAAATCTGTACATAATTACGATACTTACTACAAAGCAGTTCTGTGCTAGCTGTTTTAAGTTCAATAGGTGACATATTTTTTTTAGACTGATGTACGAATGGAATATCAGGGAAACATAAGTCTTCAAATGGTATCACAAAATTATGTATATTAAGTTCATACGGAGGCCAAATATCATATTTTGAAAATATTAACTGCTTAAGATTTTTGTAACTATCAAATATTATAGGAAAACCATGTTTGTTCCAGTAAGGTACACCTGAATTAATTATATTATCGAAATCAATAATAAGCTTAACTAAACAGTCATTACAGCGCGAAAAAGTTTTTATAAAAAAATTTGTCTGTTAAGAATTTTCTTCGAATTTTTAATGGAGGTATGCAAAGTTCATTTTCTAAAATATGTACTGGGGTCGACCTAACGAAACCACCACATAGCCTTAAAGACTGGTTTTGAATTAAATCCAATTTACTGAGAATGTTTTGACTGGCATTGGCAAATACAGCAGACCCGTATTCCAATCTACTTCGAATAAGACTTATGTATAATTTTCTTAGATTTATGGGATGAATCCCCCATTTGCAGCTACTGACACAACTTAAAATATTAATATACTTTAAACATTTTTGGTGCGTTTCGTTAATATGTTTTTTCCAATTTAATCTTTGATCAAACCAAATACCTAAAAATTTTACAAATTTTATAATTTCTAAGGTAACATTATACAAGTTAAGTTTGACTGAGGGAACACGATATTTCCTGGTAAAAACGCATAATTTAGTTTTAATAAGGGATAACTGTAAACCAATTTCGTGTAAAAGTTTTTCAAAATTATTGAGAGTTTCCTGCATGAGTAATGTACATTCACTTATATCCTTATTACTGCAATAAAATATAAAATCATCTGCATATTGAATTATTTTTAAAGTTGGAGAAGCTAAACTGCTAATTATAACGCTAATAATGTTAAATAAAATTGGCGACATCGGGTCCCCCTGAGCCAAACCATCGCGACATATTCTAACGATCTCCTCACCGTTCATCAATCTATAAATAATAAATCTATGTTTAAGAAATGCACTTATATATTTACAAATATGTATATCCACACCACATTCGACAAGACGCTCAGTAAGCACGTCGACTGATACACCGTTGTATGCATCCATGATGTCCGTAAATGCACATAAAAGGTATTCTTTTTTAATAAAACTGAGTTCTACATCCATGCCGAAACGAGACAGGCCATCCAAACAGGAGCGCCCTCGACGGAAACCTATCATATAGTCTGGAAATAATTTATTTCTTTCGAAGAACAGTTCTAGTCTTATTGTGATAAGTTTATTAAAAATTCTGCATAGACAATTTATAAGTGATATCGGACGATACTTCAATTCGGAGCCATTACGTTTAGGTATAGCAATAACTTTAATATTTCGCCATTGATGAGGTATTGTTGAAGTGGTGTAGATCATATTAAAAATTTGTAACATAATATTTCTAGCATTAAACGGTAGGTGATATATCATAGAATAAAATATACCATCTAGACCGGCAGAAGTGTCTTTACGTTTGATTACGGAAATTAACTCGGCCATTACAAAATGAGAAAACATTTCATCTTGGGAATTATTCAAATTAAGCGGTGGAGAAACAACACTATCAGGAGTTAGATTTCTTACGAATTGTTGTGCCTCCTCCTCTGTTAATGTGTCTGATCTACTGGGATATCCTTTGATCCATCGAAGTTTTCGCCACATCTCGGTGCAAGTAGTTTTATAATTTACGCTATCACAAAATTTTTGCCATGAATCTAATTTGGCTTGCCGTATTAGTTTGCGAGCTGCAACTACCTTATCTTTAAACGCTAAATAATTTTCTATCGTACGATTTTTGCGAAGTGTTTTAAGAGCGAGCCTCCTTTCTGCTACTGCTCTCGATAAATTTTGATTCCACCAGGGTTTAGGTTTGAATTTAGACAAAGGACCTCTATTAATTCGTGTAAGGGGAATGAAATTATCTGCTGCGCTATTAATAACATTCAAAAAGTTATCATAATTTTCCTGAACATTATTATTAAGTAAAAATGTGTTACATTTAGATTCAATATCTGATTCATACCCTTCCCAATCTGCTTTTTTAATATTGCGTGTTGTAAAATTTCCACATAACGAGTAATTTTTAATTTTTATCTCAACAAGTAAATGATCACTGTCAAGATTTTCGTTAGTAACCGACCACGAACACGAAAGCACCAAATCAGAACTGGCAAATGTTATATCGGGAGAAGAGCAAACTATCCTGTCTTGTAATTTTGAAATACGGGTTGGGCTACCATCATTTAAAAAGGAAAAATTATGATCCGAGCAACTTTCCGCAATCAAGCGACCTCTGCTATCAGTAGTATAAGACCAGGAGATATGGTGCGCATTGAAGTCACCTCCTATCAGAGTTTTGCTGCTAAAAAGGGAAAACAAATCATCAAAATCACATTTGCTTGTACGAATATTACTAGGCGAATAAATACCTAACACATATTTAAGTGAGGATTGATTAAGTAATTCTATACACAAAATGTCTAATCTATTAGCTGGTAAATTTATATTTTTTAGTCTAACCGGAAGTGACACATGAACTAAAATAATCAAACCACCAAAACCATCATTTCTTGGATATCATTAAAAATAACAAATATTGAACGTTTAAAGTAGTCTGTTAGACAGAGAGATAGGATGTACTGTATCGTGACGTCCCATAACACGACTTTCATAGAAAGTTCATAAGTAATTTCGTTTTGCTAGAAAGAGATAGATTCAAAACTTTGACCGCTCATATCTTGCTCATTTATCAACATAATTGAAAAATTTCTCGCTATTTCCTTTAATTTTCAGTCTAGTATCATAATGTTATGTTTTAAGTTATTTTTATGTTTTATGCATATTCCCTATTACAAATTTTTTATAGTAAGTATTTATTTATATTTACAGACTAGCGAATGGCGTCGCCGCCAGCGTCGGTTTCTATGGTGGGGTGCGCGCGTAAGGCGACTCGCGCGGCGTATAGGCGCGGCGCCAAATCGCGAGCTAATGACCGAGTTACGACCTTATCTGTGGGATCTGTGCGCGGTGATCGAGCTGCTAGCTGCGTTCGTGAGATGGCTAGGTGAGTAGCGGGTGCTAAGGTCTCGTCGAAAACCGGCGAGCGTCCATTCCACTCGCGTATGGACGACATAACCTGTGGCTAAGTGGCTCAGCGCGTTCGTGCTCAAGCCGTGGGCCGCGAGTTCGAATCCCGCCGAAGGAATAAAAAGTTTTTCCCTATTCCTGGGTCATGGATGTGTATTAAATATGTGTATAATATAATAATAATCTTAAATATATGTATAGTATAAAAGTATTTCATCCTATTATCTGGTACCTGTAACACAAGTTCATCGGATACTTAGCACAGGGCCAGATTGACGTGGTGTGAACCGTCCATAGATATTATTATTATAATAAGAGCAGTATGAAGTTATGTTGAAAAGAGTAGAGTGTACTACTTTTTTTTTTGTTTCAGAACTAGGAAAATTTCCGCAGAACGTTACAAACAATATCCAGGGCACATATACATGTAAGTTGTTTCTTGTTAATTAATAGACTATTTAAAACCTTATGGGGCCCCCATCTACCTTTACGGCTACACATTGCATGGCTAAAATTCGGCGAGTTTGTCGTTCTGCCGTGGACACCATTTAATATTCTATTCTCGACTCTATATGTTACAAATGTAACACAAACGCACATTAGTTTAGCTTTAAAATGGCTACTGTTTAGTCTTAAAAGTAACCAGAGGGGCAATTCTGCTAAATAAAACCTGCATTAATACAATAACAATCAAGTCCCGAAACGCTAAAACTCTCAAATGGTGTTTTTATGAACGTTAAACCAACGTGAAATGCGCTATGATTGGTCGAAACGTCATAAAATCCGTTCATAATAACATGTCGCTTTACTTTCAATCCAAACGAAGTAAAATAAAGTCTACTTTAAATACGAGAATTGAGGTTCTGATCTAACACTTACTATTTCCGCAGGGTTCTCCCGCGGCTGGCGTGAAGCGTTCGAGAGCGGGAACCAGGAACCCTGGGTGTTCCGGGGCGGACTATCGGCGGATCTACGCCGTCTACTGCCTGTCGAGTGCGCGCCGGTACCGCACGTGCACGACCCGCCCGCGCGCCTGCCGCTCGCCGTGCGCCCGTACGCGCCCGCCGACGAGACCGCGGTGCGTACACACACACACACACACACAGGAACTCTGGGTGTTCCGGGACGGACTATCGGCTGGTCTACGCCGTCTACTGCTTGTAGATGCATGGCGGTACCGCACACGCACTGCCCGCCCGCGCGCCTGCCGTTCGCCGTGCGTCCATACACGCCAGCCGATAAGACCGCGGTGCGTACACACACACACACACAGGAACCATGGACGGACTATCGGCTGGTCTACGCCGTCTACTGCTTGTATATGCGCGCCGATACCGCACGCGTTCTTAGATAGGCAACACACACATGATTTTTAACCGACGAATGCACACATGTTCTAGCTAGCCGAAGAACTTAATAGATGCATAATTTTTAAAGGCTTCTCGGAAAGTACATAATAATCTTAGTAATATTGTCCTTATCTTCGATCGACTATTTACAAAATATAACAAAACGATATTCTTTACTGTCCGTAAACATGCCCCATATAGAAATATGACAGCAGCTGTACGGGAAAAAAATATTTTTGTACGTAAATACTGACTTTATGAATATGATTGTCATAAAAATAATATGTTAAGATTTTAATAGTAATTTTTGTTTTTTAATTACAGCAAGTTCTGTAATTGTATAATTTATCAACCGATTACTACATACATTTTTTTTATTTTTCCAGTTTCCAGTAACATTTGTATTGTCTTTCGGAAATACGAAATATGCTGATTCTGAGACAAATGCATGGTTTCCGTAATATTCTCTTTCTCTCTGTTTCAATTTCTCTCACTGCCTTTTGTAAATGTTTTTTATTAATTTCTAGGTCTGTGCCATATGCCACAAAACGTGTCGCGACGGGTCGGATTGCAGCGATCTGTTCCCCAGCGACTTACAAACACTTCCAGCTGATAGGTAATGTACAAAATGAACACTTTGTTGAAATTGAAATATGATGCTTATAGCGCGTTTCAAATGAGAATAGGAACGTCAATGACCTTTTTCTGTCAAATATCACTTAAAAAGTGCGATTTGTAGAAAAATTTATGTGCATATAAATATTCATAGTCTTGCATCGAATTGTTTATTAAATGTTACTATCTTAACAGTCTAAATTCAAAACAATATGGCGCCGACTCGATCCTATTCTCATTTGAATCGCACTATACTGATTGTTATAATCCTGAGAATAAGCGCCAGTTTACGCTGCAACGAGTCAATACGTGAATCGGCGCTCCACTTTTAAAATTGAGATTCAAAATTGAACTTTATTCACTACACAACAAGATATGCGTTTCATATGACATCAGTCATACACTGCACATGTGACAACCTGACATTCGAACTTTACAATGAAACGTCTAGATTCTGTCCAGCGACCACACAGCATAATAGACGCCTAATGCTAGGCGAACACTTTCTGGCAACACGTTAGACTTATACGTCTTACTTAACACACCGATCGCGAAATCTGCTTTAGTATCGACCACATCCGTGACCCGTGTACATCTCGTGCATTTATTACAAAAAAAAATACAATAAAATGCCGTGGAAAATTTTGCCAATCATCTAATTTCAAAAAAGACGGCATAACTTTTCATAGGTAAGCCAATTTCAAGATTATTATTGAGAAGAATCAATTTATTCAGAGCTCAAATTACGACGGTCCGAATCCGTAACGAAAGCATATGTTTATCACTACATCCCTTTCTTTCAAATACAAATAAGTACTGCTTATCCACACATTTTCAACACAAACCTCACAATCAAATAACATTTTTAAAAAATCAAATCACATCAATCAAAAAGCAAATCACTACAATTTTTATAGAACTTCAGTAATAAACTGTTAAATGTACACACTTTCAAATGTTAAAATCTTTTAAGAAATCTATAAATATTAAATATAATGGCAAACGAAAAATAACAATGCGTTTTCACATGAAAAAATGGCTTCCTTGAAACACCACATTTCTGATATTTAAACAAATAAAACCTTACTAAAACAAAAATGCATCATGTGCATACACTTCTTGCTATGTGCTTTCACGCAAAAACTACTGAATGAATTTTGATGAAATTTGGCATGGTAGTTGTTTAAACTCTAGGTTAAAAAATAGGCGATATTTTAACCCGAAATTTATATTTACGCGAGCGGAGCCGCGTGGATGTTTGTTACTTTTTCCCGCAAAAACTACTGAACGGATTTTGATGAAATATGGCATGTAGTTTAAACTCTAGGTTAAAACATAGGCTACATTTTAACCCGAAAAAGTACAGTATTCCCGTGGGATACTATATTTACGCGTGCGGAGGTGCGGGCGAAAGCTAGTTTTCTTTATATTTTCAGGTTAGTAGTCCCATTCCTAACGCTAACGCCCGAGTTCTGTATGATAGTGGAGGACGACGGCGAATGTCTCGACGATAATTGTGACGAAGCGGACGATCCAGAGTCTGAGAAATCCGATACTAAACCTACCGGTAAGTTTATTAACAAATGAATATGGATGGATCTTCTAGCATAATTGCGCGTAGAAGGTACGCGACGCGAGATTACTGTGTGCTGAGTGCGAGTTTTGTCACTGCTCGCCGTGAAGAAGTTACTCATTCATTCATATAATCACGCCTCTTTCCCATAGGGGTAGGCAGAGACCACCTCTTTCCCGTAGGGGTAGGCAGAGACCACTTCTTTCCACTTGCTACGATCCTTACATACTTGTTTCGCTTCGTACACTTTCATTCATACCATCCATTCCTCCTCTTACATTCAACGTAGCGAAGCGGCTCTCCATGGGCCACTTTTCGCCTCCGCGAGAACGAGACGTGATGGGTGGCGAACCACATCGCCGCCATTTTGGATAATTAAATTATTTTTATGATTATCCATTGCGTTCCCACGGATTGGTTGAGAGGGTAGGAATAGGGAAAGGGAAGGATAGGTGGTGTGGAAAGGAAGATTGGTAAGTTAGAGTGGGAAATAGGAAATGTAGGATATTACCGCCCAGGAGGGCAAGGGATAGGACAGTAATAGCTAGGGAAGCCGGGGTCGCATACCCGTATACTATACCACAACTACCGGACAGGTAAGTTGGGATGAGTATCCCTGACATCCCTGACAAGTTACTACATTTTTTAAATTTAATAATATCCAAGACATACAAAAAAATATTATTTTGTTCACAGTCATCATCAGAAGCCCTACAGGGGCTTATATGTTGATGACTTAACAATAAATTTTATAACTATTTATTAATACACTGAGAACAAAGTTAAGGAGTAATATACATTATGCGTACATGCAAATGATGCATCCAAGAACATTTAATCACAATCAATTGAAGAGTGTGTGAGGTGTGTGTGTGAGTGTGTGGTGTGTGTGTGTGTGTGTGTGTGTATGTGTGAGTGGTGTGTGTGTGTGTGTACAGTATTAGGTCATACGGGTTTGGCTATAATATGTGTATTTACCATACACACAGCCATATGTTACAGCCCTTACAGTCTAAAGAAAGAATGTATTTTATAAAACAGTTTTTACATTTTTAGCATTTTTTCCTTCCAGGTATTGTTTTAGTATATCATTAGGAAATTGTTAATTTACACATTAAACATACAATTTGCATGGTAATCGAATTTGGCAATATCTCTTCTGTAACACATTTTACGTTTAAAGTATGTTCTACAAAATACAATTTTCTACAACAGTTTTTTTTTTTCAGGTGTGAAACCAGAGATAGTAGGTTATGCCTGCGCGGCGTTAAACAGTAGGGAGTTCTACAAGAAACAAGAAATAGCATGGATACCAGAAATGTGTAGAAAGTACCCGCTAGAGTTAACCGAGAGAGCTGACCTGAGTCAAGCGGCTAAAGTAAGTGTTGCTTTGTTTTTATTAATCGTCGGTCTAGATGTGATAGCTCGTAGGCTGCGTTCACACCAAACTAACTGTCAGCCGCCGAAAGTGTGCGAGCGTTACGCAGCTTATGGTATTTCCATACATATTCACCTTTTCCAGCCACCACCAGTCACAGCGGATGGGGAGGGGGGGGGGGGGGGTCATGCTACATGTGACAGTACATGTTAAATACAGATACAGGGATACTAAAAAGCGTGAGGGGGGGGGGGTTTCAAAAAGTCGAAATTTTGCGTGACGTAATATGTGGATGGTCCCTGTAATACTTGGCCATAAGAAATCTCCATGGAAAGGAACGGTCTGGTACAGACGTCCTGAAAAGCCCTGAGTCACTTGTAATGACATTCAAGTTGACAGATAAAAACAGGTGTTTTTCCTATTGCCACGCTGAAAGTGGCGCTGAGTCACAAGGAAGCGTCGCTCTCCCACTTGCCGCCCGGAGCTAATAGCGATAACACTAATTTTGATGTAGTATATTTAAAATAAACACCCAAGTGCTTTTAAACAAATTTTATTGAATATTCCTGCCTCCTCACAAATAATACAGTCCCTAACCGACAATACGTTGTTACGTAGACGCTGACATTCGGCGGCCAATTTGTCAGTATAGTGTGAACGTAAAATACCGTTTATTTTCACGTGGGCTCACAGTGAGCCTGCTCACATTCGGCGGTTGACAGTCAGTTTGGTGTGAACGCAGCCGTAACTTCGTAACTAACAATCTGTAGTAAAATAGGATTATGATGCAGTGTTCTTCAAATAGTATTTCCGGTGCTAACCCGTAAATACCGTGAGCATTAGAATATATTTTGACGGTAAAACGACCTTTAGTGACATCTTATACAAGTATATACTAGTTCTAATTTAAAAGACTTTTACTTAAATACATACCACAAATATTACGCTGTTATATATCTGTGTTAATATCACTAAACCTGACATGAACTTCTGACGCCTTTCGTATTTCCATTACTATACATACCAACAGATTATGGATGGTAGAGATAAGGAGAACCATCTCTTAAGGGAGAAAAGTTGAAAAAGTGTCCAACAAAAAGTATAAATAACAGTTCAAAAATCTTCCACATCGGCGCTGATGCACAAGAAGGGTATGGTATGAAGTTAGGAATAAGAGATGGAGTGAAGTGAGTTGAGTTTAGTTATTTAAAATTTTACTAAAAGTAGTTAATTCAGTAAATCATGAATATTCTACTTACTCGCGTAGTCGAATATATTTTTATAAACATAACCGAAGAAGATGCTAAGATTTAGTTATCCGTTTAAATTTTGCCGCTTTACACTCCGTTGTGCCTGTAGCGCCCCCTATTTAACGCTCTTTACGGACACTTTTAATGTATGGAGATGGTACTCCTTATCTCTACCCTCCATACGATAGATGGTCGTTGTGCTCGTTTCTACCTTTAGGGTGCCCGCCCATGTCATACTTTTTGTAGGACCGATAATCGGGCAGATTTTTCTTCCGATTGTTATGACCGGTTTTGTGACCGACTCAACGCACACGGCCGTCACTTTGTCTGTAGCTTTCGAGCGAGTTAGTAGAGTGCAAGCGGCCGACTCTCGGTGAGAAGTGTGCGTTAACGCATACATTTCCGGACGTTCCATTTTTCACCGACAATCGGATCGGTCGGGATGCACCGATTTTATTTCTGACCGACTTTTTGTATGAAGTGTGAGTTGCACTATTGCAATCAGTATTTTCTACTTATCTCCTACAAAAAATCGGTCACCGATTATCGGACGTAGGCGGGCAGCCTTATACCCTAAAAATGGTGAGCGTCAGGACCCCTGGACCAATAGAGATATAAATATTTACGGTCTTATTCATAAAAAAAGCTTATAAAACGTTTATAACGGATAATAGTTATAATGCTCGATAGGCTTATATAACGTTCGATAAAATTGTCTATTCATAACAGTTCTATAAACCTTCTATTACTAACAATTGTCTTTAAGCAAAAATGTTGCAATTATTAGAAAGTTGGCTAACAAGTTGGACGAACATATTGAATCGATCATAGATAATATGTATAAAACTACAATAATTTGTTGTCTACGCAATACGGAACGTCAAATACTTTCAAGTTGTCAACTGTTGTCAACGATCAATTTATCGTATTTAATTGAATTTATTTTTGTAGTACCTACCTAACATTATTATAAAAGTAGTTTTAATGGCATTGCAATTGATCTCGACTGTTAAAAGGCAGAGAAGTGAAAAGTGATTGGAGGAAGATAAGGTTAGTACTGATACACCTAAAATTGGACCATAGTAAGGACGGACGTCCAAAGAAAACGGATCAACCCTACTTCTGTACACTTTTCTTCGACGCGTATTTCTAGTTGTTCAATAACATCAAAGATGTGTAAAGCTTGCATTATTTTATAAAATCAGAAATAATTATTTTGTTTACAAAATAACATTGACAAGATATTTGTGTCAAATGTCAGTTTTTAGTAATCAGCTCTAATCAGCTGTTATGAGTTCGGCCATCTTGTATCTTATAGTACTGTTAAAGTAGGGTCCTGGCGTCTATAATTACTTTATGATAGGTTTATAGAACTCTTTGTTGATATAATGCTGTTATGAATACAATTTTTTGCCAATCTTCTTATAGTGAATAAGTTTTTATGAATAAGAGCGTTAGAATATACCAAAATATTGTATAAATATAGTGCGATTTTTTGGCACCTATCGAGGTACAAAAAATTTGAAGTGAGGTACCAAATAGTACCAAAAGAGTACAATATTTTGGTATATTCTAAACGTTAATATCTCTATTGGTCCAGGGGTCCTACGCTCACTAAAAATCACAACCATTATGTTTTCAGGAGTGTATCCGTCACTTCCACGAGTTTAGTAGTCTGGAACGCGCGCCGGAGAGCGTGTTGCGCGCGCAGCCCGCGCTCCTGACGTGCTGCGTGCTGCCCGTAGTGTCCGACCCGCACGCGCCCGCACGACTGCTGACGTGCCTGCTTGCCGCGTTACGGGCTCACGGTATGTATACGCACATAAATAATTACATGTGAATTGTGATATGTATTGTATTATATATTGTATTATAGTTATTTTATGTAAGCAATATTTTAATATTATGTATTATATTTTATTTGCCTTTTGCTATGCTATGTATTGATGTGTATATTATATTATGTAGGTTTTAATATATGTATTTATATAATATGTAATATTACTATATTTATTAGATTATTAATTTTAATTTACTTTATTATTTTCTGATACCTGTTCGATTGTAGTACAAGAAATGCGCCTACTTCACCATGTCTCTGCATCACCCTAAGGTTGGCTGGTAGAGAATGCCACAAGGCATAAAGCCCGCCTTTGTACATTACGTGCATATAGTGTTATAAATAAATAAAAAAATTAGCCCTCGTTCTCACGAGCGTTTCTCTCAGGCGCTGAGGTCATTTAGCTCAGAATAACAAGTTATTAAACGAGGAAGCAAGGACTCATATATTTATATAATAAATAACATCAATACAACAGCTGCGTGAGGTCAATGACCTTAACAGTAAAGAGCGTAAAGTAATTTTATTTACTTTATTTGTTTTCTGCCTAAATGTCTTGAAATTAAGTAGTAAATCATGCCCAAAATATCCGTAATTGATTTTCAATAACCTTATATAATGTAATTACTAAATATTTACGTAATTTACAGAAAAATAATATGATTAATATTTTCTGAAAATCTTACGAATTTTCGATCAGGGTCACGTGTCCTGCTCTGGTTTAACAGTTTTTACCCATCCCAAGAAAAGTGCACAGCGCCGCTAAAGTACTTTCACTTCAAAAAATGGTTAAGAAAATATGTTCTAGATGCCATCTTTTTCAAGTCATCTATACAGATAAATAAAATTGAAGTGTCTGTTTGTAATTGCAAATTAACAACTTTTCACTTAATGCATATGAAAGTACCTATATTCGGTACTTACAATAAAATACACATTTTTTATTTTTTGTCTGTCCGTCTGTCTGTCTGTCTGTTTGTTCCGGCTAATCTCCGAAACGGCTAGACCGATTTTCACAGGATTTTCACCGACAATTAGCTGATGCTATAAGGTCTAACATAGGCTACTTTTATTTTAGGGTTCCGTTTCCGTTAGTTCTATGCAAACGAAGTTGCGGGCATCAGCTAGTCATAAATATATTATCTCCAGGTGCGAGCGGCGTCCACGTGTGCATCAATGAGACGGACCACTATCTTCACCAGTTCTACGCCAAGCTGGGCTTCGTGGAGGCGGCGCGGAGTGGGGGCCGCGTGTACCTGGCGCGCACCATCTAGCGCCCGCGGGCCACGCTGAAACTCCAACGATGAGATCAGCGATGTAGCAACACTAGATATAAGACAACGCTAGAATATAGGATGTGGCAACACTGAAATACACATTGTATATGTCACCGTAAAATTGTCAAAACCGATAGACTGTAAAATAACTAACGAGATTGTAAAAATATGTTTAATGATTTAAAACTTTATATTTATAATCTAACGAAAAATAATGTGTTAAATTATAGGCAGAATATTCGCGTCGGAAGTCTATCAATATTTTACAATTTTACTAGATTTATTACATTCTAACGGTTTTTACAATTTAACGGTGACATATTTAATCTAGTATTGCAATATACAAGTAAATAAAATTGAAGTGTACGTATAATATTATGTAATTTTAAATTAACAGCTTTTCACATAGTGCATAAGTATGTATGGTATTTACAATTATTTTTTTTCATTTTTGTCTGTGCGTCTGTCTGCCTGTTTATTCCGACTAATCTCTGAAACGGCTGGACCTATTATCCCGGGACTTTCACAGGCAGATAGCTGATGTTATAAGGTGTAACATAGGCTACTTTATCTTAGAGTTCCGTTTAAAAAAAATAGGATTCCGTCTCCGTGCAAATTCCGCTCTACGCAAACGAAGTTGCGAGCACCAGCTAGTTTATCATAAAAGGCGTATCTGGATGGATGGCGTAAAGCAGTGGCATAATATTATGTAAAATAAGACCTTGTTCAGAAAGGTGAATTGCGCGCATAAACCTACGTGCGTAGAGCTTCAAGACAAAATGGCGGCCTACATGTGATAGAAGATCCGCGCGTTCTGGACGCAATGTATGTTGGCCTAGTACCTCGACTCGCGCGTCGGCATTACGTGCGTATAATTACGTGCTTTCTGGACATAGACTAAGCGTCAGTTTGCTTGTAACAATTGTTCGCATAACAAAATACGTCCACACTATCGGTTCTAACACATGTTTCTGTTACAGTTACGGGATAGTGTTCGATTAATATGTTACAAGTGTGGACGCGCGTCAGTTCGCTTGTAACTAGGGTTGCCATCTCTTACATATGACTCCCCGGACAAGACGCATGAAAACCCCGGATTTTGGAGTACGAAACCCGGACATAGAACAATTTTTACCCGACTACGGCAATGTCAAAAAGAAAGGAAGATTTATTATTGCTGCAAATCAGAAAAAAAACTTAGGCCTTCCTAATTCTGCCTACAAAAACCCGGATAGCAAATAAAATCCGGCCCGGACGCTCCCCGGACGCCCTTTAAACTAGGACAAATCCGGGGAAACCGGGACGGATGGCAACCCTTGTAACTACTTGTAACAATTGTTCGCGTAACAAAATACGTCCACACTATCGGTATTGACACGTGTTTCTGTTACACTTACGAGACAATGTTCGGTTAAAATGTTACAAGTGTGGACGCACCTTTACACCTAGACGCCATTTTATAATAGCTATTTAAAATTGGACTTTATTCACTAGACGAGAAGACACACGTTTCATTGCAAGCGTTCGAATCTCTAGCTGCAACGTGCTGCACAGCTAAAAGGCTGCAGGCAGGCTAAATCGAAATTTAAATTAAATCAGCCTAGCCTACCCATCTACAGTACACATAGCGGTCTCTTATTAATAGGCAAGCAGACTGATTTTTTTTTTATTGCATAAATGAATAGTACTCTTAAATATGAGTAACTTCTCAGAAGAAACCATATAAACAGTCAATATTTTCAAAGGTACAGCGATTTGTATACAAAATTTCGCAAGTTTCGTAAAAACGCTCCATACTAAACTTCACCTACAAGTGACGTCACTGGTAGGTATGAAGTATACGGCTGCAGGAACATGTTTGTAAATATCTCCGATATTTGTGCGTTTAAGTTCATACTTACCATACGTATATGATGTAAGTAAACTAATGAATAATGATGTAGATTTATATTTCAGATGTAGTCCAATCCCCTATTATTATCATTATCTTCTATACTAATATAAAAAAAGAGCAAAGGTTTGTTTGCATCGAATAGGCTCCGAAACTACTGGACCGATTTTGATGAAATATGGCACAGATATAGAGTAGACCACGGGGAAGGACATAGGCTACTTTTTATTGCGGCAAAATGTACGGTTTCCGCGGTATCCCTTTTTGCGCGCATGAAATCTCAGCCACATCGAGTTTAATATTAGGTATATCTATTAGCTATGTTTCCAAGAATATAACACAATACAACGATGAAATCGGATGAAGATGATTATTATTTACTTATACTATGTTATGTTATAAAAAAATATGTTTTAATGAAAATGCTATAGATATTATATATTTTGCTTATGCATATTGCTAGCCATTATTTTGCTAACCATTACGACAACGTCTGCCCGAATTCGCCGTGCGTTTGCAACTGAATCAGTATAAGAAGTGGAATAGCTAGCTTCTAATTAGCTTTCTTTTTCGGATACTAATTAGACGTCTGAAATGTAATAAGTGTTTTACTTCAAGACATTTCTTATTATCTTTCGTTTTCACTGTTAAATTGGATCAAGTTTATCGACTAAGTCACAATGCTTATAGTGCGATTCAAATGAGAACAGGATCGAGTCGGCGCCATATTGTTTCGTATTTAGACTGTTATGATAGTTAAATTTATGTTCAGTTATTTGGTTTCTATTTAAATTCGATGCAAGACTAATAATATTTATATGCACATAAGTTTTTCTGAAAATCGCACTTTTCAAGTGATATTTGATAGAAAAAGGTCATTGACGTTCCTATTCTCATTTGAAACGCGTTATACCTAACCCAACAATTGTTATTAGTTTATTCGTTGTGGCCTAGTCGGTAAAGCTCCATTTGCCATGAATGAAGTCTGATTCGCGGGAACCGCGCGCCTCGTCTAACTGGGCCCGAAGTCTTTGAAGGTGCAATGTATTATTTTTATAACTTTTCACTTCTATAATGTAAGTAAGCAGTCAATTATATGGTATGCTGCTATATATGTGTTCCTGTTTTTGATTTTCATTTGGTTCTAATATAACGTTTAGGATGATTTGAACCTAGTCAAGATGTTAAGACTGATTTCGATTGTTATTTAGGTATGTTGGTTTGTGATTGTGAAGGTTCAAATCCAAAAATTATTAAGTATTATCGTTTGTGGAAGGATGATAAAAACGTCGAATATAACTTTGTGGTTATAATTATTCAGATATTAAAGTATAGCCCGACCAGAAATATAAATAGCCTTTTCATGTTGCGGAAAAACATCAACAAACAAAACAAATGTCAAATCTTTGATATTTAACCGATCCCATCGCAGCTTTTGGTAGTGTTGCTACAATAAAAAAATCCCTGTCACAGTATAAGACTGCCCTGATATATAAACAATTGTTAATGTTGTCATAAGACATTCATGAAAACATTAACAATTGTTTATACAAAATAACTAGCATCAATTTCAAAATAATCCCACGTTTTTTAGCTCTACCTCAAAAACTCTTTTTGTCATTTAGCCGCCTTTTGCCATATCAGGGCAGAAGAACAGTAGAACATCTTCATAAAAATAGACGACCTCTGTGGCTCAGTTGGTTGAGCGTGTTGATGCTCAAGCCGGGGGTCGCGGGTTCGAATCCCGCCGAAGGTCATGGATGTGTATTAAATATGTGTATAATATAATAAAAATCTTAAATATGTGTATAGTATAAGAGTATTAAATATATTTCCGTTGTCTGGTACCTGTAACACAAGTCCTTCGGATACTTAGCACGGGGCCAGATTGACGTGGTGTGAAGCGTCCATAGATATTATTATTATTATATTATAAAATGTGCCGCGATCGGTTTGAATGTGTGCGTGCGCGCCGGGCGCCTATCCGCACGCAGGCACACACCTCGTTTAAGGAATGATAAGGCGTTTCCAGTGCAGGCCAGGGGTAGTCGACTTTGTATGAATGACCTTGGACCCAAATGGGGCAATTCGGTGCGACAAGAATGGCGATAATTCAATATATCGCTCTCTGTCTTACAGGGTTAATGTTACATAAAAGTTACTTAAAAACTAAAACAGATGACACTATGCCGCTTCTGCCTCGCGCTATCGAAAACACTAGACGTATGTATAAAAGGCTCACGAATATCTTGTACTGCAGTAATAATGAATTGTTCATGGAGATGGTTGATCAGTTTTGTTGAAATGTCAAATAATATTCGAAGGAGGAATTTAACGATAACTTATTATTACGTTTCTTAAATTTTCCGCCATATTAATTTAATTAAATAAATATATTCCTTTGTTGGAAGGCGGTTAAAAGTTTGAGGGGGCAGCTCACTAGACGCGCTAATCTGGTCCCAATTTTTTTGTATGAGCTTGTCATTCTTCTCCGCGAGTAATAAGTGTTCTGTGGTTCGGGCTGTGCCGTGACCGATCGCGCACGTACTGTGATCACGCGCATTGAAGTATGAGGGCTCGCGTTTGCGTGCATTATTTTAGCATTTATTTGACAGACGTCAACGCGAGAGTAAGCAAATAACTCTCCAGACGGACATAGATGTCCTACTGTTCTCTGTTTACTGTGCCTCGGTGCAGGTTTTCTATGTTACTGGTCAAGCTTTAAGATCATTTCCAGTTTGATAAAACCTACTTTAAAATAGGATAGACATAGTCAATGCCTTTTATTAAATTAATCAGAAATATTGTGTGTTCCAAAATTGAATAATTCCAACAGACCACAGTGTATTTTTTTTATTTACGTTATAAAACTTATTTTCGTTGTGTAATCTGTAATAAGTAGCTATTTTTTTTTTCGAACAAAACGCTTCCAGAGTCCTGTTTTCATTACAGTCAAAACTGCATTTTATAGGGCAGTATTAATGATAATATTCTATAGTCATATAAATAACATATAGTTAGATAAATATTGTATTATAATATAATATGCTTGTAATTTTGTGTTACGTTGTAAGAAAATCGTATTGTATGTAAGTAAGCGTGTTTTTTACAAAATTAAAATAGAATAAAATTTAGAAATTTCCATGTAGGCGTTTCATAGTTTGTCATTTACAGAACTCGTTTCATAAAAACGGCGTTAAGCCTATTATACTATGCCGCCATTTTTTTTTATGATTTGGTTTATCCATCAATATACAGTAATTATGAAAAAATATATTTTTGTGTTTGTAGCAATGCCAGAATCACATGCATATCTAGTATTATGATAATACAAAAGAAATAAGATTCATACATACAAGAAGCTTTTACGAGCAAAATAGTTTTTAATCTATAGAAATTGCTTACATAGCTTAGGCATAACACAATTGCGCTTTACTTATATTTTCATTTAAAAAATGCTTTAAATCATAAATGCTTTTGCATATTTTTCCAATTTAGTTAAAAACTGTGCTCTTTTTATTTTATCAGTGCATTAAATAGTAATGTGGTGCAGACTGTTAAGCTAAAGTATGTATCTATAATAAACTATTTGAACATATTGAGTTGTTTTAATTATAAACACTTCATAAAAGTAAAAAACCTTTCACAGAATTTTTGGGGGTAGTTGTAAAAAAATGGCCGATTGTAATTTCAGGGTTGCCATCAAATTATTAATTAAATAAATCTTTTTATTTTTTTTAACAAATCCCAAACATTAAAATTTAATACATACTGACTTTAGACAGACGTAAAATTTGAGGTAGATAACTCTTTCAACTTCTGTTTAATTTCTGTTATCTGAAAAACAAAATATATAATCAAATCATGAATTACCTATATATATTTTACCTATGTACGAGTATATATATTTTACCCATGTATAATAGAAAGTCGTGTTAGTTACACTATTTATAACTCAAGAATGACTGAACCGATTTGGCTGAAAATTGATAGGGTGGTATCTTAAAACCAGGAGAAGGACATATCACATAGGATACTTTTTATCCCGTTCCCGAGGGACTCAAAAATCGAAAACGGCTGGACTGATTTGGCTCATTTTGGTCTTGGAACATCAGGATACATTGTAGGTGTAGTCATTTATATATTCCAGTTCATATTCAACACGGAACGTGTTGGGACAGCTAGTTAATACTAAAGAAAGAAACGCTAGGGAAGATCTGTCCTACTTACAGTGGTCACAAAGGTTTATAGTGCGATTCAAATGAGAATAGGATCGAGTCGGTGCCATATTGTTTCGAATTCAGACTGTTATGTTAGTTAAATTTATGTTTAGATAATTGATTACTATTTAACGTTTTTGACGTTCGACGACGACGTAAAGGTCATTGACGTTCCTATTCTCATTTGAAACGCGTTATACCTGTGCCTACACCAACCCTTATTACCTTATATATAATAAAGCCTTACCTTATGTATTTCACCTAAAAGTGCTTTCTGTTCAGATCTCGGCGTCATACATTGTCTATTAAGATCTATTGCTTCCAAATTCTCAAATAATTGTTTTATTTTCATAGCCAACAGGACATCTTCATTATTTTTCCTCGGTACACTCTGCTTACATTTTCTGATTAGTTTTCTTTTGAATTTATTAGGTAGGTCTTTTTCTATGTCAGCTCTAGTCAGTATTGTCATGTACTCTGGGTTGGTATCGTAAGGAAAATCTTTTAGTTTTCGTTGTATGTTCTGATTTCTCATGTATAGTTGATTATTTCTGTAGCTCTGACGCCAATTTCGCAAGTATTCGATACGTCTGAAATAAAATGGCCATAAAGACATTTGACTAACATTGGACATAATAATAAGTAGGTAAGTATTAAAAGAACTTTATATAATACCTTCTTCCTTGTAAAATATTTTCTGTAGCAGCATTTATATCTTTTTGCTTTTTAACAGCCAGCTCTTTTAAAAAGGCGTCTCTCATTTTTTCGTCTTGCTTAGATTTTGTCGGTACACGCAGTGGCTTCAAATATTTTGAGCTTTGCGAATATGTTAGGAAAGTTTTGCTGCGACTTTTAGCTAATTTTGGGCATTTGCCGTCATTTTTCGAGTACTTCTCCTCGTCGGAATCATTAGCTTTTTCGGTAAACTGAACGGATAAATTATTACGTGACTTTGATTTAAAATTATTTAAACTAGAATTGGGATTCTGCCGAAAATGAGTTGAATTTTCCAAGTCGATCGTCTTATCAGAAAAATTCGAGGGTGATTCCAGAATTTCATTCAAAAATTTATCCCGCAGAAAGGAGATTATTTTCGCAGTTCCCGCCTTTATTATATCAGGTGGCGGATATTCAATAGGATTTCCGCTCAACTGCAGTACTTTTAAATTTGGAACCGTTCCTAATTCATTCGGCAATGCTGTAATTTTATTATTTTGTAATAAAAAATGTGCAAGCTTCTGATGATTCTGTATTGTTTTTGGGACTCCTATTAGGATATTATTCCTCATGTCTAACCACGTTAAATTGGGTAAAGATGTAAATAAATCTTCAGGTATTAATTTTATTTGATTGTCTTGCAAATAAATTATCTGCAACAATTAAAAGTTTTATTTACTTACTAGTTATTTGTGATTTGTGATTTATTTCTCTGACTACTGAAAGAACTAATAAATTAAGAAAAATCTTACTGATAAGTAATTATTACTAAGCTCTGGAATTGAGTGCAAATTCTTTGAAGGCAATGAAAGAACATTTTTCGTCGAATTATATTCATAAATATTTGAACAGAAATCTTCAGTGTCTGACATTGCACTAAATTAGAATATTTGAATTTAATATTGTAATTGTATTTTGTCTTTGTTAATAATGATATGTAGTAAGCATGTAATAATATAATTGATAAAACTAAAAATTGTTTGATCAATACGCAGAGAAAAATGAATTTAAAAATTCCGCCGTCATATTTTTTTTTTCGAAGTTAAAAATAATGTTTTTGCCATGACATCAACTATAGTAGTGTTTAATATTATTTTCATACATTTTATAGTTTTTTAAGGTTTATTTATTATTTTAACTTAAAATAAATTCCTGGTTGTAATGATAATGTATTATAATCTAATTACATTTATACTGTTCATATTAATATTACTCATAAGATGGTACATTATCATACTCTGAAATAAAAAAGTAAATAACGTCTATGGACGGTTTCACATCACGTCAATCTGGGGCTGGGGCCCATGGAAAATTAGAGATGAAGAATTTATATTACAAGCACCAGGCAACGGAAATTGGTGGTGAGCAGATTCCCTAGCGGAACGTCACAGATAAATTAAACGATCGTTACGATCGTACGATAATAAGTTACGAACCCGCAACCTCCGGCTTAGCGCCAACGCGAACGTGCTGACCACTGAGCCACAGAGGTCGATTACTTCTTTGGATTATAATTAATTCTTCTAATATTTTATTATCAAGTTGAGCCTTGAGTTACAAAGAAAATCTAGTACAAGAGAGAGTTTGAGATTTATAAAAGTAAGTTTTTTTAAATTAATAAAGTTAAATTTCGCAACTTGCAATACAAGCGTAATTTTCTCTATGCTTTTTCTGATTTGACATTTGCATTTTGCGTGCTCTGTCAGTTGCAAGATGGCGAACGTTCGGGATAGTGACACATCGTTGTGGCTTCACAATAAACTCGGAACATCGAACGATTCGTGGACAACTGGCTCTATTTGTACACAATTAAATGCAGAAGTGCTAAAGAACATTAAGGATTGCTTTCCAGATTTGCAAACACAAGTGAAACTTAAATTATTACTAAGTTTCTTTCATATCCCGCGCAGAAATGTTGAAGAGGTAACTTTTCTCTTGTTCAATGCTTTTGCGTAACTGTATTGTATCTTGTGGTCTCTTTCTAATCAAATATAGATTTGTGCAAGATCGAAAGAGACAGACAACCTTCGAATTCTAATTATTTTAGTGTTATTTGTTGTCATAAAATATTTTTTAAAATTTTTAAAGAAAATTAATAAGTCTACTGTATTTAAATACTCTAGTTGTATTCAATTATATCAATTCTTGCTTATACTACGACGATTCGTGATTTAAAAGCTATAAATATCAACATGCGAAGTTAAGGGTTAGGCTTAGATTATGTTTAACATTTGTGAATACACACTAATACTTATCTCATGAATTTATACCTATTCATTACTCAATGAAATTGCATCTTATACATGATAAAACTATCTAGCTATCAGTTTTCTACAAATGAAACCGAAATCACAATACTAAAAACATTTACATAGGTTTCGATATAAATTAAGAGTGTTTTTATGAATTGAATTAAATTTATGTTAATATTTGAAGCTTTAACATATTCTCTCTAAGTACATTATATTATGCTTCACCTTGTACACTTAGAAACATTACTATAAAAAAAAAAACTGACATCAACACTATTCTTTTTTTACATTATGAATTATAACTAAATTTAATCTACTACTTCATCAATGCTATGTTATTCTAACCCTAACACTGCTTCTTTTGCTTTTAAAAATATCACGGAAGTAGAAGTCCGCAACAACCTTTTAAATATAACTTCTAAAGCGTTCGGCTGCGACGGACTCAGCAGAGATATGCTTGTACCAGTAGCTGACTTGCTTACTCCCATTATCACTCACATACTAAACTTTTCTCTCACTACTAGTACTTTTCCCACTTCCTGGAAGAAAGCCCACGTCATACCATTACCTAAGATTCCCAATCCCAACTCTCCTTCACACTATCGCCCTATCTCAATCTTACCTGTTCTGTCTAAGATTCTTGAGCTAGCAGTGAACAAACAATTAACTGCATTCTTAGCTCAGAACCAGTTGATGACTCCCTTCCAATCCGGTTTTCGCGCAGACCATAGTACTTCTACTGCACTACTGAAGGTATCTGAAGACATTCGCCAGGCTATGGACAATAGACAACTGACAATCATCGTCCTTCTTGATTTCAGTTGTGCCTTTAACTCTGTGGATTACGATGTCTTGATTGGCATACTTCGTTCGGTTGGTGTATCGGATTCGGCTCTGCAGTGGTTTGACTCCTACCTGAGAAATCGACAGCAACGCATTTTTACATCTGAATTTATCTCTGACTGGTCCAATCTCACTGCTGGCGTTCCCCAGGGCGGAGTCTTATCACCCTTGCTTTTCTCAATATTTATTAATAGTATTTCATCAGCTATAACCTCATATTTTCATTTATATGCTGATGATTTGCAAATATACAGGCACACCGTGCTTGCTGATATTGATAATGCGGTGCACAGGCTGAACGAAGACCTTGAGAGTATAAAAGATTTTGCGAATACCTTTGGGCTACTAGTTAATCCTAAAAAATCGCAGGCGGTCATAATAGGCAATAAACAATTGCGCAGTAAAATTAACTTTAATACCTTAGCTAAAATTACCTATGATGGCAACATTATAAAGATATCGGACTCTGCGAAAAACTTAGGTGTAATCTTTGATTCTAACCTTTCTTGGTCGGAGCATATCTGTGATGTCAGTAGACGCGTAAATGGTGCGATACATGCGCTTAAACGATTACAAAATTTCCTTCCTTTCCCAACTAAGTTGCTACTGGTGCAGTCTCTCATACTACCACTGCTAGATTATGCTGACGTCGTTTTTTTGGACACAACAGAAGCCTCACTAAACAAACTTGAACGCCTGCAAAATACATGCATCAGATATGTATTTGGTTTGCGCAAATACGACCATATTTCCGAGTTTCGTAAACGTCTTAACTGGCTTCCGATACGACTGCGTCGAAATACTCACATTCTTACGCTCCTCTATAAACTTCTTCGTTCCTGTTCTCCTTCTTACTTGTACGAAAGGTTTAGCTACACACCACCTAGCAAGAGGCCTGTTCGCTCATGTACGGTGAAGAGGCCCCTTGAAATTCCACACTGTAGTACAGTTTTCTATGAGGGCTCATTTTCGGTTGTTGCAGCGCGTCTTTGGAATGGTCTGCCGGAATACATTCGGGAGGCCCCAACTATCAACGCATTTAAATTGCGTTTAAAACGGCACTACTTATCATTCGTTTAATTATTATTTTATATAGGTACTTTGAAATTTTCAAGAGCAGTTTAATATTCATTCAGTTCATAAAATTTTGTTATTTGTATGTATGTGTATGTACGTATATTTTATTTCGATCTGCGTATATAAGTATGTTTATTTATATTTATTTAATTAGTATTTTAATTTATTTTTAGGTATTGTATAAGTTTTAGTTTAAGTCTAAATGTTAATGTTTTAGATATAATATGTTGTCTTTGTGAACATTGCCCTTTCTACTCTACTTGCATCCACAATTATAGAGGTTTGCTGGAAGAGATCTCTTAAAGAGATAAGTACGCCAATGTATTGTTACACTTTCTAATGTGTCTTTGTTAATATTAACATGAAGAATAAATAAATGAATAAATAAATATAAATATTATAAAGCTGAAATTTCTGATTATTTTAGTGGAGAAATGAACTTGAGGAGATCATTGAGGTTGCTGCTGTGGACTCCGACCTGTGGGTGGCGATGCTCGCAGAGGTCCTCAAGACATTCCCCTCGGCGGGAACTCTTAACACCGAGATAGCGGAGTTTGACGAGACGAGGCCCATCTTCAGTGATATGATTGGAGAGCTACGTAGGGCTCTAGCCAAACATTCAGATTTAGGATTGTTACCTCTTGAGTGCCTATATTTAAACAAAAATGCCTTAGTATCTGTGGTGAGTGTAGATTTATATTTCATTTTTTACTATTTTCTTATTAGATCTTTGAATTATTATGAGAGTGATATACCTAGTTAAAAGATAATCCTAGTTCCTACTACCTACTAATATTATAAATGTGAAAGTTTGTGAGGATGGATGTGTTTGTTCCTCTTTCACGCAAAAACTACTGAACGGATTTTGATGAAATTTGGTATGGTAGTAGTTAAAGCCCTGGATTAAAACATAAGCTACTTTTGATCTCGAGGGATACTATATTTATGCGGGCAGATCTGCGGGCAACAGCTAGTATGTAAATAAACGCTAGCAAAACATTATTATATTGTTTTTTTTTATTTTTCCATTTTACATAATAATGATTTTTGACTTATCGATTTGTAATTTTTTAAGGTTTAAGTGGTCTCTGGTATCTAAGATATCAATTGGGGTTGAAAATTATTATATGAAATTGAAAAGCCTTAAAAACTTAAACATCAATACAATGACCAATGACTGTATTTTATTTTTGTGCAAATAAAATATTTTTTCACTACTAAACTTAATTTGATTACCGAAATAATGTTATCATTATATGTTTTAGGTGGGACAACAACCAAACCCAGTAAAACATTTTACATTAAAACGTAAGCCGAAATCTGTGGCTCTACGCAGCGAGCTGTTGGCCAAAGCGGCTGAGGTCCAAGCTAACCAGAAAAAAGCACAAGCACCGACAGTGCCTGTTCGTAGCCGTGGTATGCCTAGGAAAATGACTGATACAAGTGAGTACAAGATTATATTAATATCAAATTTTATAATAATGTCTATGGAGGCTACACCACATAATCTAGCCCTGTGAATTACTACTCGCTAGAACTTGTGTTATGGGGAACAGACAATGGGGATAATTTTTTTTTTGACATTAAAATTTATTTTTCTTAGATTTTAATCTGTATAAAATATTCTTAGGAATAAAATGCGACGCTTTTGCATAAATAAAATTAAGTATATAGTTTTGTTTAGTATTTAGTTACCATAACATAAAATATTCAATTGCTTGTAGCTCAAGGAGGGGAGCGACCCCCAAAAGGGGGTGTTTTGTCGATAAAATTAAACCTTTATCTGCTCTTAATATCTTTTAATTAATTATAGAAGTAAGTATGGGCGGAAAGATGGATAGATGGAGCGATAATTATAGTTTTCCTGGTTTTGAGGACTTAATATAACTCTAGACCTGCCTTACCTGAATGACCATGATAGTTTAGCTCTTTTACCAATACAAATACATGGCATAATGTTCCATAACGCAATGCTAACAGACACCTTCATATTCCAGCTCCCCTCAAAGGCTTGCCGTCCCGCTGGGCGGCGCGCACGGGCGCTCGGGCGGCCCCAGTCCGCCCGCCCCCGCGCACCGGCATCAAGCTGCTGGACATCACCGAGCAGCCTGCCACGCACGCGCAGATCAAGAAGCGCAGGAAGCTGGGTGAGCATAGTGATTTGTCCACCTACAGCATCGTTTCACAACCATTTTTGTGTCGCGACCCACCCACGAGTCAAACTAAAAAGTCTTGCGACCCCGTCACTATAAACTTATAATATATGTACATAGCGCGCTGTTTTTATTAGCTATATGTTATATTAGCCTTCACTGATTCAAACACTTTTTTCGATGTTCGATACAAAAGTTTTTTATTTATACAAATCTTCAGACAATGTACGACATTGTACGACACATAAAATAAAGATTTATCCAATTCTGTGCAGTCGTTATGTATGGATTATGCGCGTACAAACATTTCGGTAATTTATTAAATTAATACATAGCTAAAACTATTAATTAATGCCTAGTTAGTGGTGGGAGTTATCTTTTAGTATGATTGTATTTTCTCAAGTAAAGTGTAAACCTAATTGTGCTAATGTTTTTTTTTTTTTTTCAGAAATGGAGGAGGGTGCCAAAAAGGCGGCGGCCGCCGCGCCGTCCTCACCCCCGCCGCCCGACTTTGCTAAGACCAAACAGGAGGAGACACCTGCTAGTGAGTTTATCCTAATGACTAATATCTATATCATATTAATCCTACTTAATATTATAAATGTAAAAGTTTGTGAGGATGGATGTTTGTTACTCTTTCACGCAAAAACTCTTGATCGGATTTTGATGAAATTTGGTATGGTAGCAGTTTAGGCTAAATAATTTATTTGAATAGTTTTTTGGAGTGACGTGAAGTAAGTATGAAATTAACACTTAAAATATTTCCAGGCGGCAGCACCGAGCCCACAGAGACGGAAGCGGAAGTTCCGGCGGCGGAACCCGCTGCGGCGCCGGAAACGGATGTGCGTTCGCCGCCGCACGCGTCCACCGCGCCGCAAGCGCCGCCGCTGCTCGTGCAACAGGTAGTATTTTTTATTATTTTATTAAAAGTAACATTGGAACAGTAAACAAAACAAAGAAACAGCCCTAGTCGTATGTTCCCGTCAAAACGTTAGACAATGTCTCTTCTTCTTCTTTTTATATTTGGCTCCGTAGTGATTCGCCAGTTTTGATTCGTCAAGAGCGATTCGTCAGAGTGAGTGACGGAAACTCTGCTAATTGAGGAGGTCTTATGACAAAACAAGAGTATGGTATACTAAATTGCGTGGTCTGTTGAAAAAACTTTAAACAAACACCAAACATTAAGGGGTTAGTAACATTAGGGGTTAGTAGCTGTAACACAGTTTTATGTTGTTAGTTTTAATATATGTACTACTGAACAAGTTCCCATTCGACCAGGCATATGATGAAAACAGGCATATGAAGCTCAACAGCGCCGTTGAATAGTGGGCTCGCAAACATACTCACGTGTAAATATGTAGTTCAACCTCGTCTGTAGTCGTTGCGGTTACTTCCTTTACGTTTAAATATTTTGAGGCTTCCTAGTGCAAAGGTGATTTTTTAGAGACTGGTCGAGCGGGAACTTTGTCGGTGGTACATAAGAGAAAACGTCTCACAAGTATGAGTCTGCTAAAATAACAATCATTGCAGGGTGCTGGCACCAAGCCGCTGGTGGTCGGACAACAGAAGCTGCTCATCGCTGGCCAGGCGGGCGGCAAACCCGTGTTACTCTCCGCTCAGAACCTGCTCAACACGTCCGCTGTGATCCTACAAGGTGGAGGCAAAGCGGTGCTGCTGCAGAATATCAAACCGGTACGTATTACATAGACAATAAAGAGGTCGCGACAGAAAAAATAGGCAAATGTAAATAGAACTGTGTGATAATAATAACTCCCCACACCGATTTTGGTGACGGTGACCAATTTCGTTGAAACCAGGCCAGTTACGCAGGAGTAATTTTATAGTGCCCAAGTGTGTGTGCAGTACACAAGAGTACTCTCTCTTCTTTTACTCTCATAATCCAGTGGGATGGATAACCGACACGACTACCGAGAGATCAGGCGCAGGACCGACTTTTTACATGCCCATCCGACGCATGGATCATCTTTCTTGTCAGACAATCAGGTGATCAGCCTGCATTGTCCTAACCAAACTTGGAAACGACATTTTTTGTTGTTCCAATGCGGGAATCGAACCCACGACCTCCGAGTTAAGAGCTCTAACCACTAGACCACGGAGGCTGTTTAATACTGTGTGTGATAATACTATAGAGATGATACTTGTGCAGAGTTGTTAAATTTGACATTTGACACTTAGATTTTCAGCTCTATTAAATTAGCGCAGAGTACCATTTGCAGTGGAGTTTTTTTCTGTTGTGACCACAAAAAACTTCTCGTGGGTACGAGGGCTAAGGTTTACATTATGCAGACAGTCAAAGATACTGTGCGAGCGAAACAGTAGCATTGCGTAAGTCCATGCGATATCGATTGGTAGTTCGTCAATGTATGAAAATAAATGTCATAAGGGACTGTTCTTTTTGCATGCGTATAAGCTCAGCGTGCGTATACGCTCAGCGTGCGTATACGCTCAGCGTGCGTATACGCTCAGCGTGCGTATACGCTCAGCGTGCGTATATTCTCAGCGTGCGTATACGTACAGCCTGCGTACACGTATAGCGTGCGTTATAAAAATATGTTTACCAATACAACAAATTATTTGTATTGTAGATGGCGCAACAAGTTGTCCAACAGACTCCACAAATACAACACCAACTGGCGCATACGGTAAGTTATTAGTATTTGCGTATAAACAACGTTTTTAATTCTATCTGTGAAAACTTTTAATTGCCCTTCTTGTACTATGTCAAAAGTATATTATGTTCTAGCTGTAAGTTTTCCTAAATAAATAAATTTCTTTCGGTAAACTCCGACTCTATAGAAAAACATAATTTAGAAAGTACGAGCAGTTCCACTTTACATATTATTATTATCAACATATATTCCAGGTCCAAATGCAGCAGGTCCAACCTGTGGCCCCGGTACAGGCGGCGCAGCCAGCACCAGCGGTCCAGCCGGTGCAGCAGGCGGTGCCCAGTGCGCAGGCACAGCCTCTTCTGCCGCGCCGGGGGCTGTCGCTTACGGTAATCTTATATATATAAAAAACCTAACCAAGAGCATGTCAAGAACTCAAGACGTGTCTAAGGAGGGTTACGTAACTATAAACGCGTAATAGGTTATTTTCAAATCACTTTAAAAGTTACTGTCCGATTTCGTTCAAAATAATCTTCCTAAAGAGTTTTTAGCACGATCTATTAGTATGGAAAATTTCAAGTTTCTAAGTCTCATAGTTTAGATTTCTAAACTATGAGACTAACACCCGTATCATTAGTTGTTTCCTCAGATCCGCCTCGACTCAACCTCATCTGAGGTATCCTTGAGAAGTTCCTCAAGTTTGGTATTCTTATACATAATTTCTACCTCAGCTGTTTGCTCCTCCAGTAAGGTTGAGTGAGGGTATGACATCATAAATAATCATGGAAAAATATATTTTTTTATGTTAACACCAATAGTAACCATTAAAACTCGATCCAAATTTTACAGAATGATGAATATGTATGCGCTGTATAATTATACGGATTTTCGTAAAGTACAGGTCATCCAGAAAATCCACCATGCTTATTTTTAAATAAGTATCCGTCTATAATTGCGTAATTGCTTCAAATAATTCCACTCTATTTGTAAAAAGAATTGATATAAATGTCAGAAATAGACGCTCGAGGGAGCCTCAAGGTACGTCCTGAGGTACCTTAAGTTTGACAGTGGATTCCTCGACTCGCGTAAGGAAATTTCTCAAGTCGAGGGAATTTTGTTGAACTAATGATACAACCTTCGTGGATTGAGGTTGAGTCGAGTGGAGGAAATCTCGAGGTAACAACTAATGATATGGGTGTTAGAAACTTGAAATTTTCCCCTCCTGGCAAATGCCAGGAGGGTCCAACTTATAAACCTTAATTTGGGAGGCCGTAGGCCGAGAAAGGCCGCTGCCTGCATAGCGGCGCGAGCAGACGGGCGCTATATTACTGCTTGACAGGAGTACAGTAGAGAACAGTAGGACATCTAAGGCCGTCTGGAGAGTTAAGTGCCTACTCTCGCGTTGACGCGAGGGCTGCCAAATAAATGCTAAAATAATGTAGGCAAAAGCGAGCCCTCATACTTCAATGCGCGTGATCACAGTACGTGCGCGATCGGCCACGGCACAGCCGGCACTGAGAGCGTCTTATCATTCCTTATACGAGGTATATGCTTGCGTGCGGATAGGCGCCCGGCCTCGGATCAAATAAAAAACCAAGATAGCGCATGGCGTTTGTTTGAAGTGAAGCCTAAAAAACTACGCTACTTCAATTTTACACACGCGCTCACGCACACACAAGCAAAAAAGTACTTTACTTTTTGTCAGTATATTTAGATTAGTCGTCGCGACGACTCATTCGATACTGTCGAAAAGTAGCGTACTTTTTTAGGGCATGTATTTAAACTTGCGACAAAACAATTAAATTTTGGATGTGAAAATACCCAATATTGAATACTAAATTACCAAGTTGGCGAAAGAATGTAAGGAACAAAAAAATTACTAATCTGGTGACTAAATAATACCACTGAATTTTCCAAACTGGCAGACAGATTATGTTTTAGCGACTAAATAACCATCTTGGCGACAATTTGTGAGTACACATTTAATTTAAGAATAGGCACATATATTTTCCCTGATGTAGGTAACTTTTTCCAAGATCTTCGAATTAGTCGTATGTCCATATATCACTCTACACATAGATCCCAACTTAAGTGACTTCCAACACGGGTTTCGAAAAGAACGAACCACCGAAACAAACCTCCTATCTTTTACGTCACACTTATCGTGTGAGGTCGATAGGGGGCTTCAGGTAGACGTAGTTTATACTGACTTTACCAATGCCTTCGACAAGGTCTCACACGCTCGTTTGCTGCAAAAGCTTGAGGCGAGTGGAATCCATGGTTCTTTGCTCAAATGGTTTTCCTCATATCTTGAGAGAAGGACGCAGCTTGTCTGTGTCGGCGGTTACGAGTCGTATGTCTATGAAGCAGAGTCTGGTGTACCCCAAGGTACCCACCTGGGTCCTATTCTATTTTCTCATTTTATAAACGATATCTCTCGCTCTATCAAGCACAGCCGATACTCGTTGTTTGCCGATGACCTGAAGCTATATAAGACAGTACGATCACACCTAGATAGTTCACTTCTGCAAGAGGATCTTAACAGTCTGTATGAGTGGTGTTTGACTAATAAGATGCTACTAAATGCAAAAAAATGTTATCACATTAAATTTACCAGGAAAATATGCCATTATCCCTCTAATTACACCCTACAGAACTCCACACTTGAGGAGGTAGCTGAAATCCGTGACCTAGGTGTGATCTTGGATTCTAAGCTAAAGTTCACCACCCATATTGAATCCGTTGCCAAAAGGTCAGCTCAGATGATGGGATTTATTAATCGCAATTCATCTGGCTTTCATCACAGCACGAAAATATTTTTATTTAATTATCTGGTACGCAGCCACCTAGAATACGCCAGCTCGATATGGAACCCAACATACGTGGTTCATTCTCAAAGGATCGAATGTATCCAAAGGTCCTTCACCAGACGCCTCGCATACAGCTGTTCGGGAATTTCCCACAGGTCTCCATATGAGCTACGACTGGACTTCTTCGGCATGTCCAACTTGAGGGCAAGGCGAACAATACACGACCTGCTCCTTTTACATAAAATAGTTAACGGCTTTACCTCTTGTTGCGATCTGCTAAATCTTTTTTCGTTAGCTGTCCCGTACAATTTCCCTCGGAAGCCTATGACTAATATCTTGTGCGGCCCCATTTCCAGAACCAATTTGGGCATGCAAGCGCCAGTCTCTAGAATGTGCAAATTATATAGTAACGTTTGCTCTAACCTCAACAATGACATTGATATTTACGGAATGTCTCACAATCAATTTAAAAGCAAACTAAATTACTTTTATAAAATTAATAATAAATCTAAAATTAATGATTGACGACATTTAGTTAATATTATTTTTTTATAATTAGTTTAAGTTTCATTTAATACCATCTTTATTAATCCATTTATTTATATTATTATTAATTGACGCTTTATTAATATGTATATTAATTGATTCAATTTAAATTATTCATTACCACGTAATTAATAAGTTTAATTATTATAACAATTTACTTGTACTCTTGTCAATGTTGTGTCACCTATAAAGGTGCATGTATCAGGAATTTTGTACTATTAATAATAATAATTGTAACTTAAATGTTTAATACATGTGCTGCTGGTGTCCTATCTAAATAAATAAAATAAATAAACTCAAAAACCATACAAGCAGCGAAACGAGCGCACACAAAAAAACCATAAAGGAGCGTACAAAATTCCCAATTTTTTATTTTTTTCGGTTTTAGGGAGGTGTAGATTATTGTGTAGATTAATTTTGAAATTTAAAAATGGCGGATATTTATTTTTCGTAAAATTGATATGGTTTACCAGGTTTTTGGGAGTGCTGGATATTGGCTGGATACGAAAATGACATTCGTTTTGAAATTCCAATATGGCGGACATACTTAATTTCATAAAAATAATATTGGTTTCTGGGGGTGCTGATTACAAAAAAGTCATCCATTTTAAATTTCCTTAGTAACCCAACAACCTCATATTTTCTTCATGATGGGAGAAAAAGAAATTTGAAAATCCTGAATTTTCCAACATTTCTATAGCTTTATACATCTAGGAATGTATCTCAATGTAGAGCATTTACTATGTTTTTATAAAGTTGATTCTATCTCGGAAACGGTGTATCCTATTGAAAAAATGATGAAAATTTCGCCCCCCTTTGGAAACCCGCAACATCATATTTTCTTCATGATGGGAGAAAAAAAAATTCGAAAATCCTGAATTTTCCAACATTTCTATAGCTATAAACATCCGTCGTATCTCAATGTACAGCATTTACTTCTTTTTTTATAAAATTGATTCTATCTCGGAAACGGTGCATCCTATTGAAAAAATAATGAAAATTTCGCCCACCTTGAAGACTCCGCAACATCATATTTTCTTCATGATGGGTGAATTTTTTTTTCGAAAATCTTGAATTTTCCAACATTTCTATAGATTTATATATCCGTCGTATCTCAATGTACAGCATTACTTATTTTTTTATAAAATAGATTCTATCTCGGAAACAGTGCATCCTATTGAAAAAATAAGGAAAATTTCGTCCTCCTTAGGAATCCCGCAACATCACATTTTCTTCATGATGGGAGAAAAAAAATTTCGAAAATCCTGAATTTTCCAACATTTCTATAGATTTATACATCCGTCGTATCTCAATGTACAGCATTACTTCTTTTTTTATAAAATTGATTCTATCTCGGAAACGGTGCATCCTATTGAAAAAATAAGGAAAATTTCGTCCACCTTAGAATCTCCGCAACATCATATTTTCTTCACGATGGGAGAAAAAATTTTTCGAAAATCCTGAATTTTCCAACATTTCTATACATTTATACATCCGTCGTATCTCAATGTCTTTTTTTATAAAATTGATTTTATCTCGGAAACGGTGCATCCTATTGAAAAAAATAGTGAAAATTTCGTCCCCCTTAGGAATCCCGCAACATCATATTTTCTTCATGATGGGAGAAAAAAAATCGAAAATCTTGAATTTTCCAACATTTCTATAGATTGATACACCCCTCGTATCTCAGCACAGCATTGTCATATTTTTTTCTATAGTCGCTTCTATCTCAGAAACGGTGCATCCTACTGCAAAAATAATGAAAATTTGCTCCCCCTTATTAATCTAGAAATCGCATATTTTCTTCATGAATGGCAGAAAAATTCATGAATCCTGAATTTTCAAAAATTTCTTTACCTACATAGCTGGTACTTTGAACTACATAACATACTGTAATAATAATCATCAATCCTAATTAGCATCCCCAAGATCTTTTAATTTAGTATTCATATTCATTTTCCGAAGATTGAATATTCTCCATTTTGGAAAATGAAATTGGAAGACAATTTTGTAATCAGAACCCCCAGAAACCGGGAAAAGGACAACCTTGTTAATTTTAATAACAAAACTTTACGCCATTGTGGAATTACGAAACAGATTTTATTTTCATATTATTCTGCACCCTCAGAAACCTAGAAAATGACACCCATGACAAAGAAAAACATACTCCAACAGTATCCAAAAATAGGATTTTCCGTAGCCTGCAAATTGAATTTTTAGCAGCCATTAATTTATCAACCAAATCTGGTTTTATAGCTGCTTATATGGTATAATGGTCACCAACTCGGAAATTAAGTCACCAACTTATAAATGTCGGTGCTAATTTGGATTAAATTTCGCCACTTTTTATCTGCCGACTTTAGAATTTTTTGTCACGCGAGTGTTTTCGCCAGTTTAGTAATTTAGTCGCCAACATATTAATTCGCTGCCAAATTCAGTAATACAGTATGCTCACGTGCAGCCGCCAACTTATTTTTTGTTCGCTCGATTAATTATATCCCCTTTTTTAGGCTTCACTTCAAACAAACGCCATGCGCTATCTTGGTTTTTTATTTGATCTGAGCACCCGGCGCGCACGCTCACATTCAAACCGCTCGCGGCACGTTTGTATGAAGATGTTCTACTGTTCTTATACTGTGGTATCAACTATCAAACGGTGATTATGGCGCCCACGCCTCTCGCCACTGTGTTCGAAGCAGCGGCCTGACGGTCTGTGTTAAATGAAGCCCCTTATTTTAGTAATATAATCAACACATTTGTACATCACAAAGAAATAGTAATAAAATTGTATTTTTAACTAATTGTCATGACTATTTATTTGTCTATTTGTATACACAAATAAATTCTTATGAAATTGTTTTTAATTAGTTGTCATGACCATTTGTCTATTTTTATACGATTAATTTATGTTTGTTTTTCAGAGGGAACAAATGATGGAGGCGCAGGATATGTTCCGAAATGCCAACCGTGTCACCAGGCCTGAGAAGGCGCTCATACTCGGCTTCATGGCGGGATCTAGAGGTAAATATATTGTAGGATTGCATGGAAAATGCCTTTTTTCTGGAAAATTCCTGGGTCGTGGGTGTATATTAAATATGTGTATAATATAATAAAAATCTTAAATATATGCATATTATAAAAGTATTAAATATACTACTTTTTCTGGTACTATATATATAATACTTAGCCAGATTGACATGGTGTGAAGCATACATAGATATAAAAAAATGGGTCACAATAAGCGACATGTCACTATATCCGACTTAGTTATATAGAATTTAATATGAAAACAAACGTCGCTGTGTAATTACTTCATAATAAGCGGTTGGTCAATATAGTCAGAGTAAAAATAAACAGATTATACTGTGTTTTGCTATGATGAAAAGTCATTCTAAGCTGCAGTAACTTAAGTATTCTAACTTGCTTATTCTATTGTTGATAATATACAATGTTTTCTCTTCCAGATAATCCGTGTCCAAACCTCGGTAACATAGTGACAATAAAGCTATCGGAGAACATCGAGAATGTTCTGCAATCAGACGACACCTACCTGACCATGCTCTCGGAGATGCACTTCCAGATGAACTACAACAACGGCCAGTGGACGAGGCTGAAGAAGTACAGGCACATAGATGGCATGCTGCCTCAGAAGATACCACCGGGCTCTACGGTCATATCGGCCAATAACCAGCAACCGATAGTGTCTATAGCCAATCAGAGCGTCAGTTAAGATATCAAGACTCAGAAGTGAAGTGTTAAAGGTGCATTGAAATGTGTGAGAGTGTTTGGATCTTGTAAACTGTTTCATGGATTAGAAAGGATATGGTTCTTGTATTATAAATCTATATTATTTCGTTTATTATAAAATTTTCGTCCTGTGAAAATATATATTTGTACCGAGCGCATCACATACAAATTCTGGATAACACTAATGTTTTGCGCAAAATATCACAATAGCTTAAACTTAAAAAGCGTTTCTCAACCTATTTTATGTGGCGACCCACAAAAAAGCCAAAAAGTTAAGTAAAAAGTCTTGCGACCCCGTCTTTTCGACGTTCGATACAAAAGATTCGTTCGAAAAACGAATCTTTTGTACCTATATGTAGTTTGTATTTATTATTTTGCAACAGACTGTTTCCACCTTTAAAAACAAACTCGACACACTAACAATAAAAGCTTGGTTGTTCTTGATTAATTATACTGATGAATTATATCAAAAGCGTAGATTTTTTTTATGCTTGTTTAGTACTATTTTTGACTTATTTATTGGAGACAGTCTCAGACATCTATTGACGAGATAACGCAAGTCTCATCAGCTGTATAGAAACCAAGCGTGCCACTATTTTTTTACCTGCTGTGACGTCACAAGAGCGATTTAGTGGTAACTCCCCGTCCCCGAGTAAACGATTCAAAGGCCGTCGCGTTTTTTTGGTTTTCGTTTGACGTTTGATACAGAGAATATTCGAGAGGAAATGGCGCTGAAGGAAGTAAATTTTACTCCTCTGTTACACGCAAAGTATATACACTTGCGTGGTCTAGTCAATAGATGCTGTGGAGACAATGGCTGTGTTCGGCGGAAAAAAGCGCTAACAAAAAAGCGTAAGAAAAATGGCGACCGCTAAGCGTTAAATAAGCAAAATGGCGGATTATGTTTGTAAACGTGTCCTGGCCGATAATCTGTTTATTTTTCTTCAGCGCTAGCAACCGCTAACAAGCGCTTTTTTCCGCTGAACACAGCCAATCATAAACCATGTAACAGTCTACATAGATGAGAATAGCTTGAGATAATGACGTTATAAAACATTATTAAGAGAAATAGATGTGACGTGAACGGAAATATTACGTGGTAGCTTATATTTCATCTTTCTGTGCTTTTTTCTTTTACAACTCTTTTAAATGACGCCAGTACCTGAGAAAAATGAAGACTACATATTGTAATAAGTCGTGATGTTATTTTTCCCAAGACACCTTATACGAGTGCACAGATTACAGAAAGAGGATCAGATAAACAGCTACATGATTAGCTTTCGATTTGAATGCACTAACTACAAGCATACGGTGTGTCTACGATTGTGTGGAGAAATTGTGGGCCATTGAAGGGGATGTCAAAAAAAGGTTCAAATTTGGATCGTTCTGTGAAAGCTGTATGTAAGTATATGTCACCATATACTTGTAAAAACCGTTAGATTGTAATATAACTAGTGAAATTGTAAAATGTTTATAGGCTTCCGACGCGAATATTCTGCCTATAATTTAACACATTATTTTTCGTTAGATTATAAATATTTCGACATATTTTTACAATCTCGTTAGTTATTTTACAATCTAACGGTTTTTACAATTTTACGGTGACATATTATATTTTCTACTCTGACAATTGTGCGAAGACGCGACATATCTCGTCCATGGCCAGAGGAGCATTTCTGCTAAATAAAACCTGCATTAATACAATTACAATTAAGTCCCGACACACTAAAACTTTCAAATGTTATTATGAACGTTAAATAAACGTGAAACGCGCTCTGATTGGTCGAAACGTCATAAAATCCGTTCATGGTAACATACGAGAATTGAGGTTCTGGGGCCCAATTCTCGTACCTCGTAATCTTGATTCGATTCTCGCGCTGACTCATTCACACAGGCGTCAAATCATGCGTGCGCGAGCGGGACAGACTGACAATCGAACCGATATTCGAAGCACGAGAATCGGGGCCCAGGTGTCACGGGCTTTATTTACATACATACATATAATCACGCCTTTTTCCCGTAGGGGTAGGAAGGACCGCCTCTTTCCCGCAGGGGTAGGCAGAGACCACTTCTTTCCACGTGCTACGATCCTTACATACTTCTTTCGCTTCGTCCACTTTCATTCTTATCATCTTATCATATTTAAACTTTATTTTCCATACTGAGTATGAGATTAAGCATGTCACATCTATTTTTCATATTTAATGTTATTGTTATTTATACACAGAATAGTCAAAATTAATTTTAACAAGATGGAAGTTTGTTTTTATTGTAATATATTATAAGTATTTTATTAAGTGAGGATTATTATGCAAACCGGATAGAATACATAAGATCCAACATTTGCTATAAGGCGTACTGTATCAGTGGCGAAGGTGAACCAGACCTTCATAGGGAGGCCCTAGCCTGTATAATGGTAGGGATAGTGGGGAAGCTGATAGGAATGGAGTTATAGGAACCCCACACCACTGTTAACTGTATTATCATAGCAGAAATTGCTTAAGTTATGTTACTACAAAATTGAGCAATGCCAAAATTGTAACAAACCTATATAGAAAAATTGTTTAACTTTTTAAACTGAAAGTTGATTTTACTAATTAAAAAAATACAATTACGAACCAGTCCCGATATGTTAAAAATGCAAAATGCCATATGCAATTCAGACAAGCTTTGTTTTGAAGGTACATTTTGGCTTCTAAAAAGCCAATTTTGCTTAGAACCAATATAATAGTCGCGCTATGTTGCATATATCATATGCATAATCCCTATTACACAACGGATAACTTATTCTAACGTTGCTTTCTTTGTCTGTTAAATTAATTTTTCAACGTATGAGACAAAGCTTCGATGCAGTCATCTGTTGTGTAAATATTTTTATCAGTAAGGGGTATATGTATTTGCGTTACATACAAATGATTTTGACGAATTAATAACTTCCTTTTGTAAGTCGGTTTAAATGATGTTTTGTGAGAAAGACGGATTATATATAATATAATGCCACCACAAAATAGCGCAAAACATTGATCGAATTGTGCGAAAGAGACATCATGTGTACGCCGTACGTTCTCTCTCTCTGTCCCACTTTGTATGTGACGCGAATAGGCCGCTATAATTTGTTTGGACTTTGGATGTCGTGTATAGGATAATAATGTTGTTGAACAGTCTCATAGTTGTAAGTATTGTAAGGTAATATATTGTGTTATAGGCCACAATTATAATACTCGGGTGATAATGTCACTGGAAAATTGCAAAAACCGATAGATTGTAATATTACTAGAGATATTGTAATAAGTCGACAGATTGTCAAATAAAAATTTCTCCTTACAATCACCTTAAAATGTACGCATTATTTTTCGTTATCATTAGTAATATGAAAAATAAAAAAACAAATATGGCGGCGCGGGGCACTTGCCGTTTAACCAATCGGCACGGTAAATATTACAATATAACGAAAAATAACGTGTAAATTGTAAGAAGAAATTTTTATTTGACAATCTGTCGACTTATTACAATATATCTAGTAATATTACAATCTATCGGTTTTTGCAATTTTACGGTGACAATAATACTTTTTGGTGAAAATTCTTTTAAATATACCCAGATGTAAGTTTAGTTGCATAACTTCGTGTTTACCGAAGGGCCGATTCTTGTAAGTAGAGGGCGCCTTGTGGTCGTAATTCGCCGATAATAATTTATATAATTTTTCAATTTGAACTTTTTAAGGATTCTTTTGTATCTTAGATAAAAAAAAATGTAAATTTTAAGGATTCTTTTGTCTCTTAGATAAAAAAAATGTGCCTAAATGTGCCTAAATGTTCTGACAGATGCAAGGCAGTGTGAGTTTTAAATCTGAAGTAGTGTGTGTGTCGTTGTTAGTTAAATGAATTAAAAAACGAAGATAAAATTGGCACAATTAAAATTTATGTGGAGGAAGGTGTGTAGAAAACTAATATTTTTTAAAAGAATGGTTAGTAGTAAAAAATCATAAAAATACTGGTTATAATATTAAATTCCGGTTTGACACACGTGTTAATATTTTACATTGCGTATCTAAGAGGCAAAAGACCCCGAATAAAGTTGAAACATAAAATTTATTATTCATGGTCGTTTTTCGGCCACTAGACGACCCCTAGTTATTTTTATTACCTCTAAGTGTAAGAGAGACATTGGCTGCACATTCGCTCTTTTTTTAGATACCTACTGGTCAAATTGCAAGAATTCAGTAATTGCGATCCATTTTCTATGTCCATGTTACACCATGTCGTTGATTCACCCGAGTATTATACGGCCGTTAGTTAAGGCACTGAAACACCAATGTACTATATGTTCCTAGTGTTCTGGTCCAGCCGCAGATACCAGCGACTCACACACGTGGCTTATACTGTATAAAAGTAACTTTATATTCTGTTCGAATACAATTTAATCTGAACGTAAGCAAAGAATACTATGGCGCGCTATAAGGGTCCATCCACATATTAAGCCACAGCGCAAGGTGGACGGGAGCATACTAAACGTGACAGTGCATGTTAAGTACAGTTACAGGGGGAGGGGGGGAGAGGTGTTCGAAAAGTCGAAATTTTGCGTGACGTATTATGTCGACGGCCCCTAAAGGTAAGACCGCACTAGGCGGCAACGAAGCAACGCAACACTATGGAGTAACACCGCAATGGAGTGCCGAGGCGCGTAGTTACGCCTACGCGTAGTGCGTTAAATATCATAAAATTTCATATTAAGGATATTTGGCCGTGTTGCGCGTAGTTACGCGTACTGCGGACTTACCTTAATGCTACCGATATTTCAATGACACTAATTATTCGATGCAACAAAGAAAAACCAATTTCATTCTATTTGAACGGAGTACACATACTGTGAAGAAACAAAAAAATATGGTATGCTTTTCAAACACACAGCAATGAGGGTTTTTGATATTTTTTCTGCCGCTAGAGGGCAGACTCGACTCAAAGCGTCACCTATGTCACCAGGCGGTGCGTCGTATTTAGGTCGGGTATGTCGTGTCTAATCGCTGTTAAATAATAAAAAAAATCAACATATTATTGTTACAGTCTTTAGTGATCGTGAATTAAACATACAAACGGCATCTAACATATGACATAGCGAGACATTTGTTAAGGTGCGCTTACATGGGCAACAAAAAATATCAATTATGAGCAAGTGGTCAATTGCGACGTGATAAAATATCAAGAAATTAACGGCAACTGCAACATGCATCAATTTGGGATTTTTTGCAACTACTATATTGAGCGATAAGGAGCAACTTCAAGGAACTAGACAATACTTTCATATACGAGCAATTCTGATGAAAAATTACACTAGCGACAATATGGAATATATGGAGCAACTAGAAGCAATATTGTCGTTTTTTTTTTAAATAATCCACTAAGTATTCCAATTTGATCCATCGGTGTTGCCGAGCATTTATTGCTCAAAAAATTGCCCGTATAAACGCACCTTTAGATACTGTTTTTCCACTTACATGTGTCAGGTGGGATTTGGGAATCTTCGTGGCATTTTCATACATTTTTCCACCCCCGGCAGCCGGGCCGGTACGTGGAAAAACAGTCATATTTGTGTCTTACATCGATTGTCAAAGTATATGAAGCAAGAGGAATCTGTAGAAGCAATAATTTTACTGGAATTTAAATTACGAGCTGATGGTGATTGTAAAATCTTTTTCGTTACTTATACATATAGTTATAATAATATATAAACACCTAATATTTTTTATATTAAACAATATAATGTACAGGTATAATATATTTGTGTAACTGGTAATATCATTTTTTTTTCTACACGCTGCACACTAGCGTTAAGCATACGTTCATCGAATGCCCACGCTGTAATAGTCTGAATATGTAAAAGGTTTTGTATTTCTAATGTTCGCCACACTCAAGTTGTTCTATCACTAAATAATGGTTCCAACTGAAATACCATTTAATTTTGCTTTATGCTATTGGACAACTCATATTTTCGTTGCAATTTCCCCATAAATTTTGTTCATAATATTATGACAAAACTGACCAAGCCAATTTGATTAAATTAATTTTATGTGTGTGGTGGCTATTATAATACAAGATTTATGGACAAGGCCTAATTAAAATGGCAAAATTGTGGACAGAACTAATTTTATGTCTGTGGTAGCTATTATAATACAAGATTTACGGACATGGCTACTTAAAATGTCAAGACTATGAACAGAACCAAGATTTTTTTACCAACCAAAAGTGATATTAATACCATTATGCCTTAGATTTGATTTGCTTTGTATACCATAGAATATAAACAAAAATGTACCAAGTGAAGGGATGTAGTCTTGGAAAAAGCATATACATGGAAAGAGCACTAAAATCGAAGCTGTAGCAGTTATCTATCTCACAAAATGTCAGTAGTAAAAACTCATTAGAAAGAGAAAGCAAATCCATGTCTTTTCGCTTTTTTTACAAGGTTTTCCCGACTTGGTGATCTTTTGGGTTTTCTTTTTTACTACGTTGGAATCAGGAAGTGTTAACATGTGGGATAAGGAAGATATATGTTTCTTTCTCTTACTATAATAACCGGGTATCAATGCTACAGTTGTATCTGAGTATCTGAGTACGTAAACTAATGTATCAAGTTTACTGTAGTGAGAAAACACACTACAGTGCTTGCGACACTAGCGCCACTGTGAGTGTAATATTGAACGAATCTTTTTGGAAAATAATGTACAGTAATTTTCGTTTAGATTGTGACTGAATATTATTTTTTGAGCATAGCTGTTATGTATCTGTAACTTGTGGTCTGTGCGAGTTTTTGTCACTACTGGCGGTGAAGAAGTTAACTACAATTTGTATAGCATCGAAACAACGCCCCTAGCGGCAAATAATGGTAACTCGATGACATACAAATGAGGGTGTTTGACAAAAACTCGCCACTGTATCAAGATTGATTATGTCACTGGTGATTTTTAGGAAATACTTTTGTTTACGGCGTTTACGTATAAGGTATGAATATGTAATGTCCGCTCCACACTACGTCCACGAAAGTTCCGCGAAAATAGAGTGAACATTGCTCAAAAAATGTGCGAATCGGCTCCACACTTCGTTTTCGCGTACCTTTCGCAGTGTCACGCGCGATTTGCGGAGCAAGTGTGGAGCGGGTTTAATGTCTATAATTTATTTTTATTATTTCATGTAGTAATTTTATCTTTCTTTCGCGTTTATCAGTTACAAAAGTCTAACTCGTTACTAACAAAAATACACAACGGATAAGCATTCAATAATGCTAGCCATGTCTACGTTGAAAATGTCTCTCAGACAAATATAGCAACATGGAATAGCTTATCCGTTGTGTAGATATTTTAATTATTAGCAAGGGGTAAATGTAATTTCTTTTCCTTCCGCCAGATGTCACTACTCTTCTATGTCGTACCAAGTTAGAATATTTTTTGAGTTTCTAAATAGAGGGCGTTGATATGAAGTTATTATATTTTGGGACTGTACCTCCCAAAATTATTTTAACAATCTCTTATATTAATTGTTATTTTTTTGTCTACAAGAGACCAGTGGCATTAGTATGTACGGATCTGACAAATTACTTTCTGTTCTTTCGGCGATGAATGTTTATAGAATGAGAATGTTAAAAGAATTATTTGGAAGTTTAGTGCCAAATATTATTTTAAAATTGGTTTTAAATGCGATGTTTTCGTCTAATGCCTGGTTTCTGAGGTGAAACTGTCGGTAGTTTATCTATTCGTTAGCGCTATTGGTTCAATAACTTGTTTCTGAACAAAAATGTAACTGTTCTGAATAACAATAAAATTCGTTTATCGATTCCATATTCATAAAACCATAACTCGTAATGAATACTGATGAATATCGCTGACACAGAAAGAAATAAAAATCTTTACAGAAAATGACCATTTTTGCTAGTTACTAGCTTTATGCGTTCCCACGGGAACCGTTTATTTTCCCGCGATAAAAAGAAGCCTATGTCCTTTACTACTACTATATAGTGATCGGTTAAGTAGTTTTTGCGTGAAAGCGTAACAACCAAATAAACAACATTCACATTTATAAAAGTAGTAAAGATTATTTCTTAAAGTAGTTTATACATATAGCTCTATTTCACTTCCAAAGTAACAAATGTTTTTCATTAAACTAATTACATTCGCGAAATATAACAAAACTAAATACTTTTTTCTCGAATTTGAAAAGTTCCATCGAGTGACCAGGACCACTAGATGGATCTTTTGGGACTCAACGCCAGAGCAAACAAACAAACTCTTCAGCTTTATAATATTAGCATAGATTGAAAGGCTCTATAATATAAAAATATAAATTTATTTTTTTGCTTTTTATAGTTTTTTAACTTATGTCTAAGAGTTAAGGTGGTTCGTTTCCTATACAAAAAAACAATGGACATTTATTAGGTAATTTCATACTATTACTACATAAATTTATATGCACATCTATGTATTTTGCAATACAATTATCGCAAAATATATTTAAAATACTTTATTTCACACAGAAGTCACATTTTTATTGAATTTTCGACAAAAAGTGACATAAGTTACAAATGTCACTTTTTGTCGAAAATTCAATAAAAATGTGACTTCTGTGTGAAATAAAGTATTTTAAATATATTTTGCGACAATTGTATTGCAAAATAAATAGATGTGCATATAAATTTATGTAGTAATAGTATGAAATTACCTAATAAATGTCCATTGTTTTTTTGTATGGGAAACGAACCACCTTAATCATCCTCAGAAACCGAGCATAACTGAATAGCGTGTGGTTTAGACTAATTTGAAAAAAAAATATATATATAGCGCGTGAATCGTTCTCGCCGAGAAGTCTCGTCTTAATCCTTCTCGCCGTGAATCGTAATGCCGACATAAATAACGAGCCTACTGAGTATTGACGTTTGAGTTTCGTTGGTAAAAGGGTCCAAAAAGAGTTTCAGACCTAGAATACACTTCATTTGATCATTGAGAAGTTGTATGTTTGTGTACTTCCTATCAAGTGCAACTGCGTTCTTAACGTATTTAAGGAAAACGTCGTTTTTCATAATATGTAATTTTCAAAGAAAAACGAAGATTTTACCGAGGGCCGTTAGCAACATGGTTCTACTGCAATTGGAATGCTTTTGTATCGTGCGAAAGAGATAAGCTTGCTTTCTCTTTCTAATAAGATCAGATACTAAAAATGTTTGCATAGATATCACCCAAATTTTTTATGCTAGTATACCAGTGCTGGTTAGATTATTGCCTAGTTCACCTGTAGATAATGGATTGCGTAGGAAATGAGCTAAGAAAGGGACAGTTAATGGGATTGAGAGAGAAAACAAATACGGTTTTTCTATGTTCTTATTCAAACAGCGCATGTTTTTTAAACAAATTATGTTTAAGTATTCATATAATTGTTGAATGGAGAAAGCCAAATTGTCGACCTATTTCTGTCTCATCGGAAGGACAATGTGCAAATCGTTAAAAAGAGACGAAAGCCGTGCAATAGCTCTGTCTCTTTCCAAAGGTTTGATGCGTATTCCATTATTTATGTCGACAGTCCGTTCGGAGTTATTTTACCTCTGACAGAAGCTTTATGCCGACAACATAAGGCTCACTCTCACTGAAGCTCCCGAGGTAAAATAACTGAACGGACTACACCAGCCGCTGAAAGATCTGTTGTATCCACAGACATCTATTGACCAGACCACGCAAGTCTCATTATCTGTATAGAAACCAAGCGTGCCATTATTTCACCACCTGTGGGCTGTGACGTCACAAGAGCGATTTAGTGATGGTAACTCCACGTCCCCGACGTGGAATTACTACGTCACGTTCAACGTTCAAAGACCGTCGCCACTCTCCGCTCCGTCGCGTTTTTCGGTTTTCGTTTGACGTTTGGCACCGAGAATATTCGAGAGGAAATGGCACAGAAGGAAGTAATTTTTACTCCTCTTTTACACGCGAAGGTATACGCGAAGTACATACACTTGCGTGGTCTAGTTAATAGATAGGGTTGTATCACTTTTGAACCTTATTAGCAAGTAATAAGGTCGAAAACGGTACGCCGATCTGACGGCGACCGTGCATGGCGCATTTAAGTGTAAAGAGCGGTCGCGGAGCACGTAGAATGTCTCTTTCACTCGCGAACAAATATATTGTTATGGCGTTTACGCAGGTACGCGATAGGAGCGCGAAAGCAATATATTGGTGCGCGAGTGAGAGACCAGTAGCGATGAGGAAATTTATGCAATTCTACGTGCTCCGCGACCGCACCTTATGTAATTTTACTACCCGCGTATCGCTATGTTTTGTCGTGTATACAATCGAACTATTTTAGTTTGTAACGTTTAGTTTTATGTTTGTTGTATGTTTTTCTAAATATTTAATATGGCATAATGATTGTATATAGTAGATAGTACAAAAAATATTAAACAAGAATTGATTACATAATTTCTTTTGTTTCATTTCATTTCTTTTAAATTGAGTATCTTACAAATATCCGTTAAAAACTTTTTTCGTTTATACTTCTTCGAAAACTATCGACCATAGGTAGGCATCGATACATAACTGAAAATACAATAAAAATTAATATCAGGCAAGTATATCTATGTGATGATATGTCCTGCTTCACATTTTTATCCCATCGAAATCGTACAGTTCGCACTTCGCAGGGATTAAATGTATTCATGATATTTTTTTTATATCTTTCACGTATAGAAGAGACTGCAAGTTGCAACTTTCTCTGTTATTGCGAATGTTCATTGGCCGTGATAATCACTTACCATGAAGCAATTCGTACGCTCATCTGCCGTCTTATAATTGCATTAAAAATGTAGGTACAATAATCAAAAGTTAAATTATAAATACTATAACCCGATTACGTTAGTTAAATAGCCTATGTTATTTGGGCTATTATTAGGAATCTATTGACACCTTATTAAAATTGGATCAGTAGTTTAGACGCTACTGTGTAACAAACAAACGTACGTACATCATATATTATTGACTGCCAAAATCACTCCCTTGCTTTTGGCTTCGCCATAGTCGTTAAAAAGAAAAACATTACCGAAAAAAAGGGAAACCTCCGAGACAAATGCTGCCAACGTCAGAGAACCTTCTAGAACGAGCCGCATCACAAACTCCAGTATTGAAATGACCAGCGCCATGACCACGAACGCCAGCGTGTAACACATGTAGAGCTTTAGAAGCGTTGGGCTTTCCTGAAATATAGCTGATAAATTCACTAAAATACCGGGTATTACAAAATAAAGTGACAATATTTAAACTATTAGCATTTGTCCGCGGCTTCGCCTGCGTAAATAGGTATAACGCGTTTCAAATGAGAATAGGAACGTCAATGAACTTTATCTGTCAAATATCACTTGAAAAGTGCGATTTTCAGAAAAACTCATGTGCATATAAATAATAATAGCCTTGCATCGAATTTAAATAAAAACGTTAAATAGTAATCAATTATCTAAACATAAATTTAACTATCATAACAGTCTAAATTCGAAACAATATGGCGCCGACTCGATCCTATTCTCATTTGAATCGCACTATACAGTATCCCACGAGAACACTATATATTTTTCATAAAACTAGTTACATTATCGCGAAATAAAATAATTTTATTCTCGAATTTCAAAAAGGTTCATCTAGTGCCCACTAGATGGAACTGCGCCAGTTAAACTTGGTTTTTCTGGAGTTTATGTGCAATGTTCAAAAACCGAGCATTAGAATTTAGAACCTCTTTCTTAAACTCTTGTTAATAATTTTACGACTTATAATTAAGTTTGGTAAACATAGCTCGCGAAGTTGCGACCTAGATTTAAAAATGAAAAATCTATATAAAAACACAATAGAAATATTTAAAGCGAATTAATATTGTTCTTATAGGATTAATAATACGGAAGCGCCATCTACTAAAAAATACAATCACCAAGTGTGTGTTCATTTAGCTCGAAAAATAAAATATGCCATCTAGTGGTCCCTGAATGGCATATTATGAACAACTTGTTTCGTTATTTCGATTGAACAATAGATGGCATCACTTTTACCTAAATAGTAATTTGAACTGTATGCAGTACATTTTTTGTCAAGAATAGTAAGAAAGAAAAAAAAAAAAAGTAGGTATAATAATTACAATAGTAACTCCAAGTAGGGATATGATGTTGGCAACTTCGAACAGAGTGTAGATGAATCTCTTCACGCAGCGCACTTGGAGCTGGAAGGTGCAGCACGGTTCTCTGTCACGTGCCAGCTTCTTGTCGATACAGCTGTAGACCTGGGAAAATGTTTAGACGTTAAGTATTAAGGGCCTCTAGTCAAGATACATTCGATAATTGCGACGGCGAAGTTCGACAGCAAAATGTATGGGATTTGACATAAGGCATCGCAAGCGACATGTCACTTAGCTCTTATGTCAAATCCCATACATTTTTGATTTCGAATTTCGCCGAAATTATCGAATGTATCTTGACTACAGGCCCAGATACACTAGGCGGCAGCGGTGCGAGGCGACACGACACATCTCTACTAGTTATACCGCAATGGAGTGGCGCGTCGCGTAGTTCCGCTGCCGCATGCGTTATATCTCATACTAGCGACCCGCCCCGGCTTCGCACGGGTACAATACTCAGGGGGGTGAAACTCTCATACATGCACAAATTAACAGAGAACAGAGACATCTAAAAATGACGATCCGGTACTAACAGTTTGAAAGTTTTCGGATAGTCACAACAGATGCCACTAAGCGACTTCTACATCGCGCTATCGCTAACACAAGGCGTATTTATAAGGGCTCGCGAACATGTTACTATGCAGCAACCATATCCCACTATAAAGAGGAACTTGGTCGTTGTTGTGTCTACGACTTTCGATAAAACTTAATTTCTGTCCATAATTCAGTTCAATAAAAATTATCAGGCGGTACTACTTCCATCTAGCGGGTTTGATAGTAACTAAAACGGTACAACGCCATCTAAAAACGACATTCCGAAACTTTTGCAAGACTCAGTTTCAATTTTAGAGTTGCGCATCTATACTAATATATATCTGTATTATCTATGACAATACTGATACTAATACTACAGAATGTCACCCACTTCGCAACGGGCCGTGCAGCAGAAATCGTAATATTTTAATTTCGCCATAACTTCAAAACCAAACGTCCGATTTCAATCATTCAAAGACCAAATATTATCTACATAAACTGTACTTAGTGATGAAATAATTTATTTTGATAAGGATTAATAGCATGAGTAAAATAAACGCGTTTAAATGTAGTCCAAAAAAAAATCAAGATTTATAATAAAAAAAAATGGTTGTTGTGCCTCACTCGACATAGATAGTTATAGTGTGTCGCGGACTTTTTTGTAGATATTTATAAGATCTACAATTAATTAGAACATTATATGGTTCTATCTTTTATAGTTTAGGCAGCGTACGCAAAATAAGTAACTTTTCTGGTTGATTTTTTACACCTTGTGTCCGAAAAACCCAAATATCTTACGGAACCCTATTTTTTCCAAAATAAAATTTAGCCTATGTTACTCATGGATAATGTAGCTTTCGAACGGTGAAAGAATTTTTGAAATCGGTCCAGGAGGGCTAGACAAGATGCATTAAATAATATCGACGGCGAACTTCGTGAATAAAAAATGTATGGGATTGACATAAGCGTGCGTTAAATGACATATTCAGTCGTATCGTTAAAAAAATTGGTAGCCAAGCAGCCACTTTGAACGAATACGCTAACGATGCACTCATATAACGAATTGCTCTAACGTGTTTCTCCATACAATGCCTAGACAAGCGGCCGTAAGTGACATTTAGTAGATCGTGATCTTTATCTTTATCGACCTAACGATAAAGATACCCAGGGGGCTACCTTTATCGCCTCAACGAACAATATGGCGGATTTTTATTGATCAGCTGTTATTTGTAAATAATAATGATTTGCCTAAAGTTGCCTAAAGGGTCTATACAACACCTTCTGCTAGTAGTCTATATTGCATAAAGTCAAAAGAATTCAATCTAAAGTATTCAATAAATCACAATTATTGTCAATACCTAATATGTACTTCATTGTATTCAAGTATAATTCAACACTTTGTTAAAATATAAATTTCTTAATTTGTAGCTTACTTGCAGTTTTTAATCTTTACACGCTACTATATCAGCTGAAAGCAATCTTTAGGTGTATAGTAGGTACCTAAATTATAGTAGGTAACAAATGGAGTTCATAATTAAGCAAGTTTCTCTGAAACTTCCTTAGAAATAAAGATTTGTATTTAGTTGTTAAAATTTATAAGTTTTTCAATGTAATGATATTTTATTGTCATCGATGCTCAACACCTTCGTCTTATAAATGGGTTAGAAGGACACAAACACCTCATAAAAGTTTTGAAATATTTGCTATTATACTTTGATTAATTATTACAAATTTAATATTTTAAATCTATGCTATTATACCTACACCTATTATAAACAGTCAAGTAGTGTTAACCAATTAAATACTTAATATTTAATCTCTATAGTATATTTGTGACTAAATAATTGAAAGTCTTTACAATTTTACAGAACTATAACGTTAAAGGAAGTGTTATTAAAGTACCTTGACTGTACAGGGTACTATTGCAATAAATAAGTAAACCTAACACTTACCACATATTGTAGACAAAATATTACAATGCGGCCATAGCACTTTGAATTTGTTATAAGCATTGTCTTGCTAGAATTATTCATTCATTCTAATTTAAGAGCTTTGCTCTTGTCAGTGATGCTTTCTCCATTCCTCTCTACACTCCGCCCTTTTCTTGACCTCCTGATACGACACGACCATCACATTCGCCTACACCTGTCCATAAAAGTTCTTCTCGGCCTTCCATGTTTTCTACTACCATCCCTTCAATTATTCCTCTAATAAAGTTGTTGTGCCGTATCAAGTGTCCGTATTAGGATTGATTAAATAATAACAATACAAGAGTATCTACATTTTATTTTACTTTTTTAAGTAAGTTTTACATGGTTTTAGTAAGAAAATAAACTTAAAATGTAAAAATATTTTTATTTCTTGCAAAGGAATTACATAATGCAGATTTCTTTAAATAATCTTGAAGTCACATAACCAATAATAACATTATACAATTTAAAAATCAACACAGCTAATAATAATTATTATTTACACAAACTAGTTAGAGCCTGTCACAGAATGAATACAAATTAACTTAGGTTGGTAGCGGTTCTGATACATTAATAATTACATTATGATTTATATCACTTCTCACTATCAGTGGCGAAGGCTGCTTCTCCTTCAAAGGGAAGCCGGAACCTGTATCATAGGTAGGGATTTCTATGAAGGTTTGCAAATGGTATGTGACAAGGGAAGCTGATAGGAATGGAGTTATAGGAACCCTATGCCACTGCTCACTATGAATAAACTGCATTAATAAACAACATTATTGTATACCTACAATTCCTACAAATTATAAAGATTTAAAACGCATTTTACTTATATATAAGGTAATGATAATATTTACACATCACATCATAAAACATCGTGAGGAAACCCGCACATAGTTGGCCCCAGACGTATTGACTAGTCATTCCTCTGGACTAGGGTGGCTATGTTGTGAGAATGCCGTATGCGCTTGGGCAATCATACGATATTTAAAAACCAACTGTCCCAGGCACTACAGTATTTCAAGAGTGGTTACTTCGCTCGGAGAATACTGTATAAATCATCCATCATCGGATGTAAAGGCCTAAGTTAGGTAAATTGTTATTTTGTTAAACAAACAAAAATTATTGTACTTCATCTTCTTCTTCTTCTTCTTCTGGCCAGTTTAAAGTGTTACCAGGACATGGATATAGTCCTAAGGATAGAAGACTCCGTATTTTGTAATTGCTAAAAAGAACTGTATTGCTTTGTAATAGAGTGTATTTCACAATGCACGTATCATAGAGGCAAATCCGAGCCGAGCGAGATAGCCATAAGGGAGGCCGTGTGTCTCGTTCTTGCATGTTGCCAATCAGAAAAATGTTGGTATTTTTAAAAAGTAACTTGAAAAATCTTAGATAAAACGAGTGTACTTTATTATTATTTTAACAAATGTTTATAACTATATCATATTCTAATTAAAACAGTTAGTAATAGTCATTTAATACTAAATAAAAATGCAGTTTACATTAAAACCTTTTCTTTCTTTTTTATTAGATGGTATCATTCGCAAGACAATAGAATAGTACGCCATTACAGTCGGACAAGGATCTTTTGGCACTTGGATGGGGGCGTGAGTGTCGCAAATAAGAACAATACTTATTACTAAAAGTGAAATTTTACAAGACGGCGATGTTATTACTGATTTTATCCACGTGCCAAAAGGTAAGTGTCGCAACTACAAAACAATACAATATAATACTAAAAGTGACATTTTACAAGACGACGATGTTAGTTCTGATTTTGTCCACGTGCCAAAAGATCCTTGTCAGACTGTACACATATTTTATGCTGAACACCGGATAATATTAAAATTCATAATAGTACCGGTGCTGGATTTGCTGGACGCACCGTGAGTATGGCCTTTAGTGTAATCTCTTTAAATCTGTTTATAATGTGTGTCCTATGACCATTTGGCAAGAAATCTGTATAAAATCTGTATTATCAATGAAAACTAGAAGATAATTAATTAAATAATGTATTATATAATATAATTATTCAAAATAGAACTCTGGAGTCATACAATAGATAAACAGTTATCCAATTGTGTGTCTAATTTATAATCCTCTGAATTTTTCCCGGTGTTTCGGATTTCGGTGCATATTGAAGTTCCAGCCCACGAAGTATAGATAACAAGGAGTCCGAACGTAATGTTAAAATAATGGTCTCAATTACGGGGACAGATTTTTGCCGGTAGAGCGCGCGACGGTTCGACATGCACTCGTTTGAAATTACGCGGGAAGTTTAAAGTTGCTATTGACAGCTCTGGAAAGATTGAAATCTTATTATATAAAAGTTTTAGGAAATTCTTAGAAACTGTTCTCGAAAAATAGATACCGTAGAACACGGTAATTGCCTAACGGTAATTTAAAAATAATTGTAATAAATAATAGTATTGGCAACACTCGGTATAATAGTATTGGCAACACTTGGTACTCGTCGGTCTCGCACGCCTAGCGGCAGAAAAGAGAACTAAGATCTGGTCCTATTATTGTGTACATAATTATTATTAAAAAGCCTATACCGTTCGGACTCCTGGTATCTATGCTTCATGTTCCAGCCTTACAACCGTAATAATCGGCCTTGTTAAATAAGTACCTACTTTATTCTTTTTGTAAATTTCTAAACTTGAAATTTGATTCCATTTTATACAAAACACTCCAGGAATTTTCAATAAAACTTCTAGGTACCGTTTTACTGAATCGACTGACTTGCACTGACTATTTGTATTTTGAACTAGACATTAGACTTGAAAATAATACGGTGTTGAAATCATATAGGTACCTACATTAAATCTAGTTGTCTGCCTTTTTAACTTGACACTGACAAATAGTTTCATGCCGTAACGCCATCAATAATTAAAAAAAAAATATATGACATTTGACAACTTCACAACTGACGGCTAAATTCTTGAAATCATAAACAACTAACGTTTGAGCAATTCGTTGTTGCGATTCGAACAACAGTGTGCGTTTGGCTAGGCACAAAATGTCGTGATCTCAAAAGAGAAGTCGATACGACAGATCTTTCCGAATTTTAACGAAGGTAATTTGTCTAGGCGCCCAGGTACTTTTTGAGCCTATTCATTACAAACAAACAAACAAACATACAAACAAAGTTTTCCTCTTTATAATATTAGTGTAGACTAGATGTTGCCCACGAGTTCGTGCGCGCAAAAGGACATCCCGCGGAAACCGTACATTTTGTCGCAATAAAAAGTAGCCTATGTCCTTCCTAGTGGTCTACTCTATATCTGTGCCAAATTTCATCAAAATCGGCCCAGTAGTTTCGGAGCCTATTCAATGCAAACAAACAAACTATTTACATAATATAATATGTCATACAATTTCATACAAATAATATTTGACCGGTCGCGCGTAGTTCCGCTTAGTAGTTACGCCTAAAGCGTCCCAACTTTATATTTATTTGTTGCAGTGAGCGCTCACCCTTTTATCTCTTTACATACGAGTAGATTTAGTTCTATATGTACAATATTGACGGTTTCTAAACATTTTCCTTTGCACTGGGACTCCTCAAAATATTTAAACAAAGTTTATTAGTAATTTTTAAGTTTCATATAATATGTTCCCATCACGCGGGCAGCACTCGTAATCGGAAAACGGTCCTAGGCAAAGAATAAAATATAATTTAATAGCTTTTGCCCGCGGTTCCACTCGCGTAAACAATACATAAACCCACGGGAATAGTACTTTTAATAAACGGGATAAAAAAGTAGCCTGTGTTAATACAGAGCTTAAACTACTACTATGCCAAATTTAATGGAAGTCCGTTCCCTAGTTTTTGCGTGAAACAGTAACAAACATTCGTCCATGAGCCATCCATACATCCTCACAAACTTTCATATTTAAAATAGAAGTAGGACTAATAATAGCTCCCCACACTGATTTCGATGACGGTGACCGGTTAAATTGAAAACCAGGCCAGCTACGCAGGAGTTATTTTATAGTGCCCAATTGTGTGCGCAATACACAAGAGCACTCTTTTCTTCTACTTCTTTTTTACTCTCGTAACCCAGTGGGGCGGTTGACCGACACGACTGGCGAGAGATCAGGCGCAGTACCGACTTTTTACATGCCCATCCGACGCATGGATCATCTTTCTTGTCAGACAGTCGGGTGATCAGCCTGTATTGTCCTAACCAAACTTGGAAACAACATTTTTTGTTGTTCACATGCGGGAATCGAACCCACGACCTCCGAGTCGAGAGCCAAGCTCTAAATCACTAGACCACGGAGGCTGTTTTAGTAGGACTAATGTACCCCAAGTGAGTGAGCGAAATATAATACAAGGGTTACTCCATGAGTTTCGAGGCTGTGATACGAGGTGGCTTATTCGTGCCAAAGCTATCAACTTCAACTGTTCACAAATTGGCCAAAGTACAAGTATACTGTAGCAGTGTAGCTACTGCGAGAAAGTATTTACCAAACTTATCAGGGACAGAGCGATGACGGTGGTTCTCGTGCTAAGACAGCAGCACGATCCGTCTGAACACCGCGTCTGTATAAATCCCCCAACTGCTTTTAGTTTCATTATAAACAATTAAATCAAGGTACAAGTATAATTTTATGATTTATTTTGTGTGTCAAAAGTTTTTTTTTTCATTTTTGACAATAAATTATAGTTTTTTTTTAAAGACTTGAGAATAGACGATGCTATTACCTATTACCAATACTGAATTTACATTGCAGTGAGTCAATTCAGAAAGAAATTAATAACATGGTTGTTCTATAAACTTGATGGAATTTAAAGTTTATTCGCGTTAAGAAGGCAGTGAATCATGCATAATATGTCAAAATAGATTACATTAGTTTGCTAACGTGAACTGAGCTTATGCGTCATTGGTCGATTTTGAAATTTGTACGCTTTGTTCACTGCCTTCTTAAAGCGACATAAAAGTTTAAACTAATAGCAATTTACAGTCTACGCCGTAGCTCTAAAAGTAGCGCGTAGCAACTAAGGCGTAGGCGTACTATAAACTTCTTGTCGCTAAAAATGCATTCGAGTTTATATTTTTCCGTTTTTAACTCCGGTCGAAAACAGATTGGTTATAAGTTTTACGTGCCTGTGTGTGTGTGTGTGTGTCTGTCCGTGGCATTGTAGGCATAGAGTAGAAAATATATATACATACGTCCTATGTATAGAAAAAAAGCTGACATAGTAAGATCCAAATCGTTCCAAATTTTAACATTTTTACGTCAGCTTCAACGGCCAACAATACACTACATTTTTGCACAAAATCGTGGACACATCGTATCACGTATGCTTGTAGTAGTGCAATCAAATCGAAATCTAACTACATAGCTGTTTATCTGTTCCTCTTTCTTTGATCAAACAGATGAACCGATTTTAATCTACTTTTTTTATTTTTAGTAGTCTATATAAGGTGGCGGTTTGCTTGGCAGCATTACTAACGAACTTTGTTCGCAGGTCCACTTCCTGAGGATGCTCCGGGTTCGGGGCGAAACGCGCGTCGAGTTTTGCAACCTGCATGGTGGTGTGGGGCTTTGCACGATCTTGCTGACATTGTTGCTTGTGTGGTGGTGGTGTTTGCACGATCTTGCATCTGAGTGCACGCATAAGCAGTGTGGGAGGAGGGAGGTGCGTTACGCATGCTTATGCGTGCACTCACACATTTGCTTGCAAATTGTGGGTATTATTTGGCGGAAGATTGTTAAATATAACAATATTTATTAAATTTATGTTATGGATTTCCGCAAAGTAACGCCTGATTCTAGTAACTATCTAGTTTTTTTCGTTTGAAAGCTGACATGATCGAGAATGTACTTAGCTATAATAGGCAAGCGGACTGATTTTTTTATTTCATAAATAAATAGTACTCTTAAATATGAGTAACTTCTCAGAAGAAACCAATATCAAAAGTTAATATTTTCAAAGGTACAGCGATTTATATAAAAAATTTCGCGAGTCTCCTAAAAACGCTCCATACTATAAAGGCGACCTACAAATGACGTCACTTGTAGGTTAAGGTGTATGAAGTATATGGCCGCCGGAATATATTTGTAAATAGGTATCTCCGATATTCGTGCGTTTAAGTTCTTGGTACTTTTAAAATATATTTAATTATAATAGTAAACTACACATAAAATAGTATATTTTTTTACATTTACCAAGTAGTAATGCCTCAATATTTCTGAATATATTAATGAAACTAAATATTTCAGATGTTGTCCGATCCCCTATTCATCATCATCAGTTCACTTACTGACTGGCAATTCGGGGATTACTTCAATTTTTTATTTTTTATTAAACCTGTGTTTAAAAGAAACAATCATTTTATAAATGCCGTTGAACTCAATCGCCAATGAAATCCCACAGAGGAGAGTGACAACTAACAATGGGTCGCGGTTAGGGGACTGTATCGATTTTAATTTATGTGTTGTCACTTGGTAGCGAATATTGTAGGTATATAAATATTAAGTCTACTTTAGTATGTGTGCGTGCGCAGATTCAAGCGGTCTAGTATGAAGATATACTACTGTATAACAATAATAGCTCCCACACCGATTTCGGTTGCGGTGGCTGGTTTCGTGGAAACCAGCCCGCCTACGCAGGAGTTATTTATAATTATTACATACATACATACATATAATCACGCCTCTTTCCCGTAGAGGTAGGCAGAGACCACTTCTTTCCACTTGCTACGATTCTTACATACTAGTTTCGCTTCATCCACTTTCATTCTTCCCATCCATTCCTCCTCTTACATTCAACGTAGCGAAGCGGCTCTCCATGGGTCACTTTTGCCTCCGCGAGAACGAGCCGTTTTTAATTATTATGGGTTCATTGTACAAGCAGCGCTTAAATTAATAAAATCTATGGAGTATGGACGCTTCACGCCACGTCAATCTGGTCCCGTGTTAAGTCCTCGAAGAACTTGTGTTACGGGTACCAGACAACGGATATAGGTATATTTAATACTTTTATCCTATACACATATTTTATTATATTATACACATATATAATATACCTACACCCATGAACCAGGAACACAGAAAAACTTTTTGTTCCTTCGGTGGAGTTCGAACCCGCGACCCCCGGCTTGAGCACCAATACGCTCAACCACTGAGCCACAGAGGTCGTCGTTTTTATAGTGCCTATATGTGTGCGCAATACACATTAAGAACACTCTCTATTCCTTTACACTCGTAATCCAGTGGGACGAATGACCAACACGACTGACGAGAGATCAGGCGCAGGTCCGACTTTTTAAATGCCCATCCGACGCATGGAACTTCTTTCTTGTCAGACAATTAGGTGATCAGCCTACATTGTCCTAACCAAACTTAAAAACAAAATTTTTTGTTGTTTCAACGCATAAATTGAACCCGCTAGCAGCTAGCAGTGGTTTAGAGCTTGACTAAGCCACTGTTACCACTTTTTTTGACTACTGTATGGTATAGTGTAGTCACAATAGATCCACTTGGGTCGTAGTGACGTCAGGGCTCGAATTTGACCTACCTTTGGGAAAAAAATACATCTACTGTGACCAAACTATGCAATTTTTATCGTTGTAGTCTGTAGCGGGCATAAGACATATAAAAAAAAAAACTTTAGCGGGCATAAGACGTATTAAAAAAAATCTAAAACTGCCCTAGCTACAACTAGCTCCGAGGTAACATCAATGTACACTACGGCCGCTGTATCTTGACGGGTCTGAACATAGGCTCTGCGAACTTTAGCGCATGTACAACTCGTGAAGAAAACTGTTATTGTATTATTTTATATACCTATGTACTAATAAAACTTCCCTAATACAGTTGACCAATTAGTAGAAATAAAATAAATACGAAAACACTTAGAAACAGTTATTGCGCAACCTTCTGCGCGAAGTTCAGACTCGCCAAGATACATCGGCCGTATTGTATTTGGGCTGTATTCTATTGGGTAAATTAATTAGCAATTTATTCACTAAATACTTTGTCTAGTCTACGCTTTATAAAGAAAATTCACATTTTCAGAACTAAGTTTAGTTTCCTAGTCAATAACGCCCGTGTCCCGTCTTCAGGCTTAGGTCTTGTCCAGAAAGGGCAATTCGCTGCAAAAATCTACGTGTATATAGCATCTAGAAACTAGACGAAATGATATTAGCTGTAATGCCAACTAAGTACTTTTTCCCTAAATTTAGGGAGATTAGAGTCCATCAAAAGTTTTGAACGTTAGCGAACACAATAAACTTTATTCGAAATTCGAATAAAGTTTATTGTGATTTAAGTTTCGAACGTTGCGATAATTTAAAACTACTTAAAAATTATCATTACAATGAGCACCACATTTGCGTGCACCACAGCCAACAATGGTGTTACTTTCACGTCGACGCAACAATGTCGAATATAAATCGATATAACCACAAATAATACGATATCATTAGTGATGACAAACCGCGCCATGGGTGGCCGCCATGTTTTCCCGCGCATCCGCTTGTCATTTCCTGATGCATTTATTTAATCTTTGCATTTATTGCACAAGACAACAATCAAAATGCCAGTGTTTGTTATAATATATTGATAGTTTTCAGTTTAGAGATACCTTAAGCTTTCTAATTATTATTATCAAGTATTCGTAAGTTGGCACAAAATAATTTCTTACAAACCTAATACCTTTTTATGTTTACTTTAATTTTTTATTGTAGAAAACACGTAGTTAATTTGCTAACCAAAATTTATAAAAGAATAAAAAAACATATTCACACGATGGTCACACATTGCATTTTATGTAGGCAGATCTACAATAAAGTTCTAGTAGGTACCTATCTATTACCACAAATAATGCGTGGGATCCACCAAAAGCTGTGCAAAGTTAAACGGCGCAAATAAACAAACATAAAACGCGAATCGAATCGATCACTTTTTGGCGCGAAATAAAAAAATGGCGGGCATTGATCTGTCCATTTTGTCATTTGACGTCAAGTGCGCATTTTTTTTTGTAATGCGCAACTTGCGGCGGGTCGAATCGGCCGACTCCGTGAGAAGCGAAAATTGTATGAATGAGCATTGTAATGACCAGTGTAAATAGTCCTATTTGTGAAGAGTTTAGGACTTTATTTGTACAGATAGGGTGACCATCATGAAGTTTATCTTAGGCCTTTCGGAACTTAATTGAAATATTGCACGACGCGTTTTACGCTCGCGGTGTGCGCTTTTGTTCGCGGGTCCCGCTGCACCGGTGGGCAACTAGTAGAATCGCGCGACTGCGGTCACCCGCAGTCTTGACGGGTTATGCCCACGCTTTGCGTACGGTTGGAGGGTGAAATTCAGAAAGTCTATTGTAAATATTTTCCTTTTTGCAATCGCGCGTCCTGCGATCTTCACCCGCCACGTTTGCGAGCGATAATCTTCACGCGACGGCTGCGTAACCGCGCAAATAACCAGGCAACCATTATAGTTTAGAAATAAAACCTCAGTTCCCCGACCGCGGCGGCACGGGAAAAACTGTTACGTGAGGTCTTAGCCTAACAGTTCAATAGCATAGTTTATTTAAAAACAAGAGAATACAAACCTCTAAAAATAACCTATATAATAATATTTCCCTAATTTTATGGAGAAACCCTTAGTTGGCAACCAAATCCGTGGTATGCTCCGCACCAAATCCGTGCACGTGTTATAGCTTTCAATAAACGACGTTTCACCTTAAAACGGCCCCGACCCGTCCTGTATACTGCCGTCTTAAGGAAGAGTGCAGTAAGTCGAGCCTTTGGGCAAATCGATTTAAGACCATATTATACCACAATATAAGGTCTTAATCCAATTTGCCCAAAGGCTCGACTTACTGCACTCTTCGTTAAGACGGCAGAATAGTCCGCTGATGTTGAATACCATGGTCACCGTACCATTTGTACAGTAGTGATGTAGTAAAAAATATCGTAGGCGTGACACTGGCCACCTGACCGAGGTTCCCACAGCGACCTGATTTATGGCCATGGGACTAAACTGTATTCACGCCCTAATAAGAAGGCTTTAGGAATTAGGACACAGAATCAGTCTTTTTATTTTTCACACACACACACACACACGCGTACGCGCATACACATACACGTACACACACACACACACACACAGAATTAGGAAATTTATTTAGGAAAACTTACAGCTGTAACAAAATATAGTTTTAAAATATTATAAGAAGGCCAATTATTAAAAGTTTTCACAGATAGAAATGTCTTCATCTAATCATAGTCTTGAGGTACAAAGTATTACAAAGTACATTGCAAACTTGCTGGTGCTCCGTGCTCGCAACTTTGTTTGCACCAGATAAAGTAGCCTATGTTAGACCTTATAACATCAGCCATATGCCAGTGAAAGCCTCGTGAAAATCAGTCCAGTTGTTTCATAGATTAGCCGGAACAGACATCCGGACAGACATTTTTTTTTAAATTGTAAGTACCGTATATAATTTCATATGCATTATGTGAAAAGCTGGTAATTTTAAATTACAAACAGACACTACTATTTTATTTATGTGTATAAAGTATAAATAATAATTATACTTACTAATAATACCTATACTCCTCTAGCTTGGCTAGCTTACTAATACTCTAGATTTGCTGCCCCGACACTGTCAAATGAGAAAAATAAAAGACATTGGGGTTTATGACCTGCTGTGTTAAAAAAGTGGCGGCCAGTTAAAACCAAAATATGTACCTACTATTAGATTATACGATTTTCATTCGCATTTCATTTCCCGTAATTATTTTAATTTAGATTCATGGAGATGTGGAGATGATCACTTTATTAGTAATCATATTTTATATGAATATTCGACGAAATTAGTTAAAATTTATTGTATTGTACTGTTAGATTTTCAACTTTATTGTATTAGCGCAGACTTCTATTTTCTGTGTCCTGAATTTTCCCATATGGATTCCGGACAATATAGTCCCAATATTAAGGCTTTTTCACACACTACGCGATACGATATTGCTTATCGCTCCCAATAATGTGAGAGCAGCTGTAGCATGTTTTATGTTTTTGTTATTACATGACCACAGAATAATGAAATCATCCAAAAGCCGTCAACACGCTTGAAAGTGAGGCCGTCACAACCACTCCAAATTGAAATGGTTATCCACACATAATATGTTGCCACAGAATAACGGAATATTTTACCCAATATTTTTTCAATTAATTTTTATTGACTACCTAATTGTCGTAAAATAACAACGCGATTTGTTTTGTAAGTGTAAAAAATAAAAATTAAAAAGTGCGGGCGGGGCGGTATTTCGCCATGGTTTTGGACACAGTGCTCTGCATACAAATGTGATCGAACACTCATTCTGCATGTTTTGAATTCTGTGTACATGACATACATCGGCACGATATCAGCTATTGGACCTAATCAATGTGGAACATTATCGCGTGCGATAAGCGATATTATATCGCATTATCTGAGTGCTAAGTGTGAGTTTTTCTTCTCGCATTCGATCGTATTTAAGTGCGTTTGGCGTTTCCTAGGAATTTGTATGAGATTTGTACAGCGCCACCTAGTTGTCACGCAGTGGCGTAGCGTAGTAGAAGCGAGGGGGGGCGGCCCGCCCCGGGCGGCAGACACCCACGCTACGCCACTGTTGTCACGTTTACAAATATGTTCAATCACATACAAATTCCTATTAAACACCAAACGCGGTCACGATCGAATGCGAGAAGAAAACTCACACTAATAACACTGAAAACGTTTGTAATGCAGAAGAAAGCTGATAGGTACAAATGTTTAATATCAATTACGGATTTTTGGTAACTACTAAAGTTACTCACAGAAACAGGTGATTAAAAAAAAGACTGCCTAAATAACATCAATAAAACAGCTGTGTAAGGTCAGTAACCTTAACAGCGCCGTAAAGAGCATAATGCAGTTTTAAATAGTACTTATCTATAAAATTTTTTCGACATTTTTAGATTATTTTTCTGCCTAAACGTCTTTACATAAGAAGTAAATCATATGCCTAAAACTAAAATATCCGTAGTTGATTTTGAAAAACTTTATATAGGGGCATAATTATGTTTTCAATGGCTGTGTCCCGCGGGAAAAGCGCTTGTTAGCGCTTGCTAGCGCTAAAGAAAAAAACAGATTATCGACCAGGACACGTTTACTAACTTCAATACCGCTGACATAATCCACCATTTTGCTTATTTAACGCTTAGAGGTCGCCATTTTGCTTACGGTTTTTTGTTAGCGCTTTTTTCCACAGCCATTACCTGTATGTGAGGACTTTGGAGGTCAGCTGTTTATCATCGCAACCACCTGCGGAATTCAAAAAAAGAACAACAAATGTTTACACAGTGTCATTAATGTGACAAAAGTTTCATTCATAGCTTCGAACCTCTTTGGATCGTTTTTTTTATATAGCCAGCATCAAATTTTTAACAATAAATTATCTATTCAACAAATTTGTAAAAATCGTAGGCGGGTTAATTTAAAAAAATGTTTAACCGGCGATTTAACTTTTGACAATGGAATCGGTCGTGAGAATTATAGTTTTTATAAAATAGACTTATTTTTTAAAGGAACATCATGTTTTTGCCACGGTTTAATAACTGACCTCTAGCACAAAAGTTTTAGTTGCTTTTATTTCTTATTGTAATTTTCAAATCCTGATATATAAAATTTCAATATCATAGATATAGTATTTTTGCATTCAAATTGTCCGTAATTTATTTGCCTTCTTTTCATTCGCCGTATAAAGATGTCACGCTGGCTGAATGACAACGTCTTTTGCGCAGTAATTGCAATTTAAAAAGCTATGTCGCAAACAGTCGTAAACTCACGCTGAGTTGACTTCCGAATTTGTTATTGTTATGTTTACCTACTTACTTACTTACCAAGGGTTTGATATTCGTGGGAAATAGTCCAATTTGTTATACTATTACCAATTTTATTGGTATACAGCTTTCTTTATACAAAATCGTCTTCATCTGTAGGTGTTCTAAATTTAAATTTATTAAGCTATTTCCTCAAATGCCAGTAATATTGTAATAAGCATGTGTATAGTGGCACCTATATCATATAGTAAATAAAATATTATAATATCTAGGTATACTAATGTAGGTAAGCACATTTTTTACTCTGTTCCTATACCACATAGCTGTTGATAGTTGATATGAGCAAGATATGAGAGGTTTAAATGATAATATTTTTTATTTGTGGTTCATAGCAGATGTCTAATCTAGTAATATCCATTGTTAATATTAGCCTGGCCAAAAACGTACTGAATCGCTTCCTGAATTTAATAATCTCAAAGCATCTAATTGTTATGTAAGACAACATTCAGATGCCACGCCACACACAGATTGTGAGTTGTGACGTCTAGCGGTGTAGGTAATGAAAGAGAAATGAATACTTATCGCACTACTTTTGTCTCTATATTCAGGAATTTCAGGATGCCAGAAACCAGTACGTGTGTGTCAGCTCCATGGAAATGTATGGAATGTATGTATGTATGTATGTATGTATGCGTTTTGTCCATAGCTGTCAGATTAGGCTGGAACTATATGATCCGGAATACGCAAGGCCGGGTAAATTCAGAGCATTGAAAATTGAGCTCTATTGTATTAAATAAAGTTAAAAATCGGACACATGAGTGACGAGTCTTCAGATTGGTGACATTATAGACGTAGGTATATTAGATGCGCATTCGATGCATAGATCATCTTTATGTCAGACAGTCAGACTCTTTTGCAGCATTGATATTTTGGTAGTCTAAAATAACAAATACTGGACCCTGAACACTTATCGAATATTAACAATTATGATAACTAATAGCTCACTCCCTATAAAATATCAACAAAAGAGCAACAATAGTTGCGCATTTCTTAAAATTCCTTTATTATTGCAAGTGTGCAAGTAGGACACAATGACATAGAGTCAAAATATTTCTCTATGGCTAATTGTTCACAAAATGGCGGACGGAAGTCCGTACTTCAATGACAACTTGCGTGATTTTGCGGAATGATGGATCGTTTTTTTTTTTAATAATAAAACCTATCCTATTATAAAATATTTTAAAGTTCTTTTTGTGCGACGGAAGCCCAAAACTCAATCTCTGATAAAGGCACACAAATGGTATATCTATTAATGAATACATAATTATTATTGTTAATTATTCAATGTAGGTCAGTATTTATATATCAACCCTTGGTACCAGCCTAGACATCTTTGAGTAAGACAGTAGGTAATTACTATCTAACATTTTGAAGTAGATACCGGAAACTTTCAATAGTTATACTGAAACTTGCTAATGGACGAACATGACTTTTCTTTAACGTTACTTTTATTAATATACTAGATGTTGCCCGCAACTTCGTGCGCGCAAAAGGAAATCCCGCGGTAACCGTACATTTTGCCACGATAAAAAGTAGTTTATCCCGTAAGTAGTTCCCCGTGGTCTACTCTATACCTGTGCCAAATTTCATCAAAATCGGTCTAGTAGTTTTGGAGTCTATTCCATGCAAACAAACAAGCTTTTCCTCTTTATTATATTAGTATAGATGAATCAGTAACTAGGCAAAAGGTTCTTCTCTTCATCTTTGTTCAGCATCTATCATAGTATTTGCCACTGTAAAACAGTAACATCTAAAATCTAAATATAGGAGAAGAGAGGAACACTTATTGATCCTTATGGGAGACTAATGTTCCCATTTTAAGAAATTTTGCTTGTTTTAGTAGATTCTTGTTAATTTCGGAATTTCCCCATTTTCGGAAATACCCCAAGTGTGTACACTAAATTTACAGAGTCTGGATGGGCAATACCCACTTTTGTAGTTGTTATGTCGGTATGGGAGAGCCACGCTTCGGCATGAATGGGCCGGCTTGACAGGGTAAATACCACGACCTCACAGAAAACCAGCGTGAAATAACGCTTGCGTTGTGTTTCGCCGAATGAGTGAGGTTACCGGAGGCCCATGGGGGGATTGGGGATTTTAAGGACCAGGAACGCAAGTCGCAGCACCAGAGGAGTTACAAGTGTAACTCCTCTGGTGTTGCGAGTGTTCATGGGCGGCGGTAATTGCTTACCATCAGGCGATCCGTCTGCTCGTATTTGGTTCATTACATTTAAAAAAATACGATACCAGCAAACTTTATAAAGTAGATCCATCAGATATCAGTGGCGAAAGCTGGTTCTCCATCATACATTTTACTGTTAATAAATAAGTATATTATAAGAAATGCGCCTACTTCAACCTATCTCTGCATCACCCTAAGGTTGGCTGGTAGAGAATACCACGAGGCATTAAGCCCGCCTTTGTACAATTGTTGCATAAAGTGTTTTAAATAAATAAATAAAATTATTTTTGTTCCAATTAACTTTCCGAAAACGAGTCCTAATTAAAGTGTTAATCTTATTTAAAGTAAATAAACTGTAAGTTGGGTATCATAAGCAAAACAAATGTATTGATATCACCTTCATTATAACCAGACGGGTGAATAAGGCGCTTCGATGAAATAAAAAAATAAATACTCATTTTCAATTTGTTACTTCATGAGGAATAAAGATGTAATTAACAATTACCTATTATTGTTCTAGTATAAAAGAGATGTTTGATTTTGGACCAGTTCTATGTACACTACATAGCTAAATAGGAAAAAAATATGGGAATATCATAAAAATACGAAAAAATTAATTTGAAGAAGGGTACATGCGTACAAAAGTTATTATTTGAAGAGTTTTTTATTGCGAGAACCTTTGAGTATATAACCACTCTTTGGCGAGCACACTATTTTTAGGGCGGCCATGACAGTTGTTTTGATTTGACTTTTGACGTAGTAGACAGTTTTACGAAGAGACGTCGTCATGAATGTCATACGCCTTTCTTTCTCAAAAGTCATGTCATTGACAAAATGACATTCTTTAGTTAATTCTGATCTGATCCGCCATGTTTTATTTTACTTTGTGTTGCTCTCCTTGACGAAGTTAATTTGAATTTACATGGAAACGAAGTGAAAGCAAACAAAATAAAGAATAGGAAACGGTTACTATATTATGTAGCTATATTTACATATACTGTACATAGGGCTGGCCCAGGCCTCATACATTTCTTGAACATCTCTTTTAGCTTATTAATATTATCGTAGATTCGTATTCGTATATCGTAATTCACAGTTACCTTAAAGCGATTTTCAAAGTTTTTTGGCTTAGAATATGATTTTTTCTTCTATCTATCTGGGGGCACGGCAGTGCCCCCGTCAAGTCGAGCGCGAAGCAAACACAGCCGTACCATCCTTTACTGGAACCATTTCGCCGCATTTTCAGGCCCCTATTTGAGAACCTCTGGATAAGACCAGAACGCAGAAATTTTCATCATCCAGTAAGCTATAATCACATACCTAAAATCCAAATTTCAAGTCTGTAGGTCATTCAGTTCCGAAGTTAAGCGAAAGCAATGTTTCGCATTTACGACACTCACTCACTCACTCACTCATTCACTCACTCACTCATGATCATCAGAATAGAACGAGTACTTCCCATAAACTCAGAGAGCTGAAATTTGGTACAGAGTTAGGGTTTAATGGCCACATAAAGGGAAAACTATAAAAACTAGGATAATCGATCTGGGGGCACGGCAGTGCCCCCGCCAAGTCGAGCGCGAAGCAAACACTGCCGTACCATCCTTTACTGGAACCATTTCGCCGCATTTTCAGGCCACTATTTGAGAACCTCTGGATAAGACCAGAACGCAGAAATTTTCGTCATCCAGTAAGCTATAATCACATACTTAAAATCGAAAATTTCAAGTCTGTAGGTAATTTAGTTCCGAAGATAAGCGAAAGCAAAGTTTTACATTTATGACACTCACTCAGTCACTCACTCATGATCATCAGAATAGAACTAGTACTTTTCATAAACTCAGAGAGCTGAAATCTGGTACAGAGTTAGGGTTTAATGGCCACATAAAGGGAAAACTATAAAAACTAGAATAATCGAAGATCTGGAGTACCTGGTGACCCTGATTAGAAAACACAAGAGCCCAACCAAACTATTAGAGATCGACATACCGCCTTTACAAAAAATATTCAACTTGGTGGGCCACTTCATTTGATGTCAAAAATCGAAGGTCTGAAGTATCTGATGAAGAACCCTCAGCTGGTCTCAGCTGATTTAGAGATAATATGGTAATGCCCCCTTCTACTATTGGTACATAAATGATCAAATGTCATTGCAAAAATCCAGCGAAGTGGGACGCATCTTCTAATTTAATCTAGCCGGTAGCGTCCCTGGGCGCATGCGTCTGCTTCTGCTTTTAATACGCATATAAATAAAATTAAAGTAAAACTCTGGATAAGACTAGACTGGCTTTTATACTTATACTTACAAGTTTACATGAAGAAATAGTCGAACGATTAACTTTATTCTACTCGAACATTACACAAATTAAATAAACAAATTACACTAAAATCTAGTAAAATAAATCAATAAGCCCACGTTTCTACAAAAAGAAGTGAAATCCCACCAAAAACATTTTGTAAAAAACTAGGCAAGTCTCGATGGAGCTGCTTGTTTATCTCTAAAAAGTAATGAAATCTAGACAAAGTCGTGGCAAGTTTTCATTTTATTATTTTATTTGCTTAGAACAGTAGTTTAATCCAGGAGCTCAAAAAGTGCCTACGCATTTTATAAAAATCTGCAATTTTAGGTTTAATTAAAAAAATATGCAAAATTTACAAAAAGCGAGGCCGCTACGAACTAGGCCAATAGCTATTCTGCACTATTCAATATGTCAAAATGGTTAATGTATCGTTGTTTCTGAGATCAACAACGCCATAATTGGCATTATAACAAAAATCACAGTCGAGATGTAATATGCCTCTTTAATTTACACCACGGATACGCTAATCCAGCATAGTCTTGTCTACTATGTTAGAAAAGCCACTTGACAGACAAAGGAAGCGAAATGGATTAACGTATCCATAATTTCAGTTTATATTTTACGATTTTAATTATCGCCATCTAGTAGTAGGTAGGTATAGACTATAGTGTATTATTCCATTGTTTTATTTTATTAAATCCACACCGTATTGTATTTAGATAGTAAGTTTTTATATTAATTGTATTTACCTAACTACTTATTTTTAAATAAATCGCCATCTAAGGGTAATAAATATGACTCTGGAAATGAAAAACCTAAAAATATACTTTATTTGTTATTAATATTTTGCTGTGCAGGTTACCTACTTACGTACTTATATAAGGTCTCTGTACTCGCCTCCAACGGAAATATATTTTAATTATTTGAAAAGAAATGGCACCCACAAATCCTTTAAAAAATCTTGAATTTTCTCAAGCCCAGAACCTCAATTCTCGTATTTAAAGTAGATGATTTAAACAGTCAATTTTACTTTGTTTGGATTGAATGTGTAGCGTCATGTTACCGTGAACGGATTTTATGACGTTTCGACCAATCAGAGCGCTTTTCACGTTGGTTTAACGTTCATAAAAACACCTATTGGGAGTATAAGCGTATCGGGACTTGATTGTAATTGTATTAATGCAGGCTTTATTTAGCAGAATTGTCCCTCTGATGTACCTATCTCTATTCTATGTAAATACGAAATTGAGTGTATCTAGATATACGAGTATATTATGTATTTGAATACCTCTGTAGCTCAGTGGTTGAGCGTGCTGGTACTCAAGCCAGGGGTCGTGGGTTCGAATCCCGCCGACGGAACAAAAAGTTTTTCTGTGTTCCTGGGTCATGGATGTGTATTAATATAATAAAAATCTTAAATATTTGTATAGTATAAAAGTATTAAATATATTTCCGTTGTCTGGTACCCGTAACACAAATTCTTCGAGAACTTACCACGGGACCAGATTAAAGTGCTGTGTAGCATCCATAGATATTATTATATTATTTATTTTATCAATATAATCTAAAAGGTAAGCTTAGAAGTTACATAATAGGAAATAAAAAGTAAATTATACTTAAAATATTTTTTTATTTGGCATACCTGTTTAGTATTCTTTTGCACACAAATAATTGACAATCGTTCATAACTTCGTCATTCTTAAGTATAATATTGTACATTTTATCAAATATTTGTATAGTTTTTTCTTAATTATATATCTACAATAAATTTTATCTAAAAATATACATTTTCAATTTATTTTCTTAATTTTTGCTAACTAAATGTTCAGTCTTATGGAATTCGTATTCAGATAGTATTTCAGCTTGTCAACAAAAATGAAACGACACATTTTATTTACAGATGAAAACAATTTGTTACATTGTAAAATTATTTTTCAAACAATGGCTGTGTTCCGCATAAAATAGCGCTTGTTAGCGCTTGCTAGCGCTAAAGAAAAAAAAAACAGATTAACAGTCAGGACACTTTTGCTAACTTCAATACTGCTAACAGAATCCGCCGTTTTTCTTATTTAAATACCAGCGGTCGTTATTTTGCTTACGTTTTTTGTTAGCGCTATCTTCCGCGGAACATAGCCAATTTTTATAACTTTTTTAATACCCGTATAGGTAAGGGAATCCACCGACATGTGGCACGGCTGATAGAGGTACGAACACTGGCATCATTCTTTCAGCCTGAAGATAATGCGTTCGCGTATGCTTCTTCAAATGGTCCCTTCTTCCGAACTTCTTCCCGCAGGTGGAACAAGGGAAAGGGCGGACGCCAGAATGAATCCTTTTGTGTCTCGTCAGTTCCTCATTCCTTGTGAAGGTCTTTCCACAGTTCTTCTCGTCACATTTGTATGGTCTTTCGCCGGTATGGATTCTTATGTGGCCTTTTAGCTGTCCGTTGTTAGAGAAGCCTACTTGGCAGTGCGGGCACTTGTATTTTTTTGGCCGTTGCTTTCTCGCGTTTAAGAGTTTCGCCTCGTTTTCTTGCTGCATTATTCTAGCGTATTCCAACTCCATGGCGTACCCTTGGGCTATTGACTCCAGAAGTAGGGGATCGGATGATGGTACTCCCAAAGATTGTGCTATATCCGATGATATGTAGTCCGTTATATAGCCATGATTGTATAAGTTTTGAGGAAGAACATGTGAATTTGCGAATGGAACTTCTATAGGCTTTATTTCTTTCTTTTCTGGTTCCTTTACTTCCTTTTTAACTTTTTCAGGTTCTTTCAGGAGTCTGTCGCAACATAGCGATAGACTTGCGACAGGCGAGTCGGGAATTTCAGTTTTTTCGTATTTTTCATCCAAGTCCGTTGTAGTAGACACTGTAGCATCTTGGTGTAGGTTTTCAGACTTTTTAAACGTTCCACGAATTTTCCTTAATCTGTTTTCTCGTTTTTCATCGAACCTCCTTTTCTTCTCGATAACTTCTTTTTCATTTTTATCACTGACATCCCACGGACGGAAGAGCCGGCTCTGTACGGATAGCATCACGGAAGATGGTTTCACACACGAATACAACAACAAACTGAGACCCTTTTTCATTTCAACAACTTTTATATACATTCCATTAACAATAAATTTAATAAAAGCGCCCAAAAGAGGGATCGTCGATGAATGAACGAAAGAGACGAAATATTTTTCAATTGTTGCACACTTGAAACTCGCTTATATTTTTTAACACAACTCCATCCAGGCAAGCATCCAAATAGTTTTTATTGTTGAACGTTAAGGCCGAATGTCGCTTGCCCTTTGCGTGTGAGTTGCGTTGTTTTTTTTATCCAGCTGTCATCTATTGAGATAGGGGTGTGTAATGTTATTTATGTTGATTTTTGTACGATGTCTAGAGGCGGGCTTAGGGGCCGAGCGTTCTGCTTGAGTGGTTTCGGCCCTTGCAGCTGCTAGATTGTTTGTTTTAATGGTTTTCGCGATTGTTGCGGCCGCGATTTATATGTTACATACACGCCACAATGGCGGTGCATTGTTCGATTTTTGAATTCAAAGATTGGCCATATGGTTGGGAAATTGTCGAAATATGATGTTTATAAATAATAGTTTTGTCAATTGCGGAATATTGTAGGATGTTTAGAGTTTTCGTAGAATCTGCCTAAAAAGGTATTGAATACGTACGTTTTTGATTTCGGTAAATACGATTTATTTCAATGATATTGAAATATTTTAGGGTGACAACTTGAATAAAACTAATAGGTAGTTACAGTGCCGTTTTCTAATGAACAGATTCAATTACAAAAACACTTAAAAATCAATACAACTAGGTACAGGCTACATATAAAGTTCTAAAGGCTGTTTTTTTTTTTTCAGAAAAAAAAAGAATAATGCCAATGACTCATCATTTTTTGATTCAACCCCAATTCTCGTAATTTCATTTAACTTGCGAACCTCGCGATGGATGTTATAGCGAATTAATGTGTATAATAATATGTAATTAATTTGTTATATTTTATGTTCAGTTATCCTGATTATACTGCTTCCGCTTACATTCAAGTTTTCCGTTGACACAAAGGCTGTCTGGAAGATATCGCTTCAAGCGAAGACCGCTTTGGCTCACGTTTTATTTAACCGTTTGTTTTGTTTGTTTGGGAGCAATAAAGTTTTCTATTATTATTAAATATAATATCTAAATATTGAATATATATTTTTAACATTAAGTTTCAGAAATTACAAACCTATACAACTTTTAGTAAAACAGAATGCTAAATTGTCGTCACAAATGGCCTGATGGTAAGAGATTACCGCCGCCCAATTGGACAGCAACGCCAGAGGAGTTGCACTTATAACTCTAAATTTTAATAATAATAATAATATCTATGGACGCTTCACACCACGTCAATCTGGCCCCGTGCTAAGTATCCGAAGAACTTGTGTTACGGGTACCAAACAACGGAAATATATTTAATACTTTTATACTATACATATATTTAAGATTTTTATTATATTATACACATATTTAATACACATCCATGACCCAGGAACACAGAAAAACTTTTTGTTCCTTCGGCGGGATTTGAACCCGCGACCCCCGGCTTGAGCACCAACACGCTCAACCAACTGAGCCACAGAGGTCGTCGAATTGTATTAGTTTATTTTATTAGCATAAGGAATTTATTATTCTTAGGGACAATTTAACAAACCTCGATAGTTCTTTATTTGAATTATCAAGTAGGAAGATGTATCATCTCGCGCTAGCAGGTACAATAAAATTAATTCCATTGAAATCCACCAAAAGTGGAGGCTAAATCAAATAATGTCATAAAAAGATTGTATTCATGTCCTTTGCCCATAACGGTTGCATAACAAAATATTAAAGATGGCCGCCGATCCATCAAACGAGGCACAAAATTTGACAGATCGCGCCAATTCCAAAATTCGTTCGGATTCTCGCAGCAATCAAGAGTATTTGTTTGTTTAGATTGATCCTTGCGATCAATTTTATCTGTGACGGCGTCTTTTTGTTACAATCCAGGAAACGAATATTTTTTGGGCTTGTAGTATTTTGAAATATACAACAATTTGTGTTTTGTTGGAACCAAGTTGGAACTGTCCTAGAATAATTTCACTTCGTGTTAAAATATAACTCGCATAATTAGAGGGTAGAGAGAAGAAAATATTTCTATGATAATCTTCAGGTCGATACCTCTATTTAAATCCTACAATAATACAGTTACGATCCAGGGCCTTTAGTCAAGATACATTCGATAATTACGACGGCGAAGTTCGAAAACAAAAATGTATGCGATTTGACATGTCATCGCTAAATGACAAGTCGCTTGCCATGCCTTATGCCAAATCCCATACATTTTATTTTCAAACTTCGCCTTCGAAATTATCGAATGCATCTTGACTAGAGGCTCTGTCCCGATATGTTAAAAGTGCAAAATGGTACTCTCATGAACGTCAAGTATGTACGCGTTGATTGGTCCAAACTCCAAAATTCAGTTTATGATACTCGTAATATAATGAACTAAGGTTATAACATAATAGGATCAAAACGATCCCACCAAAAACATTCTGTAAAAAACTAGCCAAGTCTCGATAGAGCTGCTCGTTTATCTCTAAAAAGTAGTGAAATCTAGACAAAGTCGTTCCAAGTCTAAGGTTCCTTACTGCGATTTCTTTATTATTATAGTTGATGTCGTGTGACTTGGCCGTTGAACATTCTTTATACGTTAGTGGGTACAAGTCAATTTTGTTTACACGTAATGTATATCTGTTGTAACTACCTATGTTTGTTAAGCGAGATAATAGCCCATACTGGTATTGGTAATTGGACGCTAGTGTCTCATTTTAGGCTGTTGTTGATTGTAGAACACATATATTGGAGCAGTGGTGTAATGGAGCCCCTTTTGTACCCTTGTGTACCCTTCAACGGCCAAGTCACACAACATCAACTATAATAATAAAGAAATCGCAGTAAGGAACCTTAGACTTGGAACGACTTTGTCTAGATTTCACTACTTTTTAGAGATAAACGAGAAGCTCTATCGAGACTTGGCTAGTTTTTTACAGAATGTTTTTGGTGGGATTTCACTTCTTTTTGTAGAAACGTTGATATTGATTTATTTTACTAGATTTTAGTGTAATTTGTTTATTTAATTTGTGTAATGTTCGAGTAGAATAAAGTTAATCGTTCGACTATTTCTTCTTGTAAACTTGTAAGTATAAGTATAAAAGCCAGTCTAGTCTTATCCAGAGTTTTCCTTTAATTTTATTTATATGCGTATCAAAAGCAGAAGGGGAGGCATTCGTCCAGCAGTGGGACGCTACGGGCTAGATTTAATTAGAAAATGTGTCCTACTTCGCTAGGTTTTTGCAATAACAGTCGATTTTTTTATGTTTAAATTTCTGCGTTCTGGTCTTATCCAGAGCTCCTCAAATAGGGACCTGAAAATGCGGCGAAATGGTTCCAGTAAAGAATCGTACGGCAGTGTTTGCTTCGCGTTCGACTTGGCGGGGGCACTGCCGTGCCCCCAGATCGACGTTCTGGTTTTATCCATAGGTTCTCAAATAGGGGCCTGAAAATGCGGCGAAATGGTTCCAGTAAAGAATGGTACGGCAGTGTTTGCTTCGCGCTCGACTTGGTGGGGGCACTGCCGTGCCCCCAGATCGACGTTCTGGTCTTATCCAGAGGTTTTCAAATAGGGGCCTGAAAATGCGGCGAAATGGTTCCAGTAAAGAATGGTACGGCAGTGTTTGCTTCGCGCTCGACTTGGCGGGGGCATTGCCGTGCCCCCAGATCGACGTTCTGGTCTTATCCAGAGGTTCTCAAATAGGGACCTGAAAATGCGGAGAAATGGTTCCACTAAAGATTGGTACGGCAGTGTTTGCTTCGCGCTCGACTTGGCGGGGGCACTGCCGTGCCCCCAGATCGACGTTCTGGTCTTATCCAGAGGTTCTCAAATAGGGGCGTGAAAATGCGGCGAAATGGTTCCAGTAAAGAATGGTTCGGCAGTGTTTGCTTCGCGCTCGACTTGGTGGGGGCACTGCCGTGCCCCCAGATCGACGTTCTGGTCTTATCCAGAGGTTTTCAAATAGGGGCCTGAAAATGCGGCGAAATGGTTCCAGTAAAGAATGGTACGGCAGTGTTTGCTTCGCGCTCGACTTGGCGGGGGCATTGCCGTGCCCCCAGATCGACGTTCTGGTCTTATCCAGAGGTTCTCAAATAGGGACCTGAAAATGCGGAGAAATGGTTCCACTAAAGATTGGTACGGCAGTGTTTGCTTCGCGCTCGACTTGGCGGGGGCACTGCCGTGCCCCCAGATCGACGTTCTGGTCTTATCCAGAGGTTCTCAAATAGGGGCGTGAAAATGCGGCGAAATGGTTCCAGTAAAGAATGGTTCGGCAGTGTTTGCTTCGCGCTCGACTTGGCGGGGGCACTGCCGTGCCCCCAGATCGACGTTCTGGTCTTATCTAGAGGTTCTCAAATAGGGGCCTGAAAATGCGGCAAAATGGTTCTAGTAAAGAATGGTACGGCAGTGTTTGCTTCGCACTCGACTTGGCGGGGGCACTGCCGTGCCCCCAAATCGACGTTCTGGTCTTATCTAGAGGTTCTCAAATAGGGGCCTGAAAATGCGGCGAAATGGTTCCAGTAAAGAATGGTACGGCAGTGTTTGCTTCGCGCTCGACTTGGCGGGGGCACTGCCGTGCCCCCAGATCGACGTTCTGGTCTTATCTAGAGGTTCTCAAATAGGGGCCTGAAAATGCGACGAAATGGTTCCAGTAAAGAATGGTTCGGCAGTGTTTGCTTCGCGCTCGACTTGGCGGGGGCACTGCCGTGCCCCCAGATCGACGTTCTGGTCTTATCTAGAGGTTCTCAAATAGGGGCCTGAAAATGCGGCGAAATGGTTCCAGTAAAGAATGGTACGGCAGTGTTTGCTTCGCGCTCGACTTGGCAGGGGCACTGCCGTGCCCCCAGATCGATTATCCTAGTTTTTATAGTTTTCCCTTTATGTGGCCATTAAACCCCAACTCTGTACCAAATTTCAGCTCTCTAAGTTTATGGGAAGTACTAGTTCTATTTTGATGATCATGAGTGAGTGAGTGAGTGAGTGAGTGAGTGTCGAAAATGCGAAACTTTGCTTTCGCTTAACTTCGGAACTAAATGACCTACAGACTTGAAATTTTGGATTTTAAGTACGTGATTATAGCTTATTGGATGACGAAAATTTCTGCGTTCTGGTCTTATCCAGAGGTTCTCAAATAGGGGCCTGAAAATGCGGCGAAATGGTTCCAGTAAAGGATGGTACGGCAGTGTTTGCTTCGCGCTCGACTTGGCGGGAGCACTGCCGTGCCCCCAGATTAATTTGTAAATCAATTAAAATAAAATGATACGAGAACTGGGGTACATATACATATTATATTTACGTTACGCATGCTTATGCGTGCACACATATTTGCTTGCAGGTTGTGGGTATTATTTGGGGGAAAACTGCAAAAACATAATATTAATTAATTGTATGCTATGGATATCCGCAAAGTAACGCCAGGGGGGCAATTCTGCTAAATAAAAGCTGCATTAATACAATTGCAATCAAGTCCCGACACGCTTACACTCTCAAAAGGTGTTTTTATGAACGTTAAACCAACATGAAATGCGCTCTGATTGGTCGAAACGTTATAAAATCCGTTCATTGTAATACGTCGCTACACTTTCAATCCAAACAAAGTAAAATTGACTCTTTAAATTGTCTACTTTAAATACGAGAGTTGAGGTTCTGATTCTATTAACTAATTAACCATAATATATTTGTTAATATTTATAACTCATGAGTCCATATCGCACATAAATTATACACTATAATTATTGTGTTACTAATAAATAATAATAGGTATTTATTCGACTAATTAAGACATTACATTACAAATCATGCAAGAGACATTATAAAACCACAACAATAGAAGAGAAAAAAAAAATTAAACATGAATACTTAGTCAGAATAACGCAAACGCCCATCACAAGAACTTAGAAAATCCAATTCATATTTATAGCAACTTATTGTCCACTGATTACTTTGAGCGCTACCAAAAATTTTTTGTTCGAAAATAACAGCTCTTGAAGAAGTAGTTTATTGTATTATTTATTATAGCTACTTCCCATTTGGTCACTTTCCTATCTCGTATATACTCGTATACCTACGTAGAGTTATGTAGAGCTAAGGTAAAAACCAGTTACAATTACCAAGCCGCATATTTTCATATTGATTTTTAGGGTTCCGTAATACTTAAGGAACCCTTATAGTTTCGCTCTGTCCGTCTGTCTGTCTGTCTGTCTGTCTGTCTGTCTGTCTGTCTGTCTGTCTGTCTGTCTGTCTGTCCGCGCTTCTAGCTCCTGTAATTATTAATATAAATTGATGAAATTTGGTTCAGTTATAGATTGTGTATAGATCACGGTTTCGGGATCATAAAAAAATAAAAATTTTATATTTTAAGGGTGGCTCTCCATACATGTGAAGTGGGGATGAAAAATATTTTTTCACTCTACCCCATCGTGTGGGGTATCGTAGAATAGGTCTTTTAAAATAAAGGCAAGGTTTCATATGTTACTTTTTTATAAAGTTGACCATTTTCGAGTAATCGGCCTCCAAAGTACTTTGTAAGTTGGTCCCCCCCCTAGCATTTTTAAACTATAGGAGATAGAAACTTGAAAATTTGCATGCTGATAGATCACGCTAAAAACTCTTTAGGAAAACTATTTTGAACCAAATCGGACAGTAACTTTTGGAGTAATTAAAAAAAAAGCATATTACGCGTTTATAGTTACGGAACCCTCCTTAGACATGTCCTGACATGCTCTTGGTTAGGTTATTCTCTATAAGATAAATCTTGATTTTTTTGTGTTTTCCCAATGATCTCAAAACTAACATAGGTACTATATAATTATATACCCGGCTATAACGTAATAATATATTTGACATAATAAATCTTAGAAAAACTCTGCCACTCATATAAAAAGTTACGCCATCTTGCTTTCAGATGATTTTGTCAATTAAATGCGGACTAGAAATGTGGAAAGCAAACGTCAAAAAGTCAAGATTTCAAAACCTCAATTGTCCCAAACAACCCCCAAACGTTTGGTTTGTGGCAGTATAAGAGTAGACACTTTTTTCCTTGACATGCCTGGTCTATAATATAATAGATCTATGTGTTTCCAAGTATATAATCTTGCAACATTGTTCGCTTAAAATGGAAATCTATCTATCTCATGGGAGCCATACCATTTTTCCGGGATACAAGTAAGTTTATGATAATATTATTATGTTAATCTGGGGTATAAACTATCACTTCTAATGTTCATTTTATTAAAATAAATCATTTCGCTAAGACGAGTAAGTAACATTTTGTTTTGTTCCATCTGCGGAAAAAGCTAGACCGATTTTGACGGAATTTTCAATTGATATTTGAGGTTACTTAGGTTTACATTTAACTTTATCTATATTTTAGAAAAAAATTAAGTATAACCTACCAACAGTTTTCCATTCGTTCTACGCAAACATTGCTGGCAACAGCTAGTTAAAATCTTTTGTATCTGAAAGATTCGCGACACACCTAAGATAATATATCAAAAAATATATGACTTTTATACGTATAACGTATCGAATTAACCTTTTTAAACTATACAGGATGTTTCACGGAATCGCTGGCGTCTTCACGTCTGGTTGTATGAATGTATGAATGGAGGCTTCACACAATCACACAATACGTTGTCGGGAGATTTATAGCCGGTTTTGTTCTTAGCACTCGTGAATTGGTTGTGGTCAAATATGGACCACACGCGGCCACGCGAAATGTATACAGAGTGATAATATTTTAACACTCTCGATTTTTTTTTATTTAGTCATTTATTAAGAAACAGTACAATTACAGGTTATATCTATAATGATCAATCAGGTTATACATAACAGTATTAATGTTTTGCATAGTATATTTTATAAAACAGAGGCACAGAAATATTGTCAGTTTTGTAGGGGTATATCTAACGTATCTATGTAATAATTAATTAGTTATTTTGCAATTTTGCGCTTGGAATTTATAGACATTTTGGCCATTTTCTAATATATTTTTTATTTACTAAATATTCGCAGTTATATTTTTCTGTATCAGAAACTAAAGAACAAAACATTATCACACGAGCATACAAACTAGAAGGGTTACGGGTGACGTGACTTATTATTTGTATTTATGAAATTTGGAGCACATATCCTCGCAAGTGTCAATATAATTTGACATGTTTATGTTGAATACTTTTGTAATAGTCAAAAATCAAAAATGACTCCAAATGGTTTGTGTAATATTACACACGGTGCTACTCGCCAGCACTGTTATTTCAGACACTTTTCATTTAAGCCAATTAGAACGCAGCAAATTTTTAGAGTGTCAAAATGTGGAGCACGCTGTATCATTTCAATTGGTAGAACTTCTCACGACAGGCGTAGTAATTCGGCGTTGTAGGCAAATGCGAAAAAATCCGAAATAGTGTTGTCACGCTCGTGACCGAATCCACTGACATATTATGAAGATTTATACGATTTTTATAAAGAAATTAGAACGTTAAAGTATATTAAATCGTATAATAAATTTTTATGAATGAGTTTTGTGAATGAATAAGATTTCAGAATGAATAGATAGTGACCACCAATGAGATTTTCAGAAAAAAATGAAGTGTCAATTAATACATCTGGGTATAATTTTTATAGCGTATCTGAATGGTTAACGCCATTATGATAATAACTCTATAATAATAAAAAATACCTATCAGTTCAATAGTTTATGCCACTTTACACTGTTCTAGCACGATTCATTATTAAGTACCTGGGAGAACGAGCTTCGCTCGGAGTTTTAGTAGTAAAACAATGAAAGATAAACACATTTGTGATTTCTTTTATAATTTTTATTCTCCAATTACCATTACAATTTAAGTCTCGGGTAGTGAGAGCCTATAAGGATATGAGGCATTTTACAATTATGTATTAGCCATGGCGACTAAAGATATAATAACTACTTTTTTTTTAAACCATAACCCGACTACGAAAATTATATTCCCTATATTACCCGGGTTATTATTAAGCATCTATTGACACCTCACTTATTAAAAACGGTAAAGTAGTTTAGGCGCTTAGGTGGAACAAACATAAATACGTTATATACATAAATACGTATTATATAGACTGCCAAAATCATTATCCTTCCTTTCGGCTTCGTTTAGTCGAGTATAAATTAGGTTAGATGTAAGCATGATAACATCTGGATTACAACGGCATAGGTCTGATCTGAAGAATGTGGGGTAAATACATTTAAACTTATTTCAAAGAATATTTTGTTAATCATAATTAACAATTTATTGATTATCTCCACTTCTCCATGGATCTGAATTACGGGGAAAAAAAATAACGGGAAATGAATTGTGAATGAAAATAATAAAATCTTATAGTATTTTCGTTCGTGATCATCACTTTTATAAGCAATGGGTATTGGGTAAAAATGTCTTTTTTAAACTTTCACTTGGCCACGTATAATTTCCAAAAAAAAAGAAAAAAATCTAAATATCGCGTATATTCGAATTTCAAAATCGTAACTAATTGTCCCCAACCGCAACCCCGTGTTATGGCGTATGGGGTGTGACTGTGGGGTAAGGGGTCATCTGGGAGGGGCCTAACCCCCTCGTGAGGGGACATTATTATTACAAGTATGTGAAACTGGCTAGCCCCATGTCACAATCCTTCTCTAGAGGCTGATGAAATTTGATAAAAATACTTATTTATTTTCCAAAAATTTTAAAGCAATTGATGTTATATGCCTTACCGAAACTTTTATGAAAAAAGGAACAGAAAGCTTACTAAAAATACCTGGATACAAATTAATTTCCACCTATTGCCGTAAATCAAATAGAGGAGGCTCTTGTATTTTAATTAAAAAAGAAATATGCTGCAAAGCATTAACTTTAGATCTTTCTTGTGACTTCGATTTTGAATGTTGCGGTATTCAATTGATCACACAAAAAATTATAATCTTATGTATCTACCGTACCCCCTCCAGTAACCCCAACGTTTTTCTTAAAAACATTGAACAGTTATTACTTAAATTCTCAAAGCGTAGGAAAAAAATAATATTATGTGGGGACTGGAATTTTAACACATTAAAACCAAACAAATTTTGCTTAGAACTTCTTACCATCTTCCAAAATTTTAATATTAGTCTGCATATTAAAGTACCCACTCGACTTGATGCATGTCTTGACCAGTTCGCAAGCAATATTAAACAAGCCCTACCTGACGTACACTACCTGAATCTATCAGATCACGAAACCAGCCAAACTCTAACTATTAAAACTAATAAAATATACAACCCTAATTATTGGTATGAGCAAGTGAGGGATTATAGTGTTTCAAATATTAATAAGTTTCTTAATTGTATTTCATCACTCACATTTACAGAGGTATACGAAAAAACTACTCTAGAAGATTCTTTTCATGAGTTTCATAGTCTACTGTCTCTATTTTTTAATTTGTGTTTTCCACGTTTTAAAGTAAAAAAATGTATAAATAAATCGAATGGAATGACCTCGTGGTTGACGAAAGGACTGAAGAAGTGTTGTATTAAAAAAAGGGTACTTTATCTAAAACATAGGCTAATGAGAACCGAAAAAACGAATAATGACAAAACCTACAAGAACTACTCAAAAATACTAAAACAATGCATACTTAAATCTAAGCAGATAGTAAATAAAAAGCACATAGAAAACAAGAAAAACAAATGTAAAGCCGTATGGCAAATAATAAACGAGAATATTAATGACATTAACTCTCACACAAATATAGTTAAAATAATATATGACAATAAATTATATACAAATCCCACTGACATTAGTAATCTATTCAATAATTATTTTATTAATATGACTAATAAAAATGACTTTAAATTTAATACACATGACATATCAAACACAATAACTTTAAACGACAATAATTCAAAATCAATATTTTTAATACCTACAGATCCTTTAGAAATACATAAAATTATTAACGGCTTAAACAACACTGGCTCTGTAGGAATAGATGACATCAGTACAAAAATATTAAAAACCACATCAAAATTTTTATCAAAACCCCTGAGTTACGTTATTAATTTATCTTTACAAGAAGGCTGTTTCCCAGATATTCTCAGAAAATCTATTGTCAAACCTCTCCATAAAAAGGGAGATAGAACAGACCCCAATAACTACCGTCCGATCACATTAATACCAGTCCTATCTAAAGTCTTTGAAAAAGTCATGTTAATCCGCCTCGAAAGTTTTGTATATCGTCATAATATTCTAACACAAAATCAGTACGGTTTCCGAAAAAACAGCAACACTGCCTTAGCCTGCTTCAACCTAATCAAAACAGTCACAGAAGCGTTAAACGAAAGAATACCGGTCTCAGCTATATTCCTTGACATGAGTAAGGCGTTTGACCACGTCGATCACGCACTCTTATTGCACAAATTAGAAAAATATGGCATAAGAGGAATTGCCAACAATTGGATAAAATCCTACCTCTCAAATCGATACCAATGTGTTGAAATAAATAAAATTATAAATAAAACTAAAGTTTCCATTAGATCGCAATTCAAACAAAACTTATTCGGTGTTCCTCAAGGAAGCCTACTTGGCCCTTTTCTATTTTTATTATATATTAACGATCTACCTAACATAACCAATCATCCTACCATATTATTCGCAGACGACACCACACTTATTGTCAAATGTAAAAACAAGGACACATTTGAAGCTGAATTAAATTTAACTTTGGAAACAATAATAAACTGGCTTGATAAAAATAATTTAAAAATAAATATTAACAAAACACAATTAATTCAATTTCAAAATAACAAAAGTAATAAAATTCAATTAAATATACAATATGACAATAAAAAAATTATAGAAGTTGACTCCGTAAAATTCTTAGGACTCATGCTTGACAAAAACTGTAACTGGAAGATTCATATAGAGCACGTGTGTAACAAGCTCGACCGGTTCGTTTACGCTTTACGTAGATTACGCCAGACTGTAGGTTCTGAGGCAGCGCTAACTGCATACCATGGCTATGTTTCATCAGTCCTCTCATACGGTCTGTTGTTGTGGGGAAATTCGGTGGAGGTGGAGAAAGCATTTCGTGTCCAAAAAAAGTGTGTGAGGGCTATTTGTGGCGCCTGGTATTTGGAAAGCTGTAGACCATTGTTTAAGAAATTACGTCTGTTACCATTAGCCTGTATGTATATTAGAGAGCTTTGTATCTTTGTTAGAATGCATCCAGAATTTTTTAAACTTTATTCAGAGGAGGGACGTAAGAATGATAGATATAAATTTAAACTTTATCGCCCTTGGTGTAACCTGAATATATACAGAGACGACGCATACATACAGGCTATATATATATTTAATCATCTACCCAAGCAATTTAAAGAACTGCCTACAGTTAACAAATTCAAAAAAAATCTGACATCCTGGCTTCTAGAAAATTGTTTTTATGACCTAAATGAATTTATTCTACATAATAAATAATGACTTGTTTTTCAATAGTAAAATTTTTAAATAATTTTAATTTTAAGACATGTATTTTATAATATTATTGTTATGTAAAAGGAAATGTGACATTTAGTTATTTATGACCAATTTTCAAATTATTTTATATGACATTAGATCCTTAGATTTACATTTTGACTATTTATATAATTTATTATTATGATGACTAGATATAATTATTATGAAGGTTTAATTTTTATGACAATGTTCTATATTTTATTTTTTATATGTAATTTCAATTATATTATCAAATTTACTAGATTTTATGATGATTAGGTATATAATGTTATTATGATTCTATACTTGCCATTCGCACACCATTGTTATGGTAGGATGTGAAGAACTATATTTTATAATTATTGTAACCACCCTCACTACCACATCTTGTGAATAAATTATTGATTGATTGATTGATTGATTCATAAAGAAACCATAAAGAAACAGTAGGTACATTCAATGAATCCAGTGTGCAACATAATAAGCAAGTAGCTTTAATTCAAAATCCATTTTTTTTAATAATTAGTAAATATAATACTACAAAACATAATAATTATTATACACGAACATAAAACAAAGTACACAAAAACAATGAACAAAAAAATCTTAATCCCATCAACTTGTGACCTTCTCTTAGTAAAGTGCTTTGATAGGCTATCACGTACATTTAGCAGAAAAAGATTTCATACAAGAAAAAGTTACGCCATCTTGGTTTTCACCATAACTCAAATGTCAGCCATCTTGTTTTCACCATACTTCGAATTTCAAAATGGCCGCAAAATTTTAAAAATTGGGGCCAATTTACTGGAGACACTTTTTGCCTCAACATGCCTCGTCTATATTATACGTCTATGGCTTTTAGCTTATACTCGTATAAATAAGTTTTTTTTTTTTCAGTAAATTATATAATTTTTTCAGTAGTTTAACGTTAGCAAACATAACACACGTTCAGCAATTGGATATAAAGATTAACACTTATACCTAGTTTCGGTGACGTCACAACTTGTAGCTAAAACTAAAACATCACTAAAATATAAACGGGTGCTCAAATGTTTGAGTATTGTATCAGTATTGGGACTATGGATATCGGCAGAATGTCTGAAATTAAAATTAATCAACAAATACATGGCTGTATCACAGAATTCAAAACATGGGCTGTATTCAAATAATATAACATGGTTATTTAGAGGTGTGCAATATAATATGTCACTATAAAGATAATATATGTTGACGTCGGTGAACTATATCACTCTATTAATTCAGTAGTTCAATTATTAGTTCATTGGGCAGTGTGCAATGGGTAATGGCCGAAGTCATATCTCACTGTTGGTTTTACTCGTTCATTAGACAAATTCTTTAATTACTTGTTTTTAAAGTTAAATTGTTACTTGATGCGAATGAGTTTTTTATTGTTTCGTGCGCTACATTTATTTCAGTGTACGAAGCGCACGTACGGTGCAAAAGTGGTATAAGTATAACACTTTTACCTTGTACTTTTGAACTTTCATTGTACTATCAGAGAATCTAACACTTTAGTTAGCACATTGACCACTGTTCACGTTCAACCACGCTGAAATTACCCAAATAAATATAGTTGAATTTAGTAGTTAGACGATCTAGAAGATGGTGGACGTGAACTAAAGATATGTCTGTTTTGAAACTGATTGAATGATTGAACAACATGACGCAAGTGAACTAGTCCAATTGAACGACTTATTCGTGAACTACACACATCTAGTTACTTCGCTCGGAGAATACTGTATGAATCATCCAATTACAATATTTATAATTATATAGTACCTAAAACCTAAAAAGTTAATTCATACATATTATAATAACCTAACCAAGAGCATGTCACGACATGTCTAATGAGGTTTCCGACTATCAACGCGTAATAGGTTATCATTCAATTACTTCAAAAGTTATTGTCCGACTTCGCTAAAAAATAATTTTCTTATAGAGTTTTAGCATGATCTATCACCATAGAAACTTGGAAGTTTTTATTTCCTATAATTTCGAAATGCCAGACTTACAAACCACTTTGAGGGCTGATTTTAAATAAATAAAGTAAATAAATCGCTCGAAAATAAAATTTTACAGAAGCTAGAAGCACAGACAGAGAGACATACAGACGGACGGACAGAGTGAAACTATTCGGGTTCCTTGAGTATTACGGAACCCTAAAAATTTATTGCAATTCCAATGTATCGCTAAAACTCGGGAAAGGCTGGACCGATTTGGCTAATTTTGGTTTGAAATGATTGTGTTTGGAGACGGTGAGAGATTGAAATAATAGGGAAATATGCACGTTTTTTTTTTTTTTTATAAATCTATCTTGTTTGGTAAACCGTATGGTAAAAATAACAAAGATATGAACGTTTAAGGTAGTGTAATAAACCGAGTTCGGATGTGTAAAGTGACGTCACATAACACGACTTGCTAGAAGGTTCATAAGTAGGTAATTTCGTTTTGCTAGAAAGAGATAGATTAAAAACTTCAACAGATATTGAAAATTTTCTCGCATTTCCTTTATTTTTTAGTCTAGTATCATATTATTATGTTTTAAGTTATTTTTATGTTTTATGAATATTATTGTGAAGAAAATACTAAAAACGTGTCCACTGTGTGCATTATAAATAAATAAATAAATAAATAAAAAGTTTATTTGCAACTAAGTACTTAAACTATTAGTATGGTACATCAAAAGTTAATAATTAGCAGTTGCAAATTGGCTCAAGCTCGGCAATGCTAGCACACCAAGGCATACTCAGCGCCGATCTTCCGCAAGAGCCATTTTGTAACCTCACAAGCGTCACACGAGCGCTACTTAAATAAATATATTACTAATTACGACACATATTATGAAATACGAAAAAACATTATACAACAAACATATTAAACTAAATAATATAACGTACGTAGACAATAACAAAATAAAAAACCAAAAAATAAAAATAATTGACGTTTCCCGGATGCGACAGTCGCGCGCAACATGTTGCATAGTCTGTGACAAGTGACAACTCTTAACTCTACCTCTATTCTCCATGCTCACACGTACTTGCCAAATTCTCGTCAATGGTAAAAGAATACACCTCTATGGTACTTGCAAGTAACCAATCGCTGACCGTCAACAGCTGTCAAGAGTCTATAGAGCTAAGTCAAGAGCCTATCGAATTAAAACCATTTTGAATCTTGAAAAACAAAAAATTTTAAAATTTGAATTTAAAATACGATATTGCTAAGTGTGAAGTAAATTCTTAAGCATACTAAATTACATACGAAATAAAACTAAAAGTGAACAAAATATAAAAAACCCAACACCCATAGCATTAAAATAAAAAATAAAAAAACTACATAACTAAGACGTAGGACGCCAACCAAATTACGCCGTGAAAAGATGACGAAAAAATTATCATATCTATATTATCGTGATATTTAGGGACAAACCTTCTTGTGCTTTCTGCTCAGTCAAAAGAAATTGTCGCAGTTTATTCCTGAAGGAAGGGAGACTTTTCGCATTTCGAATGGGCGGCGGAATGTTGTTCCAGCACTTTGATGCCGAATATCGGAAGCTGCCCCTAAATGAAGCCGTTCGATGTTTTGCAATGGCTAGTTGAACCGAACAATTCCGCGACCCGCAAGACCTAAGACTAGTCATTCTTGTCAGTTTGCTATAGAGATATTTCGGCTCCTCGGATTTTAACACTCCAAACAGAAGGCAAGCTAAATGTAATTTTCGCCGGTGTTGCATTTTTAGCATCGAATGCTCGTTCAGATAAGGGGTAACATGATCTCTAGGCGGTATGTTAAAGCAAAAACGGGCACATGCGTTTTGGACTCTCTGTACCAGTTTTTTAGTTGTAGAAACTAATCGTGGACCAAAGACAACGTCAGTGTAATTAAGCTTCGAGAGAACCAGCGACTCCACTAGACGAATACGTAATTCCTTCGAAAGATATGGTCTTACTTTATATAGCATCTTTAGCTTGTAAAAGGAGTTACTGACTAGGCTGGTAATATGATCTTGGAATCGCAGATGACTGTCAAGAAGAAGGCCAAGATTTCGTGCTACGTATGTTCGTTCAATGGGTTCACCCATTAGCATTATGTCGGGCGAAGAATTTATACGGCTGAGTTGTTTGCTGGTGCCACAAATTATATACTTTGACTTTACTGGATTAAGACATAAGCAGTTTTTCTGGGCCCATAGCATGATACTATTCAGATCTTCATTTAGCAACCTAACTGCACTATCAATCTCACTTGGTTTACAACATAAATAAATTTGTGTGTCATCAGCATAAAAATGAAACTTACAATGTCTAATATGATTTTTAACATCGGCCGTGTACAAAATAAATAGTATGGGACCAAGAATAGAACCCTGTGGTACACCATCTGTGACAGTCAAGATGTCAGATACTAAGAAGGAACCGCTGGTATGAGAGAGCTGCACACATTGGCGACGATCACTAAGGTAACTATCAAACCATTTTATAGTATTAGCGTCAAATCCATAGAAGCTTAATTTAGCAAGCAAGATGTTAATATTTAAAGTTTCAAAAGCCCTGGTGAAGTCAAGAAGGACAAGTAGTGTACAATAACCACTGTCTTGTGCACTAAGTATGTTATCAGTGACATCAAGCAAAGCAGTTACTGTACTCCGACCCTTCCTAAAACCTGATTGTGTCTCCGGTAACATATTATTCCTTTCCAGGTAGCCCGTAATCTGCTCACATACCACTTTCTCCAGTACCTTAGACAGACATGGTAAAATACTTATGGGCCTAAGGTCCTTTAACTCAAGAGGGTTTGCAATTTTTGGCAGAGGCCTCACTACAGCCTGCTTCCAGCTGTCAGGATACACGCTAGTTTTTATAGACATGTTTATAATACCTTGAATTGTATCTAAGGAATCTGGTAAGGACAATAATATCATATCTAAACTGATACCATCACATCCTACCGCTTTGGATTTTAGTGTTTTAATAGCTTTAATCAAGGTGCTCATGGAAATAGTCTCCAGATGAAACGTAGCATCACTAAATTTATGGAACTCGAAATAAGTAATGTACGATAGCTGTGTGATGGGAACTGTAGGTATATTTAAGAAGTGTTTGTTAATCACATTAGGGTTATTAAAATGCAGAGGAAGCTCACATCTCTTTTCATGTGAAATTACTTTTTTTATATTTTTCCATAATTGCTTTGGTTGATTGATTTTTTTATTGATGTTATGTTTAAAGTATGCTATTTTTTCCTGGTACAATGCCTTATTTACTTGTGTTTTTAAGCTTTTATAATACTCTTTTTTAGTTTCGAGTTTTGTTCTATGATATTGTGCCGATGCTCTGTCACGCAGTCTCATCATTAATTTAATGGTATCTGTGATCCAAGGGTGGGAACATGTTTTAATATGAGCGGTTCTAGTTGGTGCATGTGTATTAAAAAGCGATAGAATTCGTGCATTATAGTTGTCAACCATTTCATTAACATCATTTAGTGACAAGATGTTATCCCAGTTAATAGCCTGTAAGTCAGTATTAAAGCTGTCAATGTTTATATATTTAATAGGTCTATATGTAATATTGTATGGTTTTATCTTATCTTTTTTAATATTGAACTCACATCCAACCAAACAATGCCCATACAAAGAACCAACATGTTCAATAAATATATTTTTTGGTGTAAGATTACAGCTAATAGTGTCTATTAAAGTTTGTGTAGACTCTGTAAAGTGAGTTGGTGAAGTAATAAATTGGTGCAGGCCAAGGCACCTTAAAAAAGTTATTAATTTGTTTGACTTTGCTTGACCAGGACAAAGTAAATTTATATTAAAGTCACCAGTCAATATCAAATAGTCATGACTGGGTATTGCATTAATCATATCCGTGAGAGCATCTAGAAATGTGTCAATATCCAACCAGGGGGGGCGGTAAGCAGTACCAATAATAATTTTTTTCCCATTCAAAGTTAACTTGAGCCACATATGCTCAACAGCTCTATAAAGTGGATCAGTGGGTGGTGACAGGGTATATGCAGCTAAGCCATTGCGAATATAAAATCCAACACCTCCACCTCTTGAACGTATCTCTCGTGGACGTGGCTTGTGACAAAGACGGTATCCTATTACCTGGGGGGCTCGGCCTTCTTCCCCTGATCTTAGCCATGTCTCATTAATGGCTAGTACATCAAGACCAAGCACATCAATTTTAGTAACAAAATTATCGTGATCTGTGCCTAAAGAGCCTGCATTATACAACCCAACCTTGAGAAATTTGGTATTCATTTTAGTTCTCAATAAAAATTATTAACATAGTGGTGTCGTAATATCGGTTGACATAAAAACCAGTGTGATTGCTGACTGATAAAGATTTTTGGTTTTGCCTTGCATACTTTGCACACATACATAATACGTGGACTTTGCTGGCAAAATACATAAGGAAAATATTAATTATATAAATTAAATTAATTGAAATTGTATATGATAAATTATTATGAATATTAAAATTACATTGAGCTTGGATATAAATTAGTATAAGTTCATAGAAGTAGAGTATGTAATAGTATTGTCGCTTGTATCTATTTAATATTAATTCTGAGCCTGAATTATGAAGAATAGAAACAAAATTAAAACTAAAGGATTTGGTTAGCATCCTATATACACCATACATAATTATATCCCTCAAAGAATAATAGTCACAATTATTCCTATTTATAGCAATCTTACAATATATAAAATATAAACTAAACAACAAAATGCCTGAACGTTCAATGTTTACTATATAAATTAAGGAAGTCCATTGACCTTCAAACAGTTGGGTTCTTAAAAACCCGGTCTAAGTCCCCAGATGTTCGGATGAGGTGCACCGGTTTACCATCCCCCTGCCGCGCAAAAATACGTCCTCTTTTCGTCCACGAGTACCGCCAGTTGAGACGGCGACATTCCTCACGGACTCTATAAAAAAGCTGACGATTAGGGCGCGTTAAACGCTCATTGATGTACACTTTGATGATTATACTAATATAATAAAGCGGAAAAGTTTGTTTGTTCCTTTGCATCAAAACTACTGGACCGATTTTGTTGAAATTTGGCACAGATATAGGATAGACCACGGGGAAGGACATAGGCTACTTTTTATCTCGGAAAAATGTACGGTTTCTGCGAAATTAACTTTTGCGCGCACTAAGTCGCGGGCAACGTCTAGTTATTCTATAAACCTAAAAAAGTCCACTACATACAAAAGCAGGGTTAAGCTTTTGATCCAACATAATATTATGTCACCACAACAAATTAGTGTTGATTGATCTGATAGGTTTGTGAAAACATCTTGCCCTTTCAAACCCTTTTTATTACAGTATCAAACATACAAACAAACAATACAAACTTTGCGTTTTTAATATTGGTACCTACGTATATCCTAATATTATTATAAATGTGAAAGTTTGTGAGGATGGATGGATGGATGTTTGTTACTCTTTCACGCAAAAAATACTGAACGGATTTCGATAACATATGGTATGATAGTAGTTTAAGTTTTGGATTAACAGATCTTTTTATCCCGAAAAAGTACAGTGTTCCCGTGGGATACTAGTAACGAAATATAAAAAAAATATAATAAATAAGAAAAGCAAGTAACGAAATATTATAAAGAAATAGTGTTTTGTTTTAGCCGCAACTTGTACTGTTAATATTTATTCTGCGCCGCAACTTAAAAGTACTCTTGTAAGTCCGCTATAGGGGCGACGCCTATTTTGGGGCAAAACGTTACTTCTGACTTCTGTAATATTTTGCTACTCTCTTATTGGAAATAAAATATTTGTGTAATATAGGCTAGCCGCACACACCATATTATTGGCAATAACCCTCATATTGACAATAATATTCCTTGTGTGCGGGCTATATTGCCGTTTTTTTGTATGTGTTGACTAGTATTGACAAATTTATTCTGTCAATAATATCGCACGTGTGCGGCTAGCTATTGATTTAAGCACCAACCTAGTTATTTAAATGATACAAATATAATATTATGCATATTATTTTTTACTCGACTACGTAGAAGCCAATAGGAAGGATAATAATTTTGGTGGTCTATATAAAGCTAGTCTAGTATAAAAATAAAACTAGACGTTGCCCGTGACTTCGTGCATGTAAAAGTTAATTTTGCGGAAACCATTTTTCCGCGATAAAAGAAGCCTATATCCTTCCCCGTGGTCTACTCTATATCTCTGTCTAATTCCATTAAAATGACTTTGTGCGTGGAAAAGGACATCCTGCGGTAACCATACATTTGCCGAGATAAAAAGTAGCCTATGTCCTTCCCCGTGGTAAATTTCTTTAAAATCGATCCAGTAGTTTCGGAGCATATTCAATGCAAACAAACAAACATACTCTTCCTCCTTTTTATATTAAAAGATAGTAAGATAGGTTTAGTGTAGATACGTAATTTGCAAATAAAACTAACCTATTACATACAATAATATAATCTATCGTTAAATATTGCGCATTTCTCAAAGAACAAACATTTTGATACACATAAAGGGTTTAAACTTAATAGTAACCCGTGCAAAAACGTGTAAGTCACATGTTCTGCATTTTGTATGAAATAATACAATATGTTGCATTTTGTATGAAATCATGACAACTGACAAAAGTGACAAGGTGTGGAGATAGCGACGACCAAATAAACACACGGCAAAGGTGCCGCGCCCCGCCCATGCCTCAAGTATACTGTAGTTGGTGGCTGATCTTGATACTTTCTGTAGAGATTTGACTATTAAAGTTGTTAATAAATCTACTTCTAGCCGGGTTAGTTCCCGAACCGGTGGTTGGCATCACGTAGAGACAATTCCGTGAGTGTTTTGACGTATATTTTATAGACGAAGCAAGTTAAGGCTAAAAGTGTCTCCAGTTAAATGGCTTTTAAAAAAAACTATTGAGATTTTTGGGGCCATTTTGACATTTGAAGTTAGGTGAATACAAGATAGCTGACATTTGAAGTATGTTGAAAACCCAAGATGGCGTAAGTTTTTATTGGCTGTCTTCCGCGGAAAATAGCGCTAACAAAAAAAAGGAAGCAAAATGGCGACCACTGGCGTTAAATAAGCAAAATGACGGATTAGTTAGCAATATTGAAGTTAGCAAACGTGTCCTGGCCTATAATTTCCGCGGAACCATGACCACAGCGGCCGCGGTTCCATTAATGTGTCGAGCTCGCGAACGGACGCGCTCCGCGTTATACACATGCAGCAAATATTAATTATTTAATTAATATTTTCGCGAATCGCGCGGCTGATTGCCGCTGCACGTGATCATGGCGCTCGTGGTCAATGAGTTGCTGGCGTTTATCCAGCATGCCATCGACACCATGGACGAAGTCAGCATAATGCAGATCTGCAAGTCTTCTTTCACCAGCGAGGAGATTTGCGAAGGCAAGCACTTGCTGTACGAGACGCTCGGCCAGAGCGCGAACATGCCATCGCGACGGAGAGATGGAACCGAAAGAAGCGTGCAGGACATCATCTCCCTGCTGAAGCAGACGGATCCGGATGAGGTGCCAGCTTTTGTAGCGAAAAATCTGCATAAGCTGCCGCCTGTAACACTGGACCACGTCGACGTCGTCAGCCTACTGAAGGACATCATGTTCCTGAAGGAAGAACTGGCCGGAGTTCGAGGTAGATTGCAGGCATCAGAGTCTACCATAAGTGATCTACGTAGTGAATTATCACAGCTAAAAAGTGTTAATTTAATATGTAGGTCACCTGACGCAGCAAACGTCACTCGTCGTCGAGGCGCGCAGGCGGTCACGTTTAGCCCGTCAGCATTATCCAACGGGTCGACGAACATCGTTGCTGCCGCCCCCGCTGCCCGCTTCCCGCCCGCTAAGGAGCCGGTGCCGAGTTACGCAAATGTCGCCGCTAGCGAACCCCCGCCACCTCCCCCGCGTTCGAAAAACAAAGGGAAGAAGGAGGCCCCTTCAAAAGAGCGTCCTCTTTCTAAAAAGGACCGAACGTGCGATGATGACGGGTTCATCAAGGTCGAGAGGAAGAAGAAGAAACCCGTCGTCCGCAACCATCGCGGCACCGCACCCGGAGGACCCGAGCAGCTGTTGCGGTGTGAGACTCCCGCGACACCACTGTACGTGTCCCGGCTGCATTGGTCCACGACGGTCGAGCAGGTCGTGGACTACATCAGGAGCAGAACCAACTTCGCCTTGAGGGTCGAGCGGTTGGAATCTCGTCATAGAGTGAATTTTAGTTCTTTTGTGGTGAGAGTTCCAACCCATCATTTACCGACCTTCGAGAAGGAGGAGTTCTGGCCGATTGGAGTCGCCTACAGAAGATTCAGAGGACGACTCCCGAACACTTTGCGCCCCACGTCGCAGACAATACGTGTTTAGTGTTAGTGTTAGTTATATAATATAATATAGTAATATGTATGTTAGTCTATAAGGTATTTATAATATGGGCCTATGCAGCCCGAAATAAATGGTATTTTTTTTTTTTTTTTTTTTTTTTATTAATGTTCAGTAGTTTTGCGTGCAAGAATTACAAACATCTAATCCATCCATCCTTACAAACTTTCACATTAATAACAATATAATATAATAATATCTATGGACGCTTTCACACCGCGTCAATCTGCTCCTGTGGTAAGTTCTCGAAGAACTTGTGTTACGGGTAACAGACAACGGAAATATATTTAATACTATACATATATTTAAGAGTTTTATTATATAATACACTTCCATGACCTAAGAACACAGAAAACATTTTCGTTCCCTGGCAGGATTCAAAAACGCCAACGCGCCAACCGCTGAGCCACAGAGGTCGTAAAAAGTGTAATTTATTAAGTAAATTGCAAAACTATCAAAACCAACTAGTCGCTCTACAAAATGTTTTGTCAAATCGGCGTATCGCTTCAAAGTAAATAGAGCCGACAGACGCGCCGACACTCGACACATCACACAGAACGTGTTAAAGGCTTCTGTATTGTTGACGGTTTACAATATTATTGTTACTCCTAATAGACAGCGGCGGCAAATAGTCTAGTTTGGTCAAGAGTCCAAACCGATCTAAACTGATATTTCGAAAAAAGTTTGTCGCTCAAATGATGGTTAGGTAGGTTTTGGTGAAATGGTGGTTATGTTTTAGGTAGTAAACAGAGGCTAAAGCGATTATTCTTAATATTTAGTTACAGTTACAATATATTATAGTAAGTTTTTTTTTGCGAAGGACAATTTAACGAAAAAGGAATAAACTTTGAAAATCGATATTAATAATAATCTAAGTTTTACAGTTTCTTACAGTAGAAAATAACATATTATTTGTAGAAAAAATCCTTATATATTACAACTCGTAACCTAATACCACAAAGTAGAAAACATATACAGAGAAGCAGCTTACATAGGACGACCCCAAATACATATATCTAAATTTGAAAATTTTAACGTCCCCTTCAACGGCCCACAATTTTTCCACACAATCGTGGACACACCATATACTTGTAGTAGTGCAATGAAATCGAAAGCTAACTATGTAGCTGTTAATCTGTTAATCTTTCTTTAATTTGTCTTAATACAAACACCTTCTGCTAGATTGGTTAATACACTCTACTCTTTTTCAAACATTTGAAAAAGGAATTTCTGTTCGCGCGGCACCACAGTAAATCGAATGTCATAATTCGAAAATAGAATACTTTTTTTTTAATTAAACACACAAACGCCGACAGTTTGCCAAACAAAAATTGTCCACATCACTCTAAATACAAAAAAAAAAAACTATTGCAGAATGATACGACATGCAAAGGTCTTTTGTAGTAGCGGTCACCTCAAAGATGTCGGCATCTTTGCAGTGTATGTGAATAGCTTTCTTGATTTACAATGTTAAATTTCATTGACACAAAGATTTTAGGCGTATCAATCGTCACCGCTTAAGTGTTAACAGGTTAATTTATTTGATTTTGTTGTAAAAGTAGGTGCGAAAAATATAAAAAAGAAGTTTTTGCATGATACAGTAACGAAGTCAGCAAGTTATTTCATTTACGTATAACAAATACCCATAGGGCTAGTAGTATTAACCGATTTATTGTAACATTTGCTTCAAGCGCATATTCCTTCATAGGGAAGCCATAGTATGTATAATAGGTAGGAATTTTGACGTCTTCAAAAGGTAAGTGGTAACTGGTAAGCCGATAGGAATGGAGTTATAGGAACCTTACGCCACTGATATCTATAGCTGAGGTAGGAATATGGTTGGATACTCAAAGGGTAGGAATATTATATCAGAATGGAAATGCCTTATGTATGTCTTCGGAACATTACCTATATTATTGAAGCTGAGTATATATTGCATTTGGCACCTTTGAAACAATATATTTTTTAATGAAATAGACCAGGAAACGAGTAGATGGTTCGCCTGATGGTAAGCGATTACCGCCGCCCGTGGACACTCGCTACACCAGACTCTAGTATTGCGCACTTGCGTTCCTGAGCCTCTAGTCAAGATGCATTCGATATTTTCGACAGCGAAGTTCGAAAACAAAAATGTATGTGATTTGATATAAGGCATCGCAAGCGACGTGTCACTTAGCGATGACTTATGTCAAATCCCATGAATTTTTGATTTCGAAGTTCGCCGTCGAAAGTATCGAATGCATCTTGATCTAGTCAAGAGAGCCATCGTCCTCAAAATCCGCAACCCCCCTTGGGCCTCCGGCAACCTCACCTACAAGTTTCTAATCATACTTACATTATTATCACATTTGGGTAAGGTAATGTAGAGTGCATTTTGCCGGGATATAAATAGTAGCTTAGATCCAATTTCCTAGTCAATGGTATAAAGTATTTTAGTTATAAACGCGTATTATACTAACAAACCTCTGTTTATCCTCTTTCTAACCAACTAACCTAACCTAACTTGCGTAGGATTTCCGAATTTCTGCGACAGATACAAGTTGGGGGCTTTTTGATTCGAAGGTTGTTCAAATGTCAGTTATGGTTTGTCATAGACAATAGAGCATTGTCCGCCATCTTGCACGTGGCAGCCGCTTCACGCGTCGCTTCACCACCTATTCGTTATTTATACATTTATCTTTATTCGCCGTTGGCAATGAAATCAAAGCCACAGAAATCAAAATCTAAGGCGCTATTCCATTTTACATTCTGCAATTAAAAAAAAAAAACAATGCACGACAGATCCTTATGAACGATTATAAAATATAAAGATTAGTAATTAAGGGTAAATTAACGCACGGCCGCACTCAGAGTTTTTTAATGCTTACTTAAGCTGCGCGTCCACTGCACCGGAATCGGAGCGGACGGAGCGGATGGAGCGTCGGCATTTACAAAATGCCGATGGGGTGCGTCCACTGCATCCGGATTCAGCATCGGCAATTTAGTTATTTTTAATCCGTCAGCCTGAACGTGCACTTGCATTATGGAGGATAGTGACGAGATATATTGTTGTAATCTCAGACCGAATAGGTTGTAATTAGCTTATTTTATCAGAAGAGGAAAAGAGAAACAAGAGGAAACGAAAGATATGGGTTCATAAATCATAATATAAATTCAAAAAGAATAATTTTTGGAGAATTTCATACATTATATTCTGATTTATTAGAAGATGAAAATAGATTTTTTGGGTACATTCATATGACTCGAAAAAAGTTTTTTGAACTTCACTATATTCTACAATTTTTATTTATTATTTGCCCAATTTCATCCCATATATCGTCTCTCCTCAGTTGGTTAAGATAATGTTGATGTTTTAGATTGTAAAGTTCATCATATTTTTCCACTAAAGTAATTAAAATATCGTCATTCGTCGTGAATAAGTATTTATGTATAGCCGTCGCGTCGTCGCAAACACGTCAGAACTTGAAACGTTCGGTATCCGAATGACGGGTTCACTGCCGGTGACGTCATCGGCAAAAATACCGGTCGCAGGCGCAGAAATGCCGGTCCAGTGGACGCAGTACCATAGAAATCCATACAAAGCAACAAATCCGTCCGCTCCGTCCGCTCCGATTCCGATGCAGTGGACGCGCAGCTTTAAAGAGCTTAATAGAGAAATTGCAGAAAATATTTATGGATCAAACACTTTAGTAAGTAGCTCCTTAAGTAAGCATTAAATATCTCTGAGTGCGGCCGTTTATATTATTCAAAGTAGGCACGAACATTATATACCTAAGTATATAATATTATTATAGACGAGGCATGTCGATGCAACACACTTTAACTGCCCACCTTTTGGGGATGTTTGGGCAGTTGATGAATGACATTTGCTTTCCGCACTTTAATCAGTCAGCTTAGAATTAAACAAAATCTTTTTAGTTTTTTCTTGTATGTAGATTTTTTGAAGTGTATGTATTTGATGTCTTATAAATCGATGAATGCCGGCTGCATACACGAAAAAGTCGGTACCAGCAAATATGAACGTGAGTTCTATAAAATATTGTAGGATATCGTTTGGGCTGGTAGCGACTTCAAAGTAAAGAAGATTGAGTAGAAAAATAGTGACAATTTTAGCCATATTTAGAAGGAGAATTAGTTAGAAAATAAGTTTTATTTCATCCTTTTTAGTGTACTTTGGAAGTCGGTTTAATTTTTAGTTTAAAAATAATTCTGTAAAATGTAAGTCATCGGACATAGCCCATCCTTAGTTTAGTAATCGTAACCCAATACTATAAATAATATTAGGCATCATAAGAGACAGAAGTCGCATAATAGAGATGTTCAATATTATTTTTATGGGCAATAATATTATATACTTCGGCCGATGTATCTTGGCGAGTCTGTACATAGGCTCTGCGAACTTTAGCGCATATGTACAACTAGTGAAGTAAGAAGAAGAAGTATTGTATTTTTTATATACCTATGTACTAATAAAATTTCCCTTATACAGTGGACCAATTAGTACAAATAAAATAAATACGAAACAGTTGTTGCGCAACCTTCTGCGCGAAGTTCAGACTCGCCAAGATACATCGGCCGTATTGTACATAACCCAGTCCATTAGTATTTAGTACCCAGTTAACGAACCAACGACGATGCATGATTAATAAAATCCAAGTAATGCGCCTCTAACTACTCTCTAGACGGGATTAGCAAACAATAACAAAACATTTCAACATGCAGACAAGTAAATCCGCTTACAAATGAAATCCGTAAATATTCTGAATTCAAACTGAAGTGTCAAACACTTAAGTCGACATAATGCGTTCAGAAATCTAACCCAATTTAGCAAACGCAACGCAAAAAAATCTATTGAATTCAATTGTTAATAAACCAACTTTTGTTAGGAAGTGTTTCTTCCTTGGTGTATTGTAATAGAGTCTATTTTCGTTTGCGCTCGTCGAATATAATTTTGTCTCATCTTTCAATACCGTTGACTTATATCATTGAAAAGTTTGTATTGTTAGCGAAGCCACAATGCTTAATGCACTCATGATCTTTTCAACATTGTCATTTATACTAAGTACGTTAGCGTTAGTTTGTGTTGTAAAACAGCTATACTCTATTACGGAGTAACAGAGTTTATTTTTGCATATTTTTTTTTATTATCTGTTTAAATTATTTTGGTTTCCGAACGTAATTGAATATTTGACTTTGTTAATCTGTGACGGGGCTATGCGAAGCGAATTTTGATGTTTCAATACTGCGCACAGCGTGATTTGTGGAGAAAGTACAATAGATTAGCTGTTTAGTACATCAAAATAATTTAACATAGATATTGGTCTTTTTTTATCTGCAAAATGTTAACGGTACCGCCGAATCTTTCGAAGGGGTGGAAACTGTTCTATCAACAGTTTATACCTAAACATATTTATAGAGACAAGGCATGTTGTGGTGAAACCCCCCCCCCCCCCCCCCCCACTTAAATGGCCTCACTTTTAGAGTTTTTGGGGCCATTTTGACATTTGAGGTATGATGAAATCAAGATGACTGATATTTGAAGTATCCCTAGCGCCTAAAGTACTAATCAGATTTAAATGAAATATTTCTGTGCCGCGACACACATTCACAAGGGACGCGTAAACGTATTAATACGTGCTACTCGTCGACTGGCTCTACGCATACTAACACAAATATTGGCCCGCAGCGGGCCAATTTGAGTCTTCGCTTTTTAAGCACAATACCACATCTACCTCTTTTCAATATAATACATCTACGGAATAAGGTGTCAATAAATTCGTAACACTAGCCCGGGTAACATAGGCTATATTTATCTTACGTAGTCGGGTTATATTTTTTATTAAAAAAATAGTTAGCCTACTAATATTATAAATGTGATGATTTGTGAGGATGTATGGATGGATGGATGTTTTTACTCTTTCAAGCAAGATGAAAAGTAGCCTATTTTTTAAATACTAAACTACCTACTACCATACTTACCAAATTTATATACCTGATGATGAGTTAATCGAAACCGGTCGTGATTATATATAAATTATTGTAAAAATCTAAATAAAGTGGAAAAGTGTGTATAAAAAAGTTGTGTGATATTATTATAGAGCTTAGATACTAAATAATAAAATTGTTCGGACTTCTGAAAGTATTGAACACGATCAATTAGTATCACAGACAAAATTTGATTTATTCTCAAAATTAAATTACAATAAAACCCAAAATCCCATAAAGTTATTCATCCAAACCGCACATCTGTTCCGCCACTCCCATACATTTATGGGGTAGATATGTCGCCAAAAAAAATCACCATAATGGTGATTTTGGTTTTGGGGACTTTACCGAATAGTTTAGGGTTAAGTTTTTATTTATTTATTTCTTTAAAAAATCTAACAATACTGGTAATAAAAACTCAAGTAAGTGATGTCTGTACAATAATTATAATAAAAATGGCTCCCGTAACAATAATTTTCATAAATTAGCTGTGTTTCGGTTGATTTTTTAAACCTAATGATACAAAAATAAAACTAACAATAGTCATAAATAGAGCACTTCTTTATCTGCACAATAATTAAAGGAAATGTTTGACAAGAATTCGAACAGTTAACATCGGCAATTCATGGAAAATGCGATAAAACAGGCACAAACAGTGTTGCCAACAAGAAAGCAAAAAGCAGTAAATACTTAAAAAGCAGCAGAAAACAGTAAAATAGTAATTTCAAAACATCAAATCTTCTGTCCGACACAACATTCATAGAATTGATAAATAGTTATACAACTACTGTTAGATTTACCGCAAATTGCCTTTATTTTAGGAATTTCTGGGAATTGTAAGGTCAAAATTTATTTAAAAATAATTTTCCAAAGACAAGTAAAGCACAGCTATCCGTGTTCCACATATTAAACTACAAATGTAGCTATCCTGTTTTACTGAGTCAAAAGGTTTGCGTCAGTAAAGGGGGGATTCCCTGTGCTGCAGCCTGCAAGAGGCCCGCTATTGATGCCAATTCACAATTGTAAAAACGCGCGTGACCGCTTCTTTATTGCTTTCTCTAAAAGGTTATTTCGGTTTGACATGTTGGTTGTGTCTTAAGAGCTCTAAGCTCTTAATGCCATTTGGAATTAATTATTTTTTACGGAGTTCGAAATTCGGATACATCACCTAAAAACAGTAGAAATACGAACTTAAACAGAAAACAGGGATGTCAGGCCGAAAACATAAATATATTGCTAAAACAGTAGGATTGGCAGCACTGGGCACAAATGTCAGTTAACACTGGCGGCGCGGCGTCACCACTAATCGGATATTATCCTTTCCACATAAAGGAAAAAATACATCAATCAAAACATTTTAAGGAAAAAAAATATACAAAACAAAATTGGACCATATTTTTGCACGACCATTGTAGATTAAATAAAATACTCCGACTACGTCTAATCACAAATGATAGACATCTAGAATGCAGATAGGCTTCATTTAAAACGATAAACGTCGGCTATAACGCCATGAATATTCATAAGGGAAAACTGCATCGTTAGTGAAATGAATGCAAAATACAACGAGAAATGTTAATACTATGAAGTATAAAGCGCCATCTATACGCTAGCTCATCTATAAGAAGCTCAGTAAATATGCTTTCGCCATCTAGTGAAATTGAATAAAACTAGTTTGATACTACCCGATAAGAGATGGCGCCTTTGTAAATTGGAATCTTATTCGAAAAATTGGCAGTTTTATACAAGTTTAAAGGGACATACTAACCATTCAGATTCCAGCCGGAATAACCAGCGCCAGTACTTATCGTCGTCATAGTGTCATTTGTGTCATTCACTTTTAATTTTTGCCTGCTACTCCGCTCTAATTTGATACACAGGCTGATGGATTTGCGGGCTGAATGGTCAAAATCACCTTTAACAGAATTATCTTATCGTGAAATTATGTAAAACTTAAGTTGAAAATTAGGTTTAAATCCGACGCGTTTAGCTTTTTCCGTGAAATGTTTTTGTATCATACTATTTTTTTAGGGTTTCGTACCGAATGGAAAAAACGGAACCCTTATAGGATCACTTTGTTGTCCGTCCGTCTTTCTGTCTATCTGTCAAGACCCTTTTGCTCAGGAACGCGTGGAGGTATCAAGCTGGAATTTATATAAAATACTCAGGTCTACTGTCCCTTGGAGCTGTGAAACAAACTTCTAAGCCAACACAATAAAAAAATACAGCCGTTTATCCCGCAAATTTTCGACACTCGCAAGGGAATCAAAACCTAAACCTTCCCGTGAACTTAGAATTTTGAAATTTGATACGAGCAACGTCTTATAGCATAGATAAAGGAAAAATTGCGAAAACCGTAAATTTTTATTTACACCATCTATACTAATATTATAAAGAGGAAAACTTTGTTTGTATGTTTGTTTGTTTGTTTGTAATGAATAGGCTCAAAAAGTACTGGACCGATTTCAATAATTCTTTCACCATTCGAAAGCTACATTATCCACGAGTAACATAGGCTAAATTTTATTATATATACAAATAGGGTTCCGTAAGATATTTGGGTTTTTTGGACACAAGGTGTAAAAAATCAACCAGAAAAGTTACTAATTTTGCGTACGCTGCCTAAACTATAAAAAATAGAACCATAAAATGTTCTAATTAATTGTAGATCTTATAAATATCTATAAAAAAGTCCGCGACACACTATACCTATCTATGTCGAGTGAGGCACAACAACCATTTTTTTATTTAGAAATCTTGAATTTTTTTTGGACTACATTTAAACGCGTTTATTTTACTCATGCTATTAATCCTTATCAAAATAAATTATTTCATCACTAAGTACAGTTTATGTAGATAATATTTGGTCTTTGAATGATTAAAATTGGACGTTTGGTTTTGAAGTTATGGCGAAATTAAAATATTACGATTTCTGCTGCACGGCCCGTTGCGAAGTGGGCGTCATTAAGGCGGGGGTGCGCGTGCGGGGGGAGTTTAGATCTATGACTTCTATGAGTAAATTTTTTGTTTTGTGTTCGTTGTAACTATGATGAAAAGATACATGAATACCTTTTTATTTATTTAGTATTTGTTGTATTGTTAGTCCTGAAGAGTATAGGTATTTCAGACGATAAAGTATACCCACCTACTTATTTCATTGAGTTTTAGTAGGTACCTTTATTAATTTGTTGCTGTTTGTTTTGACTAAATTTCGCCCGTTTTGTTAGAGGTTTAAAGACATTCCGTTGTATAAGTATCAGTATTGTACCCGTGCGAAGCCGGGGCGGGTCGCTAGTATTATAATAAAAATATTATTAATAATTTTAAACTTACTTTTAAGCCTACAGGTTTAAACAAACCCTCGGTGCACGAGTCCGACTCGCATTTGGCCGGTATTTTTCATTTATTTATAGCATGTCCGTATAGGAATTCCTTTCTATGAACTTTTCTAATCTTATTAGAACTTCCTTGCTACAAAGCGTAGCTCGGCTACGGCGCGGCGTAGAACACTGCTACACAAGATATTCTACGAAAAATGTAGCTTTGCTACGAGATATTTTATTATTGTAATATTATATTATGGCCACCTAGTGGTTGGAATTCAACCATAATTTTTAAGTTACATTGATGTAATGTATTTCTTAGCATTATTTAAATTAAGATTACCTTACTGCACACCTTTCTCCACACAAACTCTAATTTACCAACTAAATTTTTTTTAATTTATCTTATTTAGTTAAGCACCTTTTCTTTTATTCTGTCTCTGCATCACCCTGTGGCTGACAAGTAGAAAATGCCTTTTAGCATTAAGTAAGAAGTGTACAACGTGCATAAAGTGTAAAATAAGTAAATAATAAATCAATAAATTTCATACTCCTACATGCAACCGTAGAAATATGAAAAGTTTCTCATAAAAATGTACTGAAAGTTTTTGCTCCATGTATTAATGTAATAATAACATAAATCCATACATATCCCGGCCTTTAACAGAAGGCATGCGGAACTGGCGCTATCAACAAGTAGGAATCAACTAAAAACCTTACCAGAACCCTAACTGGGCACTGCAAGCTCCACAAACACCTCAACAAAATAGGAGATGGTGACACAACGACTTGCAGATTCTGCGGGGAGAAGGATGAAACAACCCTTCACCTTCTCCTTGACTGTCCAGCACTTCAACAGAACAGAAACAGGTACTTTGGGCAGGACGAATACTACACCTCAGAGGAAATTCGTGGGACTAACCCCAACCGCATCATTCAGTTTAAGAGCAGCATAGGCCTGGGCAGGTACTGTAACGCGAAAGAGTCACTATAGATCCACTTGGGTCGCAATGACGTCAGGTTTAATTTTGTTCTGCCTCCGGAAGAAAAAATATCCATACACAATCCGTGACATTTACTTGAACATGAGTCCATAAATGGAATAATTAATTAAAAGAAGTATATTTAATTAGCTATTACAAGCTTTGTCCGCGTTATATTATTTGTTATTTATTGTCAGTTTGTTGTTTATGTTTGAGATGCTATAGTGCGATTCAAATGAGAATAGGATCGAGTCGGCGCCATATTGTTTCGAATTTAGACTGTTATGATAGTTAAATTTATGTTTAGATAATTGATTATTATTTAACGTTTCTATTTAAATTCGATGCAATGCTAATAATATTTATGTGCACAAAAGTTTTTCTGAAAATCGCACTTTTCAAGTGATATTTGACAGATAAAGGTCATTGACGTTCCTATTCTCATTTGAAACGCGTTATACACATGATGATAATGATAAATCTATTGATTTCCCCTCGAATAATGAGTGACATAACACATTATAGATCAATATATGAAACTGTCTGTACGTACGCGACGCAGCGACGCCCATTGTTTATACAGAGCAAATATTTCAAAACTAACGTTGAGCTATGACGTACATTTGACAAAACAAATCTTCGTACAAGAAAAGTTACGCCAACTTGATTTCACCATACCTCTAATGTCATCTTGATTTCAAATTTCAAAATGGCGAAAAGCCCAAAAGTGGAGACATTTTAGTGTTTTTCCTTACCTTTCACCTTCACACGTCTCGTCTATAATATTTATGTCACCGTAAAATTGTAAAAACCGTTAGATTGTAATATTACTAGAGATATTACAATATGCTGACAGATTGTCAAATACAAATTTCTCCATACAATTGTACGCATTATTTTTTTTATTTTTCGTCATAATTATTATTATGAAAAAACAAACAAATACGGCGGCGCGGGGCGCATACCGTTTAACCAATCAAAAACTAAGGGCACTGTAAATATTAAAATATAACGAAAATTAATGCGTACAATTGTATGGAGAAATTTGTATTTGACAATCTGTCAGCATATTATAATATCTCTAGTAATATTACAATCTAACGGTTTTTTAATTTTACGGTGACATATACATCTATGGTATAGGGATTAAAATCTTTACATAGTACGAAACAAAGTTGTCTGAAGCCTTTGTGCAGTTAGATTAAACTACTAAATTAATTTTCATTATACGTATTGTGAATATTATGTTATCTATACGAATATAATAAAGAGGAAAAGTTTTTTATTTGTTTGCATTGAATAGGCTTCGAAACTACTGGACCGATTTTGATGAAATTTGGTTCAGATATAGATTAGACCACGGATAAGGACATAGGCTGCTTGTTATCGCGGCAAAATTTACGGTTACCGCCGGATTTCCTTTTGCGCGTATGAAATCGCGTGCAACAGCTAGTTATTTTTAGACAGATTTTTATTTGACAATCTGTCAACATATTATAATATTTCTAGTAATACTACAATCTATCGGTTTTTACAATTTTACGGTGACATATATATTTAAAGTACAGGTAGTTAGGTACAGTTATTAAAATTATAATTGACTGTTTGTAATTTCAAATAAATTAAATAGGTATTACAGTTATTCAATAAATAACCATCGTTTAAAATGCGTAGAGCACTGAGAGTACTCAGTACTGTCGTGGACTACTCAATACTGTCGTACTCAATACTGTCGTACTCAATAATGTCGTACTCAATAATGTCGTACTCAATACTGTCGTTGAGTTCATTTGCAGACATCTCTATCCCTTGAGCGGGATAAAATCTCAAGAAAATTCTTGACTTTTCCGCGACGTTTATTTAGATTGCTCAGATTTCTTCTTTAACCCCTGATGCAAAAAGATGGGTGTTATAAGTTTGATTTGTCTGTCTATACGTGGAATCGTAGATCCTAAGGATCCAATTTATATGCGCTTTTTTTGTTTGAAAGCTGACATTATTAAGATGGTTCTATTCAGTATATAGTAGCTATTCATCATCACCACTTCGCTCACTACTTAACAATTCAGGGGTTACTTATTTTTTTAGTTCTGTTCATTTTATAAACATAATTTTTTGTTATAAAATATTTAAAAACTAGATGTTGTGCGCGACTTCGTGCGCGACAAAAGGAAATCCCGCGGTACTGTACATTTTGTCGAGATAAAAAGTAGCCTATGTCCTTCCCCGTGGTCTATTCTATATCTGTGCCAAACTTCATCAAAATCGCTCCAGTAGTTTCGGAGCCTATCCCACGCAAAGAAACAAACTTTTCTTCTTTATTATATTAGTATAGATATGTATTAATCCTTTTTCCAATAATAACTTGGGATGAGAAATCCTTTGTGGATCTTCTGCGGACTGGGGACAGCCGAGGTATTTGGGTCTCTCCCGGGAGCAAGGTGAGGAACGAACTCGGGGTCACCGCACTTAGACCCCAAGGTGCCTCCTTCTTCGCTCGGTGTATCTTCAGCGGCCCAGTTAGCTTCATCTCCTTTCAGCAGCAGAACCATCGCGTATTTTTCCTGCTGGAAAGCAGTCAGGTACTTGTAACACCTCTTATGTTGTGACGATAGTTACTTTCCATCAGGCGATCCGCTAGCTCACGAAGACGCTATATGATTTTTTTTTTATGAAATGAATCAGAAAACAAGTAGACGGATCGTCTGATAGTAAGCGATTACTGCCGTCCACGGACACTCGCAACACCAGAGGAGTTACACTTGTAACTCCTCTGGTGTTGCGACTTGCGTTCCTGGTCCTTAAAATCCCCAATCCCCCCTTGGGCCTCCGGTAACCTCACACGCTCGGCGAAACATAATGCGAGCGTTATTTCACGCCGGTTTTCGGTGAGGTCGTGGTATTTACCCGGTTGAGCCAGCCCATTAGTGCCGAAGCATGACTCTCCCACATTGTATTGCCACCTTGCTTAAAGTATCTAAATTGTTTTGTATATTGGCGTGGCAATGCGTCACCTCCCTATATTACGCTCCCACATACCTTCCAAATCGCTAAGACATTTTACGCCAGTATTTAACTGTATTTCGAATGATATACACGCTTTTGATATTTAAGTAACAAAGCTGATATTTAAGCGACAAAATGTGAAAATGAGGGTAGATTTTAAATGACAGTACGTGAGCGGCTTCTCAAATACAACGATTTGATGGATTTATTGTGAAGTATTGGCTTAATGCCGTAGCCGTGCGTAGCATCATCTACGGCGTATCGATGTGCGTAGCGAAATCGTAGCACATATAGCGTTGATTTGCCGCCGTATTACGAAAAAATAGCGATTAGTAAAAATCTTGCAGTCATCGCGCGATAGACGCGCAATCGATTGCTGAACGTCAAATAAAATCGTATTACCTATGCGATCGATTGCTAATCGCTCGCTGTTGTGTTTGAATGCACTTTGCTTCATTTTCGCTTATTATTGCTAACTGACAGTTCAAATCGCTCGCTGATTGCTTTCGCTTTGCTGTAAAAGACTTACGTAATACAAAAAATTAGACAGCAATGAAGAGATCGAACGGCTGATTGCAATTTATAGTTCCTCGATTGTTCGGTAGAGGCAGTACTGTCGCTATGTTGCTTTTGCTAGGTTTTTGCAGATACGTAATACGAATTTGCGATTTTTGCGCAAAAATTGCGCAATTTTTGCTATTGCTTGGCTATTGCAAGATACGTAATAAGCCCGCCGTGGAAGAATTCGTCACGAGTCACGACCGCTACGAGTGCTATGATTTTTCATTACATTACATTTTTGTTTGTGTGTGATTTGCGTAAATTTTGTTTTTATGAAATTCGAAATATATAGACGATTTTTCTTATTCTATTATAAAATATGAGAAAGTTTGTGAGGATGGATGGATGTTTGTTACTCTTTCATGCAAAACTACTGAACGGATTTCGATGAAACTTTGTATGGTAGTAATAGGTTCTGTAATAAATAGGCCACTTTTTATCCCGAAAAAAGCAGTGTTCCTTTAAGATACAGTATGTACGCGGGCGGAGCCACGGGCAAGAGGTAGTTATTGAATATTTTATTTACGCAATATCTATATTATAATATAATACTAATTTTCAAAAGACTATAGTGGTGGAACATTAAGTACAATTGGAGACAAGGTGACCACCCACAGCTACGTAATTCACGCGCAATATCACGGATACACGTTTATCACGGCAGCAACGATGACGCGCGAGAGTCGAGACAAGGGGGGAAATGTTACGCAGTATCAGAGTGCGTTTTTCGTAGCAAAAGGCAGGGTAATGATGTTGGCAGTCTATGTATGTATGTATGTAGGTATGTGTGTTTGTTTCACCGCGACCGAGGGGATTAAACTACAAATCCGATTTTAATAAATGAGCTAGGTAATAAAATAATATAGGGAATAGATTCGTAATAATTATTCGACTTTATAATTTGGTTCCCTATTTTTTCGCATAAAATCATATGTCATAATTTTACTTGGCATAATTTCATTTGACCTATTATAGTAGTTTAGCATAATACTCATTTGGCATAACTTTCTTAGCATAATTTTGTTTCGCATAATTACTAAAAGCATAATAATTGTTATGCATACTTATTGTAAGGCATATATTTTTTTTCGCATAATATTAAAAAGCATAAATATATTTACGCATAATATATAAAAATGTTATGTTGGTTTGTGTACGCTTCAAAAACTCAAAAAGTTCTGCACCGATCGAGCTGAAATTTTAGCATGATATATAATCCGCGTCAAGGATTGTTTTTATCTATTTTTTGCATCAGTCACATATCCGCGAAAAAACTATATTTACGCGGGCGGAGCCGCGACCAACAGCTAGTTAATTCATAATTTCATCTTTCACTTTGTACAATTTCTAGACTAAATATCGAAATGTTTTAACCCTTTCTCTCGGCAAATTATTTACCTTCGTTCAACTAATTAATTAAAATTTGTTTTCCTTTTCAGCCAAATTGGATTGGGAAATTCTGATTATGCCACTGGAATGTAAATAGAAATATAACTTAATAAATAAATTTAACAAAAAGTGAGAAATATATTAATGTATTTGAATACAGCAAGAATTTCTGAAAACCTATTGGCTAGCCGCACACACACCATATTATTGGCAATAAAGCTCATATTGACAATAATATTCCTTGTGTCTGGGCCATATTGCCGTTTTTTTACCGTGTTGACTAGTATTGACAAATTTATTATGTCAATAATATTGCGTGTGCGGCTAGCAATTGGACAATTATAATCAATATTACATAATGAATAACGATACCTACTACTTATTAGTTGTTTAGATTTATTTTGAGTCTGTAACGTGGTAGAGCCATGCTTCGGCACGAATGGGCCGGCTCGACCGGAGAAATACCACGGGCTCACAGAAAACCGGCGTGAAACAACGTTTACGCTGTGTTTCGCCGAGTGAGTGAGTTTACCGGAGGCCCAATCCCCTACCCTATTCCCTTCCCTACCCTCCCCTATTACCCTATTCCCTCTTAAAAGGCCGGCAACGCACTTCCAGCTCTTCTGATGCTGCGAGTGTCCATGGGCGACGGAAGTTGCTTTCCATCAGGTGACCCGTTTGCTCGTTTGCCCCCTTATTTCATAAAAAAAAAAAATACACACAATACTATTGTTCTACATCTTATAATACAAAATAGCGACCGTGGTCTAGTGGTTAGAGCATTGGCTCTCGACTCGGAGGTCACGACCTCGATTCCCGCATTGGAACAACAAAAATGTTGTTTTCAAGTTTGGTTAGGACAATGCAGGCTGATCACCTGATTGTGTGACAAGAAAGATGATCCATGCGTCGGATGGGCATGTAAAATGTCGGACCTGCGCCTGATCTCTCGTCAGTCGTGTCAGTTATGCGTCCCACTGGATTATGAGAGTAAAAAAGAGATAGTGCTCCTGTGTACTGTGCACACACGTGAGCACTATAAAATGACTCCTGCATAACTGGCCTGGTTTCAATGAAACCGGCCACCGTCACTAAAATCGGTGTGGGGAGTTATTAATACAATTAAGTTTAAATTTTTGTTTGTCATAGTTACATTATACAGAACACAACGCGTTATTTTATGCTGAACTCCCAATATTCGTAATTATTTGTGATCATAATCGTATTTCGATCCGCGCGGTGTCGCATTCACACACGAGTAAATCGCGCCTGAGTAACTGAGACAGCGCGCGGACCGAAACGGGATTATTATTTATTTATTTAACACACACACACAAGTATTATTGCAGACAAAATCCAATCCCATAGCGTAGGAAAACAAATTCATTTACATAATACATATGATATTTCCAGTTCAAATAAAAATCTAAATACATAACAGGCAAACCTGACTGACTCATCTATCAACGCATAGCTGAAACTACTGAACGGATTTCGCTAAAATTTGGCATACACACAGTTGTAATAACATAGGCATCCACTAAAAATTTTTTTGAAAATTCGCCTCCTAACAGCATGAAAAAGGAATTTAATTTTGTATGGGAACCGAACTACACGCGGACGAAGTCGCAAAAACTAGTGATTGATAAAATAATCACAAATAGTTACGCAAATTCAGATTCTCGCCGTAGTATTTCTCCTATGAAGCCTCTTTCATGATTCTCTCGTGACTTTCCAATGATTCCCCCATGGAAAGGCATGGCTTGCATAAAAACGGGAGTATTTCTAGGTCAAAGGTGACGTGACGGTCGTTAATAATACGTAATATGTGAATTAATATCTCCACACCGACGCCGACGCGTCTGTATCTCCCTGATTCTGGGCCACTGCTAAAATGGCACGCGCATAGTAAAAAAAATCAACAATCCCAATAAACTTAACCTTATCACAACATTATAGGGGCTACGCGAACCGCAGTTATGTTTCGTTACTCTATTTTTAGCTGCGCGCCATTTTGAATGTTACGTTATTGTGTTAGGGTTGATGGTCGTTTGGAGGGTAGTTTTCAGGCTGTACCGGCGCGCAGTCGCCCGTCAGTCGTGTAGTGGGCGCCACTGTGCACGGACGCGTCCTCTGCGACTCCCTATAGCCCGTGATAGATAATTCCGCATCAATTCCTTCCATTAAATATAATTTTTGAGTTCCACATCAGTTAAAATGTGCATATGAGTGCGTCAGCGGTGCTCAAACTTTGGCGCGTGTTACGTAACAAAATCGATATCCTGGGCGTATAAATAGCGAGGTTGAGAACAGCTGGCCGCCAGCCAGCCATGATGCAACCTTCGGTGAGTACAATCGTATTACGAAGACCTTTAAAACCTTCAATTCTCAATCGCAAGATATTTATTACGATCGGTTATTACTAAAGAAAATGACAAAGAATATAATAATATCTATGGACGCTTGCACACCACGTCAATCTGGTCCCGTGGTGAATTCCGTAAGAACTTATGCTACGGATACTAGACAATGGAAACATATTTAATACTCTTTATAAGATATTTGTATTTAGGATTTTTATTGTATAATACACATATTTAATACACATCCATGACCCAGGGACTCAGAAAGAAAACTAATTTGTATAGTCCTCCACTTTGACTCTTTTTTAGACTTATCTTACTTACTATTATAAATGTGAAAGTTCGGGAGGATGGATGGCTGGATATTCGTTACTCTTTCACGCATAAACGGATTTTGATTAAATTTGCTATGGTAGTAATTTGAGCTCTGAATTAACACAGATTAGTTCCCATAATACTCGTACAAGTTATTCGGATAATTACCACGAGTACAGAGTACAAAATAAATATACTTCCGGGTCCAGATTGACGTGGTGTGAAGCATCCATAGATTTTTTTTCTAGTATATCAAGACAGATAACCCTCATGAACCGTTTGAGGGTTATCTGTCTTCCCTATTTATCTTATTATTATAAATATATTCTTATCTTTGTTTGTATCCAACAACATTACGTTAAATAATAATTTATTAATTACTACTATTTAACTTAATATCAAAAAGTAAAATATTCTACTTCGGCTTCGGCTTCTTGTACGCCCGGCTTTTTGATTGGATGACGCCAACGCATTAATCAATCAAAAGCGCTATATTGAGATCTACTCAACTACTACTAGCATAATGTTTTTTCGCGTAATGACTATTCAGTTAGATTGTTATAAAAGCATGGTATCTATGTAGCCGAAATCCAATAGGCCATAGGGGATCGGACAACATCTGAAATATTTAGTTTCATTAGTATATTCAGAAATATTGAGGCATTACTACATGGTAAATGTAAAAAAATGTGTTATTTTATGTGTAGTTTACTAATTAAATACATTTAAAAAGCACCAAAAAAAAATATTTTTTTTGCGAAATCGGTAAACAAAATCTACATTATATACATACATCATATACAAAAATATTCATTATGGTAAGTATGAACTTAAACGCACAAATATCGGAGATATTTACAAATATATTCCTGCGGCCATATACTTCATACATCATAGCCTACAAGTGACGTCACTTGTAGGTTAAGTTTAGTATGGAGCGTGTTTACGAGACTCGCGAAATTTATTTATACAAATCGCTGTACCTTTGAAAATATTGACTTTTGATATACGGTCTCTTCTGAGAAGTTACTCATATTTAAGAGTACTTATCATTTATGCAATTAAAAAAAATTAGTCCGCTTGTCTATTCAGCTAAATGACACTAAAGTAGAATACTCAGTCAGCAGAGAGTCAACTCTGCTGGAAGACATAAAAGCAGAATGAGCAAGTAGCAAAACGTCTGAAATTACAGTCTCAGAAAACGAGCATTAGGCTGGGACTATATGCACCGGAATCCGGAAAGCCGTAGAGAATTCTGAGCATTGAAAATAGAACTTGGCGCTAATAGAATAGAGTTGAAAATTGAAGTGTCAGGTGTCGAGCTGTCATATATGACATTGACGTTTAACTCGACACTCATGTGTTCGATTTTCAACTCTATTGCATTAGCATAGATTTCTATTTCCAATGATCAGAATTCTCTACGGCCTTCCGGATTCCGGTGCGTATATCTCTACCATTAATGAAGACGAACTAAAATGATAAGCTTATTTGCAAGTTTTGTTTCTGCCGCTTACAAAGTAGCTAACAAACTTCCGAATAAGTTATTCGATACTTATTAGAACATTGTGAAATAATAATAATTACTCCCACACCGATGTCGGTGACGGTGGCTGGTTTCATTGAAACTAAGCCAGTTAAGCTGGAGTAATTTTTATAGTACCCAAGTGTGTGCGCAGTACACAAGAGCACTCCTTCTGCCTTTACTCTCATAATCCAGTGGGACGGATAACCGACACCACTGGAGAGAGATCAGTGCAGGTCCGACTTTTTACATTCCCGTCCGATGCATGGATTATCTTTCTTGTTAGATCTTGTCAATCAGGTGATCAGCCTGCATTGTCCTAACCAAACTTGGAAACAAAATTTTTTTGTTGTTCCAATGCGTGAATCAAACCAACGACCTACGTACACGACCTAACCCAGTAGAGATCCAATGCTCTAACCACTAGACCACGGAGGCTGTTTTGTAAAATGGGTCCTTACTATATCATCCTTATTAATAAAGCTCTGTTTACCACCTACAATCTACATTTTATCAGAAAAAGGAAGCAGAGATTTACAAGTAATCCGTAACAACACTACAATTTCGTAATAGAGGTATTACAATAATTAATTATCCAAAAAGGTTGAGTGCCCCTTAATAAACGACGAAAATAGCCCGTTGTGAAAATTGCACGAGGCTATTAAAGGAGGATTAACGTGGAAGTGAGAGGGAATGATTATTTTTTAATGAAAGAGTGAGAGGAAAATAATGTTATTCACGTTGTGTGAGTAGCTGTAGATTAGCCGTGTAGCTGTATGTGTTTTAGAAGAACAAACTTTATCTATAAAATAAAATGAAAAAAAAAATGTACTCGTATACCTATAAAAAGAAGGCCGTGTTAGTTACACTATTTATAACTCAAGAACGGCTGAACCGATTTGGCTGAAAATTGGTGGGGATGAAGCTTAAAACCAGGAGACAGACATAGGATCCTTTTTATCCCGTTCCCGAGGGACTCAAAATTCGAGAACGGCTGGGCTGTTTTGGCTAATTTTGGTCTTGAAATAATTGTGGAAATTCAGGGAAGGTAAAAACGGTGAGAAATATTAGAAAATAGGTGTAGGTGTAGGACTAGGACGTAGCCTGTAGGCGTAGTTAAATATTCATTCCAATTCGTATTTAAGACAGAACAACGTGTGTCGGGACAGCTAGTATGGAATAAATGAAATGAAATGTAATAATAATAAATATATCGCCGAAAAAATAACAATACGTGATAAACTATTTTTAGTGTGTTTGTGTAGTGTGAGAGTGTTTGTAATAATATAATATAGTATACAATTTTTAAATGTGTATCCGTTGTCTGATTGCCATAACACAAGTCTTAACTTAGCATGGGATTAGATTGACGTGATGCACATTACATCTTTGTTCTGTTGTATAATATTATGTGTGTGTTTAATAAAGAATTTAAATTTGAATTGTTATGATTATAATAATTATTATAAGAATTATCTAAAATTAAATTGCCTTTGAAAAATTCTAAGCCAAGTGACATATTAGAAAATAGTTTAAATAATACGTAGATGGCGAAAAAGCTTAATTTTTGTTAAAAAAATAAGAAGTTTAAAATAAAGGAATTAAAAAATATAATTTCAACCAAAACTGTTTATCCGGAATCCGGAAGGCTAGAGAATACAATAATAAAATAAAAAGCTTTGCTCTAATCAAAGGCTCTAATACAATAGAGCTAAAAATCCAACACACAAGTGTCGACGCAAAGGTCAATGTCACATATTATGATACTCGACACTTCGATTTCTAATTCTATTGTTTTAGCTCAGACTTCTTTTTTCAGTGGTCTAAATTTCCCAAGCCCAAATTCCGGATCATAATATAGTCCCATCCTAAAAGATAGAAGAAAAGACTCTAACAAGTCAAAGCATTATCTCAAGCAACTCAATCTATTCGATTATAAATTCTAAATTAAAACTTCATCAATAAATGGCAAACACTTCAGGCCGTCACTTGAAAAAAGAAGAAGAAGAATGAAAAATCGAGCGACTTTTGCTTTTTTTCCTCGCAAAAAGGGATTGCGAGAAGCGAGGATATGAAAATGCTCTAAATCGAGTATCTGTCACTTGATAAACCGCACAATAACTCGAAGCGAGAGGAAAAATATGATTTATGAGAAAATTTATAAGTGCTTATTGGTATTAATGGTCTTTTTGCGGGGTTTTGTGGTGCTTGAAAGCGAAAATATGGTTAAAAGATAACTTTAAATATCAAGGCATTATAAACTAAGATAAAATAAAAAAGTGAAGATAGAGCTTTGTCATTTTTTTTTAATTCGTTCCGAAATGGAACAGGCTAAGGTCTTAGACCATACTGCCGTCTTCTGTCGATTGAGGTATTTCTTATGTCTTATTTCTAAATCGTCAAGTCCAAAGTCTAGCCAAAGTCCCAATAAATAGTCAAGGTAGTCAAACAGTCAAGTCAGTCGATTCAGGAAAGTGGTAGACGCTTTACTGAAACTTCCTATGGAGTTTTGACGGGAAACCCTTTTTAGCACGCATTTTGTAGTTGCTATATCACTCCTCCACATTTATAGTGCACGTCAACGATATGGTTAATATTCCACCAATATTACACATTAAAAACCGCAATAACACGAATTTAGAAAAATAACACAGAAACACAACATTGCTGATTGACATTCCCGGCAAAACTCAGAGCTTTGTCAAACAAAAACTTAGACCGGTTTTTTGTGTATGCGCATTACATACGTGATACGTGTGGTTATGGACCACAAACATACGACTGCTTTCAGGTTCCCTATTTTTTCGCATAAAATCATATGTCATAATTTTACTTGGCATAATATCATTTGACCTAATAGTAGTTTCGCATAATATTCATTTGTCATAACTTTCTTAGCATAATTTTTTTTCGCATAATTACTAAAAGCATATTAATTGTTAGGCATACTTATTGTAAGGCATATATTTTTTTACGCATAATATTCATTAAGAATAATATTTTTATGCATAATATTAAAAAGCATAAATATATTTAAGCATACTATTATATTTACGCATACATCTTTGTAGCATTTTTTTTTCACATACTAATGAATGATAAATTCTACTGGGTATGCGAGTTAAGACGAAATAACAATTATAATTGTAATTTTCGACTGATTACGAAATTAAACTCGGGACAAAAAACACGAACTGCTATCTAAGAACATGCCGAGCTAATTATTTTAAACATGTAAGCGGCTTACGGGTGGCCCAAGGGCCACCCCGCCGCAACTTAACCTACTGTTACACATGTTACACTAGGTATATGAGAGTAATACCTGCTTTTTATGTTTCATAAATATGCATTTAATTACCATAGCCGTGTTTTCATTATGTCATTCCATTTTATGCATATTTGTGCCTTGTGACAGAATGCCTTTAATTTATTATGACAAAAAAATATGCCTAACGAGTTTATGCCGAAAAATAATTATGCCAAAGTATTATTATGACAAGAAAAATTATGCCTTACGAGTTATGCCTCATTAAATTAGGACAAACAATATTAGTCTAAATGATATTTATGCCTTATGATGTAGTATGCCAAGAAACCATTATGCCAAATTATTATTATGCGTAGTAAAATTATGCCAAGTGAGGTATGCCAAATGAAATTATGACAAATAAAATTATGCGAAAGAAGAGGATCCCCTGCTTTCAAGGTAAGGAGTAGTTTCGTTACATGTGTATGCGCGACACGCACGGCAGTGTATGTTAATAATTGAGGTAGTGTGTGCTGTTAGTTATACTAATTCTATGTATTTCTATTTAAAAATACATATGAGCATTCTGCTCACCTTCCGTGGAGGAAAGAATAAACTTTAACTGTGCCAAATATCATCGGCTTGTCGGCTTCAATCAATAATACAACGTTGGTTTGTAATTTTAAGTTAACAGCTTACAACTAAATGCATATGAAAGTACTTATATACTACCATAAAAAAAACATTTTTTTAATTTTGTCTGTCCGTCTGTCTGTTTGTTGTTCAGGCAGACACGGCTCAGATAGCTGATATTATAAGGTATAACATAGGCTACTTTTATCTTAGGGTTTCGTTTAAAAATAGGGTTCTTGTAATGGTAGAGATCCGTTAGATCTAAACGAAGCGGGCATCAGTTAATAAATAAAATACTATGTATTAAATATTTATAGTAGCTTTGTTAAACTGAAATAACAACTTAACCGCTAAAACCTTTTAAGTAATCTCACCTGCTTCATCGCACTTACGTAATGGACGTAGCTCTAAACCTCCGAACTGACACATTAACTTATTTACGTCATACGCCTTAGGTTAGGTGTACACTACACAGAATAGAGAGTAGGGTGTATGTATGGAGATTGGAGTGCCAGCCCTAAAATATAAAAATATTTTATGATGCTGAAACCGAGATCTATATAATATAATGTCTCCGAAAATCAATTACGGATACTTCGGGCACATGATCCACTGCTTATGTTAAGACGTTTAGGCAAAAAAGTAATTGTCATACTCAAAGTAAAAAATCATCTCATGTAAAAGTCGTAATGTCGTGTAAATATTTTTATTTGTAAGGGGGAGTAAAATTATATGAATTTCATTCTCTTTATAAGGTAGTTTCTTTCGTAGTACTACGAGGAAGCTATAGTATGTATAATATTTCTAAACTATATGCAAATATTTCTAAACTCAAGATAAGCTATGACATTTGACAGAACAAATCTTTATACAAAAAAAGTTACACCATCATGGTTTTTACCAAAGACTTCTACTCAAAGGTTTTTACGATACTTCAAATGTCAGCCATCTTGTTTTCCCCATACTTTAAATGACAAAATAGCCTCAAAAATCAAAAGTGGGGCCATTTAACTGTAGAAACTTTTTGCTCCAACATGCCTCCTCTATAATGTAATACTTACGTCTATGATATTATGAGAAACTTGTGTGTGTAAAGTAGAAACTTGTGACTTTTCATGTACATACATAGCTCAAAACCTCATAGGTCATGCTAAATACTCATTAGTAAACTTATTTTGACTGAAATTGGACGACAACTTTTAAAGAAAATTAAAATTTTACCGTTGATACTGAACTGCGAGTTTCTTACGCCGCACCGCACCGATTCTTCACGGCCGGTTAGGGTTGAACCAGTGGTAGCTTTTTCTGTTGACTTTCTGAGAAAAGCTTGTTAAATTTCATTTAGAAACATTTTCATTTCATTTCATTAAATGAAAAATATACGCGATTAGATAGTCGATATCATACCGAGAAATTCTCTCATATCATCGGCATGAGAGTGTTTTTACATTGATTTTTGGAACGAAGTTCCTTATCGCGCGTTGTGAAATTGGGCTAGACGGAAAAAATTCTTACGAAAAGTTGTCACGACACTTTTTGCTATAGTAAGCTATTGTAAGCTGTGCGGCGTCGCATGTTTCTCTGTCTGTCTCTCTCTCTCTTATAGAAAGCAAGCCAGATATTTTCATCCTGAACTTCGTTCCATCCGGGTGTCCCTTGACACGTCCTCTCAAGTTTTTTTGGTCCGATATCCGATATCGGGCCAATAAGTCATGCAATGACAAAGACATTGAAACATGATATAGCTGCCTCTCACATTATCGGCCGCGATATCAGACATGTGAAAACGCTCATACGGAACATAATTATATTGCCTGTAATACTTTTGGCAAAACGTACATAACCGTCATTCAATAGACCTAGACAAATGTACCTCGCAGCTATGTTGCGTGGCTAGACGTATGTGTGTTTTTTGAAGCCAGGACTTTCGCTCGCAGGGCTGGCCGATGGTCGTTTTCGCTTTGACATAATTGATAATATAATTTCTTAATATTTATGATGGATTTGTCTGACGCGACGTTTGAAATTATTTCTGTGTCAACCTAAGGCTCACGTCAACATGGCTGACATTCGCCGTTACAAATTTGTAGAGTGTCGCCCCTGTGTTTTTGGTTAGATTATTTTCACATCTTCATATAACTGTACAGTGTACACTATCTTCTTGAATTTAGAAAAAGTTGTGCCTTTCATTTCCTTTACACACAGAACACGTATGTAACAAACTGGAAAAATTCGTCTACGCGATAAAAAAATTACGATTATTAGTGTCTGTCGAAGCAGCCTTATATGCTTACAATGCTTACGTATCCTCTGTACTCTCATACGGTCTTCTGTTATGGGGCAATTCGGTTGAAATTGGCAAAGCTTTTAGAGCACAAAAAAAATGCGTTAGAGCGATATGCGGTGCGTGGTCATTAGATAGCTGCCAACCCTTATTTAAAAAATTTCACATTTTACCATTGCCATGTATGTACTTAAGGGATATTAATGTTTTTGTGAAACAAAATCCAGAATACTTTACTTTGAGTGCAAATGCAAGCAGAAGAACTGCCCTACCAAGAAATAAATTTAAACTATTCATGCCCCAGTGTAGACTCGATATTTATAAACGTAATGTATACATCAATGCAATTGAAATACACAATAACTTGCCAAACCATTTTAAGGATCTAAATTACTTGACCTTCAAAAGAGAAATTACAAAATGGTTGGCAGATAAAAAAAATTATAGTGTAGAGGAATACATGAATTTTAAATAATTTAATTTTATTTATGTAATTATGCACCTAATTATGAAATTTATTTAAATTTTGTATTATTATTGACAACTTAGAATTTACACTTTGACATTATTATCATTAATTATTTTGACTCTCAATGATTTGATAGATGTATAATTTATAAACCATAGTCAACCATAGTATAAATAGTAGGTATAGACTTTGTTTTATTTTATTCAAGTATGACTTTACAACTACTATTAAACATTAATAATAGATTTAATAAATAATTGTTAATTTATTCTTGTACTTTTGCACGCCACTAAAATGGCAGAATGTATAGAAACTTTATCTCTAATTTTAAGATCTCTGTAATGTACTACATTCTTGCAATAAATATATTTCATTTCATATTTCATTTCATTTCAATGTTAAATTCCTCCAGTGTATAGTGTGCACTCACCTTAGCGAACGAGGCCGCGGATTCAGAAATATAAAGAACCTTCCCGGAACTGTGGCTTATAAACCTTTGCCTCCGTAAAATGTTATAAGTGGTAAATCTTTTTATGTTTTTAATTGACTTTTATTATGATAATAGACATTAAAAAGCCGGCAACGCACTTGCGACCGCTCCGTCGGTGTCCATGGGCGACGGTAATCGATTTCCATCAAGCGATTCATCAGCTTGTTTGCCCCCTATATTTCATTAAAAAACGACAATTATAATGAATTTGTATTATAAAAAACACTTTGCATTAGGGGCATTGAACACAGGGCTAGACGGTGTAAATGGATATTTTACGTGGTAGAGCCATGCTTCGGCACGAATGGGCCGGCTCGACCGGAGAAATACCACGGGCTCACAGAAAACCGGCGTGAAACAGCGTTTGCGCTGTGTTTCGCCGAGTGAGTGAGTTTACCGGAGGCCCAATCCCCTACCCTATTCCCTTCCCTACCCTCCCCTATTCCCTCTTAAAAGGCCGGCAACGCACTTGCAGCCCTTCTGATGCTGCGAGTGTCCATGGGCGACGGAAGTTGCTTTCCATCAGGTGACCCGTTTGCTCGTTTGCCCCCTTATTTCATAAAAAAAAAAAAATGGTGAAAACATGAGCCGTATATTTTGCCGCGATAAAAAGTAGTTCTTTCTACTCTATATCTGTGCCATATGTCATCAAAATCGGTTTAGCGGTTTCGGAGCCTATTCAATGCAAATAAACATACATACGATCCAAACTTTTCTCTTTATTATATTAATATTAAATTGTTATTATTATAATATAGTAGGTGCCTATAGAGTTTGTTTTACAAAATATTTTTTTAATGTTTCATGATCGCATCTACATGATGCATAGCACCGGTTTAACGGTTTACGCGTGAAATTACAGTTTTAGGGCGTCTAGTCAAGATGCATTTCATAGTTTCGACGGCGAAGTTCGAAAACAAAATGTATGGGATTTGACATAAGTCATCGTTAAGTGGCATGTCGCTTGCGATGCAATACCATACATTTTGTTTTCGAAGTTCGCCATCGAAATCATTTAATGCATCTTGACTAGAGGCCCTGGGCAACTAAACTAAGAGGCAATCGTGATTTCGCGCTGGTTTTCTGTGAGGCTGGTCTCCGGTGGAGCTGTTTCATTCGGTTCCCTATTTTTTCGCATAAAATCATATGTCATAATTTTACTTGGCATAATTTCATTTGACCTAATAGTAGTTTCGCATAATATTCATTTGTCATAACTTTCTTAGCATATTTTTTTTTTCGCATAATTACTAAAAGCATAATAATTGTTAGGCATACTTATTGTAAGGCATATATTTTTTTTACGCATAACGTTCATTAAGAATAATATTTTTTTGCATAATATTAAAAAGCATAAATATATTTACGCATAATGATATTTAAGCATACTATTATATTTACGCATACATCTTTGTAGCATTTTTTTTCACATGATATGAATGATAAATTCTACTGGGTGTGCGAGTTAAGACGAAATAACAATTATAATTGTAATTTTACGACTGATTACGAAATAAAGTCGGACAAAAACACGAACTGCTATCTAAGAACATGCCGAGCTAATTATTTTAAACATGTTAGCGGCTTACGGGTGGCCCAAGGGTCACCCCGCCGCAACTAAACCTACTGTTACACATGTTACACAGATATATGAGTTTAATACCTGCTTTTAATATTTTATTAATATGCGTTTAATTACCTTAACCGTGTTTTCAGTATGTCGTTCCATTTTATGTATATTTGTGCCTTGTGACAGAATGCTTTGAATTTAGTATGACAAAAAAATATGCCTAACGAGTTTATGCCAAAAAACAATTATGCCAAAGTATTATTATGACAAGAAAAATTATGCCTTACGAGTTATGCCTCATTAAATTAGGACAAACAATATTAGTCTAAATGATATTTATGCCTAATGATGTAGTATGCCAAAAAACCATTATGCCAAAGTATTATTATGCGTACTAAAATTATGCCAAGTGATGTATGCCAAATGAAATTATGACAAATAAAATTATGCGAAAGAAGAGGATCCCGTTTCATTCATGTCGAGGCTCTTTTATAGTGTTTGCACTCTTGAACTGCTTCACAAAACACATACATAAAAACATGAATCAAAAAATACTTCGACATCCATCCACATATTACGTCTCAGGTCATACTAAACGTGACAGTACTTATTAATTAGTGCAGGAACTGGGCCTCAAGTCAAGATGCATTCGATAATTTCGACGGCGAAGTTCGAAAATAAAAATATCGGTTGTCTGTAAAGTTGATTTACTGACGATATTGAACGTGACGTCATATGGAACGCCTCAGAGCGAGATAACGCCGTATACGTCATGTTTTTTCGTGCGTGCAGCCGGCTCCAGCGAATTATAAGACGTTGTCACGTCAAAAATGTATGGCATTTGACAAAGTCATCGCTAAGTGACATGTAGCTTGCGATGCCTTATGTCAAATCCCATACATTTTATTTTCGAACTTCGCCGTCGAAATTATCGAATGCATCTTGACTAAAGGCCCGGGGATGCTAAAAAAGCGTGAGATAGGAGGAGAGGGGTTCAAAAAGTCGAAATTTTGTGTGACGTAATATATGGATGGCCACAAATGCTTTTACAGAAAATATGTTTAATACACAGACCATGTTTCTGTAACGAAATTTTCGAGTGTTCAAATGTTTCCACAACAGACTGAAATTGTTTTTTGTAGAAATAAATTGATTTCTGATTGGTGTTCGCTATGTGTGCGGTTTTCCGACTTATTTCTGTAATTTGGTTTATTACATTTTATCAAATTGGGACAAGTTTTTTTTTTTTTTTAATTTCATTATACGCAGGATATCGTTAATCAAATTTACACTAATATTTATAATATAAAGGGAGATTTTACCCATTGTCTGACTCACTTACATATAGACACTCGCACAGCTGTAAGCACTAACGGAAAACATATGAAATTTGGACAGTAGTTTTAATATCCTCACACATTACATCCTAATGTGTGAGGATATTAAAACTACTGTCCAAATTTATGATGTTAAAAAATCCACCAAAAAGGTTTGTATGAAAAATGTTTAAAAACTTCCAATTCCGATTTCAATAAAATATTTTAAAATATCCGATAATTATATTAATGAATGAATACAAATTATTGAATACGATGTTATAGTTTTTTTAATTCATTCCAAAATAAAAATGCACAAAAAAGTATGAAATAAATCTTATTTTCTAAACATTTCCCCTTTAAATTCGGCTAGAATTTTAACTATTTCTGTACTTAATCTTCATAATTTGGAAGTCGGTACCCATAGGTATTTGTGAAGCGAACGCATTCTCTCTCGAGTGCATTCGATTCCCAGATTATGGCGTGTACCAATGAGACTTTTTTAGACCTCAAATACATTATACGGACGCTCTAACGGTGAAATAAAACATCGTGAGGAAACCCGCACATAGTTGGCCCCAGACGTATTGACCAGTTCATTCCTCTGGACTAGGTTGACTGTGTTGTGAGAATGCCGTATGTGCTTGGGCAACCATACGTTATTTAAAAACCGACTGTCCCAGGTACTACAGTATTACAAGAGTGGTTACTTCGCTCGGAGAGTCCTACTATCCTTCTTCTACCATAAATGTGAAAGTTTGTGAGTATGGATGGATGCATGGATGGATGGATGTTTGTTACTCTTTCACGCAAGAGCTACTGAACGGATTTCGATGAAATTAAGTATCGCAGTAGTTTAGGCTCTGGATTAAATCATAGGCTAATTTTATCCCTGAAAAATACAGTATTTCCGCGGGATATACGATAGTATACTTACGCGGGTGGAGTCGCGGGAAGCAGCTAGTAATATTATGTGAAAGTTTGTGAGGATGGATGGATTTATGGATGGATATTTGCTACGAATAACTAGGATGTTTGTTACTCTTTCACGCAAAAACTACTGAACGGATTTCGATGAAATTAAGAATGGTAGTAGTTTAGGATCTGGATTAAAACATAGGCTACTTTTTATCCCGCTAGGGAAATGTAGGATATTACCGCCCTGGAGGGCAAGGGATAGGACAGTAATAGCTAGGGAAGCCGGGGTCGCATACCCGTATACTATACCACAACTACCGGACAGGTAAGTTGGGATAAGTATCCCATGACAAATAAAAAAAAAAAAACATCCAATAACGGATAAAAAAGGCTTTAGTAGTTACGTTTATACGTACAACTACATGGCTCTACGTAATCTAATAATAGCTTCAATTAGGTCGTTTTATTCGTGAGATAGCTGATATCGATACGAAACTGATACAATACACGACCCCGCTATACAAAATCGATATTTAAGCTTATTTTTTACATTATTTTGTGTTACCCTTCTAGATAGTACGTTATATCCTTACAAAACTGACAATATTTCTGTGCAGCGACACACATTGACACGGGATGCGTACCTAAACACAGAACACTATTACTGGCGAAGCACATTAACCAAAATTGGCTCCGTCGGACCAATTTGAGTCTTCACTTTTTACGCGCAATGCCATATCTACCTCTTTTTTATATAATACTAGCTTTTGCCCGCGACTTCGTCCGCGTGGAACAATACTTTGGGATATCGCTGAAATGTACCCGCGACTTTATTTATGACTAACGAAAGCGGAATCCTATTTTTTTAAACGGAACCCTAAAATAAAAGTAGCCTATGTTAGACCCTATAACATCAGCTATCTGCTAGTGAAAGTCCCGTGAAAATCGGTCCAGCCGTTTCAGAGATTAGTCGGAACAAACAGACAGACAGACCGACTGACAGACAGACAGACGGACAGACAAAAAAAAAAAAGTAAATTATTGTAAGTACCGAATATACTTTCAGATTCATTATGTAAAAAGCTGTTAATTTGAAGTTACAAACAGACACTTAAATTGTATTTAACTGTATAGATGTATAGATATTATAATGTATTATATTTTAAGATATTATCAATTTGATATTTATAAAATAACTAAACTATTTAACTAAACTAAACTAAACATTATCCCGCACGCGCACCCCGCCTTGGTGACGCCCACTTCGCAACGGGCCGTGCAGCAGAAATCGTAATATTTTAATTTCGCCATAACTTCAAAACCAAACGTCCAATTTTAATCATTCAAAGACCAAATATTATCTACATAAACTGTACTTAGTGATGAAATAATTTATTTTGATAAGGATTAATAACATGAGTAAAATAAAAGCGTTTAAATGTAGTCCAAAAAAAATTCAAGATTTCTAAATAAAAAAATGGTTGTTGTGCCTCACTCGACATAGATAGGTATAGTGTGTTGCGGACTTTTTTGTACATATTTATAAGATCTACAATTAATTAGAACATTTTATGGTTCTATCTTTTATAGTTTAGGCAGCGTACGCAAAATAAGTAACTTTTCTGGTTGATTTTTTACACCTTGTGTCCGAAAAACCCAAATATCTTACGGAACCCTATTTTTTTCCAAAATAAAATTTAGCCTATGTTACTCGTGGATAATGTAGCTTTCGAATGGTGACAGAATTTTTGAAATCGGTCCAGTACTTTTTGAGCCTATTCATTACAAACAAACAAACAAACATACAAACAAAGTTTTCCTCTTTATAATATTAGTGTAGACATCCGGCTAAAGATATAAAATAGGCTGATATTGATACGAAACTGATAAAACCTGACCCTGCTCTACAAAATCGATATTCAAGTTTATTTGTTACATTTTTTTGCTATATAAAACCGTCCATAGAAATGAAATAGCTTTTGGGTTAGTTCACACCGCGACGACACTTGACGCGGACGATACGCGGCGCTGCATTTTAAGATAGCTATTCAAAATTGAACTTTATTCCCTAAATCACTACACAAAAAGTTTCGTATGACATCAGTCCATACACTGCACATGTGCAGCGCGGCGAAACTTGGCACTCGAACTGTTATAATGAAACGTGTATCCCACCAAAAACATTTTCATGTAAAGTGATGCCAAGACGATACCATATAACTCGCACTGTCAAAAAGCTATTAGATCTTATGTAATACCACGCTTCTGCCTCTACCAAACTTCTAACTCTACACGCCTTGACTCTACAAGCCTAACTCTACAAACTCTACACTTTAGTCAAATTATGTGGCCTGGCCATTTCATTACATTCGCTAAGGTGCTGAAGAGAAAAATTTACGGACTGTTATTCTGTTATAATATTCTTATAGAAACGAAATGGCCAAGCCACATAATTTGACTAAAGTGTAGAGTTTGGGAGTTAGGCTCGTAGAGTCAAGACGTGTAGAGTTAGAAGTTTGGTAGAGTCAGAAGCGTGGTATTACATAAGATCTAATAGCTTTTTGACAGTGCGAGTTATATGGTATCGTCTTGGCATCACTTTACATGAAAATGTTTTTGGGGGGATTTCACTTCTTTTTGAAACGCAATTTTTAAACCTCTACAGTAGAAATTTAGTAGATAAGTCTCTTGCAAATTTTCATCCCCTAGTTCAAAGGGTTGGAGGATAAAAGTTCCAAGTTTGTTAATTTTTATGTTGGTTATATGCTAAAACTAGCTTACATACCAAATTTCAGCTTTCTATGACATCTGGAAGTACCATATAATTTTGTTGATCATCAGTGAGTCAGTGACGAAATCAGGGGTTTTTAGATATCAATAAAATCTAAATTATAAGACCTATAAAATCAAAACTTTACATGTTTCATTAGTCCGCTACTGGAAACATATCCTGAAAATTTTGTATATCTGGTATAATCCAAACCTAAGTTATGAGGGTCCAAAAAATCGACGAAGCGCTTCGAGAAAAGGTAGTCTGGTAGTGCCCTTGAGCTTCGCTCACTCGTCTTGGCGGGGGCACTACCGTGCTCCCAGATCTTGTGAAATGAATAAAGTTGAATCTTAAAATTACGGCGCCGCGTCGCGTACCGTTTTGTTTCGGTTTGAATTGACCCAGCAATTAATTTACCTACTATAATAATCTATTTGCGTGGCTGATCGTCAAAATGGCTCTTTAATTGGATAATGTGAACAAGACTTACGCGTCATTGTTAAATTTTGACATTTGTACTGATTATTTACTGCAAACTTAACGCAAATAGGCTATTGAAGGTAAGTGAAATAAAAATACTTTTTATGAAAGTTTCTAGAAACTATGTATAAATAGTATACATTTTTTGTCCACGATTTAGATTAAAAAAGTAACATAAAATGTGTTAATTACACTATGCGGCTTTTGCCTGAAATAGAAACACAACGAATGTATACCTACTAGTGGAACTTATAAGTAATATAGGCATAGACCATACAAATACCACCAACGTCGAACTATAAACCGTAAAGGTCAGCCCACACCGACACGCGACGCGGCGTGCACTTTTAAGATAGCGATTTAAAATTAAACTTTATTCACTACAAAATGAGATACTCGCTTTATTGCAAACTAGCTGTTTCCCGCGGCTGCGCCCGCGTATATGTATTATCGGGTATCCCGCGGGAATACTGTATATTTCCGGGATAAAAAGTAGCCTATGTTTTAATCCAGAGCCTAAACTACTACCGTACCAAATTTCATCGAAATCCGTTTGGTAGTTTTTGCGTGAAAGAGGAACAAGCGGCCATCCATCCTCATAAACATTCACATTTATAATATTAGTAAGAAGTTCGAATTTCAAGCTGCACCGGGTGGCGCAAGGCTTCGCGCATTTTAAATCACTATGTAAATAGTGCGCGCCGCGTCGCGTCTCGGCGTGAAGTGTGAACTGACGCTAACGACTATGAGTAATCGCGGACTATCTGATTTTATTCATCTGATGGATCATACCGCTGACACTGTATTCTCAACCTTAGCATCATAAATATTGAACTTAAAATCCTATTGCAGAGATAGCCCTTAACTCGCTACAACTCATTTGCAACCTTAATACCATAAATGTTGAGTTTTATAATCCTATAGCACAGATGTGTTAACCCCTAACCCAGGACATCGCATTTTCAACTTTAGTGTCATATAAATTGAACTTATAATAATCGCTTAACCGCGATACGACGCCGGATATTCGATCGATAAGTTTTACCGTGTCAGCGCATTTACTATAGAGTTCCGCGTATCAAACAAACAGCGGCACACAGTCCATTCACAGTTTTTTTATCCCTGACAGAACTTTTACACACACACATACATATAATCACGCCTTTTTCCCGTAAAGGCAGAGACCACTTTTTGCCACTTGCTACGATCCTTACATACTCGTTTCGCTTCGTTCACTTTCATTCTTACCATCCATTCCTCCTCTTACATTCAACGTAGCGAAGCCGCTGTCCATGGTCCGCTTTTCACCTCCGCGAGAAACGAAACGTGATGGGTGGTGAACCACATCGCCGCCATTTTGGATAATTAAATTATTTTAATGATTATCCATTGCGTTTCCACGGATTGGTGGGGAGGGTAGGAATAGGGAAAGGGAAAGATAGGTGGTGTGGAAAGGTAGATTGGTAAGTTAGAGTGGGAAATATGTAGGATATTACCGCCCAGAAGGGCAAGGGATAGATAGTAATAGCTAGGGAAGCCGGGGTCGCATACCCGTATACTATACCACAACTACCGGACAGGTAAGTTGGGATGAGTACCCCATGACATACACACAACACGGTAATATTATTATATTTCGGCCTAACTAATAAAACAATGGGGAACATGCATAGATGTATTATATTAAAATGAATGCATATTTTTTTATTGGCTAACCTCGTAGTGCAAAAGAGATATTTGATTTTAGGCCAGCTCTATGTACACTTCATAGGTAAATAGGAAAAATTTAAGGGAATTTCATAAAAATACAAAAAAAAATAATTTGAAGAAAGGAAAATGCCTACAAAATGATTCAATTTGAAAATTTTTTTAATGCGATAACCCTATTTTTAGGTCGGCCATGGCATTGACTTTAACATGACTTTTGACGTAGTTGACAATTTTAAAAAGAGATATCTTCTTGAACGTCATACGTCTTTCTTAGCAAAAATCGTGTCATTGTTAAAATGACATTCTTTGGATAATTTCAGATAGTCTTTGTTCAGATCTGATGCGCCATGTTTTATTTTACGTTGTGTTGCTCCTATTGGCGAAATTAATTTAAATGTACATTGAAACAAAGTGAAATCAAATAAAATAAAGAATAGGAAACGGTTACTATATTATGTAGCTACATTAGTATAGTGCACATAGTGCTGGCCTACGCCTCATACATTTTTAAAACATCTTCTTATTCCACTCTTTCTCGTGAAATACCTGCTGTTCACTTCATCTCTCTTCATTGGTATGTTAGTAGAGACAGAGTTATTGGTACTTTTCGCATGTTATTATTATAATGAATAAGATTAATAATCAGATTATACTGCTACGAAATAACGTAGATCAATTATTATACTGCTACGAACTAACGTAGACCAATTATTATACTGCTACGAAATAACGTAGATCAATTATTATACTGCTACGAACTAACGTAGACCAATTATTATACTGCTACGAAATAACGTAGACCTATTATTATACTGCTACGAAATAACGTAGACTAATTATAATACTGTTACGAAATAACATAGACCAATTATTATACTGCTACGAAATAACGTAGACCAATTATAATACTGCTACGAAATAACATAGACCAATTATTATACTGCTACGAAATAACGTAGACCAATTATAATACTGCTATGAAATAACATAGACCAATTATTATACTGCTACGAAATAACGTAGACCAATTATATTATATGATATATTGCGAAATAGAAATAATTAGAAAATAATTCAAAGGATGTAAAACCGTTTTTGAAGTCGACACAATCTTATTATCTATACTAATATTATAAAGCTGAAGAGTTTGTTTGTTTGTTTGTTTGTTTGAACGCGCTAATCTCAGGAACTACTGGTACGAATTGAAAAATTATTTTTGTGTTGGATAGTCCACTTATCGAGGAAGGCTTTAGGCTATATAGCATCATGCTAAACTCAATACGAGCGGAGCACCAATCAAGAATGTTACAAAATCGGGGATCTTTTTTTCCTTTTGAGAGCTTTCGCTACGTACGCTGCGGAAACGGTTAAAGTTTCGATAAAATGATGTATGGCAGAATTGTTCCCCTTTAAAAGTTCTAAAAAAAAGTCCGCGACAGTATATGTCTATCTTTTAAGGTTGGCTCACTATAACCTTTTTATACTTACCAAATTTGTTCTAAAAGTAAGCATTATTTGTGAAGGTGTTTTCATAAAGATTATATTAATCCTTATCCAAGTAAATACGTTATTCATTACAAGCATTTAATCTAGAAGAAATTTGCCGTTTACATCATTTGATTTCAATGAGTATTTTAGAAGATATCGCAGTAATAAAATAATCATGCGCGCTATAGTACGGCGCGCGGCGCGGGCGGGCAGTCGTGAGGTGGAAGCGCTTCTTCTACGTAAATGAAGTCGCGGGTAAATTTTAGCGATATCCCAAAGTAACATTCCACGCGGACGAAGTCGCGGGGAAAAGCTAGTCTTTTATAAATTTACGACAGCATGAAAGACAAATATAAGAATAAATCTGTGTCGTATGCAAATGTTGTTCCAGGGAGGTTCCCTCTCCCTCCCAGCCCTTTGTGAGGATGTGAGGACGGAGGGTGATACAGTGTTATTTTACCTCTGACAGGATCCTTATGCCAACAATATATGGCTCACTCTCAAGTGTCATAGAAACTCCAAACGGACGCAATCCGATTACGTCGGAGCGTTTATCGGTATTTTTAAGTCTTGTATTCAAAATGTTTTTGTTCAAACTGATTTAGCGATACAGCTTATTGGTTGTCTTGGGTGTTTTATTATAGTGATATTGCTTATGTTAGGTTCTTTATAATTGACTTATTGTGTGACTTCGTGCGCGCAAAAGTATGAATCTCGCAGAAACTGTACATTTTTTCGCGATAAAAATTAGTCTATGTCCTCCCGTATGGTTTACTTTTGAATTCTGTGGGTTTACTCTATATTTAAAATCGGTTCAGTAGTTTCGGAGCCTACCCCATGCAAACAATCAAACAAACTTTACCTCTTCAGTCTTCATTAATATTTGTATTAGTACCTACCTACCTATAGGTTAATTCTATTTTTATTAATTATATTTTATTTTCATCTCACATTATCTTACTTTCTCTCTCTCTCTGTATGTTATTTATGTATGACATTTTACAGGTCGCGCAACGGTTTATGAGCGCTCAGTGAAAGTAGAGGGGGTTGTTCGCGCATGTGACCAATAGCAAAGAATATACATATATTACTAACGTACCAATAGCGTGTCGGCAGCCACGTTTGGCATGCGTTCGGCGCATCCACACCTCCCCGCCCGAGCCCGCTACCGCCAAACACACCCAAAAACTGACTTCTACGCATACCCCCTCTACTTTTGTCGAAAGATCTTAATTCTTTGCGCGACCTATACTGACTTTGAGAATATAGAGTATAGAAAGAGACGAAGCGAAAATGCAGTATTTTTCTTTTTCAAAGTTGTCGTACCCAAAGATTAAAAAACGGGACTGATATCCGGAGGGCCGGAGAAAATTCAGAGCATGAAAATAGAACTCTACGCTAATAAAATAGAGCTAAAAATCGAACACACAATTAGTCGAGTCATATATCAAAATCATAATAGGTTGGGGAAAAAGTCTTTTCGCATTATAGTATGTATGAACTTGTCATAAAATATCTTGGGCTATACCAATTGTATCTGGCTGATTTTGGTATCATTAAAAAGTTTTAATTTTACAGAAGACAATTCCAAATTCAAATTAGGTAAATTTGAGATTTTCATTTGTTTTTCTTATTGTTAAAATGAGTGATTCTTATGAAGAATTTCGATACATTTTAAAATTTTATTACAAAAAAGGTAAAAATGCAACACAAGCCGCGAAAAAAAATTGTGATGTTTATGGACCTAATGCAGTATCTGTGAGAGTAGCGCAAATTTGGTTTAAGCGTTTTCAATCCGGAAATTTTGATATCAAAGATGCACGTCGCTCTGGTCGCCCTGTTACGGACAAAACTGTTGCCATTTTTGAAAAAGTGGAGCAAGATCGGCATATTAGTAGTTACGATGTAGCTGAAGAACTGGGGATTGACCACAAAACGGTTTTGGCGCATTTGAAAAAAGCTGGGTACACAAAAAAGCTCGATATTTGGGTGCCTCATGAGCTCACTGAAAGAAACCTAATGAACCGTGTACTCATTTGTGATTCTTTATTACGACGTAATGAAACCGAACCATTTTTGAAGAAGCTGATAACTGGTGATGAAAAGTGGATCACGTACGACAAGAACGTGCGAAAAAGATCGTGGTCAAAGGCCGGTCAGGCTTCACAGACTGTGGCGAAACCCGGGTTAACTCGCAACAAGGTGATGCTGTGTGTGTGGTGGGATTGGAAGGGCATTATTCATTATGAGCTGTTACCGCCAGGCAGGACCATCAATTCTGAACTGTACTGCGAACAACTGATGAGATTAAAGCAAGAAGTTGAGAGAAAGCGGCCGGAATTAATCAACAGAAGGGGTGTGGTTTTTCACCATGATAACGCTAGACCTCACACATCTTTAGCCACTCAGAAAAAATTACGGGAGTTTGGCTGGGAGGTGTTAATGCATCCGCCGTATAGTCCTGACCTTGACCTTTCAGATTTCCACCTGTTTCGGTCGCTGCAGAATTCCTTAGGCAGTGTCAGGTTGACATCACAAGAGGACTGCCAAAACCACTTGTCGCAGTTTTTTCATCAGAAGCCCCAAAAATTTTATAGCAATGGGATCATGTACCTACCAACAAGATGGCAAAAAGCTATCGAACAAAATGGCACCTATATACTTTAGTCACTTGTAAATAAACTTTATAAAAAAACCTTTTGAATTTTTATATAAAATGCGAAGAAACTTTTTCCCCAACCTAATATTATGACAGCTCGATAACCGACACTTTCAATGTTCCATGTTCCCCGGTCTACCGGATTCCTGGTAAACATTTTTTTATTTCCATGGACATAAACGAAATAATCTTTTAAAAGGATTGCACTGTCAAAATACATCAAAGAAAACATAGGTATTTTAATAGCCTACTTGACTCATATTTATTTTCATACATTGAAGGAGTATTTCCTTTAGTTAGGCTTAGGAAAACGTATTCTAGCGATATCATAAATTAAAAACTTCAGATTGATAAATAAAGTTGATTTAAAAATATGTATTTTTGTTTTTTAATTTCTACTGATGAAAACACCTCAAAGTAGCTTCCGGAAAGGATGTGACGACACAAACACACTAAACACATTATATGTAGTAGTGAAACGGAACGTGTTTCTGTAAATTAATAGTTCATGACATCTTAAATAGTCTTTTTTTTTAATAGTCATTATTTATGTATTTTGTTTCCTCCAATTCCATGCTATATTGGATTAGCTCAAACGATTTTCCTATATATTTATGTCAAAACCGGAACGTCACACCGCCAATTTACTACTACAGACTATAGCATAGATTACAAATAATACTAGTACAGCACAGTTAATAATCTATCAACCAACATGGCGAATAGTGTTTTCTACGGGTTTTTTTGTAGGTTTTTAGTTTCAAAATAATTTAATATTATTATTTGTGTAATGAAACAATAATTATGAAGCCTTTAAGTTTGGACATAAATAAAAACAAGGTCAAGTCGCCTATTGGATAGGAAATTGGCAAAAATAAAGAATTAAGAAGAAGAAGCCTCTTAGTGAAAATAAGACCTTGTTATTTCTTTTCATGTTCCATCTTTTAAATAATATCAGTTTTCAACTAAGGAGGTTGTATTTTTTAATAACATGAAACCTGTGCAACGATAAAACTTAACGATCAAAAGTTTCGAAAGTTTGAGAAACAGCGGTTGTAATATTAGATATTTATTGTTTATAAAGTTTGAAACACACTTTATTATCAGCCATTATACATAGGTAGATAAGACATATATTATATAAACCTTTTTAACTGTACCAAATTTCATCCATTTATAAAACTAGCTATCCCGACAATCGTTGTTTTGTCTTAAGTATAAACTTTCAATATTTCTCACCTTTTAAACATTCCTATAACTTCCACAATTATTTCAAGACCAAAATTAGTCGAGTTTTAGCGGGACATTGCAATTCATTTTTATATATGAGAAGATTACAGAAGCTAGAATGGCGGACAGACAGACAGACATACCGTCGGACAAAGCATTACGGAACTTGTCCTGTGGGAATATGGTGGCAAGCCCCAAAGGGATATCTCCGCCCGAGCGAGCTGCTATACTCAGTCAGGCCGAAGCCCACTGTAGTGGTATTCAGATGTTGTATATATATCGCCGATCTTAGAAAACTTCGATAGTACGATTCAGGACTGTGCGCTGATTAGTCCGCCACAGTCCTATTTTCAACTATTTTCTCTTTCTCCACAGAGAATGCGTCGCCCCCGGCGTCACCGGTGGCTGACGATCTCCGTGTTCTTCATCGCCTACACCGTGTTCCACGCGGTCCTGGGCAAAGCCTCCGAGCCAGCAGACCCTGGGCTGGAGGTGTCGCCAGCTCCCATAGCCAAGAGCACAGGACCTGATGTTAAAGGTGGGTGATGAGTCTTCAACGTAGTGCTGAAGCCTACGAGACCGCAGAACCTGGGCTCGGCGTGTCTTCCGCACTAGCAGCCAAGAGCACGGGACCTGATGATGTCAAAGGCGGGTGATGACGTGCTGCTGAAGCATCCGAGCCCGTTGACTCTGTGCTGGAGGTGTCTCTTGCTCCCATGGCTAAGAGCACGGGACCTGTTACATATGTTTAAGGTGACTAATGAAAGTCTTCCAAGTGGTACTGAAGCCTGCGATCCAGCTGACCCTGGATCAAAGGTGACTCCGGGACCGCTGGCCAAGAGCACGGAAATGATTTTAAAGGTACTGGTGACAGTCTTCCATATGGTGGGTGATCCTGGGCAATACCTTCGAGCCCACTGTCCCTGGGTTGGCCGTGTCTCCCGCCCCGCTGGCCAAGAGCACGGGATAGGCCCTCCAGGACCAGGGAAAAGTCATCACTCATCACACAACAGGATGACGGCTCTCCTTGTGGTGCTGAGGCCTCCGAGTCTGCTGACCCTGGGCTGGACATGTCTCCCGCACCAGTAGCAAAGAGCACGGATGACGGGACCCTGGGCCTCTAGTCAAGATGCATTCCATTATTTCGACAGCAAAGTTCGAAAAGAAAATGTATGGGATTTGACTTATGGCATCGCAAGCGACATGCGGACATCACTTAGCGATGACTTATGTCAAATCCCATACATTTTTGATTTCGAAGTTCGTCGTCGAATTTATCGAATGCATCTTGACTAGAGGCCCGTATGTTACAGGTAAGAAATATGCCATATGTTTTGACCGGAAAGTGTAGGGCTCTTAGGAAAGAAATTGCTGTGAATGATTTTCTGCAGTTTCTTTCCAAAGTTACAAGTATCAATCCTTCCAAAGTTATAAGTACCAATCATTTGTAACTCAAGTACCTCGAAAATCCAAGATAGAAGAGAGAAGCTCAACGTCTGGGCAGATTAATTTACAGGCAGACTCTATGTGAACTAAATATTTAAAATTCTGTCTACAGAAGCAAAACTACCAAAAGAGGAAAAAGAAGTAACGAACGGGGGAGAGGGAAAGAAAGCGCTGAAAGGACTGGACGACGAAGAGGACGAAGGGGAAAAGAAGAAACAGAAGGACGCTGGTTATGAAGACGTGAGTTAGATGTTTTGTAGAAGATTTATGTTATAAAGTTTAAAGAAAGATACATTTTACAGCCAAAAAGATAAACTAAATATTTAAATAGGAATCATGCTGAAAGATAATTATGGGGAATATAATGTCTCCAAAAATCAATTACGGATAATTCGGGCACAATATGGTCTACTGCTTATGTAAAGACGTTTAGGCAGAAAAATAATTGTCATACTCAAAGTAAAAAATTATCTCATGTATGAGTGACTCCGAAAATCGCAAACTCAGCCATATAAAGAAGATTTTTTTTTCGAGTATGACAGTTATTTTTCTGCTTAAGCAGTAAGATCATATGCCCGAAGTATCCGTTATTGATTTTACCAAACCTTATGCGGAGGATGGCGTACAGTAAGCATTTTTTTAAATAATACTTAGAAAATACCTACATAAATTAATTAAAATTAACATCAACACACATTACTATTATTATTATTATTAACACAAACGTACGTTTGATTGATACTATTTTATTAAACAATTGACGGGTTTGGATACAAAAGGAACTAATTTAAATATCAAAACAAATTATACTTGAAATAGTTCGTTTCAGCTTGTCACAGTAACAATTTGTCACAAAATTATTTTGTCCTTGGCCTAACCATGCAATTAATTAATCATTTCCTGGATCCGTTCGAGGTTGTGACGTCATAACTAAAATTAATTGTTTGTTAATGAAACAGCCGATTTACTTAAATAAATACATGTCCGCAGGCCGCATGTAACCGGCCGGGCCTTTGTTATTGACCCATTTAAATGACCCAAATAAAATAATTGTCAGATTTGTCTGACAATTAAGAATTATTTATAAAATATTTTTTCTTAATAGTCTCAAATTCCCGGGAATCCCCCGGGACTTTTATTGTAGGCTGTCTCGTGTCCCGGGACTTTGAAATTATTGGAAATTCCCAAAACCTAACTGTAATTGAATTAATTGCTTAATTTCAGAGTAAAGAAACCGTGGAGATACGTAAAGAAGAAGAAATAGAGGAAGAATATGAGGACGCCATACCCACCGTCCATCCGCTGCGCAACTGCACACCACCGGCGATTGAACAGGTAAGTACAATAGAGTTGAAAATAGTCCCAATTTTCAACTCTATTGTATTAGCGCAGACTTCTATTTTCTATGATCTCAATTTTCCCCGGTCTACCGGATTCCGGATCATATAGTCCCGGCTTAATAAAACGAAGTCACAAAATATAAGCAATATTAAAAGAAAGTTATGAAATATAATAATACTAGAGATGACCCAGTAAACGTTGTTTTGCGATATAAATTATCACCTAGGAACATAAAATTTAGTTTAAGACAGAACCTCAATTCTCGTATTTAAAAGTAGACTTTCATTTTACTTTGATCGAATTGACATTTGAAAGTGAAGCGACATGTTAGCATGAACGGATTTTATGACGTTTCGACCAATCATTTATATAGCATATGTGCTCTATCGTTCTCTTGTTTACGTTTGTATTAAATTGGATCCCGAGAATCTCCGTCTTCTTCTTTATTATTATATTATATATAAAAATGAATTGTTTTCGTTAGTCTCGCTAAAACTCGAGATCGGGTGGACCGATTTGGCTAATTTTGGTCTTAAAATAATCGTATCAGGTCAGGGAAGGTTTAAACGGTGAGAAATTTTAGTTCATAGTTAAGGCAGAACAACGTTTGTCGGGACAGCTAGTTATATATAAAAATGAATTGTTGTTCGTTAGTCTCGCTAAAACTCGAGAACGGGTGGACCGATTTGGCTAATTTTGGTCTTAAAATAATCGTATCAGGTTTAAACGGTGAGAAATTTTATTTCATAGTTAAGGCAGAACAACACGTTTCTCGGGACAGCTAGTAATAAATATATTTGTGTGTCCAGTTCCCTCGTCCTCTGATGGGTCAGACAGCGCGAAGACACGGCGGGCTGATCCTCCACGTGCTAGTCGCTGTGTTCACCTTTATCGGCCTCGCCATCGTCTGCGATGAGTACTTCGTCTCCAGTCTCGATAGGATCTGCGAAGGTAGGATCATTATCATCATCACCCTGTTATTACCTATAGGTAGGCATATTCGTTAAGTTTTATACCATACTAGACCCTATTATCACCTATATATTCGTCAAGTTTTATAGTTTCTACCATGGCTGCTCAACCCCAGGCCCGCGAAAGAATTTTAAGTGGCCCGCGCAAGTATGGTTTTAAAATACGTTGGTGAATTTGTCGTCAAACATAAGTAAATTATTAAATGGCAGAAATCACATTGATTGTATAAACAAGTTACCCTTGATTTAAGTTCAATTTTATTTTGTTTATTTAGATTTTAGAATAAGATACTCTATGTTCTTAATAAACAAAAGTTCAATTTTATTTTCTTAATAATTGAGTTTTTATTGCGATTGTCCTGAGAGTAACTGAAACAGGAAATGTAAGTGGCCCGTCATTAACGACTGAATCCATCGTTTGGCCCGACTCTTCAAAAGGTTGAGCAGCCTTGGTTTATACCATACTAGCTTTTGGCCGAGGCTTCGCCCGCGTAAATACAGTATACTACGGGAACACTGTACTTTTTCGGAATAAAAAGCAGCCTATGTGTTATTCCAGAGATCAAACTACTACCATACCGTTACGTACATCCGTTCAGTAGTTTTTGCGTGAAATAGAAACAAACATCCGTCCATCCTCATAAATCTTCACAATTATAGTAGTAGACTTAAGTAGTTAGAGTAGTTTTAACTAAGCCCCACATAATTCCTATTTTAAAGTTGTAATTCGATGTTGTGAGTGTAAACTGTAAATGGGCCTTAAAGATCGCATTTGGCGAATAATCGTTTACCGTCAGACGATCCGATAAAATGAACAATTTGTCATTTTGGGTGCCATATAATCGTAAATAAGGTAAACTTTCACAATTTTCCAACCCCGAAATTCCCGGGAAATCCCGGTTCCGAAATTTTACAGTCCCAATATTCCCGGTCCTCAAAATCAGTACCGGTTCTCCATTCCCTAGTGCTTACCTTTAAGTGATTATAACACGTACAATATCAATGTTAGAATTAGTGTAAAAATGTAACTGGTGTCATAATTGTTAGTAAATCTTATTAATAAAACTAGCTTTTGCCCACGACTTCGTCCGTGGAGTTCTGTTTCCATACAAAACCCTTAACCCCTTTTTCACCCCCTTAGGGGTCGAATTTTCAAAAATCCATTCTTAGCGGGATGCCTACGTCATTATAGCTGTATGTCATATAGTACGTCATTATGCCAAATTTCAGCAAAATCCGTTCAGTAATTTCGGCGGTGTGTTGATAGATGAGTCAGTCAGGTTTGCCTTTTATATTATTTAGATTTAGATAAATAAATTTCAGAGCTACAGCTAGCTCCCGATGTGGCTGGAGCAACTTTTATGGCTGCCGGCAGTTCGGCTCCCGAATTGGCGACTGTGGTCATTGGAGTGTTCTGCGCACAGGATGATATCGGTGAGAATTCTCGTTTGCTGGAAAATATAGGCAGAGTTTTTGAAACAGGCTTAATAATCGGAATCTAATAAAAGACGAAATGTATAATGCGATTCAAATGAGAATAGGATCGAGTCGGCGCCATATTGTTTCGAATTTATACTGTTTTGATAGTTAAATTTATGTTTAGTAATTGATTACTATTTAACGTGTTTATTTAAATTCGATGCAAGATTATTAATATTTATAAGCACATAAGTTTTTCTGAAAATTGCACTTTTCAAGTGTTATTTGACAGAAAAAGGTCATTGACGTTCCTATTCTCATTTGAAACGCGTTATAAATCATTTACGAGTACTTTGAAATCTAGTTCTAGTGATATTGATTTCCCAAAAATCATACGGTTCGTGACTTATTTGCTTTTAACGGTTAACTTAGATTTCTCTATTTATTCGCGTATGTCGATATTTTTTTACAGCTACCCCAACTTCACTAGAGTTATATCGTGAATTATGGACTTTACATAAGTCTTTTACCGAGACTTCCTTAGACCTTCTAGTAGATTATCTATGTCGATCGATTTAAATATTCTAGAAACTGATAGGAGACCATGGAAGATTAGAAGGCCACGGAGGATCATTATATTTAAGATATCTTTAAGATATCAGTTTTAGTAACTAAGCGGTTTAATTCCTGTTGTGATTTGTTTCTCTTTTTGTCTGTGTTTTTGTCTCCTTAAGTGTTCTGTAAAGATATTTTTATTTATTTATTTATTTATAATTATTTTCATTCCGCCATTTTTGTAGGTGTATCCGGAGTGATCGGCTCGGCGGTGTTCAACATAATGTTCGTGATCTCGGTCTGCGCTCTCTGCGCCGGCACCGTCTCCCACCTCAACTGGTGGCCGCTGTGCCGCGACTGCTTCTTCTATGCTATCAGCATCCTTGTCATGCTGTGCACCATCGCCAATGGATATGTATCCTGGTAAGTGTTTGTTGACTGATATAAGTTCAGACTTTATCGACTCTGTCAACTGGTGTGTGTCTAAATGCTGTGCTGGTAATCTCTCCCACCTCAACTGGTGGCTGCTGTGCCACGACTGTTTCTTTTATGGCATCAGCATCCTTGTCAATGGATATGTCTCCTGGTAAGTCTTTGTTAACTGATATAAATTTAATTGGGACTTAGTGAGACTCTGTCAACTGGTGTGTGTCTAAAGGCTGGTAATCTCTCCCACCTCAACTGGTGGCCGCTGTGCCGCGACTGCTTCTTCTATGCCATCAGCATCCTTGTCATGCTGTGCACCATCGCCAATGGATATGTGTCCTGGTAAGTCTTTGGTGACTGATATAAGTTCATTTGGGACTTTATCGACTTACGTGACGAGTCTTAGTGAGACTCTGTCAACTGGTGTGTCTAAATGCTGTGCTGGTAATCTCTTTGCCATCATTTCTCAACCGGTGGGTCGCGACCCTTTGGAGGGTCGAGTTTGTTTTTAAAGAGAGTCCCAGTCTGTTGAAAAATAATAAATACAAACTACATATAGGTACAAAAACATCGTTTTTCGAACGAAATCATTCGAACTTTAGAACCAGTAATGGCTAATACAACATACTTATAGCTGATAAAAATAGCGCGCTATGTAGGTTTAGACTTTTTACTTAACTTTTTGGCTTCTGCGTGGGTCGCGACACAAAAATGGTTGAGAAACGATGTTCTATGCCATCAGCATATTAGTTTAGTTGGGAGTGGGACTTTATCAACTAATATGACAAGTCTCAATGAGATTTTGTCAATTTAACTTCTTATTTTTTCTAATCTAAATCTTCTCGCTCTATCTAACAATTTCGTTTCAGGCCCGAAGCTCTATTCATGCTGATTATGTACGGCGTGTACTGCGTGGCGCTGCGGTTCAACACGGCCCTGGAGCGCTGGGCCCTCACCCTGCCGCTGCCCTTCAAGCTGCCCACTAGGGAGGAACAAGCCGCCCTTGTGACGTACAAGTGAGTACTACCTGACGGCTAATTCTCATAATTTTAACGGTAATAATATTTCGTTCTAATTTACATGCTGTCCTGCTCGCACACGCACGATTTGACGCGCGTGTGAATGAGTCAGCGTCCCATCGGAAACGATTATATACGGCTTAACTGGACCTCCGGATTCCGGACAATGTACTCCACATTGTCCGAAATCCGGAGGTCCAGTTAAAATTCTCAGCGCTGAAAATAGAATTCTACGCTAATACAATAAAGCTGAAAATAGAAGTGTCAAGGGCCGAGCTGTCATATATGACATTGACATTCGATTCGACACATGTGTGTTCGGTTTTCTGCTATAAATGTATTACCGCGGAGTTCTATTTTCAATGCTCAGAATATTCCCCGGCTCGCTGGATTCCGGGTTATATAGTTAAAAATTCACAGCGCTGAAAATATAATTCTGTGCTAATACTATTGTATTCTGATTTAGCTGAAAATCGAGTCCAAAAAGCAGAGTGTCATATTTTACATTAACATTTGACTCAACACACGTGCGTTCGATTTTCATCTCTATTGTATTAGCGCAGCGTTCTAATTTTTGTACTCTGAATTTTCTCCGGCTTTACGGATTCCGGACAATTTAGTCCCAAACTTATTGAGCTTCCGAACTAAGACCAAAAACCATTAGCATTCGTATTTTAAATGCCGAAAGAATAAGAACGTAAGCCTGATGTGGGTTACACTCCCCCTTATTAATAAATTTTTTTTTTCATTTCTCATACTCGGAAAGTAGTGTTGTTTTGATCTGATTATTGGGTGGAAAACGCTACCTACTTTCTAGCTTCAAAACTTCAAAAATAGAACTGCTGTCAGCTGTGAAGAGTTTTATGTAAAAAAAACTATTAAAAATGACATTCAACTTTCTAAATAGCCAGTGTGAATTTAGCGCAAACTTCTTTGGCGGAATAAACCGCGAATGCCGCGGCGAGCGGCAAGTTCCATATTTAAAAATTAAAAAGTCAACACAAATTGCCGGGATACTAAATTACTAATATATTATTATCAATAAAGAGTTTAGATAAACAACTAGTTTTATTTTCCTCATATTCTAAATGAAAAGTAGAGTGTATGCCACGGGTAAAAGAATTAATTCCTACTCGGACTATAGCCGCCCTCGCTGCGCTCGAGCGTCTAACTACCTCGGGAATTGATTCCTTTCAACCCTAGGCTAACAATTTACTATTACCATCGATAAAATCAAAACAAAATCGCTAATCTATGTTGCTGTCCTTATCTGATACATTGGAAAAGCTATTTGATAGACAAAGACAGTGAGTGAATAGTGAAACCCCCAAACGGAGATCTTCAAACGAGCTTTGAGCTTTAATAAGAGGGTTTGTGTCTTATCTTAGGTCCCTAAAATATGTTTAATATATTAAAAAAAACATAAAACGGCTATTTGTATTACGTCAAATAAACAAATGCAAATAGCCGTTTTATGTTGCAATTTTTTAATATAATATGTCAACCTCTCCTAAAAATCTGTAGACCTCTTCAGAAAGTGATTTTGAGTCTGAAAATGATTATGAGTATATTTCTTTGCGCATTTTCGCTGTACGACGGTTAAGAAACCACAATATTATTAAAATTATTCTACCGAAAATAAATTTAATTTGATAGAAACCACAAATATACATACCCAAAATAAATTTAACTTGACAGGTTCCTTTTTTGCGTTTTTTACGTAAAACAAGATTGTTCAGTTAACTTTTCAGTAAGTGGGTCAAGCGTAGGTCATTCTGTAACAATACCCCGCCACAGTTAAACGGATCAACTTGACCCGTCATCCCGTCGAGCTAGGGCCGCTAGTGGTGTCAATAATAATACATATACAGGTTGTTCGGTTGGACGGAGGTAACCAATCCGACTACGTTGATAAGACAAATCATTTCACCGGACCGGTTCTTAAATAATTATTCGTCATTTTGTTTTTTTTTTAAGGTTCCGTACCTCGAAAGGAAAATACGGAACCCTTATAGGATCACTTTGTTGTCCGTTCGTATGTCTGTCAAGACCCTTTTTTTTCAGGAACGCGTGATATATCAAGCATTTATATTAAATACTCAGCTCTATAACTGTCCCTTGGAGCTGTAAAAAAATCAAACTTCTAAGCCAACGCAATCAAAAGATACAGCCGTTTAAATGCCGTAAATTTCCGAAAATTTTCGACACTTGCAAGGGAATCAAAACCAGGGTACTTCCCGTGAACATACAATCTTGAAATTTGGTACGAAGCAACGTCTTATAGCACAGATAAAGGAAAAATTGCGAAAACCGTAAATTTTTTGTTACATCATGTAATAAAAATATTTTTAATAATTTTAAACTTACTACTGGGCGCCTAGACAAATTACCTTCGTTAAAATTCGGAAAGATCTGTCGTATCGACTTCTCTTTTGAGATCACGACATTTTGTGCCTAGACAAACGCACACTGTTGTTCGAATCGCAACAACGAATTGCTCAAACGTTAGTTGTTTATGATTTCAAGAATTTAGCCGTCAGTTGTGAAGTTGTCAAATGTCATATATATTTTTTTTAAATTATTGATGGCGTTATGGCATAAAACTATTTGTCAGTGTCAAGTTAAAAAGGCAGACAACTAGATTTAATGTAGGTACCTATATGATTTCAACACCGTATTATTTTCAAGTCTAATGTCTAGTCAAAGTTCAAAATACAAATAGTCAGTGCAAGTCAGTCGATTCAGTAAAACGGTACCTAGAAGTTTTATTGAAAATTCCTGGAGTGTGTTGTATAAAATGGAATCAAATTTCAAGTGTAGAAATTTACAAAAAGAATAAAGTAGGTACTTATTTAACAAGGCCGATTATTACGGTTGTAAGGCTGGAACATGAAGCATATAGATACCAGGAGTCCGAACGGCTTTTTAATAATAATTATGTACACAATAATAGGACCAGATCTTAGTTCTCTTTTCTGCCGCTAGGCGTGCGAGACCGACGAGTACCAAGTGTTGCCAATCCTATTATACCGAGTGTTGCCAATACTATTATTTATTACAATTATTTTTAAATTACCGTTAGGCAATTACCGTGTTCTACGGTATCTTTTTTTCGAGAACAGTTTCTCAGAATTTCCTAAAACTTTTATATAATAAGATTTCAATCTTTCCAGAGCTGTCAATAGCAACTTTAAACTTCCCGCGTAATTTCAAACGAGTGCATGTCGAACCGTCGCGCGCTCTACCGGCAAAAATCTGTCCCCGTAATTGAGACCATTATTTTAACATTACGTTCGGACTCCTTGTTATCTATACTTCGTGGGCTGGAACTTCAATATGCACCGAAATCCGAAACACCGGGAAAAATTCAGAGGATTATAAATTAGACACACAATTGGATAACTGTTTATCTATTGTATGACTCCAGAGTTCTATTTTGAATAATTATATTATATAATACATTATTTAATTAATTATCTTCTAGTTTTCATTGATAATACAGATTTTATACAGATTTCTTGCCAAATGGTCATAGGACACACATTATAAACAGATTTTAAGAGATTACACTAAAGGCCATACTCACGGTGCGTCCAGCAAATCCAGCACCGGTACTATTATGAATTTTAATATTATCCGGTGTTCAGCATAAAATATGTGTACAGTCTGACAAGGATCTTTTGGCACGTGGACAAAATCAGAACTAACATCGCCGTCTTGTAAAATGTCACTTTTAGTATTATATTGTATTGTTTTGTAGTTGCGACACTTACCTTTTGGCACGTGGATAAAATCAGTAATAACATCGCCGTCTTGTAAAATTTCACTTTTAGTAATAAGTATTGTTCTTATTTGCGACACTCACGCCCCCATCCAAGTGCCAAAAAATCCTTGTCCGACTGTAATGGCGTACTATTCTATTGTCTTGCGAATGATACCATCTAATAAAAAAGAAAGAAAAGGTTTTAATGTAAACTGCATTTTTATTTAGTATTAAATGACTATTACTAACTGTTTTAATTAGAATATGATATAGTTATAAACATTTGTTAAAATAATAATAAAGTACACTCGTTTTATATCTAAGATTTTTCAAGTTACTTTTTAAAAATACCAACATTTTTCTGGTTGGCAACATGCAAGAACGAGACACACGGCCTCCCTTATGGCTATCTCGCTCGGCTCGGATTTGCCTCTATGATACGTGCATTGTGAAATACACTCTATTACCAAAGCAATACAGTTCTTTTTAACAATTACAAAATACGGAGTCTTCTATCCTTAGGACTATATCCATGTCCTGGTAACACTTTAAACTGGCCAGAAGAAGAAGAAGAAGAAGATGAAGTACAATAATTTTTGTTTGTTAACAAAATAACAATTTACCTAACTTAGGCCTTTACATCCGATGATGGATGATTTATACAGTATTCTCCGAGCGAAGTAACCACTCTTGAAATACTGTAGTGCCTGGGACAGTTGGTTTTTAAATATCGTATGATTGCCCAAGCGCATACGGCATTCTCACAACATAGCCACCCTAGTCCAGAGGAATGACTAGTCAATACGTCTGGGGCAAACTATGTGCGGGTTTCCTCACGATGTTTTCCTTCACCGGTAGAGCGTCCGTATAATGTACTTGAGATCTGCTGGCCGATTCTGTATCTGTGCAGTGGCATAGGGTTCCTATAACTCCATTCCTATCGGCTTCCCTTGTCACATACCTTTTGCAAACCTTCATAGAAATCCCTACCTATGATACAGGTTCCGGCTTCCCTTTGAAGGAGAAGCAGCCTTCGCCACTGATAGTGAGAAGTGATATAAATCATAATGTAATTATTAATCAAATCCGCTACCAACCTAAGTTAATTTGTATTCATTCTGTGACAGGCTCTAACTAGTTTGTATAAATAATAATTATTATTAGCTGTGTTGATTTTTAAATTGTATAATGTTATTATTGGTTATGTGACTTCAAGATTATTTAAAGAAATCTGCATTATGTAATTCCTTTGCAAGAAATAAAAATATTTTTACATTTTAAGTTTATTTTCTTACTAAAACCATGTAAAACTTACTTAAAAAAGTAAAATAAAATGTAGATACTCTTGTATTGTTATTATTTAATCAATCCTAATACGGACACTTGATACGGCACAACAACTTTATTAGAGGAATAATTGAAGGGATGGTAGTAGAAAACATGGAAGGCCGAGAAGAACTTTTATGGACAGGTGTAGGCGAATGTGATGGTCGTGTCGTATCAGGAGGTCAAGAGAAGGGCGGAGTGTAGAGATGAATGGAGAAAGCATCACTGACAAGAGCAAAGCTCTTAAATTAGAATGAATGAATAATTCTAGCAAGACAATGCTTATAACAAATTCAAAGTGCTATGGCCGCATTGTAATATTTTGTCTACAATATGTGGTAAGTGTTAGGTTTACTTATTTATTGCAATAGTACCCTGTACAGTCAAGGTACTTTAATAACACTTCCTTTAACGTTATAGTTCTGTAAAATTGTAAAGACTTTCAATTATTTAGTCACAAATATACTATAGAGATTAAATATTAAGTATTTAATTGGTTAACACTACTTGACTGTTTATAATAGGTGTAGGTATAATAGCATAGATATATAATATTAAATTTGTAATAATTAATCAAAGTATAATAGCAAATATTTCAAAACTTTTATGAGGTGTTTGTGTCCTTCTAACCCATTTATAAGACGAAGGTGTTGAGCATCGATGACAATAAAATATCATTACATTGCAAAACTTATAAATTTTAACTACTAAATACAAATCTTTATTTCTAAGGAAGTTTCAGAGAAACTTGCTTAATTATGAACTCCATTTGTTACCTACTATAATTTAGGTACCTACTATACACCTAAAGATTGCTTTCAGCTGATATAGTAGCGTGTAAAGATTAAAAACTGCAAGTAAGCTACAAATTAAGAAATTTATATTTTAACAAAGTGTTGAATTATACTTGAATACAATGAATTACATATTAGGTATTGACAATAATTGTGATTTATTGAATACTTTAGATTGAATTCTTTTGACTTTATGCAATATAGACTACTAGCAGAAGGTGTTGTATAGACCCTTTAGGCAACTTTAGGCAAATCATTATTATTTACAAATAACAGCTGATCAATAAAAATCCGCCATATTGTTCGTTGAGGCGATAAAGGTAGCCCCCTGGGTATCTTTATCGTTAGGTCGATAAAGATAAAGATCACGATCTACTAAATGTCACTTACGGCCGCTTGTCTAGGCATTGTATGGAGAAACACGTTAGAGCAATTCGTTATATGAGTGCATCGTTAGCGTATTCGTTCAAAGTGGCTGCTTGGCTACCAATTTTTTTAACGATACGACTGAATATGTCATTTAACGCACGCTTATGTCAATCCCATACATTTTTTATTCACGAAGTTCGCCGTCGATATTATTTAATGCATCTTGTCTAGCCCTCCTGACTCGATTGTCGTGATGAGTGAATTTTACTTTCTTTTCAAAAGTTTAGATGCTAAATATATCCCACCATTCACACAGTTTGATACACGACTTTTACAAAGTCAACCATTTTCGAGTAATCGGCCTCCAAAGTTTTTTATATTTTTTTTATGAAATGAACCAGGAAACGACCAGATGGATCGCCTGATGGACAGGACACTCGCAACACCAGAGGAGTTATACTTGTAACTCGGTGTTGCGACTTGCGTTCCTGGTCCTTAAAATCCCCAATCCCCCCCTTGGGCCTCCGGTAACCTCACTCAAAACTCACTCGGCACTATTTTACGCCAGTTCTCTGTGAGGCCGTGGTATTCACCCGGTCGAGCTGGCCCATTCATGTCGAAGATTCTCCTATAGATACATTGTGGTAATTACTAAGCTATATAACGTTTTCAGAGGTGGCGTGCCCGCGCCCGTCGTCCCTAACCCGCCCGCCGCCGAGACTCAATACGCTCAGATGGACGGCGCCGACGACCAGCCGCAGCCACAAACTGGTACGTTGATCCTTCTTGAATGTAATATATATATATATATATTTTTTTATGAAATAAGGGGGCAAACGAGCAAACGGGTCACCTGATGGAAAGCAACTTCCGTCGCCCATGGACATTCGCAGCATCAGAAGAGCTGCAAGTGCGTTGCCGGCCTTTTAAGAGGGAATAGGGTAAAAGGGGAGGGTAGGGAAGGGAATAGGGTAGGGGATTGGGCCTCCGGTAAACTCACTCACTCGGCGAAACACAGCGCAAACGCTGTTTCACGCCGGTTTTCTGTGAGCCCGTGGTATTTCTCCGGTCGAGCCGGCCCATTCGTGCCGAAGCATGGCTCTACCACGTAAATATTTACCACGTAATTGTGCACACGACATAAAAAAATATAACAAAAAGAAAGAAGAACAAAAAGAAAAATAATATACACAGGTGGCCTTATTACTAGGTAGCAATCTCTTCCAGGCAACCACGGGTAAAGGAAATAATTTATTATAAACTAGGTACTCATAGAATTATAACGCCAAGAAACCGTGTGCGCGCGACATAGGTGAAGCACTTGAAACTCTTCCAGACTGGTGTAGTTTGCTAATAAATGCTTTGTTTGTGTGCGTGTTGTCGAAACGTAAGCGTGTAAAGCTCACGCCCACATTAATCTGTTTTTTGCCTCACTTTAGACGACGCGTTTGAATGAAATTATCTATCTAGGCGTTATTAATCTAAGAAACTACTATTATTAAATAAGTAAATACATTCTTGCGAGTAAACCTGAGCCAACCTTAGAAAAAAACGAAAGGACATGGAGATGGTTTTCTCTTTCACTCTTGTAGGTTTTTGCCTCTGGTGTTTTGTGAGGCAAATGCTGCTTATGGAAGTCTATTTTGGTCTTCCTTCCGTGTATATCCTTCTTCCGTGGGTTGACCACGGTCTACTTCGTGAGTAGTCTGGATAGTGGGGGACACACACTTGGACTATAAAATTACTCCTGCGTAACTGGTCTTACTTTAATGAAACCGGCCACCGTCACCGAAATCGGTGTAGGGAGTTATTATACTTACCATAATTAATGTTTTTGTATATGATGTAAGTAAACAAATGATGTAGGTTTTGTTTAAATACTAATTTAACAAAAAAACTTTTTTGTACTCTTTAGATGTGTGATGTAATGTGTGTGTGTGTGTGTGTGTGTGTAACAAACTACACATAAAAATTATATTTTTTTACATGTACCAAGTAGTAATATGTCATGGGATACTCATCCCAACTTACCTGTCCGGTAGTTGTGGTATAGTATACGGGTATGCGACCCCGGCTTTCCTAGCTATTACTGTCCTATTGGCTATTCCTTGCCCTCCTGGGCGGTAATATCCTACATACCCTATTTCCCACTCTAACTTACCAATCTTCCTTTCCACACCACCTATCCTTCCCTTTCCCTATTCCTACCCTCTCCACCAATCCGTGGAAACGCAATAGATAATCAAAAACAATTGAATTATCCAAAATGGCGGCGATGTGGTTCGCCACCCATCACGTCTCGTTTCTCGCGGAGGCGAAAAGCGGACCATGGAGAGACGCTTGGCTACGTTGAATGTAAGAGGAGGAATAGCAAGTGGAAAGAAGTGGTCTCTGCCTACCCCTACGGGAAAGAGGCGGTCCTGCCTACCCCTACGGGAAAAAGGCGTGATTATATGTATGTATGTATGTACCAAGTAGTAATCAATATTAATGAAACTAAATATTTTACATGTAGTCTTCTCCCCTATAGTCTGATTCACAAGATCCATTTCAGTGGATTTCTGTCCAAGAGCACTGAAAATTATGATCCAGGGCTCATTCGATTCAGAATGACCTCTAGAAACTTTTTGAAAAATTTCAAGAGGGGTTCGAAAAAATTGCAAAAGTTTAGTAAAAAAGGGGTTATGGTTTTTTGAAAATTAATAAAGATATCCAAATTTAAAAAAAATCCTTATAGCGGAGGAAATTTCCTAAAAAAAAGTCCTAATACTAATATTGTTCTACGTTTGAAATCTTACAAATCAGCATAAAATTATTTTAAAATAATAAGAAAATCAGCAAATTAATTGCCATAATTTCAGCATACAACCCGGACGGCGCTTACGATAACGTGGGCTACAACGCGGACCCGCTCAACGCATGGGACCCCAACACCACCTGGGACCCCACCCGCGCCTGGGACGAGACCTCCATGGTGAATATGTGACCCATATATGACCCACGCTAAAACAATGTGACCATATATGAATCACGCTTAAACAATGTGACCATATATGAATCACGCTTATACAATGTGACCCATATAATTATGACCCACGCTTATGCATTGTGACCCATATATTATAACCCACGCTTATGCAATGTGACCTATTAAACCCACGCTTATGCGATGTGACCCATATATAACCCACGCTTATGGAATGTGACCATAAGCTTTTAATTAGAACAATAACAAATCTACTTTATTCTGTTTAGCAACAACCGCCGTCACAACCACAACAGCCCGCACAGCCGCAGCAGCAAACCTCGCCGCAGCAGCAGCAGGTGCAGCCGGCGCCACAGGTGAGGAGTGTTAAGAACTGACGAATAACCGACAGCCGTAGTATAATGTGTCATGCGTTGAGCGCTGGTGAACGGACGCGTTCCGCATTACGACACACGACAAAAATATTAATGAAAATAATTTAATATTTCGCGAATCGCGCGGTTGTCAACCGCTACACGTCACCATGGCGCTCGTAGTCAACGAGTTGCTGGCGTTTATCCAACACGCCATCAACGCCATGGACGAAGACAGCATCGTGCAGCTCTGCATGTCCACCTTCAGCAATGAGGAGATTTGTACGGGAAAGCTGATGCTGGACGAGGCGCTTGGTAAGCAGGCGCAGATGCCATCGCGACTCAAAGATGGTGGCGAAAGAAGCTTGCAGGATATCATCACCCTGTTAAAGCAGACGGGTCCAGGGGCTATACCAGCTTTTGTGGCTAGGGATCTCCACAAGCTACCGGTGGTGACCATGGACCACGTCAACGTCTCCAGCCTGCTGAAGAATGTCAACACCATGAAGGCGGAGCTGGACGAGATGCGAGGTCGATTGAATAGATCGGAATCCACTATCCGTGATTTGCATAAAGAATTATTGCAAATAAAAAGTAATAATTCTTTATGTAGGTCACCCGATCATTCGTTTGACTTCGTAAACACGCGGCGACGCGGCGCGCAAGCTGACACGTTTTGCTCATCAGCAAAATCCGACGGGTCAACAACCGCCGCTGACTGCTCACCGCTTGCGGTCGAGCCGAAACCGAGGACACCAGCGACTCCGAAAAATTACGCAAGTATTGTCGCTGGCCCCACTGCACCCCCGCGGAAGAAGACAAGAGGGGTGGAAGAGCGCCGCAAGGCTGAGCCTCTTCGAACCGTCAAGGACGAGAGCAGGAGGTGCGATGAGGAGGGCTTCACACTGGTGGAGAGGAGAAAGAAGAGGAAGCCCGCCGTCCGCAACCACCGCGGCACCGCACCCAGTGAACCCGAGCAGCGTCTGCGGTGCGAAGTACGCGCCACACAGCTGTACGTGTCCCGCCTGCACTGGTCGACGACGGTCGAGGACGTTGTGGACTACATCCGAAAGAAGACGTCTTTCACCTTAAGGGTCGAGCGTCTGGAGTCTCGTCACAAGGTCAACTTCAGTTCCTTTGTGGTGAGAGTACCGACGCATCTTCTACCGACCTTCGAGGTGGAGGAGTTCTGGCCGACGGACGTAGTCTACCGGAGGTTTCGGGGAAGGCTCCCCAACGAAGCGCGCATCACGTCGCCGAAAAAAGACAATACGTGATAAACTACAGTGTGTGTGTGTGTGTAAGAGTGAATGTGACTAATATAGAAAATAAGATTTATGTATAGTATTGTATAGTATATAATTGTGTGTGTATAGTATAAAAATATATATCCGTTGTCTGATACCCGTAACACAAGTTCAACTTAGCACGGGATCGGATTGACGTGATATATATTATATTATAATGTATATTTGTTCTGTATATATTTTTATGTGTGTTTGAATAAATTGATTTTGATTTGATTTTTTGAATTTTAATAACAACATTGTTGTAGATGTAGCTTAAAATTGTGAATGTAGTTTTTTTAATTTTTAAGAGTTTTGTATTGTTTGTTTTTTAACCAGTATATATTTTTTACATTGTTTTTGAAGGCTCCAGCGCAGCCGGCTTACTACAAAGCTAAGGAGTACAACCCCGAGACTGCAGTCAACCCTCTGGTCAAGCCCGTTAACGCGAGTAAGTAAAAGTTAATCGACACGATTCAAACAGTTTAAATTATGTTCTTAAATATTTTTTATTTGTATTCCTAAGTAATAAGAACGTGTTACGTGACCCTCATTGGGGTCACATCATATTGATGTTTTTTAAACCCTCATAGGACAAATACATCGAAAGTCATACATCGCACTACACACAAAGAAATTGATTGGTCGTATATACTTATTTTAATAAAAACCTGGATGTTTTATCAGATTTATTTTCAACTATGCCCTCACACCAACGCATAAGGCTTATTTTCTTATACTTCGAAAAGTACTTACTGACGACGTTTTGCATTCGAAGTGAAATTAAATTTGACGAATTCTTAATTAAAATAAGCACGCGCGTGAATGCTTAGTCGTGGCCGTGATATTTACAACATCATACCCTTACAGACCACCTCCAGCTAGCGTGCTGGTACGTAGCGTACCCCGTCCACTGGTCGTGCCGGCACACCATGCCCGACTGCCAGGGTCCTTGGTACCCCGTCACCTTCGTTATCTCCATGCTCTGGATCTCCTTCTACTCCTACTTCATGGTGTGGATGATCACTATTATTGGTGAGTTTAGCTTTTTAATTTTAAAAAGCTTAGTGCGTGAGTATTTAAACTTCAAAATCAACGATAATAATCGTTTGCCATCGATTAGTGGTCTGTCAAGTTTTTTACTCCTTTTAGTCTGGGACTATGTGTGAATGGAATACGGACGGCCGAAGAAAATTCAGAGCACTGAAAATAGAAGTTTGCGCTAGAGCTGAAAATAAAACGCACAAGTGTCAAGTAAAATTTCAATCACTCACAGCTTGACACTGGAAACTTTTATTTTCAACTCTATTGTATTTAGCGCAAAGTTCTATTTTCAGTGCTCAGCATAATATAGTCCCAGCCTTAATGCCAACTACGATCTTCTGCTTAAAATCAAGCTTTTTTAATGGCATAAGCTTTTATACACTTACTGTGTATTTCAGGCTACACTCTGGGTATCCCAGACACAGTGATGGGACTGACGTTCGTCGCCGCAGGAGTCTCTGTTCCTGATGCTCTATCATCTCTTGCTGTTATAAAGGAGGGGTAAGAATAAATACGGATAGTAACCATGTATGTAGTAAGACCGTAACTAAAACATAAAATGTGTCATAAATTTACATTTATCTACATATTTAAATACGTAATATTATTAAATAAAATAAAGATAAAAATGAACTTTGATAAAACCCGTACATTAATCTGCGTATTTATTTATCAGTATTCGGTATTATTCCTAAAAAAATACAAAAATCTGTCGGACCCGATTAAATTCAGAGCATTGAAAATAGAACTCTGCCTTATTACAATCGAGTTGAAAATCGGAGTCGTGTGTCGAGGTGTCATATTATAATATGACATTGACTTTTGACTGGACACTTGTGTGTTCGATTTTCTGTTCTATTGTGTTAACGCAGAGTTTTATTTTCAACACTCAGAATTTTCTCGGGAGCGCCGGATTCCGCTCATATAGCCCCAGCCATACTCAAAACCTTTTCATTCCAGATACGGTGATATGGCGGTCTCCAATGCAGTGGGCTCGAACGTGTTCGACATCCTCGTGTGCCTCGGCCTGCCGTGGTTCATACAGACCGCCATCATTCACCCCGGCAGCCATGTCAACGTCATCAGCAAAGGTAGCGTGACCCACATGTGGGTCATACTCATACTCTACACGTGGTAGAGCCATGCTTCGGCACGAATGGGCCGGCTCGACCGGAGAAATACCACGGGCTCACAGAAAACCGGCGTGAAACAGCGTTTGCGCTGTGTTTCGCCGAGTGAGTGAGTTTACCGGAGGCCCAACCCCCTACCCTATTCCCTTCCCTACCCTTCCCTATTACCCTATTCCCTCTTAAAAGGCCGGCAACGCACTTGCAGCTCTTCTGATGCTGCGAGTGTCCATGGGCGACGGAAGTTGCTTTCCATCAGGTGACCCGTTTGCTCGTTTGCCCCCTTATTTCATAAAAAAAAAAATACTTTAACACTAATATTTCCTGTACCAACATTTCTGATGTTTTTCTTATAAAACATAGATAATATTAGAAATGTGAAAAATAGATAGAAGTTTGTTTGATGTCTAAATCGAAAAACGGATATGTACAAAATTTGGTATCCGAATGGTTTACATCCTGCATAGGACATTGCCAGCAAAAATTAGTAAGTGTAGTAAAAACATATTGACGTGACCCATATACGTGTCACAGTTAAGATTTATTCTGCTATATGTGTTTTTACCCACGACGGAACGGAGGTTTATGCGTTTGGGGTGAGAGATTGTGTGTTTGTGTGTGCGCAAACAAATGTTTTCATTTATCTCCAAAAGTAAGTACTAGTCCTATTATGATGCGGTTTTAGAGATGGCTTTGGATTTGCTTGGAAAATGTTCTTAGATAGGTTTCATTATAATAACTCACCAGGGAGCGCTGTTGTTACCATATATCTTTATAACAGCCTCCATGGTCTAGTGGTTAGAGCATTGGCTCTCGACTCGGAGGCCGTGGGTTCGATTACCGCATTGGAACAACAAAAAATGTTGTTTTCAAGATTGATGCAGGCTGATCACCTGATTGTCTGACAAGAAAGATGATCCATGCATTGGATGGGCATGTAAAAAGTCGGACCATGCCTAATCTCTCGTCTGTTATCCGTACCACTCGATTATGAGAGTAAAGGAAGTGAGAGTGCTCTTGTGTACTGCGCACACACTTGGGCACTATGAAAATTACTCCTGCGTAACTGGCCTGGTTTCAATGAAACCGGCCACCGTCACCGAGATCGGTGTTATTTTAACTGTTTTCCAGGTCTAATCTACTCCACTCTCTCACTATTCTCCACCGTGATATTCCTGGTGGTCGCCACGCACGCCAACGGCTGGAAGCTGGACCGCAAGTTCGGCGCGGTGCTGATGGTGTGGTACCTGCTCTTCATCACACTGGCCAGCCTGTACGAGCTGAACATCTTTGGCAACTTCCATCCGCCCGACTGTGAGTCAATCTATTAATGGGTTTCGTGTTCGACAGGTCACAGAATTATTGTACTCGTGAATATATCTATTAAAACTCCTTACTTACAGTCCACCCTGCAAATCCAGCGCCGGTACTAATGGCCGTCATTGGTGTCGATAATTAATTACAATATTATTTACTTTTACCTGCCCCGTTGTTTGTAATGGAATCTTGGAAGTTAAATTTGACCCACTTTCCGGTTTCCGATTGAGCTGAAATTTTGCACGAACATGTAAATCGCGTGACAGTGCAATATTATGACGTGGAGCTGATCTGCTGATGGAGCTGGCTATATGAACTCCGTAATAAAACCACAGAACCCCATCGAGTTTGGGCTCGTTTGATTCGTCTTGATGAGTGGGTACTTACTACTCTAAAGTAATAAAAGCTTGTTTTTTTTTTTAAATGATATTCCATTTTTGCCTACAAATCCGCGACCTTGGACTTGTAGGCTGGACGATGAGTAACGGAGCATAAGTTAGCAATCACCGTTTTCTTTTTAATTATACTCGTACCAGTAACAGTTCCGAGTAACAGTTACAATAATTAATTTGAAAATATCAAATGACGTTTACCATTACTTAGATAATTAACATGTCCTAAAATAAGATTACTTTTAGTTTTGTTGTTGACCTGGGATCTCGGTCCATTTTAATATTAATTATTATAATTAACCAAACAATGCTGTATCGGCCAATCGGCGTGCGAGACCCATAATACGAGCCCGCCAAAATGATTTTGACAGTTTCAAAAGTGACAATGAATGGATTATTTATTTATATTTTAACACAATCATTTGTGTCTCTTTAAAACACTTTGTGCTTACAAAGTTTTTTTTACTTTATTTAAAAAATATGAGGCCGTTTTGACCTCGTATTTTATGGCGAGTAACAAAAGTCCATTGATCTACGACCGTGTGTACGTGATCTATAAGTAATTGAGAAATTGTTTTGTTTGTATTCAGAAATTATGTCTTTTGTCTGTTAATCATAGTTATGTGAGGCGTGAGCGAAAATATGTTAATGGTTCAATAGTTATTTATTAGTTAATAACAGCTATGAATCTGTGTATAATAAGACATTAGAGTCTGGCTAGCGAAAGATGAGACTGGAAAAAGGCAGCAAATTAAAAAAAAATTAAGTAAACAACAACAATAAACTTAATTTTCTTGAAATGAGTTGTCCCTAACAAAATATATTATTATTGTCATAAATAATCAAGTATCAAAACTATAATTCCGACTATAGACAAGGTTGCCATACGTCGATTTTTTGAATTTGCCGCCTTTTTCCAGTCTCATCTTTCAGTAGCCAGACTCTACCTACAGAAATTACCAAAGATAATGTGTGAACTATGTATCTATATTGAACTTAGAAAGTAAGCCTTCCAATATAAGTAGGTACTTAGGCTGTTTGAAAATGTCTCGGTCCAAAGTAGGTACTTGCAGAAAGAAAAATATTAATGTGCATTTTTATTATAAATTTAGTCTTGCAAGAGCCATTATCAGTGTAGAACTATGATTTTACTTTTATTAGTTACAGTAGCCATTTATAATTTTGGACTTTTACCATTTTTTAAGTTGCTAGTTGGTCGTCTTCAAAGGTATCTATTTCCTGTTTAAAATTGCTTAATAATGTTTACATCATTTAACTCACGAAAGGGAAAACATAATACGGAAATTTTGAAAGTGATATCGAACGATTTCTTATAAGAAACATGGCTTTATTTTTTTGTGGTACAATAAAATCATTGTACGATGTCTGAATCATGCGTGTCTTAAGAGATTTCTGCTGTCTCGTCATAAATAATCGTTCTAGATTTTTATGTTAAAGATGCAATTTACAAAAAGGAGTGGTTTTTATCCATATGTCACCGTAAAATTGTAAAAACCGTTAGATTGGAATATTACTAGAGATATTATAATATGCTGACAGATTGTCAAATACAAATTTCTCCATACAATTGTACGCATTATTTTTCGTTATAATTATTATTATGAAAAAGCAAACAAATATGGCGGCGCGGGGCACATGCCGTTTACCAAATGGCACGGTAAATATTACAATATAACGAAAAAATAATGCGTCCAATTGTATGGAGAAATTTGTATTTGACAGTCTATCAGCATATTATAATATCTCTAGTAATATTACAATCTAACGGTTTTTACAATTTTACGGTGACATGTATATACCGTGGCACTATACGTACTATAAGTAAAAGTCGTGGCTAAATACTTCAGGCCGAGAACTTTTCAAACTACCCACGTACCTGTTCATTTTCAAATTATTTCTAATAGGCAATCGGACAATTTTTTTTTATTGCATAAATGAATAGTACTCTTAAATATGAGTAACTTCTCAGAAGAAACCGTATATCACAAGTCAATATTTTCAGAGGTACAGCGATTTGTATAAAAAAATTCGCGAGCCTCCTAAAAACGCTCCATACTAAAGTCGACCTAAAAATGACGTCACTTGTATATGAAGTAGTATGAAGTAGTATATGAAGTATATGGCCGCAGGAATATATTTGTAAATATCTCCGATATTTGTGCGTTTAAGTTCATATTTACTATAATGAATGTTTTTGTATATGATGTGAGTAAACTAATGATGTAGGTTTTGTTTACCAATTTCGCAAAAACAAAAAAATTTTTTTTGGTATAAAGACTCGCGAAATTTTGTATACAAATCGCTGTACCTTTGAAAATATTGACTTTTGATATACGGTTTCTTCTGAGAAGTTACTCATATTTAAGAGTACTATTCATTAATGCAATAAAAAAAATCAGTCCGCTTGCCTATTCTGTTAAAGAAAGAACCAAAGTTTATATAATAATTTAATGACAACTTTAGGCCAGAATCTTATGAGTGTAAAACATCGATGTTTAGCTTTTTCTAATTATAATAGTAATTTTCAATAGTTTAGGTAAAACTTTGATCTCAGATTTATAATACTCGAGCATTTAGGTGCAATTTACATTATGTACTTATGTAGGTAGTCCATGGGCGTCAGGGGGTGGTGACCAATATACAGAGCCGTATTTAGAATTTTTGCGCCTTATTTTGCCGCCCCATTAACCCTATCTGAAAGATGATTTTTGAAGTTATTTGAGAAAAATAATCAATAGCGTAAATTAGAACTTTGATACTAATTTGTACTATATGTATGTGGTTATGTTACATGTGTTCAAACCGAGAAAGCGAGCAAATGTTTTTTACTCCACTACATTATTTTTGGCTCTAATAGTAGGACTACAGTTAGACTAGCAATGTCCCCATACGTTTAAATGATTATAAATATTTGTATTGTGTAAATACATGGATAAAGTTATTTCATTGCACCATGTAGGGCTATGGAATAAAAATTATGCACAGGCCTCTTAAACTAATAAATATTTAGTAGGTGAATTTGTATATTTTTGTTCGCGTTGGGCTGTTTTCATTTCGTCATTATTTTCCTATAAAGACGTAAGAAAAATATATTTTTATCTTGTAACGAATACCTACCTATTAATATAATAGGTTTATTCTAAAATCGTCACGTCATGTATTAGGTACTCAACTTAAGCACAGCGGGTCTAAAAAGGCCACTTGCACAATATCATCGCAATATTGCTATTTGACACTAAAGCAATTATTCTGCTTGTAAATCTGTCAAATGAATGCATTTCAGCCAATTTCTGCATATGAATTGTATCCAAATCATATTATGAATTGCAATTCAAGTGGCCATTTTACGATCGCTGTCATCTTTCATACCTACAGTAATTCATAACAATAATTGAAAATGAATTGCCAAAACGGCCTTTTTAGACCTGCAGTTCTATTTTGAATTCATTCAATCTTAGGTCATTAGATACATATTAAATAATATTTTTATTTCAAAAACGCACAAACAATTTAAGTTCAAACAAAGAAATATTTATTATTTTCAACGTGTAAGCGTGTGTGAGATACCTTAGATACTCAATTTAAGAAATTAGTGACTATCTAGTGAAATGATTTAGAAAGACTCATAAACTTTCACAAACCTATGTCAAAACTTCAATTTATCCTATAAACCCTTAGAGCATCAAACCAACTTGTTAGATTGGTGCTCTTAGTATAAACCGATCCACAACTTAAACTTTTCTATAATAAAGTGTCTTAAATTTTTATCAACCACTTCCAATATTATCTATAGAACCATTTTTATTAATCACTTCAACAAAAATCGGTATTTTAAACTTATGACCCGATAATAAATGCGCTAAACAACGAATGAGATGGCGAATTTAATAGCTTTAGAGTTTTTCGTGGCGAGATCAGGGTAACCAACGATGCCACTTTTTTCTCTCGATCAAAATATGCGACTAGCATATTACTGATTATTATTAGAGTTTTAACTTGCTAGCAAGTTAGCAACCTCACTTGACGTCAGTTAGCGTCAGTTCATACCGAGACGCGACACGCAGTGGCGTAGCGTAGGGCGGCACTTTTAAGGGGGCGGCAAAACCTAAGTAAGGGGGCGGCAAAACCTAAGTAAGAGGGCGGCAAAACCCAAGTAAGGGGGCGGCAAAATTGACGTCCGCCCCGGGCAGACACCCACGCTACGCCACTGGCGACACGGCGTGGCATTTTTAAGATAGCAATTTAAAATTGAACCTTATTCACCACACAAGAAGATACAACTTTCGTTGCAAGAGATCTAATTTCGAGTTGTACCTACCGCGCGACTCTTGGGGTGAAAAGTAGCCAAAACAGCAGAACACGCAACTTAACGACGCGGTAACCAACTATTAAAGATAGTGAGATAAAGCTCTAACTTGTACAACGCGTTTCAAATGAGAATAGGAACGTCAATGACCTTTTTCTGTCAAATGTCACTTGAAAAGTGCGATTTTCAGAAAAACTTATGTGCATATAAATATTAATAGTCTTGCATCGAATTAAAATAAAAACCTTAAATAGTAATCAATTATCAAAACATAAATTTGACTATCATAACAGCCTAAATTCGAAACAATATGGCGCCGACTCGATCCTATTCTCATTTGAATCGCACTATACAAGAAATTACTGGTAGGTAGGTACCTTTCAAATGGTCGCCCTACAAGCGAAACTTAATGTATTTTCTCGAAAAATATAATATTTTGTCGTGTTTTCCATAATTTGAATTCTACCTCATTTACAACTTCCAGATAATAGAAATATTCTTATAATTATTTGCTTTATAGTCAACTAAAAAAGTTATTTTCGACGGTACCAATTTAAATAGAAGTTAAATATGTGATTATATTTTATTTAGATTAGGAACTTTGTCTTTGATTGTGGTTTAGAAGCTTAATTACTATTTAATAATAACATTAATTTAGATAGTAGCATTATTTTAAAGTATTATCAGTAGTGACAATAATTATGATAATTTATAAAACATATTTCGATAAACACGAAAATACTATTATGTACCAAAAATAATGATCGATATGTTCAAATTTTTTGTCATAAATATACAGTAAAACGACGTCGCTAATGTCCTCGGCAATGTTCGTAATTCTATGGTAATGACAGACGATATAGGTATGAAAAACGACGATTGCCGAATGACATTGAGATCGTGGTCGTACCTACTGTATACAAACTGTAATTTATTTATTCTTAAATGACTAACTGAATGAAATTGATTTTTTTTTTCATTTGTCAATAGCATACTTTTTTGTGCGAGGCCTTTTCGAGCTCACGCTGCAAAACAGTATTTATTAAACCTACATTAATTTTTAATAAACGTTTAAAAAACGTATTATACGAATTAAATGAATGCATACTGTTTTACTCATTAGTATTTTATTTTTAAAGTGTGTAATAATTTAATAGGCATATTATATCCCATACCATGGGCGTAGCCAGGGGGGTGGTTTAGGGGGTTCAAACCCCCCCCGAAATGGCCCGGCTGGTATATATAATACAGAGATCTGACCAATATACAGAGGCGTATTTAGAAATTTTGCGCCCGAGGCCAATTAACATATTTTGCGCCCCATTAACCCTATCTGAAAGATGATTTTTGAAGTTATTTAAGAAAAATAAATAATCAACAGCCTAAATCAGAACTTTAACCCCCCCCCCCCCCCCCCCGTAGTCGTTTTATTTTCTTGAACCCTCCCCGAAACTAAAACCTGGCTACGCCCGTGTCCCATACACAAATAATGTAGTGCAAAATATTTAATTAGAAAAATGTATATTTATGAAATCTACTTAGTATTAGTCATTATTCTAATTTTAAAATGCTTCAAAGAGTTGTATGCATATAGTATGTAAGTTATTATTTATTAAGTACTAGATTTAATTCATAGTTAATCTCATTCCAATATTTTTAATAATTTACAAATTGACATGGACTAATAAGTAGATACATTTTATTTTCAAATCTGAAGTTCAAACCACGTTCAAACAATTTCTAAATCTCACTCTGAAGTCTTACGTAGGGGCCATCCATAAGTTACGTCGTCGGGGTCGACGAAGTGTGACATTGTGTGACAAGGGGGTGGGAGGGGTCCTAATTTTCGTGACATGACATTTCAAAATCTATTTTAATCTAAGTGTTAAGTAATAGTTCTGGTAGCTATTGCCAGTGTCGAGGCAGAATTGTTTAAGCGATCATGTTGCATCAATAATTATTATTGTCTATATTTTGCATTTTACAAGGCCGCTAATCAACACAAGCAATTACATAACAAACAACAAGAACTTTTACCCATCGCTAAGATTCGTCCTCAAAGAATTGGTGCTAGACGTGCCAGATATATTCTTTATTAATTGGATCATGACGAGATGCTGTATAGTTCGACAGCCACCGTGGTCTAGTGATTTAGAGCTTGGCTCTCCACTCGGAGGTCGTAGGTTGGATTCCCGCGTTGCATGCAGGCTGATCATATGATTGTCTGACAAGAAACATGATCCATGCGTCGGATGAGCATGTAAAAAGTCGGTCCTGCGCCTGATCTCTCGCCAGTCGTATCGATCATCCGTCCCACTGGGTTACGAGAGTACAGGAAGATATCTCACAAACGTGACAAGGACGGGGGAGAGGTCAAAAATCGTGAAATTCGTGTGACGTAATTTATGGATGGCCCCTAATCTATTAAAAAAAACAATTGATAGAATTTGTGAGATTAAAATTATTGGTATCTACCTACTTAAGTGCTTGCTTTTTATTCCCTTATGGAATATCATGTAATAGTTTTTCATAAAAGTGATGAAATTCCTTCCTTAGCTATCAAAATATTTCTATTTTTAAAAAGCTATTATATGTGACTTGGAAAACGGTATCAGCTATAAAAAAGTCATAATCTAAGAGAATGTATCACATTTCAAGTCACAATGTATATTATATATTTTACAATTAAAAATGTCAATTCACGGTTAATAATATTAACCAAAATATGTGATAATTTTGCGGGTCAAAACAATAACCAAACTTTTTTTAATGTTTTTGAAACATTAAATTATTATTTTCTTATGCCCATTGCATGAATTAACTAACAATCCTAATTGCTCATGGCAAGAATATAATATCTAATTACAGGCTTTATGGCCAAGATTGGATGTAGGTATTGATGTATAAAACCATTAAATTTTTAATTATTATTATTGATCAGAGTATAATTTTATTCTGTACCTATTGTGGATGTTTCGTGTAAAAAATAATTATTTACTTGTTGAGCATGCATATTGTATATAAATGGATTGCTTAAACTTATATTCAAGATATATAATATATATCTTTGAACATACTATCTGTACCTACCCTTATGCCTTTATAAACCGTAGTGTTTTAGACGTCGAAACAAAAATAAAATAGAATTATCCGTAAAATTTAATATTTTTAAATAATTTGAGGGTTAAAATACATCTATATAAAGTGATGTAAATTAAAGTTTAAAAAAGAATGAATTCTTAAATCATAAAGTATGGTCTTTCATGGCACATTTAAAACTGAGAACCTCCTTTTTTGAAGTAGGTACAAGACACTCAGCTCTTCAAAAATTGTAGGTAAAGACTAAGGAGTGTCTAAACTTTTTTTTATTTTTACTTAAAGGCCATATTTATTACTTTTGCGAAAACGCCATGAATAAATAATTATTACTGCCCTACCAAAGCCCTTTCTTATATGTAAAATCATTAGTGATTTGTTTTGTAGAGTATACATTTTTATATTATAAATTATAATACATCATAGATAAATAGCCTCCACTAGGTAATATTTGGCACGCGCCATTTTGCCCAAGACGTTGAAAGTTAGCGCGAAACTTTTATTTAACATTAATGTTAAAACACAGGCTTAAACCATGTTACAAGCCAGCTGGCAACATCGCGCGTTGTTTTGCAACGTTGCCGAACAATATGATCGCCTCGAGTCGCGCATCAATTGATACCTAGTGGGCACTCATCGGTCATTATCGAACAAATAGACATAGAAGTATTGTATCGCCTTTTCTATACCTAAACCTTGACTCGCATAAGTACATGTACTTAGTGATTACTCCAATTGCAACCCCGTCACGCTATAAAGCATTTGTAATAATAAGATATTGTACTATGTATTTATTGTGCTAGTTTTTATAAGTTGCAGTCGAGCTCAAACTTGCTAGTTTCTGAAGTTCATCACTAGATGGCGCTAAAATGATTGCAAGGTTTGGTTCGACCATAGTACAGTCTGACAAGGATCTTTTGGCACGTGGACAAAATCAGAACTAACATCGCCGTCTTGTAAAATGTCACTTTTAGTAATATGTATTGTTTTGTAGTTACCACACATACACTTACCTTTTGGCACGTGGATAAAATCAGTACTAACATCGCCGTCTTGTAAAATTTCACTTTTAATAATAATTATTGTTCTTATTTGCGACACTCACGCCCCCATCCAAATGCCAAAAGATCCTTGTACGACTGTAGCAGTAGATCGCTGTCGAAAACTAGCACTTTATACCAATACTTGTGTTATACGTATTTTGTACCTAAGTCAGGTTTCCCAAATGATAAAAAAAAATATGGATTGTGTAAATTATATTTATGCAATCTTTACTTGAAAAATTTCCAAGCTCTTTATAGACTCTAGAAATAGCTTGGATCTAGAATCTAGAACAACGTATGAAAAATATAATAATTTTTTACAAAGGCCTCGATTTCTTAAAAGTAGTTACACTACGGCCGCTGTATCTTGACGGGTCTGAACATAGGCTCTGCGAACTTTAGCGCATGTACAACTCGTGAAGAAAACTGTTATTGTATTATTTTTATATACCTATGTACTAATACAATTTCCCTAATACAGTTGACCAATTAGTACAAATAAAATAAATACGAAAACACTTAGAAACAGTTAGTGCGCAACCTTCTGCGCGAAGTTCACACTCGCCAAGATACATCGGCCGTATTGTAACTTATGAAAGTTATTTAAATCTGATACCATATCAATACAGCCATTGGATGGTAAGCCTGACGTATTTTTGACTATTTCAAGGTTTCTGTTAGATTTTTCAGCTCACATGTTGAAATAATTGTTAATTGGTGTAAGTTTTAAGACGATGTTAAATAAATAGCTAAAAATATATAAAAAGTTGTTTTTAATCTCCACAGTTGTATTATTATGCTTGAAAGTTTGAGAAGTTGTATAAAATAAAACTAATTTTATTTGAAAGTATAACTTATGTGTGTAAAGGTATCGCTAAGAATCTGTTTTGATTTAAAAAAATATTTAAATATGCTACTGGACAATAGATGGCGCTGCATGGTATTGCATAGTGTATATAACACACCTTAGATAGATGTCGCTTTCGAAATCTACGTCGCAGAAACTGTGCAATAGTAATAAATGGAACTTGTAATTGTTATTGTTTACAAGATGGCGTTTCGTCAAAATTATGACGAAATTAAAAAAAAGTAGCCCCCGAATTATTGTCGAGCAGTGAACGAGCTGATGAGATGAATTATAGGTAGAAACACTCACGATCATGCCAGCTATCAAACAAAAAAACTAGATAAAAAACGGTCCATCCGTTTAGGGGCTATATGCTACGGACAGACAGACACACACAGACACACAGCAGACACGTGAAACTTAAAAAAATTTACTTATAGTTATTTTTTCGTCGGGAGTTAAAACGAATTGATGCTTTGATGATTGAGAAAATTTAGTTAAAACATTCACATGGTGCTAGATTAAAAAACTAATGAAGAGGCGAAAAATCTATTAAATAACCTAATAAAGGGTCTTGACAGGCGGACAACACAGTGATCCTATAAGGGTTCCGTTTTTTCATTTCGAGGTACGGAACCCTAAAGTTATAGAATCCTAATATTCTGACACGAATATTTACACTCAAACTCGAAATTTTTATTTCCATGTAGGTTAACACTTTTGAACTTAACAGAATTGTTCTACATGATGCCTACCACCGGTTCGGAAACTAGCCCGACGAGAACCGAAATTTCAAACCGTAGTCCGAATCGACCTTTTCAAAAAATATCTTGGGTAATTCACACCAACATTTTTAAGTGGTGTGAATCGACCCATTCAGAAGCAGTATTCAGGCGATTCGAACCGCGGTTCGAATCCTCGCGGCGTGAAACGACCAACAACCCTATCTCGTATAGTTTAGAAATGCTAGGGGGGGGGGGGGGGGAATAACTTACAAACCACTTTGGAGGCCGATTACTAAAAAATGGTTGACTTTGTAAAAAAGTAATTTATGAAACTCTGCCTTTATTTTAAAATACCTATTCAACGATACCCTACACGATGGGGTAGAATGAAAAAAAAAAATCATCCCCCACTTAACATGTATGGGAGCCACTCCTAAAATGTAAAATTATGGCAAAACCGAGAGACACAGTCTTCTATACCAAAATTCATCTATTTATATTCATAATTACAGAAGCTAGAAGCGCGGACAGACAGAGAGACCGACGGGCAGAGCGAAACTATAAGGGTTCCTGAAGTATTACGGAACCCTAAAAACTTTTTGTTCCTTCAGCGGGATTCGAACCCGCGACCCCCGGCTTGAGCACCAACATGCTCAACCACAGTCACAGAGGTCGTCAAATCAACATCTAAACATCTAGTTGTCTGGGATGTTAGGTAATGTATCTATTGGTATTGCTGGACTAGAAAAAAAAACAAAAATCCATGTTGTTTATTATCATTTATTAATTTACAGTGAGTGAACAATGAATTACAAATCTGGCGGGGGACGTTGGGTTTGAGAAAGAAAAGGCGAATATAAGGAATACTGAGATCCATATTATCACAAGTAACCGGTTAATATGGCCATACTCCAGTCATTGTCCGCCCGCCACCAAATCCATCCTGCTAATAACACGGGTGACGCACAAATATACTTTCACATTTTGTTAAATCGCTAATATATTTCAAAATTTCCTTTTGCTACTTCATTACAAGTTTCCAAGTTAAAGAAAAAAATACTCAAGAAATATACATAAATAGAAAAAGTTCTAAATTATTTCTCAAAAAACATTTCACAAATCTAACATAAATTTTTTAATATTTTACAATTAATTATCCCTGCTCTCGTCACTGAGTTTATTCCGCAACTTTTGCGATGTAACCAATGTGAAAGTATTCTTTCACTATGGAAGCATTAGTCCTTTAGTTAATTCATATAAAAATATTAGACATTAGTTAGATTATGGGCAGTAGTTGGACCGAGCGCCACCCGCGTGCTAACATTAGCGTGTATTTTTTAAAAAATAACAATAAAATGAACACCATATTATATTTACAATTTTTATTCTGCAGTACTTAAAATATAAGATACATATGTACCTGCCTCCGTCAGAATACCCCCCGCATATATTTATTTACAATTTAGGGTTTTACTATCGAGACGAAATCTAGTCGGGGGCACCCCGACGGATCGGATTTATTTTCTAACCTAGATCTTTTTTTCGTTTTTTTTTTTTACATTTTATAATTTTTAATACAGAAACATATTGTAATCAGTAATTATAAATAATGTTTAACCAATACGTGCCGATTTTTAAACACGATTTTAGACCGTCTACAAAAAAAATTATAAGCCTCTGCTTGTAAACCGCTCGAAGGGATTTTCCACGAGTGATTGTACAAAACGCCTATCCAATTAATATTATTACTAGTTAATTTATTACAATTAAATGCTAACTAACACGGTTGAGTTCGTGGGTAGCTGCACAATTTGTGTCAAGTTTTGAGTTTAGCAACCTTAGCTAGATGTCTTCTCCTTCTTTTATTTAGACACTATCGGTTGCAGTCTAGCTCCCGTCAGTACTGGATATCGCTAGGTTCTTTTAACAAAAGTGTCAATACTATTACATATTTTTGTTTACAATAATAATATACAAATATGTATTATCATTAAACATTTACAAAGAATGAAAAAAGGTGAACTCGAAAGCTGCCAACATTCTTTTGTCTATTGCTGACTCGACTGGTATAAAAAAAAAACTGCTACAATTTTGACGTCACAGAGTAATTAGTCGACTGCAGTGTGCAGCCCCCACCTCAACCAATAAACTAAGTAAATATGAGAGCAACATATACTTGACAACTAAATCAATAACCGGACACACAATACGTTGACAACTGAGGGTGATTCAGTGTCACGATGACTACTCCAAGACTGTCAGTGCCGACAAGCCGAAATATAAGGTTTGGTAAAATATATTACGAATCATATGCCCAAAATAGCATAAGATCTACTGCTCATGTAAGGCCGAAAATAGTTTCAAAATTTCGAATAAAATATATTATCCTACTAATATTATAAATGTGAAAGTTTGTGAGGATGTATGGATGGATGTTTGTCGCTCCTTCACACAAAAACTACTGAACGGATTTTGATGAAATTTGGTACGGTAGTATTTTAGGCTCGGAATTAAAACATAGGCTACTTTTTATCCCGAATAAATACAGTGTTCCCTAGGGACACTATATTTACGCGGGCGGAGCCGCGGGCAACAGCTAGTACTATATAAAATTGCATTGCGCTAAGGCGCTCAGGTCGTTAACCTCTTAGAAACAGCTGACTTTAAACCGTAAGCAAAGTCTTTGGCCAAATAATATCAGCTGTGTAAGATCAGAGACCTCCGTAGCGCCGCAACAAACGTCACGTATTTTTTTTTTTTTTTTTCAAAATTTATTATTATTATTTATCAGCCTAAACGTCTTTACAAGAGCAGTAGAGATCATAGGCTCCAAATTATCCGTAATTGATTTTACCAAACCTTATAATATAAAAAATGCTAGGAATAGTTTTTAAATCAGCGCGAACATTTCGACGGGTGCAAAGTAAAAAGAGTCATCTACAAAACAGCTACTTTTCAGGAGAGCGCATAATAGGAAAAAATGATTCCATTTTGTCAATTTTTAACCTAATTTATTGAAACTTTCATCATTGCTTAATTATTTATTAATATATCCGCATGTATATTTCATTCCTTCTAATTATGTTTAATTTACGAGATATTGTAGTTGTCTGCATCTACATTGCTCTTAAAAATATGACAACAGAGTTAACTACCACTTGGTCGTTTCTACGTGGGAGTTTAAAAAATTAGATTTATAAAAAGTACGATTAGTATATATCAGTAAATACGTAAAGTGTAATACTTTATATTGTTAAATAAAGTAAATGTCCGTTTTACATCTTAAATACACCAAGTTCAGAACATAACTGCACAGATATCTTTTTCTACGTCGTCGTCGTCGCTTTCTACGTCGCTTTTATCTTCTTTAAAAAGTCGTCTCGGTCTTTCTGAACATGAAACAATAGTAAAAATAACAGTAAGAAATTATAATTTAATTAGAAGTCAATTTATATAGCTAACAATAAGAATTAACTTAACAAAGAATACTAATTTACAAAAGTAAATTGAGACATCTAAACCACAATCGCAAAGTAGAAAAAGCTATATGGCAGATAGTCGCTTATGCGTCGTGTCGTAACAAGAAATATCATGGTTGACTTATTTTCATAATTACAACTACTAAATATGATTTAACTTCAAAATTACAATAACATTAAAGTTATATTATAAAAACTACATACCAGAACTAGTTTCACAGTTGTTATCGATAAGTTTTAATAGATCTTCTCGATTCATTATAGCGCATTATCGTCTCGTTTTGCCCAAATTCACCAATAATTTACGTCTTTCCATGTCTATTGTGTTGAACTCAAACTGTTTACTAATATGATAACACATTTAGACGTTCTTCATCACTTGACAAACCAAAATAAACAAATATTCGTGCCGGCCGGCGAAGCACATGTCATCTGCCTGATGACGAAATATGACCGACCGCCGGGTCCCCGCGCGTCCCACGTATAGGCGACCAGCGGTAGTTATTCGCATCTACATCGTGCAATTTCACAAAACAGGTGTAGAAGTCTTCTTTTACATGACAAAATTACCAAAAATAAGGTGATATTTGAATTTCTGTTTTTGCTATGTTGTAGAGCATGATATTTTAAGCTAGTTTCTACAAAAAAACAAAAAACTCAAAATTGCAGATGACTTTTTTTACTTTGCACCCGTCGATTTCATACATTTCTGTGTTGACGCTGACGTTCGACGAACGGTCAGCGTGATTCTAAAATCAACCTAAAGTGCGCCGGGCCAATAGATAAATAATAATACAAATTAGCTGTGTTCCGCGGAATATAGCGCTTGTTAGCGCTTGCTAGTGCAAAAACAAATTATCGGCCAGGACACGTTTGCTAACTTCAATACTGCTAACATAATCCGCCATTTTGCTTATTTAATGATAAAGGTCGCCATTTTTTCCGCGTAACACAGCCATTGATTTCTCACTAAACGACGGTCTACAATTACTTTTATTTTAAATTTAAAAAATGATTCGAATATATTACAATGGTTAAAAATGACATATGAATGCGTAGGTCACAGAATAAAAATTTCAAAACCCGCTGGCGTATCACGTAAAACGGCGATCGGGACGAACGTGCGACCACGATCGATCACTTGAAAACTAAACTGACTAATCGTTAGTACATTTTTGCAATAGTTTTGGGGCGTTTTCGCAGTCGAATCGCTATTTACGTAACGCCTTCCACTTCAACCCTTTCCAATTTACCGCATTCACAAGACGAACGAAAAAGTATCCGAAATAAACGAAAATTGTCCATCTGTCGCCCTCGTGTGAGTACATGACTACGCCATTGACGCACACACGCAACGAAATTCGACGCTCGACGACAACTTCCAAGTTAGAACTGGCAGCAACATGGCGTCGGAGGTACTTCGAAGTTACGCTTCGGAGTAGTGAAGTTGCGCTTCGAAGCGGTGAGTAGCTTCGAAGTGCAGGAGTCGCGCTTCGGAGCAGTGTGCTTTGAAGTGGAGTTACGCTTCAAAGTGCAGAAGTACGCTTCGAAGTACGACGCCCGACGCGCACACACAACCACGCATACACACGCGCACATATTCAGACACACACACAAACAAACATACAACGTTATCGCGTTCGCTTTTTCGTCGGACTACCCGTCGCTGCCGAACGTCGTAATCTCTTTCACTGAAATTCGAAAAAAAAAACAATTCACAAATTATACAACAAACAACACAAACCATTATTACGTTTTCGACATTTTTTTTAGAGAAAATGGTAATATAATATTTTTTATAATTCGTTATGTAAAATGGAATGGAACGATTACTAAGTTTATAAACACACGAAATATATGTACGTATTCAAAATACCTTGATAAATAGTCAAATAAATAATCTAGGCATTCAATAAAAACGAAACAACTAACATACTTGACTAGTATTTAACATCAATCGACAAAATATATTTTACATTCTACTTCTACAAAATTTTATACTCGTCTTTTTATATCCAATTTATATACCAAGTAGAATTAGATAAGCGTTATATCCTAAATGGTCGCGTGAAATCTATATAAAATTTAACAACAATCATAGTACAAAGAAAATAATTAAATTAATAAAAAAAGTACGTAGAATTTAAATTTACAATATCCGACAATCAGTTACTTGTTCAGAGACAAACTATTTTTTTTTTTATTATTTCACGATGATTTTACAAGTTGCTCTTTATGTTATTGTGGTTTTTTTCTTCGTGCGAGTTTCCTCGGGTCCTTTCAACAATTGTTTGCTTCTCGTCTCTCTTTTTACCTACAAACAGTGTTTCAATTTAGAAACAATCTACTAAAGGTGAGACCGTAAATGAGGACCATCTCTCTAAAGGTGAGACCGTAAATGAGGACCATCTCTCTAAAAGTGAGACCGTAAAGGAGGACCACTCTGGTGAGACCGTAAATGAGGACCATCTCTCTAAAGGTGAGACCGTAAATGAGGACCATCTTTCTAAAGGTGAGGCCGTAAATGAGGACCATCTCTCTAAAGGTGAGACCGTAAATGTGGACCATCTCTCTAAAGGTGAGGCCGTAAATGAGGACCATCTCTCTAAAGGTGAGACCTTAAAGGAGGACCACTCTCTAGAGGTGAGACCGTAAATGAGGACCATCTCTCTAGAGGTGAGACCGTAAATGAGGACCATCTCTCTAAAGGTGAGACCGTAAATGAGGACCGTCTCTCTAAAGGTATCAGGTATCAGGTAAAGGCATCGACGGCGAGCAAGGAGGGAGCGTCTTTAGCGATAGACTACAGCCATCCCAGACAATTCAGTACTACATTGATATCTCGCACTGACGCTCGCCTCGAAAATCTACCTTCAGCGATCGATCGCACGTCTGCGGAGCTACCTCTAGCGATGATGACGGGGCGGTGACGTCACGTACCTCATTGTTGGGGGGCGGCGCTGCACGGACGGCGAGCGAGGAGCGAGCGTCTATAGCGATAGACTACAGCCATCCCACACAATTCAGTACTACATTGATATGTCGCTATAGACACTCACTTCGAAAATCTACCTTCAGCGATCGATCGCACGTCTGCGGAGCTACCTCTAGCGATGATGACGGGGCGGTGACGTCACGTACCTCATTGTTGGGGGGCGGCGCTGCACGGACGGCGAGCGAGGAGCGAGCGTCTATAGCGATAGACTACAGCCATCCCACACAATTCAGTACTACATTGATATGTCGCTATAGACACTCACTTCGAAAATCTACCTTCAGCGATCGATCGCACGTCTGCGGAGCTACCTCTAGCGATGATGACGGGGCGGTGACGTCACGTACCTCATTGTTGGGGGGCGGCGCTGCACGGACGGCGAGCGAGGAGCGAGCGTCTATAGCGACAGACTACAGCCATCCCACACAATTCAGTACTACATTGATATGTCGCTATAGACACTCACTTCGAAAGTCTACCTTTAGCGATCGATCGCACGTCTGCGGAGTTACCTCTAGCGATGATGACGGCGCTGTGACGTCACGTACCTCATTGTTGGGGGGCGGCTGCGGCGGCTGCTGCGCTGCATCGACGGCGAGCGAGGAGCGAGCGTCTATAGCGACAGACTACAGCCATCCCACACAATTCAGTACTACATTGATATGTCGCTATAGACACTCACTTCGAAAATCTACCTTCAGCGATCGATCGCACGTCTGCGGAGCTACCTCTAGCGATGATGACGGGGCGGTGACGTCACGTACCTCATTGTTGGGGGGCGGCGCTGCACGGACGGCGAGCGAGGAGCGAGCGTCTATAGCGACAGACTACAGCCATCCCACACAATTCAGTACTACATTGATATGTCGCTATAGACACTCACTTCGAAAGTCTACCTTTAGCGATCGATCGCACGTCTGCGGAGTTACCTCTAGCGATGATGACGGCGCTGTGACGTCACGTACCTCATTGTTGGGGGGCGGCTGCGGCGGCTGCTGCGCTGCATCGACGGCGAGCGAGGAGCGAGCGTCTATAGCGACAGACTACAGCCATCCCACACAATTCAGTACTACATTGATATGTCGCTATAGACACTCACTTCGAAAGTCTACCTTTAGCGATCGATCGCACGTCTGCGGAGCTACCCCTAGCGATGATGACGGCGCGGTGACGTCACGTACCTCATTGTTGGGGGGCGGCTGCGGCGGCTGCTGCGCGGCTCGGCGCTGCACGGACGGTGAGCGGCGGTCGGCGGTCGCGCCGCCCGCCTCCATGACCTGCTGCTTGCGCTGGCGCAGCAGCGTCCAGTCGAACGTGTAGTCGTACTGGTAGTTCATCGTGCGGAACAGGATGCGGAACAGCTGGAATAATGGCCAAAAGTTAAAATCTATAACCCGAATACGTAGTTCATCGTGCGGAACAGGATGCGGAACAGCTGGAATAATGGCCAAAAGTTAAAATCTGTAACCTGACTACGGCTAATGCTCGAGAATGGCTGGACCGATTTGGCTAATTTTGGTTTTGAAATGGTTGTGGTAGTTCAGGGAAGGTTTCAACCACGAAATATCCACGGAACAGGAGTCCGAACAGTATAGGCTTTTCCATAGAATTAATGTACACAATAATAAACCCATATCTTAGTTCTCTTTTCCACCACTGGTTGCACCATGACCATTATTTTAACACTATGTTCGGACTCCTGGTATCTATAATTCGTGGTCTAAACGGTGAGAGATATTGGAACAATTGTGTGGAAAATAATAAAAACGATGATCGAATTTTCCTATTATAACTGTGCACCGTGTACAATTTGTAACTTGACTTGTCAAATATGTAAAGGTGCATTCAGTTTACCTGTTTGGTTATTTATTTATTCCAGTTCGTAGTTAAGACAGTACAATGGCTGTATTTGGCGGAAGAAAGCACTCTTATGCGCTTGTAAGCAAAATAGGAAATTACAGTTGTCGGCCAGGACACTATTACTAATTTCAATAGCGCTAACACAGTCCGCCATTTTGCTTACAAGCGTATTCATAGCGCTTTTTTCCGCCAAACACAGCCAATTTGTATTATTATCGAGATGTATTTTAATAGCACATAGACGAACACTATTATTATATTTGTCGGGACAGCTACTGCTAATTTATTATCAGTAAACTACATTCATATTTGTTTAAAGGCCCCCACAGACGAGAGGCCGATCGTTTCAGCTGGAACTGACGTCAGTTCGGCCTGAACGGATTCGAGCACACACACGGAAAAAATCGCATCCAATCCAATTTACGTCAGTTCGGCCTGATCTGATTCGTGCCCACACACGGAACAGTCGCATCAGTCCATTCTGGTTTGCCGCGCGCTACGGTCGTGTTTATCAATTTTGTATTTAAACACCGCGAAAACTCATACAACGCTTGTACAAGATACACGCCCGCACGGCAGCGGGTCGGGCAAGAACTGAAGCGATTTGTCCACACACGGTCAGGACAGGCCGCGCGTTCAGGCCGATCGGTCAGGCCAGAATTAATGTTGCCAACTTAGTTATTTTACAAAATTTTACTAAATTGAGTATTTTATTCCCTCCTTGGTAGAAATTTAGTTATTAGTAGTGTTTAAGTAGGAAAGAGCCAGACAGTAATGATATGCAAAATAGCTACTAAATACGTAATATTTCCTAGTATATTTTAATTTAATGGTAAAGAACAATGGCAAGATTGTACCTGAGTGTTTGCGGAAGTGTCTAAAAATGTCACATATACAAAAACTCATCATTTATTTTGCAGCTTTTTTTCACATAAATGTTTTTCAATGTAAGGGCCGGAATTATTTTTGTAAATAAATAAGAAGCTCATAATTGATTTAAATAAAATGGCCGCATAGCAATGACTCGTGTCAATGACAGTAAACAAACGTCACTTTGATCGGCTCATCTCCTTTTCTCTAACTTCCATGATTGGCTCAACTCCTTTTCTCTAACCTCCATGATTGGCTCGTCGTTTTTTAGAATACTTGACGTTTTCAATTGTCATTGTCATCATTGTAATCGAATTGAGGTATGCTCAGAGACTTTAAACCAAACTTTAAACATATCGGAAAACAAATTAAGGGGAAGTGCACCAACTACACTTATAAGGGGAAAAATAAAGTTGCGACATGTGTCGAGGAGGCAGTATTATGTGTACATATTGATAGAAAATAATAATTTGAGTCGGTCTGGTATAGTCGAGTACTACTGCAACTGCAAAGTTGGTAGACGAACTGTAGGATGTTGCTCACATGTTATGACGGTCGTGTGGTATCTGGGATGGGCTAGGCATGAAACAAATATATCGGCACCAGCAGAATTTTTAAATGATATAGTTATACGAGAGGATGAATTTGAATAAATACTTTGAAACATCAATGAGTGTTTTATTTACATAACCATTATAATGATATTTAACCCATTATTCTCAACACACTACCTAGTACCTACTAGCGCTAAATAAATCATGCATTTTCTTTGTATTATGAGATGTTTAAAGAATATCTTTATAAGATAATAATAATATTATGTAATAAATAATAATACAGGCGAAAATATTTTTTATGTACCCATAGATGTATATTATATTAAAAAGTGGAATGTATCTACTTATGTATATTAAACTTCCTATTGGATCGTATTATTAAAACGCATTAAAAAGCCAACATTTGAAATTAAAATTATTTTTGCACTATGCAATGCAAAGGCATATAACCCCAAAATACAAAAATATGAATAACTTTTTTTCGTGGCCTCGATAAGACAAAATTATTTTTGAATATGATAACGTAATGCAATTGCTATCTTTTCAATATTTTTGCAACCTTAGACGCTCAAAAAAAATTTCAGGTATTTCGTTGTATGGAACTCTGCCATTGTTCTTTATAATCAAATTCATTTAATGAAAAAAATTTAATATAATAAAACCTAAAATGCAGTGGTTTTTGGGGGGCTTCAGGAATTCCTAAGTTAAGTAGCCTCTTTAGTAGTTTTTTAGTAGTTTTAGTAGAAATCGATACGAGTTTAGTGGTTTTACAAAAAAAAGAGCTGGCAACACTGGAACGAATCGCTTCAGTCCGTACGGCCGCCTGATGCGATCTCGAAATTGCACACACACGATACGATTTTGCATCCGTTCAGGCCGAACTGAAGGTAGACCGGACCATGTATGGGGCCCCTAACATAATAAGATACAAAACTCACCTGTCTGAGGTACATATAATCAGGTGCTTCGTCGAACGTCAGTCCTCGGGTGTAGTTGAGGTACATAGCGAACTCTGCGGGGAAACCCTGGAAAGTACATGTGTATGTTGAGTAAGTGAATAACGTAGAACAGGCAGTAATATACTAATTGCAACGATATATATTTATATTAGAAATAGAAATGTAAAGACATTTTAGTGGAACACATTATATAAGGTTTGGTAAAGTCATTTACGGATACTTCAAGCACATGATCCACTGCGTATGTGAAGACATTTAGGCAGGAGAATAATTATCATACTCGAAAACAATTTTTTTCTTAATATGGACGAATTCGAGTTTTGCGTAGAGTTGCCCATTCATGAGATGATTTTTTAGTTTGAGTATGACAACTATTTTTCTGCCTAAACATCTTCACATACGCAGTGGATCATGTGCCTAAAGTATCCATAATTGATTTTTGGAGATATTTTGTTCCGATATTAGTATATCTTTTAAGCATTGTATTTTAATTTCTTTTCACTGAAATATATGTCAATTCAAACTAATCCTCGTATTTCAATTTCAATACTGCAGGTACATTGCAGTTTCGTGTCACCACAAGGGAAAGATGTGGGATACAGATTTACTCTGCGGTCTTTTACTACCCCCAATGGGTTTCCGTAGCCTCTGCCTGCACTTATTAGGCTTGGCGGTCTCTGCCTGCCTCTATTGGGCTTGGTGGCCTCTGCCTGTGTTCATCTATGCTGTCCTGCAGGAGCTGCAATACACTACCTTACAGAGCACCTCAACAGGGGTGGACATCTTCTTTTCGCTGATCCTCTCGTACTTCTGCTTCTTGGTCAGAGCTTTGAGCCCTTGCCACGGTAAAGACCCTCTGTAAGAGGAAAATATATTTTAAGATACTTATTTAAAAAGCGCATACATAAAAAGTCTTTGAATATAGTTGTGTTTAATACAACTTTTTAATTACTTCAGTATGTGAATGGCGAGGGCTTTTCAAGTGTGGATAAGGATCTTGCGTAATAGACCGACAAATGTTCACATAGACATGTTCACATCATGCGCGCAATAGTTAATTACGTAGAAACCGTACATTTTTCCGCGATAAAAAGTAGCCTATGTCCCTTCCCATGGTGTGCTCTACGTCTGTTCCAAATTTCATCAAAATCAGTCCAGTAGTTTCGGAGCTCATTCAATATAAACAAACTTCTCTTTATTACATTAGTTTCTGACTTATCAATTATCATGCCCAACATGGTACCGAATGAGACTGAACAAGTACACACCTGTTGAAGTACATGAGCACGTATCCGAGCGACTCCATGTCGTCGCGGCGGGACTGCTCGATGCCGAGGTGCGCGTTGATAGACGCGTACCGGGCCGTACCTGTAAATACCGTCATATAGTTATTCCACACTCAATTAACGTGTTTGATATTTTTTCTGCCGCTAGGTGGCAGACCCAACGCACACAAAGCGTAAGTGGTATAAAAACGGTCAATAAGAATTTTCGTTTCTTTTTCTGTCACCTTGGTAGCCCGACGATCCTTGTCGTGTCAAAAATTGACAGATGTCACGAATTTAAAAACCTCATTTGTCAAAAATTTTAGCCTGGGACTATATAATCCGGAATCCGGATCAAATTCTTGTCCTCGCGGTACACGATATGGACACTGAGAGCCTTGGCCAGGCCGAAGTCGATCATGTTATTATTGTTACAGCTTAGTTAATACCCGTGATATACATATTGCTGCGCGAAGTTGCGGCCAATACACTACATGTTGCTCGCAGCTTCGTGCAACAACACTAGATAAAAACTGACCCATCAAATTCTTGTCCTCGCGGTACACGATTTGGACACGGGGGCGCAGATCTCTGAACTTCTTGGCTAGGCCGAAGTCGATCATATACGGCATATTGCAAAGGCTTCCGATGCTCGCGACATACACATTGCTGCGCGAAGTTGCGGCCAACACACTAGATGTTGCTCGCAACTTCGTGCACGTAACACTAGATAAAAACTCACCCGTCAAATTCTTGTCCTCGCGGTACACGATATGGACCCGGGAGCGCAGATCTCTGAACTTCTTGGCCAGGCCGAAGTCGATCATGTAGAGCTTGTTGCAGTGGCGACCGATGCCCATGAGGAAGTTGTCCGGCTTGATGTCGCGGTGGATGAAACTCTTGCAGTGCAGGAATTCAACGCGAGCGAGCATTTGATCTGGAATACAAATTTATTTAGCTTTGTTGACTGACCAAAAGCGGACCATGGAGAGCCGCTTCGCTACGTTGAATGTAAGAGGAGGAATGGATGGTAAGAATGAAAGTGGACGAAGCGAATCAAGTATGTAAGGATCGTAGTAAGTGGAAAGAAGTAGTCTCTGCCTACCCCTACGGGAAAAAGGCGTGGTTATAATTATATGTATGTATGTATGTATGTATTAGTGTCCGACCGAAAGTTCGGTTTCGGTTTCGGTTTCGGCCGAGTTTCGGCCAAAAATCAAGTTTCGGCGGCAGTTTCGGTTTCGGCCAAAAGTGGCCGAAACTTTTGCCGAAACCGAAACTGATATCGGAAGTTTTCGTGCACGCTCGCCTAACTTCGTTTCTTGCGGCAACGCTTCACAGTGTTCTATTTCACTGAAAAAAATTCCCTATGTTGTTTATTGCATAAATCGATGAAGAAATGCATTTTAAATGCAAGAGTAAAACACCCACGTGTCTATTTCAAATACTTTTTTTTATAAAAGTAATTTATGTTTCGTGACCTCCACGTAAAAAAAAGACTTAATAAATTCTGTAAGCATGTCTGATCAATATATATTTTTTTGATTAATATGGTTTGATGAAGGACCTTTAGGCGCATATTTTCCATGTTTTTTTTTTGAAGATCACTTCTGGCTACCGAGTTATTAATTTTTATTCAGATTTTTGTTTTTATTTTTTTTCTCCCAAAAAACTCAAAAGTGCGACTTGTGACTGACACTGAAAGATTCATCTTAAATGTGTCTATCACTGATAAAAAATCAAGTTGCATTATGGAAGCGTTTGGGTGTTAGAATAAAGGTCAAATGGTACATTTTACCAGTAAATTTATCAGTAAATGTCAAACAATAGGCGATCGGACTTTTTTTTTATTGTATAAACGAATAGTACTCTTAAATATGAGTAATTTATCAGAAGAAATAGTATATCAAAAGTCAACATTTTCAAAGGTTCATCGATTTGTATGTTGTCACCGTAAAATTGTAAAATACCTCACGAGATTGTAAAAAATATGTCGAAAGATTCATTACTTTTAATCATAATTGTAAATCATATACAATTTTGTAGTTAAAGAAAAAATTGCATTTATTTGAACAAAAATTAAAGGTCAAGTTGAGTGACACCCATAACACAATAATTTGAAATTCGATTACTCGTAAACGCTTCCATAGTGCAACTTGATTTTTTTATCAGTGATAGACGCATTAAAGGTAAATCTCAGTGCCAGTCACAAGTCGCACTTTTGAGTTTTTTGGGAGAAAAAAAATAAAAACAAAAATCTGAATAAAATTAATAACTCGGTAGCCAGAAGTGATCTTCAAAAAATAAAACATGGAAAATATGCGCCTAAAGGTCCTTCATCAAACCATATTAATCAAAAAAATATATGTTGATCAGACACGCTTACAGAATTTATTAAGTCTTTTTTTTTACGTCGAGGTCACGAAACAAATTATTTTATATAAAAAAAAGTATTTTAAATAGACACGTGGGTGTTTTACTCTTGCATTTAAAATGTATTTCTTCATCGATGTATGTGATAAACAGCATAGGGAATTTTTTTGAGTCCAAAAGAACACTGTGCGCTTTGACAAGGCAACTGAATTTGAAAACATAATTAAAATATAATTAATATTTTTTTAATATTACATTAAATAAATTATTACAACAAAATTAATATACCGTGTTTCCATTTCATGTCCTAATTAATGCAGAATAATGGATAAAATGCACCAAATTTCAGTATTTTAAGGAATTTTCTACTTGACCACGTGAGTTTCGGTTTCGGTTTCGGTTTCGGCCGAAACTGAAGCCACGGCCGAATATTCGGTTTCGGTTTCGGTTTCGGCCGGAAAACCAGTTTCGGTCGGACTCTAGTATGTATGTATGTTGACTGACTATAACTACTTCAACGATTTTACTGTCAGGTGTCAACTGTAATAGGGTACAAAGATTTGTTGACTGACCTATTCCTACTGAGTTTGTACTGAGTAGTTAAGTTTTTGTTATTTTAAGTAATAATTATATTTGTTATACAGTATGAACGCAATAAAGAATATTCATTCATTCATTCTAAGGTTTTGCTGTCAACTGTAGACTGTAGGGTACAAATATTTTCTTTTGTTTCCAAATGTAAAATTATTTTTATATTTACTATTGGTCATACTCATGTATCATGGTAGGTAAAAGTGGCAAAGTGTTGATGGCATATATGAAAATCTCCTTTACTTAAATTTCCTATGATGTTATCATTTTTATCCCGTTATGTATATGTTTAAATCCAGAGCTTTAACTACTACAATACCAAATTTCATCGAAATCCGTTCCGTAGTTTTTTTTATAGCGTGAAAGAGTAACATCCATCCATCCATACATACATCCATCCTCACAAACTTTCACGTTTATAATATTAGTAGGCTTCTAGTGCCAAAGGTTATCTACAAGCTTAGCATAATCATCATAGAAATGGTTTCTTTCTACGGAAGAATAACAAAATGACAGACAAAGGAAAGCTGTAATTTTGTCCATATTATCTGTCAGTATATTCCTGTGTAGACAAAACGCTTTTGTATTGTGGTCATGCTAAGCGTCCAATATGGCTACATCTATCCAACATAATAAAAGAGGAAAAGTTTATTTGTATTGAATAGGCTCCGAAACTACTGAACCGATTTTGATGAAATTTGGTACAGATGTAGAGTAGATCACGGGGAAGGACATAGGCTACTTTTTATCATGGAAAAATATACGTTTTCTGCGAAATTAACTTTTGCGCGCACGAAGTTGCGAGCGACATCTACTCTAACATATTTAGTTAAATTAATATACTCAAAAATATAGAGCCATTACTACAAGTAGTATAGTGCGATGAGGACGAGGCCTCGCGGTGCATAGGCGGTACTGTTATAGTTTTACCTACGGGATATTATTTTGGTTTCGCTATCAAAATGTGAAAAACATACTGTCAATCTCAAAAATAACATAATTATTAAGATGTAAGTATTGTCTAATTAAATATATCATCCTACTAATATTATAAATGTGAAAGTTTGTGAGGATGGATGGATGTTTGTTACTCTTTCACGAAAAAACTACTGAACGGAATTTGATGAAATTTGATATGGTAGTAGTTTAGGCTCTGGATTAAAACATAGGCTACTTTTTATCCCGAAAAAACACAGTGTTCCCGAGGGATACTGTATTTACGCGGGCGGAGCCGCGGGCAACACTAGTGTTAAATGATCTATCGACGACGAATAGCCTACAATACTTTACTTACAATCATATACAAAAACATTCATTACCTATGGTAAGTATGAACTTAAAGGCACAAATATCGGAGATATTTACAAATATTATGTTCCTGCGGTCTTATATTTCATACACTATTTCAGGGTTTCTCAAAGTGGGATACGCGAACCCCTAGGGGTTCGCCATTCGTCGGTAGGGGGCTCGCGGCAAGATTTACGTAATGGCGGCTTGATGACTCAAGAGTGGGTTTTCAGTTTTCACACTGGTCATGACGCAAACGAAATACAGAAATCAACTTGATGCCGAGTCAGAATTAAAGTTAAAACTAATATTAAAAAAAAATTCTTTTCACACTGTTTTTGTTACCTTATATTGAAATAAAAACCTTTTTTTCTTCAACAACCTTGGGGGATATAATTGGTTAGTCAAGGGGTTCGCTGTCATCTGGAAACTTTAACAGGGGTTCGTGGAGCCAAAAGTTTGAGAAACCCTGCACTATTTCATACACATCTACTTACGACTTTAGTATAGAGCGTTTTCACGAAACTAGCGAAATTTTGTAAACAAATCGCTGTACCTTTGTAAATATTAACTTTTGATATACTGTTTCTTCTGAGAAGTTACTCATATTAAGAGTAATATTCATTTATGCAATAAAAAGTAATCTAGCCTATTACCTAAAATTTGCCACACAAATGGTATTCAATTTAAAACATAAAATAATAAAAATCCTGTTAAGGGGTCGTCCATTAATCACGTGATGCCTAAAGGGGGGGTCCGAAAAAAAATCACCAAGTATCACCAAGGGGGGGAGGGGGTATAAGGACCCGTCACGTGTATTAATTTTCGAATCTAGTCTATGCATACCGAAATTATTATTGGTTGTAGATTCGTAGTGTTGTTTATATATTTACAAGACAAATGACTCGTATAGTTTTTAATTGCTTAAATTATTCGATTAAATTGTTTTTTAAGTTAAAGTTTTTCTTCAAACATGACCTGCTTACTATGTAAAAAAAATACACGTGATCTTAGGTGGGGGAGGGGGGTGGTAGTATAAAACCTCACCACGTATCACCAGGGGGAGGGGAGGGGTCTAAAAAGTTGTTAAAAGCATCACGTGATTAATGGACGGTCCCTAAGTAAAAAAATATATTGTGTGGTGCTTTTTCTTTATTAGATTTAAGACTTTATACAAGATTGTGTGTCGAAAGCCCTGGGTCCCTGTATCTCATTCAGAAATAGACACGACCTTAACAAATATCATACTAAACACGAAAGTTTGTATGAATGGATGTTTCTTATTCTTTCACGCAACAATTACTGAACAGATTTTGATGAAATTTGGTATGGTGGTATTTTTGGCTCTGGAGCATCTGAATTAACACGTTGGCTACTTACGTACGGTTCCCGCGAGTTTCCAAACGTTCCCCACATTGTAGTAACTCAAATTAAGAATTCGTAAATGCCAGTCAAGCGTAACAAAATAATGCTGACTATTGTTCCACTTAGTAAATGACACCTAAGTGTCAATTCAAAACCGAAACAAAACGATACGCGACGGGGCGTTGCATTTTTTAAAATAGCTATTCCAAATTGAACTTTATTTATAACACAAGAAGATACACGTTTGATTGTAATACCCCGTCCAGACTACTCGCGAAGTAGGCCGAGGTTGGCCGAATAAGACAGCGTGGGCACTGGGCACACACTTCGCTTCGCCTTTTCATACTTAGGCCTACTTCTTTTTTTTTTTTATGAAATATGGGGGCAAACGAGCAAACGGGTCACCTGATGGAAAGCAACTTCCGTCGCCCATGGACACTCGCAGCATCAGAAGAGCTGCAAGTGCGTTGCCGGCCTTTTAAGAGGAAATAGGGTAATAGGGGAGGGTAGGGAAGGGAATAGGGTAGGGGATTGGGCCTCCGGTAAACTCACTCGGCGAAACACAGCGCAAACGCTTTTTTCACGCCGGTTTTCTGTGAGCCCGTGGTATTTCTCCGGTCGAGCCGGCCCATTCGTGCCGAAGCATGGCTCTACCACCTTCGCGAGCAGTCTGGACGGGGCATGTCATTTTAAACGTGTATGTCATGGGATACTCATCCCAACTTACCTGTCCGGTAGTTGTGGTATAGTATACGGGTATGCGACCCCGGCTTCCCTAGCTATTACTGTCCTATCCCTTGCCCTCCTGGGCGGTAATATGCTACATTTCCTATTTCCCACTCTAACTTATCAATCTTCCTTTCCACACCACCTATCCTTCCCTTTCCCCATTCCTACCCTCTCCACCAATCCGTGGAAACGCAATGGATAATCATAAAAATAATTTAATTATCCAAAATGGCGGCGATGTGGTTCACCACTCATCACGTCTCGTTTCTCGCGGAGGTGAAAAGCGGACCATGGAGAGCCGCTTCGCTACGTTGAATGTAAGAGGAGGAATGGATGGTAAGAATGAAAGTGGACAAAGCGAAACGAGTATGTAAGGACCGCAGCAAGTGGCAAAAAGTGGTCTCTGCCTACCCCTTTACGGGAATAAGGCGTGATTATATGTATGTATGTATATTTTTATGCAGCGAATATAAAGTTCAATCTTAAGCAGCTATTTTAAAAATGTCTCGGTGTGAACCAGTGGCGAGGGGTTCCTATAACTCCATTCCTATCGGCTTCCCTTACCGCTTACCTTTTGACGACCCTCATGCAAATACCTACCTATTATACAGGCTACGGCTTCCCTATGAAGGAGAAGCAGCCTTCGGCTTCCCTATGAAGGGTAACCAGCCTTCGGCTTCCCTATGAAGGAGAAGCAGCCTTCGCCACTGGTGTGAACTAAACCTTAATGTGCACATTTAGTTTAAGCACAAATAAACCTTTACATAATAAGGCCCCAATTAAAATATACCATAAAGTTTCACCACTCAGTAGCACAGTTACTTTCGCTTTTTGCGCCGTCTGACCTCAATAAAATACGCGCCAAATTTAACAAACAAATACAAAATCCTACTTCCTACTAGGTATATATTACAAATGTGAGATTGAATGGATGGATGTAACAATGAATGAATCGATGGATGAATGGACGAATGTTTGTTACTCTGTCACGCAAAAACTACTGAACAGATTTTGATGCAATGTGGTATAGTAGTATTTTGTATACTTTATTTTTGTTCAACAGTAAAAAATATAATGTAGTTTATAAAATAAAAAATTAAAAAATCAAAAGACCCGACTGCGTAAAAACTGTACCAAACTAAGTACATAAAAAAAAACTAGAAAGAAAAAATAAGCACTTAGATGTCCGGTGGTCTAGAATTCTATAATATACTTATTATTTAATGAATACTATTGAAGAAAATAAAATATATTCTTATAATGGAACATAACAAGTTTAGTTGTTATGTTCCATTATAAGAATATATTCAGTCAGGATCCATTGAAAAATTAGATTGGCTGTCGAATAATGTATACTAGCTACCATACTACCGTATTGAGCTTAGCATGATGTTATATAGCCTAAAGCCTTCCTCGATAAATGGACTATCCAACAAAAAATAATTTTTCAATTTAAACCAGTAGTTCCTGAGATTAGCGCGTTCAAACAAACAAACTCTTCAGCTTTATGATATTGTACCTACTACAATATGTATATAACACTAGCTTACACCATACTGTGTAATTATTTAACAATGTTATTTCTACGACGCTTGGCTACGTTGAATGTAAGAGGAGGAATGGATGGTAAGAATAAAAGTGGACGAAGCGAAAGAAGTATGTAAGGATCGTAGCAAGTGGAAAGAAGTGGTCTCTGCCTACCCCTACGGGAAAGAGGCGGTCCTGCCTACCCCAACGGGAAAAAGGCGTGATCATATGTATGTACTAGCTTTTGCCCGCGACTTCGTCCGCGTGGAACAATACTTTGGGATATCGCTGAAATTTACCCGCGACTTTATTTATGACTAACGAAAGCGGAATCCTATTTTTTTAAACGGAACCCTAAAATAAAAGTAGCCTATGTACCCTATAACATCAGCTATCTGCTAGTGAAAGTCCCGTGAAAATCGATCCAGCCGTTTCAGAGATTAGTCGGAACAAACAGACAGACAGACCGACTTACAGACAGACAGACGGACAGACAAAAATTAAAAATGTATTTTATTGTAAGTACCGAATATAGATTCATTATGTAAAAAGCTGTTAATTTGAAGTTACAAACAGACACTTAAATTGTATTTAACTGTATATATGTATAGATATTATAATGTATTATATTTTAAGATATTATCAATTTGATGTTTATAAAATAACTAAACTATTTAACTAAACTAAACATTAACCCGCACCTGCACCCCGCCTTGGTGACGCCCACTTCGCAACGGGCCGTGCAGCAGAAGTCGTAATATTTTAATTTCGCCATAACTTCAAAACCAAACGTCCAATTTTAATCATTCAAAAACCAAATATTATCTACATAAACTGTACTTAGTGATGAAATAATTTATTTTGATAAGGATTAATAACATGAGTAAAATAAATGCGTTTAAATGTAGTCCAAAAAAAATTCAAGATTTCTAAATAAAAAAATGGTTGTTGTGCCTCACTCGACATAGATAGGTATAGTGTGTCGCGTACTTTTTTATAGATATTTATAAGATCTACAATTAATTAGAGCATTTTATGGTTCTATCTTTTATAGTTTAGGCAGCGTACGCAAAATAAGTAACTTTTCTGGTTGATTTTTTACACCTTGTGTCCGAAAAACCCAAATATCTTACGGAACCCTATTTTTTTCCAAAATAAAATTTAGCCTATGTTACTCGTGGATAATGTAGCTTTCGAATGGTGAAAGAATTTTTGAAATCGCTCCAGTACTTTTTGAGCCTATTCATTACAAACAAACAAACAAACAAACAAACAAACAAACAAACATACAAACAAAGTTTTCCTCTTTATAATATTAGTGTAGATGTATGTATGTATGTTATTTCTATTAGGTATTATTCATGTTTGGATGTTGCTTAGTAACAACTAACAAATCTACTAAAGCTTTAGGTAATTAAAGATTAAATTTTATTTTACACTGGCGGGCAAAAAAAGGCCTTACTATTTGCATTCTGTGCTATAGTCCGCTCAGACAAAATGGCAATGTGACGTGCCGTTTATGTTTTGACAATCACTTTATAAGATGTCATGAACTATTACAGAAACACATTCCGTTTCACTACTACGAATAATTTGTGTTTTAATTTCTGATATCGCTAGAATACGTACCTTATCCAAGTACTAAAGGCAATACTCCTTCAATGTTTGAATATAAATATTTAAAGTCAAGTAGCCTTTTGACATTTTAAGTTCCACAGTTTCCAGAGATAAAAACTAGCTATCGATTTTTCTACCCCAAAACCCCCTGAATATTAAAATTCATGGAAATACTTGAAGCTGTTTCCGATATTCGGATTTTATACATAAAACAACTAGCATTATACTACGGCTTCGCGTAAATATGGTATCACCCACGGGAATATTGTACTTTTCGGGATAAAAAGTGTTTTTAATACAGAGCAGAGTAGTTTTAACTATCACACAAAATTTCACCATAATCCATTCAGTAGTTTTTGTGTGAAAGTCTAACAAACATCTGTCCATCCTTTACACCAGGGTTTCTCAAAGTGGGGTACGCGAACCCCTAGGGGTTCGCCATTCGTCGATAGGGGGCTCGCGGCAAGATTTACGTAATGGCGGTTTGATGACTCAAGAGTGGATTTTCAGTTTTCACACTGGTCATGATGAGAACGAAATACAGAAATCAACTTGATGCCGAGTCAGAATTAAGGTTAAAACTAATATTAAAAAATATTTCTTATGATACTGTTTTTGTTACCTTATATTGAAATAAAAACCTTTTTTTCTTCAACAACTTGGGGGATATAATTGGTTAGTCAAGGGGTTCGCTGTCATCTGGAAACTTTAACAGGGGTTCGTGGAGCCAAAAGTTTGAGAAACCCTGCTTTACACCATTTATAATAGTAGTAGGATTAAGTATAACTAACTATAAACTAAACTATAAATGAGAATAGGAAGGTCAATGACCTTTTTCTGTCAAATATCACTTGAAAAACTTATGTGCATATAAATATTAATAGTCTTGCATCAAATTTAAATAAAAATGTTAAATAGTAATCAATTATCTAAACACAAATTTAACTATCATAACAGTCTAAATTCGAAACAATATGGCGCTGACTCAAGCCTATTCTCATTTGAATCGCACTATATAAGATACAATATAATGGCCTTAACGCATAACATACAGACCTGCTAACATCAGCACAGTTTTGATGGTGAACTGGCGTGAACAAAAGTTGAAGAGATCCTCCAGCGACGGACCGAGGAGGTCCATCACCAGGATATTGTGGTCTCGCTCGTAACCAAACCATCTGAGAATAGAGATAAATTTTTATGGACTAGGTGATAGCCTGATGACCTCTAAAGACACCTGTAAAAGATCTCCTGCTGGCCTGAAAATACATTTTGTGATTGCCATAATTTCTTCAATCAATAAAGATAAAAATAAAATAATTAATAAATTTTTTGGTCTCTCTTGGGGTCCATCCACATATTACGTCACACCTGATGGGGGAGGGGGCTTACAAGTTTTGTCTAGTATTAAGTTAGTGTTAAAGTTTAAATTTTAATCTGAATAAAGGCCTTTCCTGTTATAATTTTATAATATTAATTTATTTTTATAAATTATTATAGTGGAACCCTGATGACTATTGTACGGAACCCCTACTTTCCATGGAACCCAATTTGAGAATTCTTGATTTAGACTACATTGAATCAGACTTGCCCGATTTACATTCATAACATATCCTATGTTACCCAGGCAGTAGTTTAGGTCCTCCAATGGAACATAAATACATACATAGATGCCAAAGTCATTACCCTTCTTTTTGGCTTCGCCGTCGACATGTAATGAGGGGGCATTATACTGATTCAACTGAGTTCAGTGTTTTAGCGAATGACCTCAATATTATTCTATTTACAACAACAATTTATTTGTACTTAATCAAAAACCATCTTTTCCATAAAGCTAATATCACACAATCAAAAAATGATAATTTTATTAGCATTAGAATATAACCTTATATGCGGCACTCCAATGCCCCCTTGGAGCATCTTATATACTCTGCTTTCATAGAGGAGTTGTGGGTGTCTAGCCTTCACAGATTCAATCTTCACCGCCACTTCCTAAAACAAGAAAGGAGATATTTGTATATTTGTGGAGTCAAAAAATAAAACCTTAAAAGTAACTCCAAACAACAGAGAGGATATTAATGTATAATTTAATTATAAAATTTTAAATATAAGTATTGTTTATTCTAATTTTCATGGTGATGATGATGTTCCTCGGTCATTTTCGGCCACGGTGACTGCTTCAACTCCGCTAACATAGCCAATCTTATTTACAAACGTTCGGGCACAGTGCAGGCATTGCATTTTCATCATAAACAAATCTTGAAAAGACCTACATAATGTCAAAGTGGCTTGTTGAGCTATTTAAAGGGCCACACTGACAATCCAGCCTGTAAGCTCAAGGCCGCAGCTTTGTAGGCAAAAATTTTAAATGATTCACACTAGTGACACTAATGACGGCTACCGGTGCTGGATTTGCTAGATGCACTGTGAGTATGGCCATTATGGCCCTTAAGCACTGTCCAGTCTGCAAATACAATGCCGCAGACACCAAAAATTATAAATGATTGAGACTATTAACATTTATGATTAGTTCTAGTGCTGGATTTGCTGGATGGAAACTTGGTAGTGTTTTAAAATTAAATACCGTTTTGATTAAAGAATTAATGAACTTGTAATTTTACATAAATGCAATTTTTTGCTTTTCTTTAGGAATCCTTGATGTAAAAAAACCTAAGCAGGAAAATACAGTTATGAGATTTAAGTCATTTTGTAGTAGTGTACATTTTCATTGTTTCTGTTAATTTTTTTATCAATAAATACATTTACTTTTTACAGTTCAGATTTTCACTATCAGACTTATTTATAACCAACTACAAAAAACGTGTAGGTAAGCTCTCTTAACTTCGGTTTACAGATTTAGTGTCAAACCATATTCTTATCAGAAACTCATTTATAGGTGAAGTTTAGTTTCTATAGATTAGAACAATGTTATACTTTATTTCTATGCAAATGGAACCTCTGCTCGGGTATAGAATTTCGACAAGTTATATTTTACTCGTGAGACTACGATCATTGTGACTCGACCTACAATACGCAAAAACATACTCGTTTTGAACAAACAAGTTGTTTGTGAAAAGTATATGGGATATTCTTTCTATTTTACGCATGATCGACTGCGAATGACGCAAAATCCTTGTGGAAGACATAGAGAGTTTAGGTACCTCGCCAGTTACAGTATTGATCGCCAAATATATGTCACCGAACGAGCCACCGCCAATTTTCTTTTTTACTTTAAATTTCCCCGCCACCACTACTTCTTCTCTGCGATAATGTATAAACGACATTTTCGCAATGAAACGCTTTTCTTTCCAGTTTTTAAATCCATAGAAATGAAAAACTATCTAAACATAATCCATAAACAAAAAATATTTATGACACATTGGAGTGAAATGTCGTTTCACGTTTGCTTCTTTGTGGTTCAATGGCTTCAAGTTAACCACAGAGTATGATGAGTTTTATTTTATTTTGACCTGGCAACATTTCTATACCGACGAAAAATAACATTTTAAGAGTAAAAATAATTACTAATAAATAATTATTACTTATAGGTACGCAATATTTGTGATTTTGCTTGAAAAATAAATTTAATGATAAAATGACAAGACATAGCGAGCTTTTCGCTGAAAACGCTCAATTTTATTATGTTTGCTAACAATGCAAAATGTACAATCCAATAAAATATTTTTCATCCTCACTTCACATTGTATTGAGGCACCCGTAAAACGTAAAATTATTGTAATTGTATGATTCCAAAACCGAGATCTATACACAGTCTTTAACTGTACCAAATTTCTGACTATCTGTCGGTCTGTCCGCTACTTTATCTTCCGTAGTAATTATGAACATAAATGGATTGCAGGATTCACAGGGCCTGCAAATGTTAATTTAATAAAATTGTGTTTTTTCGCATTGTCGTATATATTTTACTTTGACTTTACTTAGCTGTAATACTGAATCCGCGGGGCGCTGAACCTCAATTCTCGTATTTAAAGTAGACTTCATTTTATTTTGTTTGGATTGAAAGTGTAGCGACATGTTACCATGAACGGATTGTAATTGTAATAGTGTAATTGTCTTAAATGCCGGTTTTATTTAGCAGAATTGCCCTTCTGGGCATTAAGCCATACGGTAGATCCGATGCTACATATTTCTGCTATTTGAGGTTTCGTTAGCGGCCGTGTAAATGACGGTTTCGTCTGCGTGCTATAATTCGGGCGGTCTAGTATGAAGATGATCTAATGCACATTATTTATATTGTGCTACAATGACTACATACTAGAGGTGGGCGCCGCGCCGGCGCGGCGCCGCCGCGCCGCCATGCATGCGCCGCCGCCGCCGCCGAGTATCCAAAAATTCGCGCCGATCGATGTCGACTCAAAAAAAAAACAAGCCCGGGCGCTAGGCGCCGGGAGCGGGCGGGCAGGGCACGGGGTGCTGTGTAGTAATGGAAATTAATGCTATTTTTCATTAATTTCATTAGCATGCTAATTTTCATCTTAGCATGCTACGTGCTATCGCTATGCTATTTGCTAAAATCGATTTTTAATGATCATAAATAGCTGTGTTTTGTGAAATGATAATGTTTTTTCATTACGTCGCGTCGCCCATTAAGTATTAACATACAATACGAAAATATTAATAACTAGCGACCCGCCCCGGCTTCGCACGGGTACAATACTTATACTAATACTACAGAATGTATTTAAACCTCTAATAAAACGGGCGAAATTTAGTCAAAACAAACAGAAACAAATTAATATACGTAAATACTTCTTCTTTCTACTCTTCAGGACTAACAATAAAACAAACACTAAATAAATAGGTATTCAAGTATCTGTCCATCATAGTTACAACGAACACAAAACAAAATATTTACTCATAGATCTTAACTTCCTCCCGCACGCGCACCCCCACCTTGGTGACGCCCATTTCGCAACGGGCCGTGCAGCAGAAATCGTAATATTTTAATTTCGCCATAACTTCAAAACCAAACATCCAATTTTAATCATTCAAAGACCAAATATTATCTACATAGATTGTACTTAGTGATGAAATAATATATTTTGATAAGGATTAATAGCATGAGTAAAATAAACGCGTTTAAATGTAGTCCAAAAAAAAAATCAAGACTTCTAAATAAAAAAAATGGTTGTTGTGCCTCACTCGACATAGATAGGTATAGTGTGTCGCGGACTTTTTTGTAGATATTTATAAGATCTACAATTAATTATAACACTTTATGGTTCTATTTTTTATAGTTAGGCAGCGTACGCAAAATAAGTAACTTTTCTGGTTGATTTTTACACCTTGTGTCCGAAAAACCCAAATATCTTACGGAACCCTATTTTTTTCCAAAATAAATTTTAGCCTATGTTACTCGAGGATAATGTAGCTTTCGAATAGTGAAAGAATTTTTGAAATCGGTCCAGTACTTTTTGAGCCTATTCATTACAAACAAACAAACAAACATACAAAGTTTTCCTCTTTATAATATTAGTGTAGAAAAACAACTATTGAATAATGGAACCTAAACGTATGCAATTAACTTTATTTTGAAAAAAAAAACTGACTGAATTTGAATGTATTTTCTCTTCTCACTCGCTCGTATTAATTCTTGGAATATCGCGGCATCGTGAACTCTTGGGTCGCGTCGCGCGTCGAGTCAAAATTATTTCGCATCGCATTTTAGCATTAGCAACTAGCAATAGCACGATAGCCAGTTAGCACTTAGCGCCGCGGTGCGAACCAGCGCGAAAAATTGCGTTTTTTTACAAAAAAACAGCTACGCCGCGGCGCGGCGCCGCCACGCCGACCATTTTCCCCCGGCGCGCCGCCGCCGGCAAATTTTAGGTCGGCGCCCACCTCTACTACATACTCTAACACACTACCGAATACACCTGCAAACATTTGATAACAAATCGGTGTCAGTGTGACACGAGAATTTTATATTAGTGTCACACTGACCGTCCAACCTGCAAATCCAATATCGCGGCCTTGCAAGATGGATTTGTAAGCTGGACGATGAGTAAGGCGTTTTACAACATGATCACCATTCACCACTGACATAATAATATAGTAACAGCCTCCGTGGTCTGGTGCTTAGAGCTTGGCTCTCGACTCTGAGGTCGTGGGTTCGATTTCCGCATTGGAACAACAAAAAAATGTTGTTTCCAAGTTTAGTTAAGACAATGCAGGCTGATCACCTGATTTCTTCTGACTTCCGACTCAAAAGGTTGCCGACCCCTGACCTAGTGTCCTAGTTGTTGTCGATTTTGTGTTTTTGACCTAAGTTTGGGGAGAAATATTTTTAGAGTTGGTAACACTGGGAGTAGAGTTCCGCAAATCCGCTCGGATTTGCCTCTGCTCTACTGTACAGAAGGCAAAGAGGATCTTCATAAGGTGCACCAGAAAATATATTTTAACAGTTTGTAATACAGTTCATTTCTGTAAGTAAAAAAATTTGGAGTTGTCATTCCTGTTTATGTGTCACCGTCTAATTGTTAAAACCGTTAGACTGTAATATTACTAGAGATATTATAAAATGTCGACAGATTGTCAAATAAAAATTTCTTCTTACAATTTTATACATTTTTTTTTGTTTGAAAGCGCTAATCTCAGGAACTACTGGTTCGAATTGAAAAATTATTTTTGTGTTGGATAGTCCATTTATCGAGGAAGGCCTTCCATTATATAACATCATTCTAAGCTCAATACGAGCGGAGCACCAATCAAGAATGTTTCAAAATAGTGTTTTTTTTCTTTTCTTTTGAGAGCTTTCGCTGCGGAAACGGTTAAAGTTTCGCTAAAATTATGTACGACAGAATAGGGTATTATCCTGTGATGAAAATATACATCAGATTGTTGATATTTTATCGCTAAACATTAATTTAAACCAATGTAACCAACTTTTTACGCAAATATATGTATATTTATAAAATATCAAAAATAAAAATATGAATTTTTCACGTTTGACCACGTGACTAAAAACGCACGAGATTGGAATGTGACGTCATAGTCTTGTACTTCTTCTTCTTTTATTAATGTCTTCCCGATTTCCATAAAGAATAGCCAGCATCGAATCATTTACGTCATGCGTCAGCGAGTCATAGCCACTTTTTCCGCATTTCAGTGTTCTTTGGTATGGTCACAAAGATTTTCCCCGGTGTTTTAATATACGTATTAGTGCATTTTGGCACTACGCACCTTTTATAAGGCATTTTTAATAGGCTTAAAAAAATTATATAAAAACGTAAATAGTAGGTATTCTGGGATTTGGCATTTTCAGTGTAATTTGACACTTGACACTTGACAGTTACAATGTTACAAGAATGTGACGTCATGACAACTCATTATAGCGTTTTCGCGCCTATAATATTAATTTAAACTTTTAGGCTAATTTGCAAGGAAAAGAAAGAAATTCACAAAGAATGGTTCAAACTGCTAATGTATTTTGGTATAAGGAACAATTTGACATACTTTTCAAAAACTTGGAAAATACCCTATTGTTCACCTTTAAAAGTTCAAAAAAAAAAAGTCCGCGATTGTATATGCCTATCTTTTAAGGTTGGCTCACTATAACCTTTTTATGCTAACCAAATTTGTTCTAAATTTAAGCATTATTATTTGTGAGGGCGTTTTTATAAAGAAACGTATTTACTTATCCAAGTAATTACGTTATTTATTACAAGCATTTAATTTAGCAGAAATTTGCCGTTTACATAATTTGATTTTAATGAGTATTATAGAAGATATCGCAGTGATAAAATAATCAAGCGCACAATAATAATGTACGGCGAGCGGCGGGCAGTCGTGAGGGGGAAGCGCTTCTCCTACGTAAATGAAGTCGCGGGTAAATTTTAGCGATCCGAGCGTGTGTAGGGCAGTCCGGCGAAAATAATTATTATTAATTGAGTTTGCCGCTATCCGCATCGGATCTGGTACGCTCCGTACCAAATCCGTGCGTAGAGCAGTCCGGTGATTAGGCCATACAACGGTGTCAGTGTTGCCAACTAAGGGATTTATGTAATAATAAAAATAAATTTTATATGTGTATATGTATGGTATAATGCAGTGTTTTTCAACCTGTGGGTCGCGACCCCCTGGGGGGTCGCGAAGCTTCTGTAGGGGGGTCGCCGGAGGTCGAGAGAACTTTAGTAAAAAAACAATAAAGATTAAAAAGATTGATTTAAGTCTCCTTATCTATCTACGTATTTTCTCTATTGTAACAAAAGGATATACTCATAAATCCATCATCGATATCATCTATGTAATTGTAAATAATGTGTTTGACGTACTATATTATGTACTTATATCCGAATCCTAATTATGGAGACGCATAAAAACGTCGTAGGGAATGAATATTTATAACACTGTAACATATACATACATGATAAAAAAGCGAAGGGTCGGGGGGTCGCGAAATATTTTTTTATACTAGGGGGGTCGCATCATAAAAAAGGTTGAAAAACACTTGTATAATGTACTGGGAGTGAAATCAGATTAAGACACGTTTTTTTATGTTATTCACGCGTAAGTCTTTATTTTAAACACATAACCTTTCTTTCTAGCTTATTATCTCTTAGACCTGTCAATGGTATAAGTAATCAGTGGTAAAGTTTGGGGAAAAATATTTTTGAGAGTTGGTATCACTCCCCTTTATCAATGAATTGCGGGAATCATCGAATCATCGTCGTTGAAAAACAACACTGTAAATAGAACTCTGTGCTAATGCAATAGAGCATAAAATCGAACACACGAGTGTCGAACTTTCAATTCGGTCCGCCGTACCAAATCCGTGCGTGTGTAGCGGAGACACCGGATTCGGTCCGCGGACCAAGTTCGAGTGTCTTTAGATACCACTAGCGACCCGCCCCGGCTTCGCACGGGTACAATACTGATACCAATACTACAGAATGTCACCCACTTCGCAACGGGCCGTATAGCAGAAATCGTAATATTTTAATTTCGCCATAACTTCAAAACCATACGTCCAATTTTAATCATTCAAAGACCAAATATTATCTACATAAACTGTACTTAGTGATGAAATAATTTATTTTGATAAGGATTATTAGCATAAGTAAAATAAACACGTTTTAATGTAGTCCAAAAAAAATTCAAGATTTCTAAATAAAAAAATGGTTGTTGTGCCTCACTCGACATAGATAGGTATAGTGTGTCGCGGACTTTTTTGTAGATATTTCTACAATTAATTAGAACATTATATGGTTCTATCTTTTATAGTTTAGGCAGCGTACGCAAAATAAGTAACTTTTCTGGTTGATTTTTTACACCTTGCGTCCGAAAAACCCAAATATCTTACGGAAACCTATTTTTTTCCAAAATAAAATTTAGCCTATGTTACTCGTGGATAATGTAGCTTTCGAATGGTGAAAGAATTTTTGAAATCGGTCCAGTACTTTTTGAGCCTATTCATTACAAACAAACAAACAAACATACAAACAAAGTTTTCCTCTTTATAATATTAGTATAGAAGTATAGATAACTGTTCCACGCGGACGAAGTCGCGGGCAAAAGCTAGTAAATAATAATTCCATGTCTACTAGGTCCTATACATCGGGTTTCTTTCTGTCTTCTTTGTAAATATTTGCTTTCTTATCATTACCTATATGAACAAGTCAATGAAATGGTGACAGACAAAATAGACGAATAAAAAAAATGAACTGTAGAGCTGGGCATTCACTCTTAACCATTTACATAGATGTATTATTAAAAAGAGGTAGATATGGCATTGCGCATAAAAAGTGAAGACTTAAATTGGCCTCAAATTTTGGATAGTGTGCTCCGCGAGTAATAGTGTTCTGTGTTAGTGTGTGAGGAACCGGTTGACGAGTAGCATATATTGTCGAGATTCCCGTGTCAAATGTCAATGTGTGTTGTATCACAGAACAGAAATATTGACAGTTTTGTAAGGATATAATGTATCTATGTAACAATTAATCAAAGACCATATAGTACTGTATGCCCACCTGAAACTGATAAAAATTACATTTTTTTAGTAAGTTTTTTAGAAGAGTCCTGAAGAAACCTAAACTCAAAAAAGGAACTAGGTACAATATAAGAAAAAGAAATTTATGATTTTCTATACTGATGATAAAACTAAATACTCAGTAAGAAAATTATTTTAAGTGAAATAGGATGATAATGTTGAAAAAAATATATAGTGAAACATTGATGAATATGGCAAAATTAAAACAAATGCAACTATTACAGTTTAAACAAAACATTGTACATGCCTTAACAGCATTTTAGTCCAGATTGCTTAATAATATTTAACTTCAAGGTCACGGTTAAAATATGTACTTAGTTGTTTTGATTTAACCGCGCTTCTATTTATTATGCTGTACTTCTTCAAGTGAGAAGAGAGAAATGGACAAGATTAATAACAGAATGGTACCCAAGAGAAGGAAAAAGAAATAATTATGAAAAAAAAAAGTAAAATGTAGACAGAAAATAAAGGCTTATTTATTTATTTCTTCATGTGACACAACCCATAGCTATATATTATAATATTATGTATTTCTAAAAGACCATGCACATTGCGACAAGTAGTTGACAAAGAGCAAGGTGCCTGAACAATTTTCCTTTAGCACTTAAGGGTTTCACCTTGCCTTTTGCTTGGTTATTTTCTTATTATAGATTATGAAAATAACCAAGCAAAAAGCATATAACAACATGTCTAAGGTGGGTTCCGTAACTATCAACATGTAATAGGTTTTTTCATATTACGTCAAAAGTTACCGTCAAATTTCATTCAAAATACTTTTACTGAACAATTTAGCATGATCTATCAGCTTAGAAAATTTTCTTATAAGTCTTATAGTTTAGAAATGGCAGGCCTAATATCTAACTTGTAGACCACACAATTACTCAAAAATGGTTCACATTATAAAAAGTCATGTATGAAACCTTGCCATCAAAGGTATTTGATGATACCTCACATGATGGTACAGTATTTTTTTCATCCCCACTTCACATCTCCAGAGAAAAATGATGGTTCCCTAAATCTGCCTACAGAAACCCAGGCATCGTCCAAGCAGCGTCCAGGCCCCACTAGAACAAATCCAGGAAAACTCGGACGGATGACAAACCTATTCATCATCAGTTGACAGGTCCTGTAAGTCATCATTAGTCCTGTAACCTGTCACAGGTCCCTAACAAATTTATTTGTATAGAAATCGGTATTAGCTTTTTAAGTAAAGTGTCAGATCAACATATTTTATGGTAGATAAGCTGTTACCTGTAGGATTAGTTCACATCAAATAAAAATGTTCTATAATGTGATGTTGCATGCAGGTAAACGCAGATCTGGCCACACCACACTCTAATACTGTTTAACATTTACGAGAATACTGGTTTGGCAGTTTAAGCGTATCGGGACTTTGTAATTGTATTATTGCAAGTTTTATTTAGCAGAATTAACCCTCAGACCTGTGTTCACCTGTAAGCTTTACCAAATAAATGGAAAATACAAGTTTTTTTTTTACTTGTGAGAACATAGTTCTGTAATAATTAGACTTTAGATACCTAAATTCTATTTATTTAGAATCAACAATATGATTATTCAATTCATAATTTTTATCAAAAGATATTGGGCGTTATGACTCGTTGTTTAAAAAGTGTCAACCATAAACCAAAATACTATTCGATTGTACATTTTTTTTTTTTCACATTTCATTTCCTGTAATTATTTTAATTCAAATCCATGGAGAAGTGGAGATAATCAATATTTTGTTTATCATATTTTATACGAATATTCATTGAAATGTGTTTTAATGTATGAGAATTTACCCCACCTTCTGCAGTTATGCGACATTTGTCATTGTAATCTAGGTGTAATTACGCTTGTATCTAGCACACAACCAGCCTAATTTTGTCTTTAGATTTGGCAAATTGTTCCATAAAAAACGGCCAGTGTCCTTTATCTCTAGCAACATACAACATACTGTATGATCATGATAGAAATCACAAAGAAATCATCACATTCTAGGTAGCTACTAGAAAGCTACATCATAACATTCATGAATGACACAAAGCACACCAAAAATGACAATATGAAATAATTGTATGCTGACCTTGTAAAACATTATACATAGATTGAAAATATACAATTTTTTACTTAGTAATTGTAAGGTTTTGTGTTTGATTTAACTCATTAGGATAAATAATAGGTATTACGTTACACTTACACATGTTTTATCGGAAATCGTACCAAGAAAGCGATAACTTGTGAAATTAAATCTTGAAGATAGACAAATACGTCAATGTTCCTAATATAAATAATACAACAAAAACTTACCTCGCCATGTGTAATGTTGATCCCCAAATAAATATCACCAAACGATCCACCACCAATCTTACGGATGATTCGATACTTGTCTGCGATGATAATTTCTCTTCGGAAAGCGAGCAACTGCTGAAAGCCCGACATTGTGACAAACTTGGGTTTTGTTATAAGAAAATCAGTTTCCACCTAAACTTGCACGAACATGAAGTCAAGGACCAATTATTAAAAATGCATAGCACAACTGGGCACTGGCAGAATGGCAGATTGATACGTCTGTCCTAGATGTCTATTTTAATACTTTGCAATCGCCATAAAATACAACACTACAAATGATTGAATTTCGAAACGTGAACACTAGTTGATATTTTCAGCAAACTATGATTAGATTTAACTTGTTGAAAGGAAAGAAACAAAACGTAAGTTTGTAAACGGCCTCCGCCCTTACGGTGCGCTCCAATTCACACACAGACAGTCGCCATGACATTTCCACAGACTATCATTTTAATTTTGAACTCTACAGCTGATTCACACAGGTTTTTTGCCTGTGTAATATGGCAACATTTATAATACCTCTCACAACGGCACGGCACGGCACTTTGAGTATACGGCATGACCGTCGCGTCGCCGTCGCGTCGGGCATCACAAATGCCATCTACAAATACGTTGTTCATAGGCACCATCCTCACCGTAAACCCTGCAAATCCAATATCGCGGCCCCTTGAAGCGGATTTGTAGGCAAACATTTTAAAAGTTTATATAACACTATTCACACTATTGGCGGTTATTAGTACTGATGCTGGATTTGTAGGTTGGACCGTTAGGCGCTTCAATAGTATGGATATTACTTTTATGTTACACTAGCTTTTGCCCGCGACTTCGTCCGCCTTGAACAGTTACTTTGGGATATCGCTAAAATTTACCCGCGACTTCATTCACGTAGGAGAAGCGCTTCCCCCTCACGACCGCCCGCCGCGCGCCGTATATTGCGCGCTTGTTCATTTTATTACTGCGATATCTTCTAAAATACTCATTGAAATCAAATGATGTAAACGGCAAATTTCTTCTAAATGAAATGCTTGTAATGAATAAACGTATTTACTTGGATAAGGATTAATATCATCTTTATGAAAACACCCTCACAAATAATGCTTAATTTTAGAACAAATTTGGTTAAAGAATTTGGTTAGTATAAAAAGGTTTTTGTGAGCCAACCTTAAAAGATAGACATATACAGTCGCCGACTTTTTTTAAGAACTTTTAAAGGGAAGCAATTCTGTCAAACATAATTTAAGCGAAACTTTAACCGTTTCCGCAGCGTACCTACGCAGCGAAGGCTCTCAAAAGGAAAAAAGAGCCCCGATTTTAAAACATTCTTGATTGGTGCTCCGCTCGTATTGAGCTTATCATGATGTTATATAGCCTCGATAAATGGACTATCCAACACAAAAATAATTTTTCAATTCGACCCAGTAGTTCCTGAGATTAGCGCGTTTAAACAAACAAACAAACTCTTCAGCTTTATAATATTAGTATACATGAGATTGAGAGCAATGAGAGAGAGAGTAAGGCTATGTTTCCACGAGAGTTTTTTCGTAGTCGTGACGGGAAAAAACAACACTGCAAATAGAACTCTGCCCCACTACAATAAATCTGAAAATCGTAAAGGACTGTAAAATCTGACACTCGATACTTTGACTTTCAGCTCTATATTGGCTCTATTGTACGAGCAGAGTTTTATGCTACGTTTACACGAGAGTTTTTGTGGTAGCTCTCGCAGGTAACGGCGAAACTTTTGTTTCCAGAAGGCACAACTCTTATTTTCTTTTGAAAAAAAAAATAGATGACTTGTTGGAAAATAATAATTTTAATATAAATTTTCAGTGTCTAAAATATATATTTCTTGTATTAGTGTCCTGAGAACTTTGAGTATCCAACTAGAATGATAGGAGACAGAACTGACACTGCTCTCCTTCGCAGACTCACTGAATTACATATCAGGGTAGCGAGATAAGGAGCGTGCTAATTATTTTAATAAGTTTTGGTTCCCCTCTCTAATTAAGTACTAATTTTTAATTCTTATATTATTTATGGACTATGTTGTCTGAAAATAAATGGATTTTATTTTATTTTTTATTTTTATTTATAGTGTTATTAGTGTTTTATATAAGATTTGATAAAATCAATTGCGGATATTTTTGGCATATGATCTACTGCTTATTATAAAGACGTTTAGGCAAAAAAATATTGTCATACTCAAAGTAAAAAAAATGATCTATGTATGGGGGACTCACCGCTCAACACGAACTCGCCCATATAAAGGAACATTTTTTTTTTCGAGTAATAAGCAGTCGATCATATGCCCAAAATATCCGTAGGTAGGTAATTGATTTTACCGAACCATAAATACCTATGAACGGAAACGGGACAAAATAAAATTTAAATTTTGAGGTATAAATATATTTTATTTTTAATGTAATAAATTCATACACAACGACTTAAATAAAGCATAAACTTAATTATAAATGGAATACAATAATTAATATTATAAATACTAGCGCTGGTACCTAGGCATTTCAACTGCATTTAAATTTAGTTAATATGCCTTTTCGTTTTTGTAACCAATTACAATCGATAAAGTTACATTGTTTTTGGTTTATTCAATATATTGGCAGCATGTATAAAATTAACAACAAAATATTGTATAAAAATTAAAAATAGTGTCACAAACTACATACAAGTTTTTCATTATCTGGCCCATTTTGTATAGAAAATGGTGTTTTCAGTAATAATAATAACCACTTTTAAGATAAATAAAAATTATTCACCATATTATGACATACACTCTACATAATATAAACTACATAATCCAGTTTATGACACTACATTATGAATAAAAGCAAAAACTTAGCAACATTTAAATATACATATAAAATCTTAAAATGAGATAGATATCTCATTTTGCACAGATATGCATAGTGCATACATAGATAGTTTTTAGAATTTCACGGCCTACAATCCTATTTTATTTGTGTACATGCAGCGCCTTAAGCGCCATACTCACCGTAGCCTGCCTCTAAATCCAAGGCCGCGGCCTCATAGGCCGCTAAAATTAAAAAAAAATTGTTACTAATAACGGACATTAGTACCAGTGCTGGATTTGCAGGATGGACCGTGAGTGCGGTGCTTAAAAATTGCAAATCCCAAAAAAATTAGGCTCATATTTTATTCTATTTGTTATTTGAATGTTTTTATTGTCAACACAAAATAAGGCCTATGGAATCATAATACAATTCACAATTTGGTGTATCTAAAGGTATCTTTATACTTATTTTATGCATAATTTCAGGATCCAGCAACAAATAAATACATGTGTTCTCTAGAATCTTATTTGCCAGTTAATTCTATACTGTTAACTTATCTTTATGTATTTGTTAACTTAATCAAACTAATTGCACTATATTGGCATCTAAAATGATGTTCTATAGTGCGTCTTTCTAGAAATTTACAATCTATGTGTGTACAGCTGATCTATTTATTTATTTATCTGTCACAGTCTCTACTTGGCAGAATGATAAACAAGCCATGTCACTTTATAGCCCATTATTTTAAAATCCTTCAAGTATTCGGCCATATAGCTTTTAATTTTTGTAAAAGTGCCACATGGTGTTGTCCCTACTTTTGCCGGATCCTACGCTATCATAGAGAATAGAATGCAACGAGCACAATCTCACTAACAAAAGCTTCCGCACAACGCCGCTCAGAAAAAGTGGCACTGTCATCGCAAGCCCGCAGCGCCATCTAGTTCAAATCTATTTTTACGCCTTATTTTTTATTTTCCCGACGTTCTATCATGTGTTTTATGTTTTACTACAGCAAAATGTGTTTTTAGTTTCCAAAGTTGTTTTATTTAGAGACCGTTCTCGTTGCAATTCTCTTTGATTAGCTCACTTAAGGCGCGGGCATACACTTTAGTCGTTCAAAGGCGGCCTTCTCGAGACTCTCCCTGTGATCGGGATGGGCTATGCGTATCAGCTCGTAGGCACGCTGACGGAGCGTCTTACCGAAGAGGTCGGCTATACCCTGTTCTGTTACCACATAGTGGACGTGCGCGCGTGTGGTCACTACGCCGGCACCTGAAATAGACAATACGTTTAAGGTCAGGACAAAGCTCAAAAATAAAATGATTTTCACTACTCTTATGCACATTGTAATAACTTATTACAATAAAATAAACTACTGTGTTTACAAGGTATTTTTTAAATATCTCTTGAAATATTGTACAAATCACAAAAGTGTTCGGCTCAAGTTGAAATATAATATTTTTAAAATTAAGTAATTATTAAAAAAAAAAATATGTATGGTGCTGCACAACATTTTACGTTTTAGTAGATTGCGTGATTTTTAAGAGGTGACTTTATGATTATTAGTGTTGGAATAATTAGCATTAGCAATCATTAAATTATTCGAAGTTGCTAAAAAAACGAATGCTAATATTATCGTGCGCAGCAAATAATTATCTGCGTTCATGAATGAAAAAAATACGCGACCGCGCTGGTTCGCACCGCGGCGCTTAGTGCTAACTGGCAACGTGCTAACGCTACTTGCTAATGCTAAAATCCGATGCGAAATAATTTTGACTCGACGCGCGACTCGACCCGAGAGTTCACGATGCTGCGAAATCGATTTTAGCAAATAGCAGAGCAATAGCACGTATCATGCTAAGACATGAAAATTAGCATGCTAATGAAATTAATGAAAAATAGCATTAATTTCCATTACTAAATTGATTATGTAACTCAGACTTTTTTCAAAATGTGTACGGTTCAGAACATGTCAAGTATTGTGTACTTAATCCCATATTTTTTTCCACTTCGTAAGTAAACTCTGACTAGGTAGACTTGGTGACGGGAAATGACAAAGTAGGCTATGACTTCGCCTTAAAGCTCATTTCAAACTACGCTATACTATTGTGATATATAGTATAGCAAAGGCTAATGCTATACTATATAGCATGGCGTTCACATTATGCGATAATAACTCCCCACACCGATCTCGGTGACGGTGGCCGGTTTCATTGAAACCAGGCCAGTTACGCATGAGTAATTTTATAGTGCCCAAGTGTGTGCGCATGAGCACTCTCTTCATTTACTCTCATAATCCAGTGGGACAGATAACCGACACGACTGAAGAGAGATCAGGCGCAGGTCCGACTTTTTACATGCCCATCCGACGAATGGATCACCTTTTTTGTCAGACAATCAGGTGATCAGCCTGCATTGTCCTTACCAAACTTGGAAACAATTTTTTTTTGTTCCAATGCGGGAATCGAACCCATGACCTCCGAGTCAAGAGTCAGAGCTCTAAGCACTAGACCACGGATGCCTTTAAAAATTTGTCCAATAATAGTGTAACCAGTGGAAAAAACCCATAAGTAATTTTATTACGCTTATTCTCTAACAAATAATAAAAATAATGTTACAGTGTTGCCGCCTATTAAACTTAAAGGATAATTCTCCTTCAAGAGAACTCGTCTATGAATTTTATATTAAACTTTACTTGACATGCTCTCGGTTAAGTTATTTTAATTCTCCTTTACCTGGTTTAAGAGTAGGCACAATCTTGCTCTCGCCGCGTTTGGTGGAGGACACCATAGCTATGATGGGCTTGCCGCGGCCGTCGAGCGACTCCGCCGCTCCGCGTATAAAGTCCACTTGGCCCCCGAAGCCGGAGTACATGCGGGTACCTGTCAATGATTGTCACAAGTAAGGGCTGGGCTATGAATACACTATTCGCCATATTGGTTGATAGATTATCTGTGCTGTGACGTCATACTAGTACTATTTGTAATCTGTGCCCACGGAGAATAGAAGTAAGGAGGACCAACTCTCTAGGGCAGAAAAGTATATAGATAAGTAGAACCATCTCTTATGGGAGAAAAGTTGAAAAAGTGTCCGCTGTATGCTATAAATAACAGTTCAAAAATATTCCACAATGGCGCTGATGCACAAGAAGTATGAAGTTAGGAATAAGAGATGGAGTGAAGTGAGTTGAGTTTAGTTATTTAAAATTTTTGACGACTTTAGTAGATTAAAAATAGTTAATTCAGTAAATCATGCATATTCTACTTACTTGCGTAGTCGAATATATTTTTATAAACATAACCGAACATTTATAAACATAACAATAAATTTTGCCGCTTTATAGCCCGTTAAGTCTTCAGCGCCCCCGTATTTAACGCTTTTTACGGACACTTTTCATGTATGGAGATGGTACTCCTTATCTCCCTCCATACAGAAAAGCTAAAAAGTGTCCGACAAAAGTAACCAAATAATAGTTCCAAAAATGGCCATAATGGCGCTAAAGTCATAAGAGAGTATGATATGAAGTTAGCAATAAGAGATGGAGTAAAGTTATTTGAAATTCTTCCACATGCTACTATAGCGCCACCTTATCTTGCTCCCTTTCAACGGACACTTTTTAATACACGAGATGGTCATCCTTACCTCTATTCTCCATGTCTGTGCCATAGTGTACTCACACAAAATGGTGGTGAGAACTGAGACGTTTCGTTTGACGTTTTGACATAAATACTTATAAGATGTCATGAACTATTTATTTACAGAAACACGTTCCGTTTCAAAACTGCGTATGTGTTTAGTGTGTTTGTGTCGTCACAAAATTGCCGGAAGTGACTTCGAGGTGTTTTCATCGATAGAAATTAAAAAACAAAAATATTATGTCTCTTTAAATCAAAGGACACTGGGATTTTTTTCACAAGTTCTTCGAGAACTTACCACGGGGCCAGATTGACGTGGTATGCCGTGTGGTATGAAGCGTCCCTAGATATTATTATTTTAAGCTATTGCATAGCTTTTATCGCGGGCTTTGAGCGCGGCGACCGAATCAAGAAATTCCGTAACGAAAATAAACCTAACACCGCTGAGCTGGGGTGGGGGTCTGATTAATTTGGTTACAAATTACAATCGAGCCGCTGGTACTGAATCGCTTTCCGTCTGGTGTAACGTGAGCTATGTGTTATTTGAATTAGTAGCAGGAATATTGAATTATTACAATGGTTTCGCCATCTATGTGTTCAATCTTAAACTACGACGTGTGTATGTTCCCTACACATTGCTAAAGATAATGAAGTACTTGATTGGTAGGTAGCATTGTACTTTTAAATAATATGTATTTTATTTTTAAGTACAACGGAATGGAAAAAATGCTATACTATTATTATGCGACGACCTCTGTGGCTCAGTTGGTTGAGCGTGTTGGTGCTCAAGCCGGAGGTCGCGGGTTCAAATCCCGCCGAAGGAACAAAAAGTTTTTCTGTGTTTCTGGGTCATGGATTTGTATTAAATATATGTATAGTATAATAAAAATCTTAAATACGTGTATAGTATAAAAATTATTAAATATATTTCCGTTGTCTGGTACCCGTAACACAAGTTCTTCGAGAACTTACCACGGGATCAGATTGACGTGGTGTGAAGCGTCCATAGATATTATTATTATTATTTATATTTTATGCCATAGCTTTACCGCGGCAATCCCCGAGTGCCACACATCTTTTTTAGGGTTCCGTAATACTTAAGGAACCCTTATAGTTTCGCTCTGTCCGTCTGTCTGTCTGTCTGTCTGTCCGCGCCTCTAGCTCCTGTAATTATGAATATAAATTGATGAAATTTGGTGCAGTTATAGATTGAGCATAGATCACGGTTTCGGGATCATAAAAAAATAATAATTTTATATTTTAGGGGTGGCTCTCCATACATGTGAAGTGGGGATGAAAAATATTTTTTCACTCTACCCCATCGTGTGGGGTATCGTAGAATAGGTATTAATTTTACAAGTTAAATAAAAAACAACAAATTAAATAGGTTGACCATTTTCGAGTAATCGGCCTCAAAAGTAGCTTGTAAGTTGGTCCCAGCATTTTTAAACTATGCAAATTTTCATGCTGATAGATCGTGCTAAAAACTCTTTAGGAAAACTATTGTGAAACAAATCGGACAGTAACTTTTGGAGTAATTAAAAAAAAAGCATATTACGCGTTTATAGTTACGGAACCCTCCTTAGACATGTCCTGACATGCTCTTGGTTAGGTTATTTATTATTATTAATGTGATAATTACTCACCGATGGAGTCGGCGCAGACCTGGCCAGTGATGTCAATCTCCATGCACGAGTTGATGGCGGTCATGCACGGCAGCTGCGATATAACGTGCGTGTTGTTCACGTAGTCCACCTCCATCATTTCTGCAAATGGAGTACAGGTCTAAAAATGTCACTTCAGGTGTTTCTATGTTTCATATATTACTAGCTGATGCCCGCCGCTCTGCCCGCGTAAGTACAGTATAACCCACGGGAACCTTATATGAAATGGTTTCAATTTCTATTTATTTATTTAGGTAAAAACAGTTTTTTACAAAAATGTTTACAAATTTGAATATTTATATTTTAATTTTATGATTAAAATATACTTAATTTTTTTTAAACTAGTTTGCTTTAAAGAATTTGCATCACATCATCATCTTATCGATGCGTGCGACAGTGAAGACCAAATTTTCAGTGGTTTGAACTGTCTAATTTACATCATTCAGACCGGTTTTCTCTTTAATATTCAGATTACGTTTTTTTTTTAAATATTTACCGATGAACGGGTTGTTATCAACGAAGTCGTACAGCTGACGGTTGCCGACCAGGAAACTGGCCACGATGCGACCTTTGTGCCTCAATTTCCTGCGTGAAAAAAGAGTTTGAAATATCAAAAGGAAAGCATGAAAGTTCATTGCCTGGAGATGTGTATAATGTATTCACATCTCCAAAATATATAGGATGTGTGTATCTTCGCCATCTATCGCCGGACGTCAACGAGACGAGAGAGAAAGACATGACGGCGAGACGTAGTGATACATATTACATACACTAACTGATGCCCGCGGCTCCGCCCGCGTAAGTACAATAACCCACGGGAACCTTATATGTCCCGCGATAAAAAGTAGCCATGTCCTTCCCCATGGTCTACTTTATATCTGTGCCAAATTTCATGATAATCGGCTTAGTAGTTTTTACGCGAATCTGTAAATAAAGTACCTAAATAAAGTAAGGTACAAAGTACCTGTAACAGGGAACCGTACATTTCCCCGCGATAAAAAGTAGCCTATGTCCTTTCTCAGGCTCTAGACTATCTGTGTATCAAATTTCACTAAAATCGGTTCAGTAGTTTTGGCGGGAAAGACGAACAAACAGACAGACACACACACTTTCCCATTTATAATATTAGTATGGATTTATACGGCTCGGTGGACAAACGGCTGTAGTTTGTCCACCGAACCGTCCCGTCAATCTAATCTCGACCAGAAAACAGTATAGTAATCTAGTTCTCGTTGACGTCCCGTTGACGTTGGCGGTGGACAAACAGCCTTACGATCAAGTAACATAAATAAGGTTTGGTAAAATCAATTCAAATCAAGTAACATAAATAAGGTTTGGTAAAATCAAAAGTTTCCGTAATTGATTTTACCAAACCTTATATAATAAGATGGATGTTAGCTTTCCTTTGTACAAAATATACAACTCAAGGCTGAGACTATGATCCGAAATCCGACGAGGCCCAGGAAAATTCAGGGCACCGAAAGCAGAACTCTGCGCTAATTCCAATAGAGTTGAAAATCGAAGTGTCGAGTGTCGAGCTGTCTATGACATTGACATTTGACTCGACACTTGTGTGTTCGATTTTCAGCTCTATTGTTAATACAATAATGCGCAGAATTCTATTTTCAGTGCTCTGAATTTTTCCGGGCCTTCCGTATTCCGGATTATAATAAAGTCCCAACCAAAGACTATATACTCAAAGGTCCCAACCCTAAGCACGTTTCCGAAAGTATGACACACCAGGGGGGCAATTCTGCTAAATAAAACCTGCATTAATACAATTACAATCAAGTCCCGACATGCTTACACTCTCAAAAGGTTTTTATGAACGTTAACGGTTAAACCAACGTGAAACGCGCTCTGATTGGTCGAAGCGGCATAAAATCCGTTCACGGTAACATGACACTACACTTTCAATCCACATGAAGTTGACTGTTTAAATTGTTTACTTTAAATACGAGAATTGAGGTTCAGGAGTCCGAACGTAATATTAAAATAATGGTCTCAATTTAGGGGACAGATTTTTTGCCGGCAGAGCGCGCCATTGTTCAAGAAGTACCAAGCGTGATTCAGGGCTGTGCGCTGATTGGTCCGCCACAATAGCATCGGTACGTCACAAAATTCTAGCGCAGCCAGTGGCAGAAAAGAGAACTAAGATCTTCGTGGTATGATATTCACATAACTCACTCGTTTACAGTGAAATAACTCACTTATTGTTGGTGACGCAGCCGCGCTTGACGAGGTCGATGACGCCGATGCTGAACATCTCCGAGTGGATGCCGAGGTCCTTGTGGTTCGTGAGGGACGCGAGCACCGCGTCGGGGATGCTGCCGATACCTGGGGAATAGACAGTGGATGTAGACCATAGACTTAATAGCTGTTGTGGATAGAACATGAATATTAAAGAACTGGGGATCTAAGAAGGCCACTTTAGGTGAACATTATATGCACGAAGTATAGATACCAGGAGTCCGAACGTAATGTTAAAATAATGATCTCAATTTACGGGACAGATTTTTTGCCGGTAGAGCGCGCCATTGTTCAAGAAGTACCAAGCGCGATTCAGGACTGTGCGCTGATTGGTCCGCCACAATAGAATCGGTATGTCCAAAATTCTAGCGCAATCAGAGGCAGAAAAGAGAACTAAGATCTGGGTTTATTATAGTGTCCGACCGAAAGTTCGGTTTCGGTTTCGGTTTCGGCCGAGTTTCGGCCAAAAATCCAGTTTCGGCGGCAGTTTCGGTTTCGGCCAAAAGTGGCCGAAACTTTTGCCGAAACCGAAACTGAAGGTCGATTCTGCTATTTTAATCCAACAATAATGCAACTTCGTTACTGTTTCGATACAGTCCGGAACCTATCAAACAGCAAAATAGTATTCAACTAAACTTCAAACAAACGTCAAACGACGAATTACACCGCGATGCGATTATCATTGTATCACAGCTTGATTATAGATTGAGCGAACCACTTACCCATAGAAAATGGTATTCTCGTATGTTTATAAACTTAACTCCAATTTGACTCGAACCGATCCGTCAGCCGGATATTTATTTCACTTTGACATGTGGGGATGCCATGACATAAAAATATTTATTTTACGCAAAAATCTCTTTTTTTGCCTTCACCTCTCTAACCACGCGGGAAATAATTTTCCGTCCGTCTTAGAAGAGGATAAAATCGTGTATGCGTACACAAATGTGCATAGCCATGCCCCAAATTCGATGATTTTGTGTAATGTTTCAAAAAACACGAGCAGGAGACGCGCCTTAACTGACAATAATTGGCAACACTGGATCGTACAAACGTCAAGCAACAGCTGTCTTTATAGATGCTTTGTGCTCGCTTTATTTATAAATTGTAGTCAATATCATTGCAAAATGACTGTGTTGGGATTTTAAATTTACGAAAATAGTGTAGTAGAATACCGACTTTCGGTCAATTTATGATAACAGGATGATAAATTTATAATGAATTGATGGTAAGTTGAAAGTCTAAGTTATGGGGGATTTACATGGGTGACTAAAGCCGCACGATTTCAGCCGCACGGCGAAAATCGACCGTGTAAATGCCAATTCGGCGAGGCCGCAAGTGACTAAAGCAGCAAGCCCCAACTTTTGTAGCGTTTACACGGGTGACTAGCCGCACGATTTCCGCAGCACGGTGAAAATCGACCGTGAAAATTCCAATTCGGCGAAGCCGCGAGTGACTAAAGCAGCAAGCCCCAAAGTTGGGTATCATTCGACTTTTGCAGCACGGCGCTCAGCTCGGCGGAACGCGGTGGGCAAAGAGTAAAAAATATATGTATAGGAACGTATATAGGAACGTATATAGGAACGTACAGGATACGTACAGAGGAACAGCTTTCATAGAAACTTCTAAATCGATACAAATTTTATAAATAAATAAATTATTTTTGCTTAAAACATTGTAGGAACAAATATTGTTACATATTTATTTTAGTCACAAATGTTTCGTCATAATTACTGACATGCAAATATTATATTATTACATAAATATAAATTAAGGCATACAATTATTATATTAAAATAAAATTAACTCATTTCATTACACACAATTTATTAAAATTACCTAATATTAATTACATTTGTAAGGGATGTCATAGAAGATTAGGGTAAATTAAAGTCTAGCGTTGAGAAAGTCTTATACACACCACAACCCAGCATCGAACCTGCACCAGCACGTGTGTGACTCAAGGGGTCTATTCACTAAACTGTAATCTACACTAATATTATAAAGAGGAAAACTTTGTTTGTATGTTTGTTTGTTTGTTTGTTTGTAATGAATAGGCTCAAAAAGTACTGGACCGATTTCAAAAATTCTTTCACCATTCGAAAGCTACATTATCCACGAGTAACATAGGCAAAAATTTATTTTGGAAAAAAATAGGGTTCCGTAAGATATTTGGGTTTTTCGGACACAAGGTGTAAAAAATCAACCAGAAAAGTTACTTATTTTGCGTACGCTGCCTAAACTATAAAAGATAGAACCATAAAATGTTCTAATTAATTGTAGATCTTATAAATATCTACAAAAAAGTCCGCGACACACTATACCTATCTATGTCGAGTGAGGCACAACAACCATTTTTTTATTTAGAAATCTTGAATTTTTTTTGGACTACATTTAAACGCGTTTATTTTACTCATGTTATTAATCCTTATCAAAATAAATTATTTCATCACTAAGTACAGTTTATGTAGATAATATTTGGTCTTTGAATGATTAAAATTGGACGTTTGGTTTTGAAGTTATGGCGAAATTAAAATATTACGATTTCTGCTGCACGGCCCGTTGCGAAGTGGGCGTCACCAAGGCGGGGTGCGCGTGCGGGTTAATGTTTAGTTCAGTTTAGTTTAGTTTAGTTATTTTATAAACATCAAATTGATAATATCTTAAAATATAATACATTATAATATCTATACATCTATACAGTTAAATACAATTTAAGTGTCTGTTTGTAACTTCAAATTAACAGCTTTTTACATAATGAATCTGAAAGTATATTCGGTACTTACAATAAAATACATTTTTTTTTAATTTTTGTCTGTCCGTCTGTCTGTCTGTCAGTCGGTCTGTCTTTCTGTTTGTTCCGACTAATCTCTGAAACGGCTGGACCGATTTTCACGGGACTTTCACTAGCAGATAGCTGATGTTATAGGGTCTAACATAGGCTACTTTTATTTTAGGGTTCCGTTTAAAAAAATAGGATTCCGCTTTCGTTAGTCATAAATAAAGTCGCGGGTAAATTTCAGCGATATCCCAAAGTATTGTTCCACGCGGACGAAGTCGCGGGCAAAAGCTAGTAATTATAATAAAGCAAGCCTATTATTTTTTATATGTTATATGAGACATTTTAAATATTATTTTAATGTTACCCGACTGCGCGACGCAAAGGAGTAGTAATGTGCTTATTAGCCTTCGAATGTATATACCTACATAATATGTATGTGGATTGTACCTTTGGCCAATATTTAGACCAAACGCGTAGGCTCATTTCTTTACTAACTACCGTATACTTTCTATGTATTTATATTTTTTATACTAGAAACTATTTCATTGTTAGGTATTCAATATATATTTAGGTCAAAAGTCCCGACTACTGGACTGACTTTTACTTTTCGTTTTTACGCAGTCGGGTTTTCTTTTATTTTTTCATACACATGCCATTTGCAAATTTTAAATCATATAAAATTTTTAGGGCCGATAGTTTAATAAAGCACTTATTATACTCAGATACAAAAAGAGGTCATGTTTAGAATAATTTTTCTGGTCTTATTTGGTGGCTTACTCTGTGGCTCAGTGGTTCAGCGCTTTGGTGCTCAAACCGGAGGTCGCAGGTTCGAATCCTGCCGAAGGAACAAAAGTATTTCTGTGTTCCTGGGTCATGGATGTGTATTAAATATGTGTATAATATAATAAAAATCTTAAATACTTGTATGTAAGTATAAAATTATTAAATATACTTCCCGTTGTCTGGTACCTGTGGCACAAGTTCTTCGGATACTTAGCTCGGGGCCAGATTGACGTGGTGTGGAGCGTCGATAGATATTATTATTTTTGTTTAAATATACCCAATAACAGCGGATTTATTGACCTTAAAATTGGATAAAAAGAATCTAACGAAGATAAAAAGTGTTTTAGAAATCCTCAAAATCGGACATTTCTAAACTAAGCCCATAGGTCGATGCCGTCTTGTATTCCAAACTTAAAAGTAGAACACCCGTGTACCAATTCTACTTAGTTTTTGAGATAAATAATTTGGAAGATGGTCATTTTTTCAAGTCATCGATTCATAAAATTAATTTATTACGTCAATTGCGAGGCGTTGTAAACTTGTTATATACTTTGTTCGATACACCAGTTAGATGCGCATTTATTATACTTTATTACGTTTCTACCACTTGAGTCCTTTGAGAGATATTTATTTTTTTTCACTTTTCAAACTTTATATTTTTTCTTCGATACTAAGTTGTTTCCGCAATTATTTTTTATACTAAACCATACTTTGTCATAGTTTCTTTATTCAGGATTTTTTTCTATTGCCAATCAAACTAGGAATGGGATAAATAAGCATTCTTTTATTTTTAATTAGCCTTTTAAGAGCATTTTTAAGAGCAAAGTTTCATATACCATAGATTTTACGAAAACAAAAAATTCATAAACTCCAATGAAAGGTTTTGTGAGCCCGGGAAGGGGTCCACCCTAGTTAGGCAATAACTAACCCGTGGTTATACATACAACCCGAAGGAGCGGAGGTGAAGCATCACGGAGCCGATCAGGACCCATGCCGCCGCTAGGCAATATATTGTATATAATATATAAGTAATATATTGTAAAGAAAATAAAGAATTTTTGATTTTGATTTGATTTTGATTGAATATTAAAAAAATGTTATTTGTCGTCATGATAACCAACATTAATCAGTTGCATGTACACATCACAATTCTCAATCTCACATGACACAAGAAAATTTTGCGTACGTAATTCACATCGTGATTGAGGTCATATTGTAACTTAACTACCATGAATAAAAATAACACCATCGAGTTTTTGGAATGCTATGAAAGGCATCCATGCTTATGGATTTATTGATTGATTTATTTATTTATTTATTATATATATCATAGATATATAATATTAATCACTAATATATATGCAATTATTCAAGCAGTTCTTGAATAATTGCATAAGTACTTAACAATTTCAATTCCGGCACGAACACCCATTCTGCTCAACATTTTCGAAGGAAATAACCAAGCCGCATGCTGCTTTAGTCACCCGTGTAAACGGGCTTGCGATTCGGCGAGGTGAGGCGATTTGGCAGACGGCTCGCCGCACGGCGAAAGCAGTCCCGTGTAAATGCCTCATTAATTAAGAGAATTGGCCCTCTGATTTCGGAAGTTTTCGTGCACGCTCGCCTAACTTCGTTTCTTGCGGCAACGCTTTGACAACGCAACTGAATTTGAAAACATAATTAAAATATAATTAATATTTTTTAATATTACATTAAATAAATGATCTTACCAAAAACATTTTCATGTAAAGTGATGTCAAGACGATACAATATAACTCGCACTGTCAGAAAGATATTAGATCTCATGTGAAACCAAGCTTCTGACTCTACCAAACTTCCAACTCTACACGCCATAATTCTACAAGCCTAACTCCACAAACTCTACACCTTTGTCAAAATATGTGGCCTGGCCATTTCGATACATTCGCTTAGGCGTAAGGTGAAAACTTTACGGACTGTTTTTCTGTTATACTATTCTTGTACGAACGAAATGGCCAAACCACATAATTTGACTAAAGTATAGAGTTTGTAGAGTTAGGCTTGTAGAGTTAAGGCGTGTAGAGTTAGAAGTTAGGTAGAGTCAGAAGCTTGGTTTCACATAAGATCTAATATCTTTTTGACAGTGCGAGTTATATTGTATCGTCTTGGCATCACTTTACATGAAAATGTTTTTGGTGAGATTTCACTTCTTTTTGAAAGACAATTTTCAGACCTCTAGAGTAAACATTTAGGTAAGTCTCTTACAAATTTTCATCCCCTAGTTTAAGGGGTTGGAGGATAAAAGTTCCAAGTTTGTCAATCTTTATGTTGGTTATGTGCTAAAACTAGCTTACATACCAAAATTCAGCTTTCTATGACTTCCGAAAGTACCCTATAATTTTGTTGATCATCAGTGAGTCAGTGACGAAATCAGGGGTTTCTGGATATCACTAAAACCTAAATTATTAGACCTTTATAATCAAAACTTTACATATTTCATTAGTCCGCAACTGGGAACATATCCTGAAAATTTTGTGTATCTGGTATAATCTAATTCCAAGTTATGAGGGTTCAAAATATCGACGAAACGCTTCGAGAAAAAGTAGTCTGGTAGTGCCCTTGCACTTCGCTTAGCTCGTCTTGGCGGGGCACTACCGTGCTCCCAGATTACAACAAAATTATTATACCGTGTTTCCATTTCACGTCCTAATAATGGATAAAATGTACAAAATTTCAGTATTTTAAGGAATTTTCTACTTGACCACGTGAGTTTCGGTTTCGGTTTCGGCCGAAACTGAAGCCACGGCCGAATGTTCGGTTTCGGTTTCGGTTTCGGCCGGAAAACCAGTTTCGGTCGGACTCTAGTTTATTATTGTGTACATAAATACTATGGAAAAGCCTATACCGTTCGGACTCCTGGTATTCTATACTTTGTGATTATATGAATCAAATGCAATTCAAAATTAAGTGCGCCATTTTACGCACTTCTATTTAAAACTGTCAAACACCCACGACTCTTTTTGTGGTCGCGACACTTGTGTGTTCTATTTTCAGCTCTAATGCATCAGCGCCCAGTTCTATTTACAGTGAAGTTTTTTCTGTCGCGAGTCGCGACCACAAAAAAACACTCGTGGAAAACTAGCCTTAGCCTGGGACTATATGATCCGGAATCCGCTAAACCGGGTAAAATTCAGAGGGTTGAAAATATATCTGCGCCAATACAATAGAGCTGAAAATCGAACACGCAAGTGCCTAGTCCCAACAAACAAAAATTGCTCTTGGAGTGGCTTATAAAGCTAAAAATAATACTCTTATAGAAGCCGTATTATCACTAATAAACCGTTTGGGCACAATTTATAAGGACAACAACCTTATACTCTTCTTATAGTTGCTTTATAGTCCGCTTCTTTTCCTTATATATGTTATATTATGGCAAGGAATAAGTAAGTTCTACTTATAGTGGCAAGAAAAAAGCTCTTAAAAAGCCTATTTACACTTATAAGAAACATATAGAAGGCGTTAATACGGGCGATTACCCTTATGGGTGTTTTATTGTTGTCCGATACAAGGGAGTTATACTCATTGTGGCAAATCAAAAGCTGTTAAAAATCCGTAAGTCCTTGTAGCCGTCTGTTTATGACGCTACTATAAGTATTTTTGTCAGTGATTTTACATTTTCGCAACAGTTTGGAGAAGAAAGAGAAATGTCAACCATTTTAATGAAAAGTGAACGGTGAGTTATTACATTATGTAGTTTAGTTACTTGATTTATAAGCTTGATTAAAGTGAAAAGTGTATAAGAATTCAAATGCATGATAAAATGGGGTACGCTGTGTGTTTTAGTATCAACGCGCCCTCGAATTTAAGCTGTTTTTGTGCTTAAAACGTTATTAATTATTCAGTCATGTTATATACAGTGCTACTATAAGAGCAAAACGATTTGCACATCGTCAACAAGGAGTTTATAAGAGTAAAGACTTTATAATGCCAATAATTGTTGCTTATGCTATCGCCATTTTACATATCGTTAGGGTTCCTTTCACACGAACAAAATCGTACCTAATCTTGTTCCGATATGTATAAATAAAATTCATCTTTCACTATAGTTGGGTTGGCTGGAAGAGATCTCTACAAGCTTGCTTTTGTGCACTAATTTGTAAATAATAATAGAACTAGTATCTAAATAATAGTACTACACAATACACAATAAAGAATATAATAATATTATGTTATATAATGTTAATATGTTTGTCCACAGATATTGCAATGCAATGGTATACAGCCTTCCTTTAGACACTGTCCGATTTGAGAGCCACTCTTCCACTGGAATTTGAAATACGGCGGCATGATAGTCTATAAAAATTATGTAATAAAAATACGTGATTTTCAAATTTATTGTTTTATTTTACACAGTATGGATCAATGGTGTAAAATACAATACCGAATTACATTCAACATTTAATCATTTATATTTATTGTCAGCGCATGAAAAGTCATCTTATATAATATAAAAATGTTATGTTGGTTTGTGTACGCTTCAAAAACTCAAAAAGTTTTAGAAGCGTACACAAACCTGAAATTTTAGCATGATATATAATCCGCATCAAGGATTGTTTTTATCTATTTTTTATCCGCGACCGCGAAAAAACTATATTTACGCGGGCGGAGCCGCGGGCAACCGCTAGTTTGTATATATTTTTTGATTTACTGCAGATGTTATCTTCACATTTATAAATACCTATATAATTAATGAAGACATTAAGGGGTAGTTAAAGGCGTCAACTACACTATCACTACCGCCACAATTATATTCTTTTTATTTTCATAAATAAATATAATATTAGAGTTTACAATTTACAGTGTTATACCCGAGATGGGTTTGTCTTCCATACTGATTTTCTTTTCATTCTAATTTTCTATAAAATAATCCTCTACGGAACCACTGGCTGATTCGTTGGTATCGGCTTGGTAATTTTGAAGCATCAAAGGAGTTAGAGGTTAGACTGTTTTTTTCTTTTCTTAGCCACCGCTCCTTTTAAACTTCTTCCATTGTTTTTAATCCATTTTTTTAATGTAAATTCCGCTCCGTAATAAATTCACACAATCTGCTGTACCTACTTTCAAAATGGCGAATCTAGTTATATAAAGCATTTTATATAACAATAAAGAGAATAATATCTTTATAATCACTGTTTATGGGAATATGGATTACTTTTATCCTTGTTAAGGTCATATAAAATGCTACATTTCGTTTGTTGGATACACGTCTTATTAAATGCTCCTATAAGTTAAAAAGCATCATACTTACCTTGTGCATTACTTTTATAAGAATAATTCGCCATATTATAAACCTTTATATGACTACGAATATTATACGGTTAAAAAGCAATGTAGCTTGCCTCTATAAGAAGAACGCATTTTGAACCCTTATTGTAGCCATATAAATTGGATTTATTAACGTTTACCCAACCAAATTATAAGAGTAAAGGTTATATTAGCCAAATGTTCTTTTAATGTGCCATTATAAGGAACATTGACATATTGAATGCTCTTTTATAACCAGTATAAGAGTTTAGACCTTATAGACTTAATTTTATAAGCATAATTTGGTTGTTGGGAGTCGAATGTCAACGTCATATTAGCTCGACACATCGATTTTCAACCTTGTTGTATCAGCGCAGAGTTCTATTTCCAGCGCTCTGAATTTTCCCCGGTCCACCGGACTCCGGATCACATAGTCCCAGGCCCCAGTGTTATCGACTGCAACTCCGGTACTCACCCATCTGCAGCGTGGCACCGTCTTCCACCAGATTGTCGGCTATCAGTTGGCCGATCTTATTCTCGTCGGGGTTGCCAGGCTTGGCGCCGTGCTCCGCCAATGGGGTGTGGTCCTCCACGGCGTAGTCCACGTGCGATATGTGGATGAGAGCGTCGCCGAATGTGCGCGGCATGTGAGGGTTTATTTGAGCTGGGGAAATAATAATTAGGTGTTACTTTTTTTTAAGTGTACAGTATAAACAAAACTCATAATTTGAGACTAACTGTACTACAACTACAACTCTACCTAATTTTTAAGTTATGCTGGAACTCGTTTTACATACATCATACATGAATACATATACCGAATACCACATTCTGTCTTTACGTAACACACTCTGGCAGGTTTTATCTTCATTCTTACATACATACATACATATAATCACGCCTTTTTCCCGTAGGGGTAGGCAGGACCGCCTCTTTCCCGTAGGGGTAGACAGAGACCACTTCTTTCCACTTGCTACGATCCTTACATACTTCTTTCGCTTCGTCCACTTTCATTCTTACCATCCATTCCTCCTCTTACATTCAACGTAGCCAAGCGTCTCTCCATGGTCCGCTTTTCGCCTCCGCGAGAAACGAGACGTGATGGGTGGCGAACCGCATCGCCGCCATTTTGGATAATTAAATTATTTTTATGATTATCCATTGCGTTCCCACGGATTGGTGGAGAGGGTAGGAATAGGGAAAGGGAAGGATAGGTGGTGTGGAAAGGAAGATTGGTAAGTTAGAGTGGGAAATAGGGAATGTAGGAATTGTAGGATATTACCGCCCAGGAGGGCAAGGGATAGGACAGTAATAGCTAGGGAAGCCGCGGTCGCATAACCGTATACTATACCACAACTACCGGACAGGAAGTTGGGATGAGTATCCCATGACACATTTTCATTCTTACTGAATAATTTTCCTGTATTTTTATTACATGAATGAATAGTGCTCTGAACTATTTTTGAACAAAAAATTAAACCGACTTCTAAAGAAAAAATACACAAAAAAGTATGAAATAAAACTTATTTTCTAAATAATTCCCATTTTAAATTCAGCTAAAATGTTAACTATTTATCTACTCAATCTTCTTAATTTTGAAAGTTTCGCAATATCTTTGAAAATTAATATTTTCAAAGATATTGCGGATTGTTTGAAGCACCTTTGTGAGTCTTGTAAAAACGCCCCATACAAAGGTCGTACAAGCAGGTGACGTCACCGGCTACTAATGTTGCTACGAAATGTATGGCCATACCTAATTATTTCTTAATCTTCATACATGACTGTTTTAGAAAGTCAACCATATTAGAGTAATCGGCCTTCAAAGTGGTTTAAAAGTTGGTCCCCATATCTACACACTAGCCCACTATAGTCTATACCAGTGTTTTTCAACCTTTTTCATGATGCGACCGCCTTTGTATGAAAAAGTATTTCGCGACCCCCCGACTCTTCGCTTTTTTATCATGTATGTATGTGTGTTACGAATATTCTTTCCATACGACGTTTTTATGCGTCTTCATAATTAGGATTCGGATATAAGTACATAATATAGTACCTACGTCTAACACATTATTTTACAATTACATACATCGATGATATCGATCATCGATTTATGAGTAAGTATATCCTTTTGTTAAAATTATCTTACTTAATAAATCAATCTTTTTAATCTTTATTGTCTTTTTAGTAAAGTTCTCTCGACCTCCGGCGAGCCCCCTACAGAAACCCCCCCAGGGGTCGCGACCCACAGGTTGAAAAACACTGGTCTATACTAAACGATATAATAGGAATATAATATATCCCTATTATATCGTATAGTTTAGCACTACACAAATTTTGTGTAGTTTAGTAATTAGATACATCTAAAGAGTACAAAAAAGTTTAATTTTTTTTTGCTAAATTAGTAAACAAAAATTAGTACATCATTAGTTTACTTACATCATATACAAAAACATTCATTATTATAAGTATGAACTTAAACGCACAAATATCGGAGATATTTACAATTATGTTCCTGCGGCCGTGTAGGTATTTCATACACTTCAATCTGGGCATGAAGTCACAGCTAGGTACGACTTTAGTATGGAGCGTTTTCACGAGACTTGCGAAATTCGCTGTACCTTTGAAAATATTGACTTTTGATATACTGTTTCCTCTGAGAAGTTACTCATATTTAAAAGACTACATACTATTCATTTATGCAAGAAAAAAAATTTTGTCATCTAGTTATTTTTATTACCAATAATGACTTGGGAGTTGACAAGCGATGCTCTCACGCAGTCCACTGATGTGCCCAAGCTGCAGTAGCCGTGCTGGTCCGGGGGGGAGACCTGGGACAAAAATAGGATATACTTATTGAAGAGTTAACACTGATTGGAAGAACAATGGATACCAGAACAAAATAATAGTAAAGTTACTGGCTAAATAACCTAACCAAGAGCATGTCAGGACATGTCTAAGGAGGGTTCCGTAACTATAAACGCGTAATATGCTTTTTTTTTTTAATTACTCCAAAAGTTACTGTCCGATTTGGTTCACAATAATTTTTCTAAAGAGTTTTTAGCATGATCTATCAGCATGGAAATTTGCAAGTTTCTATCTCCTATAGTTTAAAAAGTCTAGGGGGGGGACCAACTTACAAACTACTTTGGAAGCCGATTACTCAAAAATGGTCAACTTTATAAAAAAGTAACGTATGAAACCTTGCCTTTATTTTAAAAGACCTATTCTACGATACCCCACACGATGGGGTAGGGTGAAAAAATATTTTTCATCCCCACTTCACATGTATGGAGAGCCACCCCTAAAATATAAAATTATTATTTTTTATGATCCCGAAACCGTGGTCTATATACAATCTATAACTGCACCAAATTTCATCAATTTATATTCATAATTACAGGAGTTAGAGGCGCGGACAGATAGACAGACAGACAGACAGACAGACAGACGGACAGAGCGAAACTATAAGGGTTCCTTAAGTATTACGGAACCCTAAAAAGGGAACCGAGAAAGAAAAGGAATACCATGGAGAAACTTGTCTGTCTCTCGCTTACAACTTTTGCTGACTTTGTCACAACAAACCTCTGTGGCTCAGCGGTTCAGCGATTGGTGCTCAAGCCCGGGATCGTGGGTTCGAGTCCCGCCAAAGAAACAAAAAGTTTTTCTGTGTTCCTGGATCATGGATGTGTATTAAAAATATGTGTATAATATAATAAAAATCTTAAATATATATATATATATATATATATATATATATATGTATAGTTTAAAAGTATTCAATATACATCTAGTTTTCTGGTACCTGCAACACAAGTTCTTCGGATACTTAGTACGGGGCCAGATGACGTGGTGTGAAGCGTCCATAGATATTATTATCCCACCAAAAACATTTTCATGTAAAGTGATGCCAAGACGATACCATATATAACTCACACTGTCAAAAAGCTATTAGATCTCATGTGAAACCAAGCTTCTAACTCTACCAGACTCCTAACTTTACACGCCTTAACTCTACAAGCCTTACTCCACAAACTCTACACCTTAGTCAAAATATGTGGCCTGGCCATTTCAATATATTCGCTTAGGCGTAAGGTAAAAAAATTACGGACTGTTTTTCTGTTATACTATTCTTGTACGAACGAAATGGCTAAGCCACATAATTTGACTAAAGTATAGAGTTTGTGGAGTTAGGCTTGTAGAGTTAAGGCGTGTAGAGTTAGGAGTCTGGTAGAGTCAGAAGCTTGGTTTCACTTGAGATCTAATAGCTTTTTGACAGTGTGAGTTATATGGTATCGTCTTGGCATCACTTTACATGAAAATGTTTTTGGTGGGATTTCACTTCTTTTTGAAAGGCAATTTTCAGACATCTAGAGTATAAACATTTACATAGGTAAGTCACTTACAAATTTTCATCCCCTAGTTTAAGGGGTTGGAGGATAAAAGTTCCAAGTTTGTCAATTTTTATGTTGGTTATGTGCTAAAACTAGCTTACATACCAAATTTCAGCTTTCTATGACATCCGGAAGTACCTTATAATTTTGTTGATCATCAGTGAGTCAGTGACGAAATCAGGGGTTTTTAGATATCAATAAAATCTAAATTATTAGACCTATATAATTAAAACTTTACATGTTTCATTAGTCCGCTACTGGGAACATATCCTGTAAATTTTGTGTATCTGGTATAATCCAAACCCAAGTTATGAGGGTTCAAAATATCGACGAAACGCTTCGAGAAAAGGTAGTTTGGTAGTGCCCTTGCGCTTCACTTAGCTCGTCTTGGCGGGGCACTACCGCACAGTGTGCAATCTCGATCAAAAATCGGACATCGTCTTTTTATCGCTTAATTCGAAAGAGTACTTAATTATAAATACCCGAGTAAAACACCCATGAAGCTCGCTTGCATAGTTTTAAAATTATCTCAAAGTGAAAATTCGTATCCCGCATTGATAAAAAAGTGAAAAAACGTTTTAATTAAAAATTCTTAAGCAATAGCCAAAAATATGTTGTACATTATTTAAAGAACATACAAAAAGCTACATTTTGAACCCTTTTCAAGTCGGCTGTGACTTATGGGGGCCATAAAAACAAAGAAAATCGAATTTTAGTTTTTATTTTTTCCTGACTAATTTTCGCAAAAGTTGCACCTAGAATTTACATTAAAAGGAAGCTAGTAGTCACCACTACCACTGGTAAAATAATCAAATTCTAAAGAGGTGGAGAATCGTAGAAAAATGGTTTTGAAAAAATGCGGGATGCGCGGGATTCATCTTTAGAAAATTATATACTTTTTCGATACAGAAACTTCTTTTGGACTGTTCAGAACTTGAATAAGAACAATAAAAATGGATAATATAGATAAAATGTCACATTTAAACCCTTTTTAGCGTGTAAAATAAAAACTGGTTATACAATTTTAGTAATTATTTTTTTCTGAGCAAGTTCCGCTGAAGTAGCAGATTTAACTAACATTTATATAAAGCTAATACACGCCACTACTATGCTAAGTTCGTTAAATTAGAGCAAGTGAGCTAACAAGTTGCCGTAATATCTTAAAATACTACCATTGCCTTAGTATATTTTTAAAATGTGTGTTTTTGTATATAAAAATATAGATCGTTTCTTTACTAAAAATTGTAGCTTAGCTATTAAAAGCAGCAGAGATGAACATAAGCTAGTTATTCCTTACCAAAGAATTAACATCTTTAGCAGAAATGCGTACTGTATGGTAGTTCGCATCTATAACAAACTACCTAACTATTTTAAAGGACTAACAACACAAAGATATAAAAGTGAACTAAACACCTGGCTCCTCATCAAAATGTATTATTCAATTAATGAATTCTTCGACGACAATAATATTGTAATTATAAACAATGTAATTTTTCCATTGACAATAATCATATCACTTGTACCTAACTATTGTATATTAAAAGTAATGTGACATTGTAATTATTCTGTTTTGAAATTTGATTTGGTAATTATATAAAGCGTATTATTTTCCTGACTTAAATGCATTGATTCTATTTTGTTTCTGATTATTATCCAATTTTTTGTATCCACTGTTTGTAATGTATTAATTATTGAATTGTAATCGTTATGTAACATTTGTTACTTATTTTTATTTTCTTGATAATTTTATAATAAAAGGTAATCACTTAAAATTCATGACTAATTAAAATAACTAACATTTACCTATTTGCACACTATGCATGTAGTAGAATATGTGGAAATGTAAAATGCCTTATTGTACCATTTTCCTAGTAAATAAATGCTAATAAATGTAAAAATCAAAACAGAATAATTACAATGTCACATTACTTTTAATATACAATATTTAGGTACAAGTGATATGATTATTATCAATGGAAAAATTACATTGTTTATAATTCAATATTTTTGTCGTCGAAGAATTCATTAATTGAATAATACATTTTGATGAGGAACCAGGTGTTTAGTTCACTTTTATATCTTTGTGTTGTTAGTCCTTTAAAATAGTTAGATAGTTTGTTATAGATGCGAACTGCCATACAGTAATGCATCTAGTAAGACTCCGAATTTTGTAATTGTTAAAAAGAACTGTATTACCTTGGTAATAGAGTGTATTTCACAATGCACGTCTCATAGAGGCAAATCCGAGCCGAGCGAGCTGTTCGTTAGTCTTGCTAAAACTCGAGAACGGCTTGACCGATTTGGCTAATTTTGATCTTAAAATAATCATATCAGTTCAGGGAAAGTTTAAACGGTGAGAAATTTCAGTTCATAGTTAAGGCAGAACAACTTTGTCGGGACAGCTAGTTCTAGTATAAAAGTGTTTACATTAAAGCAACTGACGTTATTAAGAGTTATAACTTTTGTTATAAACTAGTCAGTAGCGACTCGCCTAGGATCGTAGTAAGTACTGAGAAAAAAAACGTGTGAAGTCGAGTAAGGCCTTTAATGATAATTTTATACAGTTTTTATAGATTTCTCAACAATGAAGAAATGCGACTAAAATGGCTCAATAGTGTTTAAGTAAGGCAGAGAATTACATAAAAAAATGTTACATATTAATGCAGCCGTCACTTCAAACCTTCATGATTTTACACTATTCAATTTCATAGACTTTTAAAAGCCTCAGCTGTATGTCATTCATTTCACAATTTGTCTCACACAGCTTTGCAGTTTGTCCACACAGCAGAAAATATTATTGTCACCCTCCTAGAAAGAGACACACGGCCTCTCTTCCAACCTCTTGCTCAGCTCGTTTTTTTGCTCACAGTACTCGGTCCTGTTGTTATTCCTAGATCCATGCATACAGTACGTATTTCTGCTAAAGATGTTAATTCTTTGGTAAGGAATAACTAGCTTATGTTCATCTCTGCTGCTTTTAATAGCTAAGCTACACTTTTTAGAGGCGATCTATATTTTTATATACAATAACACACATTTTAAGAATATACTAAGGCAATGGTAGTATTTTAAGATATTACGGCAACTTGTTAGCTCACTTGCTCCAATTTAACGAACTAAGCATAGTAGTGGCGTGTATTAGCTTTATATAAATGTTAGTTAAATCTGCTACTTCAGCGGAACTTGCTCAGAAAAAAATAATTACTAAAATTGTATAACCAGTTTTTATTTTACACGCTAAAAAGGGTTTAAATGTGACATTTTATCTATATTATCCATTTTTATTGTTCTTATTCAAGTTCTGAATAGTCCAAAAGAAGTTTCTGTATCGAAAAAGTATATAATTTTCTAAAGATGAATCCCGCGCATCCCGCATTTTTTCAAAACCATTTTTCTACGATTCTCCACCTCTTTAGAATTTAATTATTTTACCAGTGGTAGTGGTGACTACTAGCTTCCTTTTAATGTAAATTCTAGGTGCAACTTTTGCGAAAATTAGTCAGGAAAAAATAAAAACTAAAATTCGATTTTCTTTGTTTTTATGGCCCCCATAAGTCACAGCCGACTTGAAAAGGGTTCAAAATGTAGCTTTTTGTATGTTCTTTAAATAATGTATAACATATTTTTGGCTATTGCTTAAGAATTTTTAATTAAAACGTTTTTTCAATTTTTTATCAATGCGGGATACGAATTTTCACTTAGAGATAATTTTAAAACTATGCAAGCGAGCTTCATGGGTGTTTTACTCGGGTATTTATACTTAAGTACTCTTTTGAATTAACCGATAAAAAGACGATGTCCGATTTTTGATCGAGATTGAACACTGTGTACCGTGCTCCCAGATTATTGGGACGATAAAATACCGTGCGTGCACAAAAACCCTAACGTGAAACGTCATTAGTCCTAATACATCGGTAAAATACAGGGTGTTAAGTTCGGGATATGTCACTAGTCACTACTCGCCGTGAAGGAGTTAGGCTGGGATTATATTATTATGATGAAGAGAAAATTCAGAGCACTGAAAATAGAACCCTGCGGTAATACAATAGAGTTGAATATCGAAGTGTCGAGTGTCGATTTGTGTTCGATTTTCAGATCTATTGTACAAGCGCAAAGTTCCCAGCCTTAGGTACATTTTGGCCAGTGTTGCCAGAGCCTACTCAGCCCAGGTTGCCATTTTTAGGTTGCCATCTCAAACCAAAGGTTGCCAATTAGAAAAAAATCTATAATATAAGATGAAAGTTTTATAAAACACTATTTTTTGAAATTTTAAACTGTCATAACTTTGGAATGAATCAACCGATTTTCATGCGATTGGTGGCAATCGATGCAGTTTTTTATGTCCTTTGAAAGAATTTTTTAGATGAAAAATTTCAAACAAACTATTTTTCGGTTTTATTTCCTTCGCGATATCTCTCGAACGAGTCAACCGATTTTGACCGGATTATCGGCGATCGACGTGGTTTTTCAAGGTTAAGAGCTTATTTGTTTCTGGAGTTGATCGATAAAACTGTTTAAAATTTATTCGAAAAAAAAAAATACTTCAAAATAAATTACTGTTTTTTTTAGATTTCTTGAAATCTATTTGTCCGAATCGGTCCAAATTGTATTCAAAAACTAAATTTGGCCAAGGCCTTTCAAATGGCGCCAGCCGCAATAAAATCGGTCAAAAGTTATAAGAGGTTTACATACTTACAAGTTACACACACACATATATACATACATACATACAGACATAGTGACACCGGCCTCGCGGGGGTAGTCAGGGAAGCTTCCTGTAACCTCAGAACTCAGAACATGCGTCTGGACCCGGCCTTCGGGAGCGTTCAAGTATTACCTACATATAACACAATTTAGGGGGAGGAGGAGGAGGAGGGGTCTTGCAAAACGTTACGATGCGTTACATGTTCTTCGAAGTTCGAACATGGAGGTTCGGTTTCGAGGAGGAGGTTTACGGTGCATTACACAGGGGGGAGGGGGGTCTAAATTCTCAAAGATCGATCCAACACATCCCTCAAATCATCCTCACCTGGATAACGGTGATGTCGGGCTTTATGATCTTCCTGTGGAACAGTTTGGGGATGTCCTGCAGGAATATGGGGATGACGTCCGAGCGGCCCTCCGCCACGGGCTTGCGCACGTTCGCCGCCATGAATAGCGAGCACGATCTGGAATATAGCGGTTTGAAATTAGAACGTTTCGATTATATGAAAGCGAGGAAGAAAACTTTTAGTGGGAATATGGAGAATAGAGATAAGGAGTAATATCCCATGAAAAAGTGCCCGTAAAAAGCGTTAAATAGAGGGCGCTACAGACGCAACGGGGTGTGAAGCGGCAAAATTTAAACGGATAACTAAATCTTAGCATCTTCTTCGGTTATATTTATAAAAATATATTCGACTACGCGAGTAAGTAGAATATTCATGATTTACTGAATTAACTACTTTCAGTCTACTAAAGTCGTCAAAAATTTTAAATATCTAAACTCAACTTACTTCACTCCATCTCTAATTCCTAACTTCATATCATACCCTATTCCGACTCTAGCGCCATTATGGCCAGTTTTGGAACTATTATTTAATTACTCTCGTCGGACACTTTTTAGCTTTTCTGCCTTAGAGAGATGTTGCTCCTTTTACTCTATTTTCCATGAGTGGGATACACAAAGATTTTAAACTCAAGATAGGTTATGAGTTATGACGTACATTTGACAGAACAAATCTTCATACATTAAAAAGTTACGCCATCTTGGTTTTTACCGTAGGGGCCATCCATAAATAACGTCACACGAATTTCACCTTTTTTTTACCCCTACCTTGTCGCAGTTGGTCACATTTGTGTCTATCCGTCTGTCTGTCTGTTTGTTCCGGCTAATCTCCGAAACGGCTGGACCGATTTTCACGGGACTTTGACTGGCAGATAGCTGATGTTATAAGGTCTAACATAGGCTACTTTTATTAGGGTTCAGTTTAAAAAATTGGGTTCCGTTACGGTTAGTTCTATGCAAACGATGTTGCGGGCATCAGCTAGTAGTAAATAAAATAAGTATAAACAACAATTTGCAAAAGTTATATCAAAATCCATCAGACAAAATAAACAGCTTAGCAACATTTAAACAAACAAACAATAAATAGTATGACGTAATGCGTGTAAAGATATGTGGGTAACATTATCTTGACAAACATAATATGTGATAACCACAAGTGTTATAATATGTATTTCGTGTGGAAACGTGTGCATATTCATAACACTACTTCGGCTACTGTGCTAACTTTAGCACAGTAGCCGAAGTAGTGTTACAAGTACTTACTTGTGGTGTGTGGTTAAGTAATTTTTTTATAAACAATTCAAAAAATGCTTGAACTGTGTTTCATTATGTTTTCATTTTTTATATAATTTAGTCAAATTTGTTTTCTGGGTGTTTGAACACAGCAGAAAATTTCTTCTTGACAGACGATTATGTTTTTCGCGCGTATCTTGTATGTTACATGTTGTAAATTTCTTTATTCCCACGTATCTTCCAAACCGCTGGATGGATTTCGACATTTAAGGTATCGTTAGATTTGTCTCAATAACCCAAGTGTCCTCAAAGAAAAAATACAAAATGGCGGATTTAGGCGCCAAATTTTTCAAAATATACATGTGCCATGTATTTTAGTTTAATCAGGAATAATTACAACCATTTTAATTAAAAAATTCGAATAAATTTATAGTAGTCGTATTTTTGCTTTAAATCGACCCGTGTGTTGGTTAAACTAAAAAATCTAAAATAAAATAAAGAATTAAAAAAATAAAAACCCGATTGCAAAAAAAGGCAGATACCTAAGCAGCACACTAAAAAGACCGAAACAAGTTTGAGAAAACAGACTACACTATGAGCTGAAAGCCTAAGTGAAATAATTGATGTTATGTTTGTTAGCAGGCGGGGCCCATATATTTTTGTACGATTTATAAATTTGCAAATGGGTCAAAAAAAGACAGATTCTTTAGGTAAGTATCTGTCTTTTTTGCAGTCAGGTTTTTTTTATTATATAAAGTTTTTGAACGTCCATATCTCTTTTAATAATTAATTTATGAGATAAAAGAAAACCATAGGGACATGTTAATAGCATCCATAGATATTCAGGAAAAAATTTGTTACTGTTCCGGCATTATCCAGGAAGGAAAAAGGGGACTACGTTTGTATGTTTTTCCATACATAGCGTGGCCCTGGTGTTTCCTCTTAGGGGTTAACTTATATAAGCCGTTTTTTTCATGTCATAGGATACTAACTGATAAGTTAAAGTGCTGTAAAATCCTTTTTGATATGCCAACGATAATATTTGAAGGAAAATTCCGACTTTTTACTTTATGGTTTTCTTTTAAGCGAAATATCCAAAACATTATATTAAAATCTGGTAAGTACTTTTGGTTTGATATAATCTGCAATAATTCCCCCCACATCGATATCGGTGACGGTGGCCGGTTTCATTGCACCCAGGCCAGTAACGCAGGAGTAATTTTATAGTGTCAAAGTGTGTGCGCAGTACACAAGAGCACTCTCTCCTCCTTTACCTACTCTCGTAATCCAGTGGGACGGATAACCGACACGACTGACGAGAGATCAGGCGCAGCTCCGACTTTTTACATGGCCATCCGACGCATGGATCATCATTCTTGTCAGACAATCAGGTGATCAGCCTGCATTGTCCTAACCAAACTTGGAAACAACATTCTTTGTTGCTCCAATGCGGGAATCGAACCTCCGAGTCGAGAGCCAATGCTCTAACCACTAGACCACGGAGGCTGTAAATCTGCAATCCCACCAAAAACATTCTGTAAAAAACTAGCCAAGTCTCGATAGAGCTGCTTGTTTATCTCTAAAAAGTAGTGAAATCTAGACAAAGTCGTGCCAAGTCTAAGGTTCCTTACTGCGATTTCTTTATTATTATAGTTAATGTTGTGTGACTTGGCCGTTGAAGGGTACACAACTACACAATGGTACAAAAGGGGCTCCATGACACCATTGCTCCAATACATGTGTTCTACAATCAACAACAGCCTAAAATGAGACACTACTCACTAGCGTCCAATTACCAATACCAGTATGGGCTATTATCTCGCTTAACAAACATAGGTTTACATAGATATACATTACGTGTAAACAAAATTGACTTGTACCCACTTGTAACGTATAAAGAATGTTCAACGGCCAAGTCACACAACATTAACTATAATAATAAAGAAATCGCAGTAAGGAACCTTAGACTTGGCACGACTTTGTCTAGATTTCACTACTTTTTAGAGATAAACAAGCAGCTCTATCGAGACTTGGCTAGTTTTTTACAGAATGTTTTTGGTGGGATTTCACTTCTTTTTGTAGAAACGTGGGCATATTGATTTATTTTACTAGATTTCAGTGTAATTTGTTTATTTAATTTGTGTAATGATCGAGTACAATAAAGTTAATCGTTCGACTATTTCTTCTTGTAAACTTGTAAATATAAGTATAAAAGCCAGTCTAGTCTTATCCAGAGTTTTTCTTTAATTTTATTTATATGCGTATCAAAAGCAGAAAGGGAAGCATTCGCCCAGCTACGGACTAGATTAAATTAGAAGATGTGTCCCACTTCGCTAGGTTTTTGAAATGAGTCGATTTTTTTATGTACCAATAGTAGAAGGGGGGCATTACCCTATCTCTAATCAGCTGAAACCAGCTGAGGATTCTTCATCAGATACTTCAGACCTTCGATTTTTGACATCAAATGAAGCGGCCCACCACCATGTTGAATATTTTTTGTAAAGGCGGTATGTCGATCTCTAATAGTTTGGTTGGGCTCTTGTCTTGTCTAATCAGTCACCAGGTACTCCAGATGTTCGATTATCCTAGTTTTTATAGTTTTCCCTTTATGTGGCCATTAAACCCTAACTCTGTACCAAATTTCAGCTCTCTGAGTTCATGAGAAGTACTAGTTCTATTCTGATGATCATGAGTGAGTGACTGAGTGAGTGAGTGTCATAAATTCAAAACTTTGCTTTCGCTTAACTTCGGAACTAAATGACCTACAGACTTAAAATTTTGGATTTTAAGTATGTGATTATAGCTTACTAGATGACGAAAATTTCTGCGTTCTGGTCTTATCCAGAGCTCCTCAAATAGGGGCCTGAAAATGCGGCGAAATGGTTCCAGTAAAGAATGGTACGACAGTGTTTGCTTCGCGCTCGACTTGACGGGGGCACTGCCGTGCCCCCAGATCGACGTTCTGGTCTTATCCAGAGGTTCTCAAATAGGGGCCTGAAATGCGGCGAAATGGTTCCGGTAAATAATGGTACGGCAGTGTCTGCTTCGCGCTCGACTTGGCGGGGGCACTGCTGTTTTTTTTTTTTTTTTTTATGAAACTGGGGGGCAAACGAGCAAACGGATCACCTGATGGAAAGCGACTACCGTCGCCCATGTACACCCGCAACATGAGAGAAGTTGCAAGTGCGTTGCCGGCCTTTTAGGAGGGAATACGCTCCCGTCTTGAAGGTTTGCAGGTCATAATGGTCCGGAAATACTGCTGGCGACAGTTCATTCCAGAGTTTTACAGTGCGCGGCAGAAAGCTTCGGGTAAAGCGCACGGTGGAGGACTGCCACTCATCAAGGTGATGAGGATGATAATTATTTTGTCGCATGGAGCGGTGGCGAAAAGTTGCAGCAGGTATAAGTCCGAACAATTCCTCGGAGCACTCCCCGTAATATAACCGGTAGAGGATGCAGAGCGATGCTACATCTCTACGTAGCTCTAAGGTGTCAAGCCTGTTTGAAACACTATGGCAGTCGACAATTCGAGTGGCCCTACGTTGGATACGATCCAGAGGGAGAAGCTGGTACTTTGGTGCCCCTGCCCAGAGATGAGAACAGTATTCCATGTGAGGCCGAACCTGCGCCTTATAGAGTTGTAGGCGTTGGACCGGACTGAAATACTGCTTTGACCTGTTCAGAACACCAAGCTTCTTGGAGGCTAACTTGGCCTTGCCCTCCAGATGATATCGGAACTGGACCTCGCTCGATATGTTAACACCAAGTATTCCAATGTTGGAGGAGACAGTTATGGGTATGCTTTCAAAACGAGGACATACGACCATTGGCAACTTTTTAGCGGTGAACGCGCAAACTTGTGTCTTAGAGGGGTTGAATTGGACTAAGTTAAGTCTACCCCATTCAGAGACCTTCTCCAATGAATTTTCAATTTGAGAGACAAGTTTGTTTCGACTCTCAATGACATTTTGCCGAGAGATATTCGCGTGGCCGGGATATAAGGCATCACCCGTGCTGTCATCTGCATAGCAATGAATGCCATTGGTTTGTAACATATCATTGATATGCAGTATGAACAGGGTAGGTGACAGCACACAGCCTTGTGGGACACCAGCATCAACAGACAGAGTATCTGAGCATTCACCGTCGACTACGACCCTTATGCTTCGGTCTGCTAAGAAACTCGTGACCCACTTGCATAATTTCTCGGGGAGCCCATAGGAAGGAAGCTTCGAAAGAAGCGTTTTGTGCCAAACCCGATCAAAGGCTTTCGCTATGTCCAAACTTACAGCCAATGCCTCTCCCTTAGACTCGATCGCCTGTGCCCAACGATGAGTTAGATACGTCAGCAGATCACCAGCCGAGCGACCTTTACGGAACCCGTACTGTTTGTCGCTTAGCAACTGCTGAACGTCTAAGTATCGAAGGAGCTGTCTATTAATAATGGACTCCATTATCTTCGAGAAGAGAGAGGTTATAGCGATTGGTCTGTAGTTGGAAGGATTGGAACGATCGCCTTTTTTAGGGATCGGGTGCACCAAAGCTGTCTTCCAAGATGCTGGGACTGTGCCATAAGAGTAGGAAAGCCGAAAAAGACGCGTTAAGACCGGTGCCAACTCTGGAGCACACATTTTCAACACTATAGGAGGGATTCCGTCAGGCCCACTCGACTTTTGGGTATCAAGGGAACGGAGAGCAACTCGCACTGAGCGCTGATGGAACCGAATATCCGACATGATGCTCTTGCATCGCGGTATAGTCGGCGGTTCCTGTCCCCCGTCATCCAGGGTCGAGTTGGACGCAAAGAGCTTGCCAAGAAGTTCAGCTTTCTCTTTTGCGTCATGGGCCAACGAGCCATTTCCTACGTGTAGGGATGGAAGAGATGGCTTACAGAAATTCCCTTCGATAGCTTTGGCGAGAGACCAGAATGCACGGGTTCCCGAGGGGAGACGCTCGAGTCTCTCGCCAATTCTACTGATGTGCTGTTTCTTCGCCCAAGCGATCTCTCTTTTGAAGGACCTAGAGGCGAGGTTGTACTCCTTTTTAAGTACGCTGGTGTTTAAATCCTGTGCTGACACTGCATTAGCCCAGGTTTGGTAAGCTTCCTGCTTCCGGCGAGAAGCTTTTTTGGAAGATGAACCAAACCAGGGACGGAATCTGCTGCCAGTAGGGACCACAGAGGACGGAATGAAAAGTTCCATTCCTTGTAGCACCACGTTGGCAACAGAGTTGGCAGCGGCGTCAGGATCATCCGGCGAGAAGCACAACTGCCCCCAGGGGTAGGACGCAAAAAAAGACCGCATCCCATCCCAATCTGCTAACTTGTAGTGCCACACACGACGGTGTTTAGCAACACGCTGTCGCAACGCGCTCGTGAGTTGCACAGAGCTGCGGACAAGGCAATGATCCGATGAGCCAAGTGGTGCGGCCACGGATACTTGGTAGCCGTCCGGATGTGACGTTAGCAGAAGGTCCAACAGGGAAGGAATCTGACCGTCCACATCTGGAATTCGCGTAGGCGCAGTAACCAGTTGTGTAAGGTCATATGCAAGGGCAAAGTCGCAGGCAGATCTCCCCGCATGATCAGTTTTACTGGAATTGAGCCAGTCGGCGTGGTGGGCATTAAAATCGCCAAGTAGTATGATCTCTGCGGATGGGATCTGCCGCTGCACGAAGTCTGTAGCTATTTGCAGATGCTCAAAGAGTCGGTCTATTTCGGGATCACCGCTATGGGACCTATAGAGGCACGCATAAACGCGGGGATGGTCGTCGCACTCTATGCGGAGCCATAAGATTGAAAGGTCCCTAACTTCAAGATTGCTGAGGCGGCGAGAGCTGATATCATCTCTGACGTACACACACACTCCAGCTTTAGGCAGAAAAGAGTGCTCAAGATTATACCCAGGGTGAGAAAGGTATGATGTGTCAGCCGGAGACGATATCTGTGTCTCAGTTAAGAAGAGCAACGCCGGCTTTGCTGTCTCAAGATGGTAATGGACGGCATTGAGGTTTGAGTGTAGTCCCCTGATATTACAGAAGTCCACTTTCAATATCGCAGGGGGTGCCTTAGCACGTTTGCTCTTGCCCCGTGCAGATTGGAGCGCAGTTTTGCCCCCCCCAGAATACGAGGGGCAGCCTAGACGTCCACGCTCAGGTCCAGGGGCGCCTGAGCATGGACGTCCAGAGAGGGATTCTCCAACGCAGTTGGTACCCTCCTGGGGTAACAAATTAGATTTCAACTGCGGCATCATAGGGGGGTAGGGGGATTGGGCCTCCGGTAAACTCACTAACTCGGCGAAACACAGCGTAAGTGCTGCTTCACGCCGGTTTTCTGTGAGTCCGTGGTATTTCTCCGGTCGAGCCGGCCCATTCGTGCCGAAGCATGGCTCTCCCACGTAAATGCTGTGCCCCCAGATCGACGTTCTGGTCTTATCCAGAGGTTCTCAAATAGGGGCCTGAAAATGCGGCGAAATGGTTCCAGTAAAGAATGGTACGACAGTGTTTGCTTCGCGCTTGACTTGGCGGGGGCACTGCCGTGCCCCCAGATCGACGTTCTGGTCTTATCCAGAGGTTCTCAAATAGGGGCCTGAAAATGCGGCGAAATGGTTCCAGTAAATAATGGTACGGCAGTGTTTGCTTCGCGCTCGACTTGGCGGGGGCACTGCAGTGCCCCCAGATCGACGTTCTGGTCTTATCCAGAGGTTCTCAAATAGGGGCCTGAAAATGCGGCGAAATGGTTCCAGTAAAGAATGGTTCGGCAGTGTTTGCTTCGCGCTCGACTTGGCGGGGGCACTGCCGTGCCCCCAGATCGACGTTCTGGTCTTATCCAGAGGTTCTCAAATAGGGGCCTGAAAATGCGGCGAAATGGTTCCAGTAAAGAATGGTACGGCAGTGTTTGCTTCGCGCTCGACTTGGCGGGGGCACTGCCGTGCCCCCAGATCGATTATCCTAGTTTTTATAGTTTTCCCTTTATGTGGCCATTAAACCCTAACTCTGTACCAAATTTCAGCTCTCTGAGTTTATGGGAAGTACTAGTTCTATTTTGATGATCATGAGTGAGTGTATAAGTGAGTGAGTGAGTGAGTGTCATAAATGCGAAACTTTGCTTTCGCTTAACTTCGGAACTAAATGACCTACAGACTTGAAATTTTGGATTTTAAGTATGTGATTATAGCTTACTAGATGACGAAAATTTCTGCGTTCTGGTCTTATCCAGAGGTTCTCAAATAGGGGCCTGAAAATGCGGCGAAATGGTTCCAGTAAAGGATGGTACGGCAGTGTTTGCTTCGCGCTCGACTTGGCGGGGGCACTGCCGTGCCCCCAGAAATACTGTAATGTGAAATGCTCAATTCTTACAAAACATTTTTATTTGCCAAACAGTGACTTAGCATAATATAAAAAAAATAGCTCTTGGCCATAACTCTATTTTGCCTATATTTCTAACCTGCTACTAATAAAAATATTTATACAAGGGATAAGTTATTCAATTGAACACCTAATAAGTATCCTAATAATATGACATTCTCCGTGGTGTACTGAATACTCTATATCTTTGACAAATTTTATCAAAAACGGTCTAGTAGTTTCAGGGCCTATTCAATGCAATCAAACAAGAATAGAAACAAACAAAACTATCCAATTTATCATATTAGTTGAGAACCCTATTCATAAGTTGTCGCTGTCTCTCTCTCTGCTAGCCGAAATGACAAGGACATCATGTGACTTGAGCGTCACTTAAAATTTAACTATCGTTTTAGTTGGACCGTTTATCTTAACCAGAAAGTACTTGTACATAGTCGTGAATGATTATGATAAGTATTATTGTCTGTTCGTTATTGTGATAGCCATGATAGAGGGAGCTCAGCTGCCCTACTTACTACAATGTAAGAGCGCGTCATAATACGTATTTATATAAACTATCGATGTACAGATTTAGACTGAACAAGAATAAATTCTTTGTCCAAGAGGTTAGGGCCCAACTCTCGTTAATGCAGTATACAGATTTAGAACCAGGAATAAACTTATTCCAAGAGGTTAGGGTCCAACTCTCGTTACAGCAGTATCTATACAGATTTAGAACCAAGAATAAACTTTATCCAAGACGTTAGGGTCCAACTCTCGTTACAGCAGTATCTATACAGATTTAGAACCAGGAATAAACTTAGTGCAAAAGGTAAGGGTCCAACTCTAGTTACAGGCTTAGAGCAGTATACAGATTTAGAACCAGGAATAAACTTTATCTAAGACGTTAGGGTCCAACTCTCGTTACAGCAGTATCTATACAGATTTAGAACCAGGAATAAACTTAGTGCAAAAGGTAAGGGTCCAACTCTAGTTACAGGCTTAGAGCAGTATACAGATTTAGAACCAGGAATAAACTTTGTCCAAGAGGTTAGGGCCCAACTCTCGTTACAGCAGTATGTAACAGATTTAGAACCAGGAATAAACTTTGTCCAAGAGGTTAGGGCCCAACTCTCGTTACAGCAGTATACAGATTTAGAACCAGGTATAAAATTTTATTACTTTGTCATTTAAAAAAAAATCGTGTACCATTTTAGGAATGCGCGACAATTTTTTAGCCCAGTCATTGATTATTTTTACATAATTTAATATGTATTATCCTAATTTCAATTGAGTTAGCAATAATGAAATATGTTAATTATGTTTACATTTTAACATTATTCGTTTAGACTTAAGAGTCATCATTCATCAACCCTTAAACGAAGTATTCGTAACGTTATCGTATTAACCCATTAACCGCCAAATTAAAGGCAGCACAGGCGAGGCGTGCATACAAGCCGGCTTCCCTTATGAATATTACTTAAGGCGCTGTGAGTAGTCAACTATGAAGTATTCGAGGGGGTGAAGGAGATGAGTGGGGGACGTGCCGCCCCCGTTACTGCGGGGGGCTTCATGCGATTTACGTCAAAGTGATGTGTCTATAATGTACAAAAGCGTAATTTCGATAAAACCGTAATGTGCTTCATAGCCTAGCGGTATTTTGCCCGCCTAAAGCAAAGCGTAGCGTCTAGGTTCAAATCTCATTACAATTTCAACATGTCTATTTTCTGTCTAGGTCAATTATAATAAGTCTAATTCCTAATTTTGTGCCAAATTTAGCCATTGCGATTTGAGAAAGTTAAGCTTTTTAGTAAGTAGTTAAAGGGTAAAAAAAATCTAAAAAAAAGCTCAATTTAGTCACTGAACTCCTAAACGGCTGGACCGATTTTATTAAAAAAAATTATGTGTCTTCAGGTTGATTCGAGAATGGTTTAAATTTGCAATTGGACCTGGTAGGTGGCGCTGCTGTCAGTAGTCACTACGTCAACAAATTTAATTCTAAGGCGGTACGAAGACTACGAAGTTTCCCGGGATAGCTAGTACTATTATAATATGCGGTCGAAGTACTGCGGAATACGCACTACAACATGTAACACATTACACAATCTGGGGGCACGGCAGTGCCCCCGCCAAGTCGAGCGCGAAGCAAACACTACCGTACCATCCTTTACTGGAACCATTTCGCCGCATTTTCAGGCCCCTATTTGAGAACCTCTGGATAAGACCAGAACGCAGAAATTTTCGTCATCCAGTAAGCTATAATCACATACTTAAAATCCAAAATTTCAAGTCTGTAGGTCATTTAGTTCCGAAGTTAAGCGAAAGAAAAGTTTCGCATTTATGAAACTCACTCACTCACTCACTCACTCATGATCATCAAAATAGAACTAGTACTTCCCATAGACTCAGAGACCTGAAATTTGGTACAGAGTTAGGGTTTAATGGCCACATTAAGGGAAAACTATAAAAACTAGGATAATCGAAGATCTAGAGTACCTAGTGACCTTGATTAGAAAACACAAGATCCCAACCAAACTATTAGAGATCGACATACCGCCTTTACAAAAAATATTCAACTTGGTGGGCCGCTTCATTTGATGTCAAAAATCGAAGGTCTGAAGTATCTGATGAAGAACCCTCAGCTGGTCTCAACTGATTTAGAGTTATTATGGTAATTCCCCCCTTCTACTATTGGTACATAAAAAATCAACTGTCATTGCAAAAATCCAGCGAAGTGGGACACATCTTCTAATTTAATCTAGCCCGTAGCGCCCCACTACTGGGCGAATGCCTCCCCTTCTGCTTTTAATACGCATATAAATAAAATTAAAGGAAAACTCTGGATAAGACTAGACTGTCTTTTATACTTATACAAGTTTACAAGAAGAAATAGTCGAACGATTAACTTTATTCTACTCGAACATTAAATAAACAAATTACACTAAAATCTAGTAACATAAATCAATAAGCCCACGTTTCTACAAAAAGAAGTGAAATCCCACCAAAAACATTCTGTAAAAAACTAGCCAAGTCTCGATGGAGCTGCTTGTTTATCTCTAAAAAGTAATGAAATCTAGACAAAGTCGTGCCAAGTCTAAGGTTCCTGGGGGGAAGGTGGGATTTCACTTCTTTTTGTAGAAACGTTGATATTGATTTATTTTACTAGATTTTAGTGTAATTTGTTTATTTAATTTGTGTAATGTTTGAGTAGAATAAAGTTAATCGTTCGACTATTTCTTCTTGTAAACTTTTAAGTATAAGTATAAAAGCCAGTCTAGTCTTATCCAGAGTTTTCCTTTAATTTTATTTATATGCGTATCAAAAGCAGAGGGGGAGGCATTCGCCCAGCAGTGGGACGCTACGGGCTAGATTTAATTAGAAGATGTGTCCCACTTCGCTAGGTTTTTACAATAACAGTCGATTTTTTTATGTTTAAATTTCTGCGTTCTGGTCTTATCCAGAGCTCCTCAAACAGGGACCTAAAAATGCGGCGAAATGGTTCCAGTAAAGAATCGTACGGCAGTGTTTGCTTCGCGTTCGACTTGGCGGGGGCACTGCCGTGCCCCCAGATCGACGTTCTGGTCTTATCCAGAGGTTCTCAAATAGGGGCCTGAAAATGCGACGAAATGGTTCCAGTAAAGAATGGTACGGCAGTGTTTGCTTCGCGCTCGACTTGGCGGGGGCACTGCCGTGCCCCCAGTCGACGTTCTGGTCTTATCCAGAGGTTCTCAAATAGGGGCCTGAAAATGAGGAAAATGGTTCCAGTAAATAATGGTACGGCAGTGTTTGCTTCGCGCTCGACTTGGCGGGGGCACTGCCGTGCCCCCAGATAGATTATCCTAGCTTTTATAGTTTTCCCTTTAAGTGGCCATTAAACCCTAACTCTGTACCAAATTTCAGCTCTCTGAGTTTATGGGAAGTACTAGTTCTATTTTGATGATCATGAGTGAGTGAGTGAGTGAGTGAGTGAGTGTCGTAAATGCGAAACTTTGCTTTCGCTTAACTTCGGAACTAAATGACCTACAGACTTGAAATTTTGGATTTTAAGTATGGGATTATAGCTTACTGGATGACGAAAATATCTGCGTTCTGGTCCTATCCAGAGGTTCTCAAATAGGGGCCTGAAAATGCGGCGAAATGGTTCCAGTAAAGGATGGTACGGCAGTGTTTGCTTCGCGCTCGACTTGGCGGGGGCACTGCCGTGCCCCCAGATTGACTTGTACCCACTAACGTATAAATAATGTTCAACGGCCAAGTCACACAATATTAACTATAATAATAAAGAAATCGCAGTAAGGAACCTTAGACTTGGCACGACTTTGTCTAGATTTCATTACTTTTTAGAGATAAACAAGCAGCTCCATCGAGACTTGGCTAGTTTTTTACAGAATGTATTTGGTGGGATACACATTATGACATTACACACATTGACGTTTCTTCCTAGAACGACATTTCAAAATTTTATTTAAATTCGCATTTTTCAGCGGTTACAAAATCTAAACTTGCTTTTGCCCGCAACTTTGTTCGCGTAGCACAAAGCTAAATTTTGTCGACTGATTTTATACAATACATAAATATACAATAAAATTCAATATCAAATATTCCCCTTCTACATAGGTAGTAGGTACATGAAACTTGCACTGACAGCAAAAAAAATACAATTTCAAATACCTAGTTTCTGACATTTGTGGTTTAACCAAATAGTCTCTTCGGCTTCATCATATTAATTGTAAATATTGTTTTATTTAATCTATTACTAATATAATACAGAGAGAAGGTTTATTTGTTTGTATGATTGTTTGTTTGCATTGAATAGGCTCCGAAACTACTGGAATGATTTTGATGAAATTTAGGACAGATATAGAATAGACAACGGGGAAGCACATAGGCATACTTTTTATTGCCGAAAAATGTACGGTTCCATCGAGATTTCCTTATGCGCGCATGAAGTCGCGGGCAACACCTAGTCTAAATATATAAAAGGCAAACCTGACTGACTGACTCATCTATCAAAGCACAACCGAAACTACTGAACAGATGTTGCTATAATTTGGCATACAGATAGTTGTAATGACGTAGGCATCCGCTAAGAAAGGATTTTTGAAAATTCGCCCCCTACGGGTGTAACAAAGGGGTTAAAATTTTGTATGGAAACCGAACTTTACGCGGACGAAGTCGCGGGCAAAAGCTAGTAAAAAATAAACGTAGATTACTGAATAAGTACATGTTCCTAATATCTGCTCATGGTGATTAGAATTAGAATTGATTATAATAATTGATATAACTATATGTATAAACTTTACAAACCAACAGAATAATAATATTTAGGTATATATATTATATTTACTTATTCTGTTGTCAATCAATGTTGTCAATTATGAATCAAATAGTCTATGTTTTTTCTTTCGTCGTGTAATAAATTATATCAATAATTTCGGTTGTTTTACGTCAGTCTGACTGGCAGCTCGGTTTGCGTACCGTTTGATTTTTGGTGGTGAGTTCAAATCCCGGTAAGATAAATATTATTTTTGTGATTCTTTAATATTTTCTTATTTATTTTTTATAAATTTTTATCGTTGTACTAAAACTACGACCAAAGCTCGGTCTCCCTAGTACCTACTTATAAAGAGTTTTTGTACCTCCATCTTAAAACTTTGAACTAAAAATTTGGACATTCATCGAATACAATCTTTATTCAATCATATTTTATATAATATAATCTACACTAATATTAACAACAACTTAAAGTAACTAATAATAAATAAGTACATAATTAACCATATACTTCTATTACTGGGAAAACAAGCATCGCTCGGAGTTTTATAGTGCGACAAAAAAAAAAAATCGTCTGACCGGGATTCGAACCCGAGTCCAATTGGTCGCAACAACGCAAAAAGCCAAAGGGCTACCAACCTCTTACGTCAGATAGCGAAATTACGTATATATCATAAGTATTACACGACGAAAGAAAAACTTTACCCCCGACTTGACCTTTATGCAGACGACATAAAGGTCCATTCGGGGGTAAAATAAATTTGAACGGACTTTGTACAATAAATTCGAATAATTTTTGAGCAGAAAAGAGGGGAAAAATTTGACATACGTCTCATTAGCAAGAGGCCTAAGCCGGTACTGTCTTATTCAATAGATATGAAAGAGAAGGAATGACAGGTCGCCATTTCGCGATGTTTCATTCGACTCGTACGAATTATTAATCATTGAAATAAATTAATACTAACAAATATCACATTCTATACGAAAAATCAAAACAACAATTCCCTTCCTTTTATTATGTTTTACGAAACTGCAAATAATTTTCTCATTTCTGTTCACAAATAATACAGTTACAACTCCAAGAATTTCTATTTTAATGGTTACTTTATGATTTTTTTTTATCGAGAAATTTTTCAGATAACGTGTTTTGAAAACGAAGGTCCCCTAGCAAATATGATCAAAATTAACATATATTTTTTTGCTGCACTAAAATGTATCCATTCGTCTCAAAAAATTTTTGAAAGAAGCGTATTTCTAGGGTAAGAGCGCCATAAAATCTATTATTTGATATATTTTAATTTTTAAAATACGGAATTGGATCGTCACATAGTTTAAGCACAGTTTTCTGGGTGAATTGGACGCAAAATATTGTTAAAGTTTTATACCGTATTTAAAAAAAATATATATTAAATAATATACAGGGAAGCCGGCTTGTATGGACGCTTCGCCTGTGAAAGGCAGCAAAGTAAAATGAATCAAATGTACAATTTCTTATTTAATATAAGCCACATAAACACAATAATAATAAAAAATCTCAAAAACATTATTCCTCCCCCCTATAGGGGGGTGTACTCATTTGTGTACAATGGCGCCTTATGGGTGCAAGCAATTTACTGTAATTTTTGTAAAAAATTATATTTTTATCATTATTTTACTATCAATATAGATTGTTTTAAAGAAATAAAACACAGTTCAATTTATTCCAAAGCTTTAAAAAGTAAATTAAGCATATTTTAAGTAAAATTTGTACTGAAATTAGTCGATCTCATCAATTAAATTTTAAGAAAAAATCGAAAAGTGTGTTAATATTTTTATTATTTCCCTTGACGTGTGCCTCAACTCATGGCACATGAGAGCCAGGCTTTTGGACAAGCTTAATATTATGTATATGTCAAAAACCTACCTTCTTTTGCGAAAATGTATTGATTTGTATAGGACACAATCAAAATTCGGTAGTTTTACTGTCCACACATATCTAGTATTATTAAATAACATTTATTACAGCTTACGTTAGCTTTTTTTTATTATAAACTACAAAATTATATAAGAAATACAAAAATATTAAAAAAAAATGCAATACGTTTTCGGTCGTTGTACTCAATTGGGTACGGCAGAGTATTACAAACAATATCGTTGCAGATATAAATTTGAAAGCTATCAATTTATGTTTATTTTACAGATTCAGGTGTATTTTATAAATTTAAATAGTAAAATTAACGTATATTGAAAATTAGGCACCGAAAAATACGAATCAGTAACCTTACACGTGCAAGCTCAAAAAAGTATAATAGGGGTAGTATAAAACCTCACCACGTATCACCAGGGGGAGGGGAGGGGTCTAAAATGTTGCTAAAAACATCACGTGATTAATGGACGGTCCCAAACTATAATTCCGACTATAGACAAGGTTGCAATACGTCGATTTTTTGAATTTTCCGCCTTTTTCCAGTCTAATTTTTCAATAGCCAGACTCTATAAAATACCTACATAGGGACAGAGAGATAGCGACTTGTTTATACTATGTTGTGAATAATCATTTAATTTGCCATTCAATGTTAATTGACATTCCAAAAAAAATATCAACCACCTCCATAGACAATTCTTAAGAGCGATGCTAAGATAAAGTACCTATAGATCCGCAGCTCTTGTAACCACTAGAGTGCATCTCGCTCACCCACTATGTGTTGCCATGTACAAACATAGCCTTTAATTATAGTATTTTTGTCTTGATCTTAGGATGCACACGTAAGTTTTCTCGTCGTAGTCTACACTAATATTATAAAGAGGAAAACTTTGTTTGTATGTTTGTTTGTTTGTTTGTAATGAATAGGCTCAAAAAGTACTGGACCGATTTCAAAAATTCTTTCACCATTCGAAAGCTACATTATCCACGAGTAACATAGGCTAAATTTTATTTTGGAAAAAAATGGGGTTCCGTAAGATATTTGGGTTTTTCGGACACAAGGTGTAAAAAATCAACCAGAAAAGTTACTTATTTTGCGTACGCTGCCTAAACTATAAAAGATAGAACCATAAAATGTTCTAATTAATTGTAGATCTTATAAATATCTACAAAAAAGTCCGCGACACACTATACCTATCTATGTCGAGTGAGGCACAGCAACCATTTTTTTATTTAGAAATCTTGAATTTTTTTTGGACTACATTTAAACGCGTTTATTTTACTCATGTTATTAATCCTTATCAAAATAAATTATTTCATCACTAAGTACAGTTTATGTAGATAATATTTGGTCTTTGAATGATTAAAATTGGACATTTGGTTTTGAAGTTATGGCGAAATTAAAATATTACGATTTCTGCTGCACGGCCCGTTGCGAAGTGGGCGTCACCAAGGCGGGGTGCGCGTGCGGGTTAATGTTTAGTTTAGTTTAGTTAAATAGTTTAGTTATTTTATAAACATCAAATTAATAATATCTTAAAATATAATACATTATAATATCTATAAGTTAAATACAATTTAAGTGTCTGTTTGTAACTTCAAATTAACAGCTTTTTACATAATGAATCTGAAAGTATATTCGGAACTTACAATAAAATACTTTTTTTTTTTAATTTTTGTCTGTCCGTCTGTCTGTCTGTCAGTCGGTCTGTCTGTCTGTTTGTTCCGGCTAATCTTTGAAACGGCTGGACCGATTTTCACGAGACTTTCACTAGCAGATAGCTGATGTTATAGGGTCTAACATAGGCTACTTTTATTTTAGGGTTCCGTTTAAAAAAATAGGATTCCGCTTTCGTTAGTCATAAATAAAGTCGCAGGTAAATTTCAGCGATATCCCAAAGTATTGTTCCACGCGGACGAAGTCGCGGGCAAAAGCTAGTCAGTAATAAATAAGAATCGTAGAATGAGTTTTTCCCTGCACCACTCATTATTAAAATAAGTAAATTTCAATATTTTCATACTGGCGATTAAATTGTTCTAGTTATTTTTTATGAGTCAGAGGTTAAAAGAAAACATGCGATTAGAGTACGATCGTACCTGGATTCTCAGTCTCGATCGAGGCCAATTAATAAGTTAACTCTAGGCCAAGACCGAGAGTAATAGTTAAATTAACAAAATATTATGAACGTGGTAAAAATATTTATAACTCAAGAACGGCTGAACCGATTTGGCTGAAAATTGGTGGGCTATCTTGAAACCAGGAGAAGGACATAGGATACTTTTTATTCCGTTCACGAGGGACTCAAAACTCGAGAACGGCTGGATCGATTTGGCTCATTTTGATTCATATTGAAAATAATTGTGGAAGTTCAGGGAAGGCTTACGCACTGAGAAATAATGAAAAAGGTATAGGTTGTAGGTGTAGGACTAGGACGTAGGATGCATTATAGGTAAAGTCATTTATTCATTCCAGTTCATGTTTATGACAGAACAACGTGTGTCGAGACAGCTAGCTATATTATATATTACTAGCTGACCCCGACAGACGTTGTTCTGTCTTAAATTTGAACTGGAATGAATAAATGACTACACCTGCTCCTACACCTACTCCTACACCTGTTCCTACTCCTACTCCAACACCTACTCGTACATTAACTCATACACCTACTCCTACCCATACTCTTACACCCACTCAGACACCTACGCCTACACCTACTCCTACAACATACATCTTTTCCAATATTTAAAAAAAAAGGTCCAGCCCGCGCCCATTACGCCCGCGTAAGTACAGTAATCCACGGGTATATATCCCATGATATAAAGTAGCCTATGTCCTTTCCCATGGTCTACTCCAACTCCACTCTGTGCCAAATTTCATCATAATCGGTTTAGTAATATTTACGTGAAAGCGTAAATAAAGTATCCTACAGGAACCGTACATTTTTTCGCGATAAAAAGTAGCCTACGTCCTTCCCCGTGGTCTAATTTATATCTGGACCAAATTTCATGATAATCAGTTCAGTAGTTTTAACGTGAAAACGATCAGGTTTATTCTTTCTTTTTTATGTAAAGGGTATAATCCCAAGTTGGTCCTGTTTTCATTCAAAAAAGTAGTGACCTGATGATGAGATCTATGAGGAATCGAGGCAATTTCTATGGACACATATGGTGATTTTGACTTTTTCTGAAGTAGACCAAGCATAAGCTTCCAAAAAGTCTTACTATTAATACTGTTAGGTAGGGTAGGTATTTCTCTTAATATAAAAATTAAACAATGTCAAAAAAGTCAAGTTTTTTATTTAAGTAGATGTTTCAAACATTCTTCATTCAACACATTTAAAAAGTTAAGCAGTTAAAATACATATATCAATAAGAAACTGGCCTGTCGAGAAGAACCGGCGTAAGAAACTCGCATGGGGCCACTTTTTAGCAAAAAGATGGAAAATTTGTTCTTTGATTGATTACCTATGTATCCAAAATTTATGTTTAGTGACGTTTGCGGTTAGGGTTAGCTGTCACCCTATTACTCAACTATGTTTACCACTCCAAATTACAACTAAACTAGTCGTTTAGTTTATAACCCCAAAACTTAAACCACTAATATCTAAGTAACTATGGGTTTCCTGATGAGGGGAGTGGGGGTTCAACCCTCCCCCTCCCCTTCCCTCTTAACTCCCTCCTCCCCAAATCGTGGGATATTATACTAAATTTTTACCGAATGAACTTTAGTCAGTATATTTTGGTACTAAATTTAATAGCAACACTAAGACAAATATATTTTTAGATTATGTTACTTAATATGTAAAAAATACTGATTTCATCTCACTTTTTATGGAAAATATGACTGTATTTACATCCATATATCATCATTCTTATGTTATATGCAATCACAAACTAAAAAAACACGAGCTATAGCTAATTACGAGTGAAAAGTTACGGCAGCACATTTTCGTTCGCTGCGACTTTTGCACCTCAAAATACTGCATCCACACATTGTTAAAATACTTAAAACTACAAAGAGTCTCTACCTCAAAAGAGTATTTAACATAAAACACACCAAAAAACAAAAGATTTCAAATAATACGAAACCTCACTCTTCACAGCTGTTATTTGTTTGGCACAAGAATGTCAAATTTGACAGCTCTGTGCCAAAAACCCGGTTACAGCGAAAGGGACAAAACATAACATTTTTGTCTCGTTTCTTCACAAGTATTGACCAATTTACGTTCTCTCTCTAACAAGCTGTGACGTCAGGAGCTATCCTGCCGGAGCGATGCCACGTAGTCCGGTCCATTGTCATGACACAAGTGTGAACGCACCTTTACTATTATAAATGTGACAGTTTATGAGGATGGATGGATGTATGGATGTTTGTTAATCTTTCACGCAAAAATTACTGAACGGATTTCGATCAAATTTGGTATGGTAGTAGGTAGTTTAGGTTCTGAATAAAAACATTGGCTACTTTTTATCCCGGAAAAGTACAGTGCTCCCGTGGGATACTGTATTCACGCGCGTGGAGTCGCAGGCAAAAGTTAGTGGGGAATAAAAAGGCATACAAAATGTAATGTAATCTTATATGAAAGTAACTACATAGCTATAATTAGTGGAACTAATGGAAACGGACGGTATATATAAAATTACTAGCTGTTGCCCGCGGCTCCGCCCGCGTAAATATAGTTTTTTCGCGGTCGCGGATATGTGACTGATGCAAAAAAAAGATAAAAACAATCCTTGATGCGGATTATATATCGTGCTAAAATTTCAGCTCGATCGGTGCAGAACTTTTTGAGTTTTTGAAGCGTACACAAGCCAACATAACATTATTATATGTATAGATATTATTTAAACGGAACCCTCAAATAAAAGTGCCAACTTTCTCCTTTGAACATCAGCTATCTGCCAGTGAAAGTCTGGTCAAAATCGGTCAAGCCGTTTCAGAGATTAACCAGAACGAACAGACAAAATTTTTAAAAATTGATTTTTTGATATTACCGTATACTTAGGTACCGTAAATACTATCATAATATTATGCTTTTATTTCAAAGCTGTTAATTTTAAAATACAAACATACACTTCAATTTTATTTATTTGTATAGAATTATAGATATGAAATAGAATAGATATTATTATGAATATAGAATTACGTATAGAATTATAGATAACTGCTAGTTATCTGAACGCATCTTAACTTGAACAATTGCTATGAGTCGCTCGTCATTTAACTGACTGACTACACGGTAAACAGCTATTGATAATTCATAACCATTTAGTGTGTCTAATAGCACAGAGCAAATATAGTTCTAATACTTAGTCGGATTATTGAAGTAAAACTTTTTACGCTCTGTTATATAATATATACTAGGCCTGTATATAATAGTACCTTAAGGCCCTAGAATCAGCCTTTCCTTTTGATAATTATAATATAATGTCCCCGAAAATCAAATACGGATACTTCGGGCACATGTGACATGACCCACTGCTTATGTAAAGACGTTTATAAGACAATATAGTCTTATAATTCCTATTGAATATGCAAGAACATAATGTTACGAACACACTAAAAGAACAGCGCCATCTAGGGTCAACCAATGAAACCACTTGGTGTGAACAGGGACAGCGTGGGGCCCCCTACTCAGCACTAGATGGCGCTACTGTGCGAATCTTCCGGAACAAACCAACCAGTTCACGCGAGTCGCGACTTCTCTGGAATGGTCTGGGACTCGTGTCGGCTAGTTTAAATACGCAACACGGTTGGGAACTAGGCGAGTTCACTTTGAGCTTCCTGCGAAGCGAAACTGGCGATACAAGTGAAAACAAGTGATCGGGAGTTCAGTTTGAGCTATCGAGGCGATATCGATGTGAATACTAGTGATGTGATGATACCGTGAGTGAAACCCATGACTTGGCTACGACTTAGGACACCGTTAGTGCTTAGTGTTTGGACTTAGTGTTTTAGTAGTGTATGTGCTAGTGAATAAAGTCTTCAAAAGAGTCAGGAGGTCTTTTTCTTCAAATCTTCGAGCCCAACACGTAACAATAATATGACATGTAAAAAAGCCCTTTCAACTGCAGAATGTGATGTGTGAACTATAGTACCCAGATAAACCGATTCGGTTTGTGGCGCACATATATCTAAGGTTAATTCATGTATATTAAGACATGTTTTTGAAAGAAAAAAAAAAACTAACCTGAAGATCCCCTCGCAGTCGGGGGCAGTATACGTGGCGTCTTTCTCCGTGTGCATATGCACCACCTTGATGTCTTTCATGCCGCCACTCTTGCCGACTTGAGTCATCGCCTCCAGAAGTGGAGCGGGTGTTGCTGCGGCGCCTTGGGCGACCACGGTTTGACCTGGAAAGAGAATAATAATAACAATAATAAAGAAAAAATAATAACAATAACTCCCCACACCGATTTCGGTGAATTTGGCCGGTTTCATTGAAACCAGGCCAGCTACGCAGGAGTAATTTTATAGTGGCCAAGTGTGTCGGTGTGAGGTCAAGAGCACTCTCTTCCTGTACTCTCGTAACCCAGTGGGACGGATAACCGACACGATTGGCGAGAGATCAGGCGCAGGTCCGACTTTTTACATGCCTATCCGACGCATGGATCATCTTTCTTGTCAGACAATCAGGTGATCAGCCTGCATTGTCCTAACCAAACTTGGAAACAAAATTTTTTACGGGAAATGAACCAACAAACTCCGAGTCGAGAGCCAAGCTCTAATCACTAGACCACGGAGGCTGTTAAATAATACATCTATGGCGTGATGTGAAGCGATGGACGCATCACACCACGTCAATCTGGCCCCGTGCTAAGTATCGGAAGAACTTGTGTTACAGGTACCAGACAACGGAAATAATATATTTATTATTATCATAATATGTACTAGCTGTTTCCCGCGGCTCTGCCCGCGTGAATATACCATTGAGTAATGAGTATCTCTCAGGAATACTATAATGTTCTGGGATAAAAAGAAACCTATGTTTTAATCCAGAGCCTAAACTACTAGCGTACCAAATTTCATCAAGATACGTTCAGCAGTTTTTGCGTGAAAGAGTAACAAACATCCATCCATCCATCCTCACAAACTTTCACATTTATAATATTTGGATTAGGTGCATTTAGATCTTTGCGGTTTAAAAGAGCAACATAATCTCTGAATATTCGCGTTTGCGAAACGAACTTACAATCGCGGTCAAGGATCGGCATAATAATATTATTATGCCGATCTCGTGTTCGTGTTCGCGGATTCAGGTTTATTTATATTTATACAAGCCCGGCCCCCGATTGCGTCATATCAACTTGTTATTCTTTTCGTCGTCAACAACACGAAACCCTAAAATAGCGCAATTTGCCGCGATAAGCTAGCGCCGACTGTAGAATCGTTGAATTATGCCCGGATTCTGAGATGAATCTGTCAGTAGTTTATCTATTCGATAGCGCTTCTGATTGGATAAGGTGGATTTAGATAGGAAGATGAAGTTTACTTGTTCAAGTAAGGTACAATTTGTCAGTAGTTTATCTATTCAACATCACGCATTTGTCGGTAGTTTGTCTATTCAATAGCGCATCTGATTGAATAAGGTGGATTTATAATAATAATAATAATAAAACATTTATTCAATACAATTTGGGAATTAAACCACGATAAGTGCATAACATTTAAAATACCTATGTATCCAGTAAACGGGTTATTTAGATAGATAAAGTTTATTTGCTCAAGTAAGGTACAATTTGTCAGTAGTTTATCTATTAAATATGACGCAATGTGTGAAACAAAATTTCGCTGTGACGTCACTGCACTGGTGGGAAAAAGTGTGTGAAGTATACGGCCGCAGGAATATATTTGTAATTTTCTCCGATATATGTGCGTTAAAGTTCATACTTACCATTATTAATGTTTTTGTATATTATGTAAGTGAACTAATGATGTAGGTTTTGTTTACTTAAAGTAATTTAGCAAAGAAAAAACGTTTTTGTACTTTTTAGATGTATTTAATTAATAAACTACACAAAATAATATATTTTTTTACATCTACCACATAGTAATGCCTCAATATTTCTGGGTATATTAATGAAACCATGGACCAATAAAACTTCCTCCATGATGAAACAAAATATTTTAGATGTAGTCCGATCCCCTATTACATATTTTTGTTTTGTTTGACAGTGAAGTGACAGTGAAACTGAACAGAGCTGTTTGACAAACCGATCAAACCGACGCCAAACGGTTGATAATAATCAAACACATAAGGTTTGAGTCGAACCTTTTGATCGTCTCGGAGTCCCTTTATCCTCACAACAATGCTGATGAATGATGATACTTTTTTCCTAACAAGTTCAGTGTTAACTATATTATCAAAACAGTATACATTACAATGCCAGTTCACATTTCTGTTGACTTCATTACATTGCTGGTAAAAAAATAAACCTTTTGACATACATATTTTAACAGCTGTTACTCAAACATAACATTGTAATGCTAATCAACATTGTTTTCCAAATGCATCTAGATGTATAATATTAAAAAGAGGCCCAAATATGTTTGACTCATTCTCACATCTTTGGGTTCTTTGGCATTTTAAAATTTTACTTTTTTTTTCTAAACTAAGTAAGTAAGTATAGATTATTATTTAAAAAAAAATTAAACCTACTTCCAAAGTAAAAATACTTACATAAAAAAGTATGAAATATAAAACTTATTTTCTAAATATTTCCCCTTTTAAATTCAGCAAAAATTTTAACTATTTCTCTATTCAATCTACCTAATATAATTTAATTTTGAAGTAAAATTTAAAAGATTTTATTTAAAAATAATTTTTATTTCATACTTTTTTGTGTATTTTTACTTTGGAAGTCGGTTTAATTTCTTGTTTAAAAATAATAATTTTACCCTCTTTAGTGATATTTGGTAAATTATTATTAAAACATTTTAATAACGTTTAAAACAAACAATTGAATGTAAAATTGAATACGCGCCAAGCTTCCATTAATTATGTATTGTAAATAGGATGATGATGATGATTACTGTAAGTTACATAGTGGCATATTATGCTTGCAGTTCTTTGAACAATGCCGAAATTTCCAAACGCGTATCTTTAAAGACTGAGGAGTTCTTTTGGATCCAGGGTATACCTTGGTGCAAAATTTTACTTTTTGGTAGCATATGCTTGTGATACTTCAGGAAAAGTAAAAATCACTTTTGTCTATATAAATTTCGAGGAGTTCCTTCTATTCCTCATAAATCCCATCATCAGGTTTCCACCTTAGCAACTAAAGGACCAATTTCGAATTAGACCCTTTACAACAATAAAATAATTTTGCAAACAGGTCCATAAACGGCAGAGTTATGTTTAAAGATATCTGTGTCGGTGTAAAATACTATGAAAAGTACCTTTTATATCATCATAATGTGATGATGTAGGTATGGTGTGATGATGGTGGTGGTGATAATGATTACTCTTATTGACCCAGTGGCATATGCTTGCAGTTCTTTAAACAACGCTGAAATCCCCAAACATGTATCTATAAGGAGTCAGGAGTTCTGTTCAGTACTTTTGGATGCAGAGTATACCTTGGTACAAAATCTTACTTTTTGGTACCACTTGCTTAGACTTCTTCAGAAAAAGTTGAAATCACCAAATGTGTCAATATAAATTTCGAGGAGTTCCCTCGATTCCGTATGGATCCTATCATCAGGTCACCACTGCTGAAAATGGGACCAATTTGGGATTATACCCTTTACACCAAAAAAATAATTTTAAAAATCCCTCCACAGACAGCGGAATTATCAATGAACATACAAAAAAAATTATATATAAGGTTTGGTAAAATCAATTACAGATATTTTGAGGAAGGAAAGGAGGAGGATAGTCTTTACATAAGCAGTGGGTCATGTGCACGAAGTATATAGTGTCTAATAGATCTTATGGATGTCTGTAATATTAAACAACATCAAGCTAATTTCATATTGAAGTAGCAAGTGCAATTGAAATTAATAATTACTACAACATACAGAACCACTGCACATAATACCCAACACACACTAAACTCTTGAGACATTTAAATACAACTTTACACAATTAAAGTAAACGCTTCATTCAAAAGGTTTTTAGTGAGTGTAAAGAAACTCTCCCTAAAATTAAAAAAATAATAATAATTACGATTTTAAAATTATAGTAAACTACCCTTTGGTATCCGAGAGATGGCCACAGAAGCAGGGGGCGTCAAATCCGCAGATGGGAGGACGACCTCAAACTTACAGCTGGACCTTACTGGACGCGAGTGGCCACAGACCGCTCACACTGGAAAGAATTGGAGGAGGCCTATGCCAAGAGGCACACCGAACTGAGAGACATAATTTAAACCAACAAAGTTCAAGCAAATCAGTTTGGAACAAAAGGCTATAATAATAATAATAAACTAGCCGTTGCCTTGCTTGCTTGTTGTTTAAATACAATATTCCATGGGAACTCTGTATTTTTGCAGGATAAAAAATAGCCCATGTTTTAACGCAGAGCTCAAACTACTACCATACCAATTTTCATCGAAATCCGTTTAGTAGTTTTTTGTGTGAAAAAGTAACAAACACCCATCCATACATAATATAAGCTCAGATAGGGAAGGACTTAAGAGAAACATACTATAATTTGTAGAGTCTGGCAAACGAAAGTTGTTAGTGCGGGAACTCTTTATGGACCTTCAAAGTCAATTCAACAAAACAAAATTTAACAAAAATTCTGTGGCAAAAATGCTTGAATGAAAGAGTAAAAAACATTTATTTCACATTTTATTTATCATGTTAGTGCAATTTTTATTTTAGGTGTCAAGTAACTCATCAGGTTATTTTAATTTTTTTATAGGAATTAGAATGTTGCCACCATTTTTTTTATTTTTATTTGCTACGATTTCTCACGTTCAACTTTCGCTTATCAGACTATTGAGCAACAGCTCTGGACTATCTTACCATGACAAGTTTATTGATATGACAAGAAGATTTATATGAATTGAAAATATATGGATGGTAATTGACTAGTAATCAGTATATGGATGGTAATTGACTTGTAATCAGAATGTTAATAACCTACCTAGTAATTTGTGTACATATGATAAAAATTATCTTATTGTTTTTATTATAACATTTATTATTCCTTTGGCCTCATTTGCCGGCGTGGATGAGAAAAAGTTGCAAATTTCATCATTGTAGTTATTTGTATACATACACTTTATTTTATTATATAAATTACTATGCTTATGAAATTCTAGGAAGTTTAGTAATTTCTTACGGAAATAGGATATTTTACTTGATAAATATATTTAACAAAATTTATTAAAAACATAGAATAGGCATGCTTATAATAAGGTATAAGTGCACCTATGTTGATAAAATGAAATTACAATTTTTTGTAACATAAATATTAAATTAAAGATGAAAGATAGGTACCTTTTCCAATAAAAAAGAACAAAGAAGAATTATTTCATATTTTTTATCTTATTCTGTGTCAACAAAAACTTAAATCATTAAAACACAACACACATTTAATTGTGGGAGAGTCACGCTTCGGCGTGAATGGGCCGGCTCGACCAGGTAAATACCATAAGCTCACAGAAAACCTGGGGATTTTGAGGACCAGGAACGCAAGTTGCAGCACCAGAGGAGTTACAAGTGTAACTCCTCTGGTGTTACGAGTGTCCATGGGTGGTGATAATCGCTTACCATGAGGCGATCTGTCTGCTCGTTTTCTGGTTCATTACATTAAAAAAAATAGGAATTATATGTAGTTCTCAGCAATAGTGATTTAAGACGAAGGTTATTGTATACATGTGAGGCCGGGTGAGTAACTAGTCTATACTAACATAATAAAGAGGAAAATATTGTTTGTTTGTTTACATTAAATAGGCTCCGAAACTACTGGACCAATTTTGATGAAATTTGGTACAGATATATAGATTAGACCACGGGGAAGGACATAGGCTACTTTTATCGCGGCAAAATGTACGGTTACCGCGGGATTTCCTTTTGCGCGCACGAAGTCGCGTGTAACATCTAGTAAGTTATAACTATAAGAATTATTGGTCTGTTTCATCAAATATAGGTTTCACTTTTATCTATATATAAGAATTTATCTTATTATAGGTTTAAATGTATTTTGGAGTATGCTCATACAGTACATAGTAATCATAAATATCATTTTATTTGACCTTTGATCACTACAAAGTTCTTCTTTAATTCACTGTCATACTTTTTTTTATTTCAGTGGTACGAAGAAAAATAAAAATTTTATTTATATACATACGGAATTTACGAAACATTAACATAAATAATTGTGGGAGTGGCAAACTTCTAATCTGGTTTTGCTAGCATTGTTTTTTTTGCTTCATCAATTTAAGTGTTCCGATGTTTACGATTTCTTTTGGTATTCCTAGACGGTTTTTGTGTTATTTTATATGCCAGATATAGATCAGTAAATATCGCTTTTTAATTACGGAGATAAACATGTGTACATACCTGACTTTAAACATTTTTCGAACGCCGCCTTAGCAGTAACAATTTCTGGTCTCCGATCTAGCGGCTGTGATAATTCTTGGGTGTAAGTAAAATAGGTTCTGTTCGAACGGGCTACTTGCAAAGCGGCACTTATTTTGTTAAAACTATGTTTTGTCGCGCTAGGTACCACGAATTTACCTATTACCGACATCTTAGCGATTTAATTAAAGTGTCCGATACAACTAGTCAGTTACACGAAATATAATTCTAAATCAGCGCGGGGCTCGCTTCAAACTTTGCTGCCAGCAAAGCCGAAGTCCAATAAATGACTCGCGGACAGCGATTTTTAGTTAAAAATATATACGTTTTTATCGCTATCGCCTGCGAAAGCAAAACGGCCGCGGAAGTTTTTCTGACATTTGATAGAAAAGACAGTGACATTTGACAACACGCCTAACGTCATCACATTTTTTTATCGGATCAATTTATAGGTGTCGGCTTAAATCCATTTGTCAGTGTCAAGTAAAGAAGGCGGGAAATTGAATATTCGTTCAAATTTTCATCATCGTATTTCTAAATGGTCAAGATTAATTTTTTGAACTTTGACTAGACTTTGGAGTCTAGACAAAGTCCGAATAAATAGTCGAAGTAGTCAATGAGTCAAATCAGTCGTAGCTTTTGAGTCTAGACGCCTTAACTTTACAAGCCTAACTTCACAAACTCTACACCTTGGCAAAGAGTAATTAATATCACAAGTGAAGAGGATTCACTCGTATAAAACATTCTAGGCAATAAAAACTCTATTTACCAGTAATAAGGTGCAATTTCACTCGTGGCGGAAATCAATGCGAACCGGTTTAAATGCCTACAGAGTTGTTCAACGTGCGAATTTCAACCTTAACGCTGTAAACTACGATTCATATTTCGTTAACGGATGCGCGAGGTGTTTCTAAGTAGCGTGTAGTACAGCGTGTAGGGCTAGCATCATTATATTTTTATTTAATTACCATTAATCAGAAACATATTCTTTTATGGGCTAACGTCACTAACGTGTATAAAGTTTGTATCATAAATTCAGCTTCATATGTATATTTAATATTTATTATACCCAACCAACTAACGAATATTTTACAAGCTAGTGGTCACAGTTAAACTGAACCGCTTTTCCTAAGAACATAGATCGGAATGCATTTGCAATAAGTATATTATTAACAATATTTTAAGTAAATACCTACCTATTTGAATTTTTCCTCATTCGTTAGCACGGAACTGTACTTTGTAAGTAAAATTAATGTTCAAAATGTATTGGTCATCTGAATACCAGCGCTGTATTAGTCTTCATGGCTAACACAGCTTTTGCTGAGCTGGTAACCTTTGCAGAAATATTTTTATAACTATTTTAGCATTAACTAAGAATAACTGTGTTACCATTGTGTTGTTATTTATGAGTAAACTATTTCTATTCAATTAAAAAAAAACTCAAATTTGGATCGTTATCCTTGTTTAAACAGTTAAATACTGCACAGTATCATTTTATTAGTAGTAGTATCTTTTTGCCGTTTTTTTATCCATTTTTAAAATAATACGATAAAATATAAATAATACTAACAAATCTCGCGCGTACGTCGCTCACTACTCGCGCGTGATTCCCTCTAGTGGGGCGCCGCACGTACTTGCATTTTCTATACCTACACGGGGAGTGAGACAGGCAGTGACGGATTAAGACTACTTGATGCCCTAAGCAATCCACGCCTGTGGGCCCCCCTATCCGTATGTCAACTAGAAACGGTCTTTAAACCTTTACCGCCTAAACACATTTTTACCCCTTTCAGCTTTAAACCCTGAAAGACTGTGTAATGCGAAAAAATACAACTTTCAATAGCCTAACGCTGAACGTCGGTACTGAATTTTATAATATGTTCTGTAAGCCGAGCGAGCGAAGTGAGCGAGCAAATTTTTTTCCCATTTTATAGGTTAACACTAAATAACGGTGAAATTCAGAAAAATACCATACAATTAACCAGCTGAAACAGAATATCGGTACTAAATAATTTAATATATTTTTCATGTGTTAATTAATTTTTTTAATTTTTTTTCCTATTTAATAGATTAAATCTGTTTAAACTTTAAACCCTAAAAGACTAAAAATATGATGATTTTGTAATTTCAATTAAAGTAAAATTTGCGTAATTTTTGATGTTGCAAAATAGATGACATAATTAAGTTAGGTTTGTTATATAATACTTATTTCACACTTTTTTCGTCGTACATAATTACAAAATCTTGTGATCAGTGACGTGCCCAAAATAGTGTGCTATACGTTCGAGGCACGAAGTATAGATATATGTATACTTCGTGTTCGAGGTATTTATACTTCGTGGTTCGAGTTCGATAGCACGCGTGCCATAGGTTTACGATTCCTGTTTTAGGCTATTGATTTTATTGTTTTTTTTTAGTACAACAGTCTTTCAGGGTTTAAAGTTTAAAAAGATTTTAACAGGCAAAGGAGTAAAAAACATTTGCTCGCATTTTCAGTTTGAATGCATTTAACATAAACACATACTAGTACAAATTAGTATCAAAGCTCTGTTTTAGGCTGTTAATTTTTTTTTCTAAAATAACTTCAAAAAATCATCTTTCAGATAGGGTTAATGGGGCGGCAAAATATGTTAATTGTCCTGGGGCGCAACATTTCTTAATACGCCTCTGTTTATGGGTCAGATCTCTGTATATATATACCAGCCGGCCCAATTGTGGGGGGGGGGGGGGGGGGCTTTGAAGTGTTGAACCCCCTAAACCCCCCCTGGCTACGCCCATGACGTCTACGTTTTAAACAGATCTGAGTATGTATAATATCAATAAATTATCGAGCCTATCTTGTATCATCTTTCTCCATAATTCATTTTTTAATATTTTTAATTTTTAAAAAGAACGTGCCAAAGAACATAAAACGCGAATTTTCAAATTAGGCCTAGAAACTTTTTTGATGTGGTTTTTGGTGACGTGAGACATGATGCCCTAAGGACGGATTTTTTAATGCTTATTCTGGTGCCCCCCCCAGACGTGATGCCCTAGGCAATTGCTTAATTTGATTTAGGGTTAATCCGTCACTGGAGACAGGCCTGACCTTGGTCAAGTTATGTGGCCTGACCATTTCGCTACATTCGATTGGTCTTCAGGTGATTTTTTTGAAATAAAAATTTACGGGCGGTTTTTCTGTTATACTATTCTTATAGGAACGAAACTGCCAAGCCACATATTACTTGACTATAGGTGTAGAGTTTGTGAAGTTAGGCTTGTAAAGTTAAGGCGTCTAGAGTCAAAAGCTTGGTTTTACATGAGATCTGATAGCTTTTTGACAGTGCGAGTCATATGGTATCGTCTTGGCATCACTTTACATGAAAATGTTTGGATTTGTGGACCAAATGGTGGGATTTCACTTCTTTTTGAAAGTTGTTATGACAATATTTTTATTTCGTTTTTTATTTTATTGTTACTATTTTTAACAAGAATCCCTACAATAATTTTCAGACCTCTAGAGTAAAAATTTGCTCTTACAAAATTTCATTCCATGGCTTTGGGTTGGAGGATAAAAGTCCCCAGTTTAGCAATTTTTATGTTGTTTATGTGCTGAAAGCTAGAAAGCTGAAATTTTTATTCAAGAAAATAAAACGACTACAAGTATATTAAATAACCAGGGCCGTCTTTAAACGTCAGTACTAAATTAGATAATTTTTTCTTTAAGCCAAAAACGAGCGAGCGAAGCGAGCGAGCAAAGTTTTATCCCTATTTTACAGGTTCAAACGTTCAACTCTGCTCAAATGTTAAACTAAAATATAAACTTCGGAAAAATACCATAAAATTAACCGGCTAAACAGAACATCGATAGTAAATCATTTTGTAATTTAAATTAAAATAAAATTTGTGTAATTTCTGATGTTGCAAAATACATAGATGACAAATAACTTATTATGTTAGGTTTATCATATAATACCTATTTCACACATTTTTCGTAGTACGTAATTACAAAATTTTGTGATCAGTGACGTTCCCAAAATATTGTGTCGCATGCTATACGTTCGAGGATTCGATGGCACGCGTGCCATAGGTTCACGATCCCTGTTTTAGGCTATGTGGGAGCCCATTTTTTTTTCGTTTTTACCTGTTTAAGCTATAAAGCACAGTCTTTCAGGGTTTCTCCTTAAACACTGAATAACAGTGAACTTCGGAAAAATATCATAAAATGAACCGAATAAAACAGAACATCGCTACTAAATATTATAATATGTTTTTTATGTCAAACGCGAGCGAGCGAAGTGAGCGAGCAAATTTTTTTTCCTATTTAATAGGTTAACTCTGCTCAAATTTTAAACCCTAAAATACTGTGAAAATAGAATCATTTTGTAATTTAAATTAAAATAAAATTAGTGTAATTTCTGATGTTGCAAAATACATAGATGACAAATAACTTATTATGTTAGGTTTATCATATAATACCTATTTCACACATTTTTCGTAGTACGTAATTACAAAATTTTGTAATCAGTGACGTTCCCAAAATATTGTGTCGCATGCTATACGTTCGAGGATTCGATGGCACGCGTGCCATAGGTTCGCGATCCCTGTTTAAGGCTATTTATTTTATTGTTTTTTTTTCTAAAGTACAATATTCTTTCAGGGCTAAATGTATAAAAAGATTTTAACAGGTTTAAGCGTAAAAAACATTCGCTCGCTTTCTCAGTTTGAACGCATTTAACATAAACCAGTGATAACTATATTATACATCTATGACATAAACACATACATATAGAACAAGTTAGTATTAAAGTTCTGTTTTAGGCTGTTTTTTTTTTCTAAAATAACTACAAAAAATCATCTTTCAGATAGGGTAAATGGGGCGGCAAAATATGTTAATTGGCCTGGGGCGCAACATTTCTAAATACGCCTCTGTATATGGGTCATCCACATGGACTAGCCGGCCCATTTCGGGGGGGATTTGAACCCCCTAAACCCCCCTCCTGGCTACGCCCACGAAAAGTACCGCCTAAATACATTAATTTCTAGGGTAATAAATTGAAGAAATCTGGTCCCGTGGTAAGTTCTCGAAGAACTTGTGTTACGGGTACCAGACAACGGTAGTTAATTGTATTACGTATGCATAGAAGCCGGCTAGTACAATTACCTAGTACTCAAATAACAAAACATTTGATTGACTTGACATAGATTTGCGGGGCCAGATGGGGAGCCCGCAGGGAAGGGGTAGTTTGTGATTGGCTGATTGCAATTCCGGTACATTCGAATTGCTGAATGCACTAGCGGGCAGCAAATAGGTAAACGGGAGCGGGGTTATGACTTATGACTCTAGGTCGGACTTTATGTCAACTTAAAATGCGCGAATTTTCAATTTGTCCTAGAACCTTTTTTTGGTGTGGTTTTTGGTGACATGTTTGGTTTGGTGATGAGAGTGAGACGTGATGCCCTAAGGACGAATTCTTTTTTGGGCTTCTTCTGGTGCCCCCCCAGACGTGATGCCCTAGGCAATTGCTTAATTTGATTAAGGGTTAATCCGTCACTGTCCCTGATATTACACACACATTGACATTTGACTCGACACTAGGTATATTCGATTTTAATAGCAGAGTTCTATTTTCAGCACTCTAAATTTTCTTCAGCCTTCCGAATTCTTTCTTTCTTTTATTCCAGTTAATATACTACAATTCTAGTCTTACTCGTTATTTCTTATATTGCCTTATTAGACTTTCTGCAAATGCAATGAGTTTGTTATTTTGTGAAACAAGGCGTTCGCGTTGCAATGCTAGATTGTTATGTACTGTCTTTGTGGTTGGATTTATATGTAGATTTAGGTAGTATCATATATGAATAATATTAAAAAGAGGGTAGTATATTATGCTCAACCTATGGGTTGGATACTAAAAAGGTACTATGCACTAAAACAAACACGTATTATGCATAGGTACCTACAATATAGATTATAGGTACATTTTATTAGTAGCGCCACCACTGTTATAAGGATTGCAGCAATGGCGTTAATAACAATGGGGAACATGCATTTGTTTTTAATCAGTAAGTAATATTCTTATTTATTCCGAAAGGCCACTATGTAGCACAACGCGAATCGGCATCAATAAAAGGCAAAAATGGCAACATTTATCTTGTGACGGGTCACGTGACAGCACGTGAAATACCATAGACAAATCTCCATTCGTCAGTTTTCGGGTGAGGAGGCAGCGCAGTTTGGTGTTTTATTGAGCGGTCTCCCAAGAGAAAACTGGAAAAATGGCAAAAACCATCTCCATAAACCAGGCCAACAGGGAGCATGTCTTGGCGGTATCCCGCGATTTCATCTCCCAACCCCGTCTAAGTAAGTACGCCTAAGTTTTACGCCCTAGTTTTTACGGATTTGCACTCTATGATATTTGTAGGATTATTGATTTTGTTTCCCAAAGTTTTGATATTGCTATAGCTAGCTCTGAATCTGAATATAATGTCCTGAATATCTGATTCATATTAATTTTTTCCATGATCACTCACCATCTTCTGATTGTCCAAGTCTAATTTTATCAAATTCTACGTCTATACTTTGACGGCAACCTTGTGTAGATAATGAACACGATTAATACATCACGTAGTTGTCCAAAAAACTAGTAAAGTATAATTCATAGCTCTAAAAGTTATATTTAATGTTTTACAATATCCATATCGACACAATACAAATTACAAACCCTTACATCAATAGTAATAATTGATTTTTATTAGTCTTGTTTCTGTTATATCACCTATTATAATGGACCCCTATATCATTGAATTATAAATAAATCTGTCAATCCTATAATATACTCTACTTGTAATATTCTAGAGTTCCATATTGGGTACCTTAACATTTTGGTCATCTTAATATGTCACATGATTTACAAGTAATAAGTTTAGATTTATTACATTGTCAGTATTTACACAGTGATAATATACATAATATTGTAAATCTTATTAAATTGATATTTAAATTCTATATAGATATTGTAAAAAACATGATTTTCGATCAGCTGATTGTTATCTATGGGTAACATTTTGGTGATTTTGGAGTGACATAGATAATGTTGTTTCTAAATATGAATGTTTTCCTAAATTATAATAAGTAGTGTACTTTACTAGATTATAATTATATTAAAAAATTAATTTTACTAATGGAACAGCAAATAATATCCATAGACTATAAATATAATGACACTTCTTTTTTTTAAATAATTGTTGTTTTTGTTAATTATAAACAGCCTCACTATTTTGTGACTTTATTCTTCGAAGAGCTTTTGGATCATGTTTTAATTATTTATTCTTGTCCACAGCATATAAGACTGTGTCGGGTGTAAATGGACCTCTGGTAATCCTCGATGAGGTGAAGTTCCCTAAGTTCTCTGAGATTGTACAGCTCAGACTTGCTGATGGCACTCTTCGCTCTGGTCAGGTAATGATACATTTTTTTTGTATTTCATACCATTTTATGAATAAATTTGATTAAACAACATTTCTATGTGATCTGTTTCCATATTGTATGACAAATAACTTTTTATTTACAGAGTATAATTTTTAATTTAATTATTTATTTTATTAAATGAACCAGGAAATTAAGGTAAGGTAAGCGATTACTGCCACCCATTACCAGTCCTTAAAATCTGCAACCCACCTGTGAGCCTCCTGTAACCTCACTCATTCTGCAAAACACTATGCAAGCGAGGTCGCGGTATTTACCCGGTTGAGCAGGCCCATTCATGCCAAAGTGTGGCTCTCCCACAATTTTCTATTTATTTTTTATATGTTCAATAAAACTTTGAATTTACCTTCATTTTAGTGAAGACGTATACGTAAAACTTTATTATTAGATGTTCTACTAAATATGTCCAAATAACCTAGGTGCTGGAAGTCAGCGGCTCCAAGGCCGTTGTCCAGGTGTTCGAAGGCACCTCGGGTATTGACGCCAAGAACACTCTCTGCGAGTTCACTGGTGACATTCTCCGTACACCTGTGTCAGAAGATATGTTGGGTTAGTAGAAAAATAATAGAAAAAAAATTAGGAAATATAAACACATCAATTCAAGTATCTGTGTCACCTTCCTTTGTTAATTGTATTGTAATAATTTTCTTTGAGTACAATAAATTTATAAATAAATAAATAAATTTAACATCCCTTACTATTTAATGAGCTTAAAAGTAGCCAGTAGACTTTATTGATTGAATTTTCAATAATAAATTCTACTTAGGTGTCTTCCAGTGGCGTGGGGTTCCTATAACTCCATTTATATCGGCTTCCCTTGTCACTTACCTTTTGCAAACCTTCATAGAAATTCCTACCTATTATACAGGCTCCGGCTTCCCTATGAAGGAGTAGCAGCCTTCGCCACTAGTGTCTTCTGACACTCATGACATGACGAAGCTGCTCTTGAGAATATTTTTGTTGTATCACATATGTCAGACATTATTTAACATTATTGGTATATTGTTATTAATTACCACATTCTATATTACACTAGCTGTCCCCATAAACATTTTTATAAATAAAACAGCAATTCATTTTTATAAATAAGAAGAAGATTTCCTACCTTTTAGCTGATTGTTATAAAATATTGATCTTAAACAGGCCGTGTTTTCAACGGCTCCGGCAAGCCAATTGACAAGGGACCCCCGATCCTGGCTGAGGACTTCCTCGACATCCAGGGCCAGCCCATCAACCCCTGGTCCCGTATCTACCCAGAGGAGATGATCCAGACTGGTAAGATTGAAATTTTATACACTTTTGCATTCACTTTAAAGATTAGTACATAAGATGTTACCTATGTAATGGTATAATATAATATAAATAATAAAAAAAAAAAAAGATGGTAGTTCTGAATGGTAACCTATGTAACATCTTATATATAATCTGCAAATAAATAATTTTAATTGAATTAATCTTGCTTACTAGAGCCAAATTGGTGTTTGTTATGTTACCAAAAGTGTTACCAAAGTTATGAAAAAAAAAAAAGGTGTTGAATTGTGAATATTTATTTTCACCATCAAAAAGACAATATTACGTTTTTTACGTGTTTAACGTACAAAACGCCGTTTTATACTCGCTGTTACACTGTTTCAAGTAAAAGTTGGACTATCACAACGTAAAAAAAAAAACGGAAACACTATTTCAGCAATGTACAATTTTATAATATGTATATGTCACCGTAAAATTGTAAAAACCGTTAGATGGTAATATTACTAGAGATATTATAATATGCTGACAGATTGTCAAATACCAATTTCTCCATACAATTCTACGCATTATTTTTCGTTATAATTATTATTATGAAAAAGCAAACAAATATGACGGCGCGGGACACATGCCGTTTATACAATCGGCATGGTAAATATTACAATCTAACGGTTTTTACAATTTTACGGTTACATATATACAGCACTTATGATTGCACAATACGTCTGCAGCTGTATAGCTACAGATGTACTGCTTTAACCATCGTCGGTGGACGGTGACGGACGGTCGGACGTCGGTGACGCGAAAACACGAGATTTCACCCATCCAAAAAGCGTCTTACGCGCACAGCACACGGGTGCTTTCACTTCAAAATTGCATTTTGGCACATTGAAATATAATAATAACTCCCCACACCGGTCTCGGTGACGGTGGTCGGTTTCATTGAAACCAGGTCAGTTCCGCAGGAGTAATTTTATAGTGCCCAAGTGTGTGCGCAGTACACAAGAGCACTCTCTCCTCCTTTACTCTCGTAATCCAGTGGGACGGATAACCGACACGACTAACGAGAGATGAGACGCAGGTCCTACTTTTTACATGCCCATCCAACGCACGGATCATCTTTCTTATCAGAAAATCATGTGATCAGCCTGCATTGTCCTAACCAAACTTGGAAACAACATTTTTTGTTGTTCCAATGCGAGAATCGAACCCACGACCTCCGAGTCGAGAGCCAATGCTCTAACCACTAGACCACGGAGGCTGTTACAATATGAAATCACAGAAAAGAAATCATCCAAAAGCCAACAAGCTTGAAAGTGAGGCCGTCACAACCACTCCAAATTGGAATGGTTATTCACACATAATATGTTGCCACAGAATAACGGAATATTTTACCCAACTTTTTTTCAATTATTTTTTATTGAATACCTAATTGTCGTAATATAACGCCATTTGTAAACATTAATAAAATAAATAATTAAAAAAATAAAAAACCTAACCAAGAGCATGTCAGGACATGTCTAAGGAGGGTTCCGTAACTATAAACGCGTAATACGCTTTTTTTTAAATTACTCCAAAAGTTACTGTCCGATTTGGTTCAAAATAGTTTTCCTACAGAGTTTTTAGCATGATCTATCAGCATGGAAATTTGCAAGTTTCTATCTCCTATAGTTTAAAAATGCTAGGGGGGGGACCAACTTACCAACTACTTTGGAGGCCGATTACTCGAAAATGGTCAACTTAATAAAAAAGTAACGTATGAAACCTTGCCTTTATTTTAAAAGACCTATTCTACGATACCCCACACGATGGGGTAGAGTGAAAAAATATTTTTCATCCCCACTTCACATGTATGGAGAGCTACCCCTAAAATATAAAATTATTATTTTTTTATAATCCCAAAACCGTGATCTATACACAATCTATAACTGCACCAAATTTTATCAATTTATATTCATAATTACAGGAGCTAGAGGCGCGGACAGACAGACAGACAGACAGACAGACAGACAGACAGACAGACAGACAGACGGACAGAGCGAAACTATAAGGGTTCCTTAAGTTTTACGGAACCCTAAAAACCCGACTGCAAAAAAGACATATAACGCAACGCACTAAAAAGACCGAAACAAGTTTGAGAAAACTGACTACACTATGAGCTGAAACCCTAAGTGAAATAATTGACGTTATATTTGGTAGCAGGCGGGACCCATTCGCAAATTATAAATCGTACAAAAATATATGGTTTAATTATTTATTTTATTTCAGTCTTTTCAGTTGCTTTTGAATTGTAGTTATCTATGCAGGCGGGTTTTTGTTTTTTATTATTATTATTTATCGTTATATTTAATATAGCTTTTCCCCGCGACTTCGTCCGCGTGAAATAGTTACTTTAGGATATCGCTAAAATTTACCCGCGACTTCATTTACGTAGAAGGAGAAGCGCTTTCACCTCACGACTACCCGCCCGCGCCGCGCGCCGTACTATAGCGAGCATGATTATTTTATTACTGCGATATCTTCTAAAATACTTATTGAAATCAAATGATGTAAACGGCAAATTTCTTCTAGATTAAATGCTTGTAATGAATAACGTATTTACTTGGATAAGTATTAATATAATCTTTATGAAAACACCTTCAGAAATAATGCTTACTTTTAGAACAAATTTGGTTAGTATAAAAAGGTTATAGTGAGCCAACCTTAAAAGATAGACATATACTGTCGCGGACTTTTTTTTAGAACTTTTAAAGGGGAACAATTCTGCCATACATCATCTTAGCGAAACTTTAACCGTTTCCGCAGCGTACGCAGCGAAAGCTCTCAAAAGGAAAAAAAGACCCCCAATTTTGTAACATTCTTGATTGGTGCTCCGCTCGTATTGAGCCTAGCATGATGTTATATAGCCTAAAGCCTTCCTCGATAAGTGGACTATCCAACACAAAAAGAATTTTTCAATTCGTACCAGTAGTTCCTGAGATTAGCGCGTTCAAACAAACAAACAAACAAACAAACAAACTCTTCAGCTTTATAATATTAGTATAGATAAAACTGCAAGTTATATACATGTTTAGAATCAGTGTTTAAAATCCTTCATTTCGATACCCCACTCGATATACTTGGTAGATATTTATTTTTTTACCTCACAACATGGCGTCAAACATCCGCCATTTTGTTTTTTTTTAATGTCACCTATCTAAGAACACTTGGGATATTAAGACGAATCTAACGATACCGAATCAAACGTGAAAATCCGTTTAGCGGTTCTGAAGATACAAGGTAATAAAGAATATTACATACATACATATATACAAGATACGCGCTAAACACATAACCCTCCCGGCAGTCGGGTAAAAAGAGCGGGCGGGGCGGTATTTCGCCATGGTTTTGGACACAGTGCGCTGCGTACAAATGTGATCGAACACTCATTCTGCATGTTCTGTATTCTGTGTATGAATATACAAACCATTTAACCCGGCAGGTATCTCCGCTATCGACGTGATGAACTCCATCGCTCGTGGCCAGAAGATCCCCATCTTCTCCGCCGCCGGTCTGCCGCACAACGAGATCGCCGCGCAGATCTGTAGACAGGCCGGTCTGGTCAAGGTGAGTGCCCGTGGGCCGTCGTTGTGGACCCCGTAATTTTGATACTCCGCTTATTGTGCTGAGTACGAGTTTCTGTCACTGCCCGCCGTGTAGAAGTTAACTATATGTAATTTGTATGGTATTGAATTAGTTACCGCTATGCCACACAAATTGTACTTCTTCAAACTTCTTCACGGCGAGTAGTGACAAAAACTCGACAAAAAGTACGACAAGGAATATAATTTCTCTCTGTCTGTCCGTCTGTCCGCCCCTGGGGTTTTTAAGAATGGGTCTTTTTAAATAAAAAAGTGAAACATTTTCGAGGAATCGGCCTTCATAGTTTAGAAATACCAGGGGAACCACTAACTCGCCCCCCTCCCCCCCTCCTTCCGGCATTTCTAAACTATAAGTAGAAACTTATAAGTTTCCATGCTGATAGAACATGCAAAATACTCTTTTAAGGAAAATTATTTTGAGTAATTTGAAAAAGAAAAAGCCATTGCGCATTTCTACTTACGGAAACATCCTTAGACATGTTATGACATAGTCATGGTGAGGTTATTTAAAATTTGTGTCACTATGCAATGAAAGAAGAAAAATTGGTCCACTTCCAATCAACAAACATGATTCATTATAGGTCTAACTGAGAAAAAGTAATACAAAATTATTTTCCAACCTTCCAGGTACCGGGCAAGTCCGTCCTAGACGACCACGAAGACAACTTCGCCATCGTGTTCGCCGCTATGGGTGTCAACATGGAGACCGCTCGGTTCTTCAAACAGGACTTCGAAGAGAACGGCTCCATGGAGAACGTGTGCCTGTTCTTGAACTTGGCTAACGACCCCACCATTGAAAGAATTATCACACCACGTCTGGCCTTGACCGCTGCCGAGTTCCTGGCTTACCAGTGCGAGGTGTGTAATAATCAAAATCATGGGGGAATTAAGATTAACATTATTAGAGTCGTCCTGTGGTCGAATTTCGAAATTAGCTCATAATTCATGTCATTTTTATGTTTTAACTTGTATCTATCAAACATATGGTAGTGTGTGTTAATACGCCATTTTGGGGTTGATTTGTATGTCGAGACTATCTCATATTTGTTAAATAGCCTTCGTGGTCCAGTGGTTTAGATCTTGGCTCTCGACTCGATGGTCGCGGGTTCGATACTCGCGTTGGAACAACATAAATGTTGTTTCCTAGTTTCTAGTTTCACTAGTTTGGTTAGGTCAATGCAGGCTGATCACCTGATTGTCTGACAAGAAAGATGATCCATGCGTCGGATGGGCATGTAAAATGTCGGACCTGCGCCTAATCTCTCGTCAGTCGTGTCGGTTATCCGTCCCACTAGGTTTCGAGTGTAACGGGTGAAAGATAGTGCTCTTGTGTACTGTGCACACACTTGGGTACTATAACTCCTGTGTAGCTGGCCTAGTAATTCTATGAAAACGGCGCCACCGTCACCGAAACCGGTGTGGGAAGCCATTATTATTATATTATTTGTTCAAATCTAAGTATACTCCACATTCCAGAAACACGTGCTGGTCATCTTAACCGACATGTCCTCGTACGCCGAAGCCCTGCGTGAGGTGTCCGCCGCCCGTGAGGAGGTGCCCGGACGACGTGGTTTCCCAGGTAATTGGAGTTATTCAATCTCTCACGTTATATCATTGGAGTTATTCAATCTCTCCCGTTACATCAATAGATTACGGTTAAAGTTAGTGTTTTCACAACTGATTATTCATAGAAAAATAGCTTTCTATGTTTCCACAGGTAAACAGAAAAATAGCTTGCAATGTTATCACAGGTAAACAGAAAGATAGCTTGCAATGTTACCACAGGTAAATAGAGAAAGATAGAAGATCCTATCAAAGAAGCGTTGTTTTTTTGGTAACATTGTAGCACTTGTGAGTTGTGTCTGAAGGACTTGTGTCCATTGTCATGAATGAATAAATAAAAAAATGTGAGTTTTGACTGTACTTTAACTTAACTCCTCTCTCACAGGTTACATGTACACCGACTTGGCCACGATCTACGAGCGCGCCGGCCGCGTGGAGGGCCGCAACGGCTCCATCACCCAGATCCCCATCCTCACCATGCCCAACGACGACATCACCCATCCCATTCCCGACTTGACGGGCTACATTACCGAGGGACAGGTGAGTGATGCTTCGGTATAATATAATAATATCTATGGACGCTTCACACCACGTCAATCTGATCCCGTTGTAAGTTCTCGAAGAACTTGTGTTACGGGTACCAGACAACGGAAATATATTTAATACTTTTTATATTATACACATATTTAAGATTTTTATTATATTATACACTAGCGACCCGCCCCAGCTTCGCACGGGTACAATACTGTTACTAATACTACAGAATGTCTATTAAACCTCTAACAAAACGGGCGAAATCTAGTCAAAACAAACAGAAACAAGTTACTAGTTACCTACTAAAACTCAATGAAATAAGTAGGTGGGTATACTTTTAACGTATGAAATACCATAGATCTAAACTCCCCCCCGCACGCGCACCCCGCCCCGCCTTGGTGACGGCCACTTCGCAACGGGCCGTGCAGCAGAAATCGTAATATTTTAATTTCGCCATAACTTCAAAACCAAACGTCCAATTTCAATCATTCAAAGACCAAATAGTATCTACATAAACTGTACTTAGTGATGGAATAATTTATTTTGATAAGGATTAATAGCATGAGTAAAATAAACGCGTTTAAATGTAGTCCAAAAAAAAATTCAAGATTTCTAAATAAAAAAATGGTTGTTGTGCCTCACTCGACATAGATAGGTATAGTGTGTCGCGGACTTTTTTGTAGATATTTATAAAATCTACAATTAATTAGAACATTTAATGGTTCTATCTTTTATAGTTTAGGCAGCGTACGCAAAATAAGTAACTTTTCTGGTTGATTTTTTACACCTTGTGTCCGAAAACCCCAAATATTTTACGGAACCCTATTTTTTTCCAAAATAAAATTTAGCCTATGTTACTCGTGGATAATGTAGCTTTCGAATGGTGAAAGAATTTTTGAAACTCCAGTCCAGTACTTTTTGAGCCTATTCATTACAACCAAACAAACAAACAAACAAACATACAAACAAAGTTTTACTCTTTATAATATTAGTGTAGATATACACATCTATGACCTAGGAACACAGAAAAACTTTTTGTTCCTTCGGCGGGATTTGACCGCTTGTTTGAGCGGCAACACGCTCAACTAAGTGAGCCACAGAGGTTGTCAATATCTTCATCAATATCCCTTTGCCCATAGACCGGAAGGTTTAAAAAGGCCACGTTAGGTGTTTCATATTATATATTTTTGAGATCAATGATCTTCATCCAGATTGACTGTGTAATGTTGTAATTTTTACTCTTTAGACAGTCAATCTGGATCAAGATCATTGATCTCGATCACGGATCTCGATCTAGATTGACTGTGTAATGGCTGCCTAAATGTAAATTTAAAAAAAAATAGAGTTTTGAGTTTGCTTCTTCCATTCCCCAGATCTACGTAGACCGTCAGCTGCACAACCGTCAGATCTACCCGCCGGTGAACGTGCTGCCGTCCCTGTCCCGTCTGATGAAGTCCGCCATCGGCGAGGGCATGACCCGCAAGGACCACTCCGACGTCTCCAACCAGCTGGTATGTACTATCGAACGAGTTGCCACTCGACCAGGCGTAAGATGAAAATCGCTCAACAGCGCCGTTGAATCGTGCGCACGCATACACGTAGTTACGTCTGCAGTCGTTGCGGTCACTTCCTTTGTGTTTAAATATTTTAAGGCGTCCCGTCCCAGTGCTTACTTAGACAAAGTTATGAAACAGGTCGAGCAGGAACTTTGTCGATGTATACGTCACCGTAATATTGTAAAATAGGTTAGATTGTAAAATAGCTAACGAGATTGTAAAAATATGTCGAAAGATTCATAACTATATATTTATAATCTAACGAAAAATAATGTGTTAAATTATAGGCAGATTATTCGCGTCGGAAACAACATTTTACAATTTCACTAGTTATATTACAATCTAACGGTTTTTACAATTTTACGGTGACACATATGTTTGTTCCATCGTAACACCTAAGCGACTGATCTGATTACAATGAACAAGCTGTCAAGATTCCGGTATATAAAAACAATCGCATTTCATTTCTAAGAGAACTAATCATGGTGTAAATTTGAATACTTTAAATTAATTACGCCTAGGACGATTGATTGAAAAACTACTAAGACTTTTTTCTGTCTACAATATCAGTTTTTTCTCTATGCCAAGGAGCACACAGAAAACATTTTGTTTCTTGAAAGCTGCTTAGCTTATAAAATACTAACCTAAAGTAATATAATTCCAGCTTTTTTGCGATAAAGCCGCTAAAATCATGGATAATAGAGGAAAGGAGAACGATCTCGTGTATTAAAAAGTGTCCGTTGAAAGGGACCAAGATAAGATGGCGCTATAGTAGCGGGTGGAAGAATTTTTCAAAAAGAGCGCCACAAAATGGCCATAAATTAATAGAGTAACTAACTAATAACTGACTTTCAAATAACTTCACTCCATCTCTTATTGCTAACTTCATATCATTTCCACCATCTATACTAGCGCTATTTCGGTGAGTTTTCGAACTATAACTTGGTCTTTACAGGTGGACACTTTTTCAAGTTATCCCCCATACAAGATGGTTCTCCTTACCTCTATTATCCATGGCCAAAATATATATTTTTGTGCTTTGTGGTGTGCAACAGATTTTATTATTATTTCGTTATCAATTCCAGTACGCGTGCTACGCCATCGGCAAGGACGTGCAGGCGATGAAGGCGGTGGTGGGTGAGGAGGCGCTCACCCCGGACGATCTGCTCTACCTCGAGTTCCTCACCAAGTTCGAGAAGAACTTCATCACGCAGGTGAGTAAATAATTAGTGTAAAAATTCTGATAATCGAAAATAGAGTGGTAATAAAGAAAAATAAACTGTCACACATAAAAAACATTTTATTAAGTTTAACAAACACAGTTCTACAATAACGCTCACTTGAACATCTCGATCAGAGTAAGTTGCAACCCCATCAGGCCTTAAAAAATACAAAGTACAGTGTTACAACAAAAAGAAAAAACAAAAATTACTTGGTATAATTTTTTTATATTATGCTTAGGACCGATTCGGTTAATTGGCTATTCGGTTAATCGGCGTTCTACTATAACTAGTTTTAACTTACGTGAAATACAAAAACATTAATCATTATTTATGGTAATTATAAACTTAAACGTAATTAATATGTTCTTGACACATTTCATACATATTTGAATATTTCATATAACTGCAGAAACGTGTGACGTCAGACTTTTGTATGGGGCGTTTTCACGAGACTAAAGACTTGCGAAATATATATTTTTATTAACTCATATTAATTTGGAGTACTTCTTTATTATCCAAGACAACAGTACAAATTCCTTTTTTATTGTTTTTAGTCATCATCCGAAGAAGAAGAACAGTTATATGTTGATGTCTTAACAAAAATGTTGTAACTTGTACTATTTTTTATTTAACAATTTATTGTACACACAGAAAATTATGACAATACAATTAACAAAGTAAGATGACACAAAGGACTGCTTATTTCTAAATAGAAATTTCTTCCAGCAGCCCTACGGAGAGAAATGGGATTAAATATAGCAGTTAGGATGTGCACAATTGTAGAAATTATAGCTAGATAATATACAGCGTGTCCCGACAGCTATATCGGAGCCTTTAGTGGTAAAAAATATGGAATTTTTTATCGACAAATTGCCCCTCAAATTTTATTTTTCTCTCACGTTTGTAAAATGGCAGCCATTTTATTTTTTGGTTACCAAGACCCGGGCTCTTGTACTAATTCGACCACCACTACTCATCTAAATGTCCTAGGAACATAAAAAAAGGTCGCATTTGATAACTAAACATGTGGACAATAATTCACAGTTAAAATGTTTTAATTTTCTTTGAACATAAAAACAAAAAAAGGTAATTAAAAAAAATATATAGTTTTTTTTCGGTGAAGTTTTTAAATTATTTGCTTTTTGTGAAAAATCTAGGCCATTAACCTGCTTGTTTTTTTGTTCTAAAACGATAGAAGAGGACGTTTGCTAAAATAAAATACAAACCCCTTTACTCTCAGTGTAACAGTTTAGAAGTTATAACAATTTGTTGGTATCATCTCAGGCAGGTGGCCAGCCAGTCGTCTTTTTCAAATTGTTATAACTACTAAACTATTGCACTGAGAGTAAAGGAGTTTAGTATTTTATTTTAGCAAACGTCCTCTTCTGTCGTTGTAGAACAAATAATAAGTAGTTATAACAATTTGAAAAAGACGACTGGCTGGCACCCTGCCTGAGATGAAACCAACAAATTGTTATAACTTCTAAACTGTTACACTGAGAGTAAAGGGGTTTGTATTTTATTTTAGCAAACGTCCTCTTCTATCATTTTAGAACAAAAAACAAGCAGGTTAATGGCCTAGATTTTTCACAAAAAGCAAATAATTTAAAAAATAACCAAAAAAAAAAGTACTTATATATATTTTTAAATTACCTTTTTTTGTTTTTCTGTTCAAAGACAATTAAAACATTTTAACTGTGTATTATTGTCCACATATTTAGTTATCAAATGAGACCTTTTTTATGTTCCTAGAACATTTACATGAGTAGTGGCTGTCGAATTAGTACGAGAGCCCGGGTCTTGGTTACCAAAAAATAAAATGGCTGCCATTTTACAAACGTGAGATAAAAATAAAATTTGAGGGGTAATTTATCGATAAAAAATTCCATATTTTTTACCACTAAAGGCTCCGATATAGGTGTCGGGACACACTGTATAAAAATATTGATATATTATTATAACTATAATATATAAATACTATATGTATACATAATAACGGTATCTATATGGATTTTGATTTGAGGTAATGCTCTTTCAAGCGTCTTTTAATGTACAACTGAGTAAAAATGTGTTATCGAATTTAGCATTTTCTTGATATTTATCGCACGTATATTTTTCGTATTCCACAGAGCAACTACGAGAACCGCACAGTGTTCGAGTCCCTGGACATCGGCTGGCAGCTGCTCCGTATCTTCCCCAAGGAGATGTTGAAACGTATCCCCGCCTCCATCCTCGCAGAGTTCTACCCGAGAGATTCGCGCCACTAAATAAACAAAACACGCGACATTCCGGCTAGAACATAAATACGTTGTAAGGGTAGAGATATACGCACCGGAATCCGGAGGGCCGTAGAGAATTCTGATCATTGGAAATATAAATCTATGCTAATGCAATAGAGTTGAAAATCGAACACATGAGTGTCGAGTTAAACGTCAATGTCATATATGACAGCTGGACACCTGACACTTCAATTTTCAACTCTATTCTATTAGCGCCGAGTTCTATTTTCAATGCTCAGAATTCTCTACGGCTTTTCGGATTCCAGTGCATATAGTCCCAGCCTAACCCATTTAAAAAGTATCGGTGTGAAGTTAGGTTAGATAAGTGAGGTCGGTACGATGACACATAACCTAACTTTTTATGAAAATGCTAGTTGCAAGCATACCCAGATATTTTTATCGTTCACGTTGGAATGTCGGTTATATGTAAGATATATTATTATTAGTAAGTTGTTAATAGTCTATTTAAATGTGTATTTAACGATGAAGTTACGAAATTATAATGATTATAAGCCAGCCATTTTCAGTGTTACTAGTGTAAATAAATTGAATTTTAATAAATCAGTATATTGGTGCTTCGATGATTTTTTTCGTAGAATTTATTTATCTGTTGTTTTTGTGCACAAATTGTTGAATGTTTGATGCAGTATGGTCGGCAAATTGCAGCGATGTTGTTATCATTGTCTTAACACCATTCCAACGAACACCAGACTTGATAATGTTTTTGTCGATCGTACACTCTTGTGTGATATTCATTTATTATTGTCTTTCAAAACAAAATGCAATATTTATGTTGTGATTTGTCGATAATTCTGTCAGGTATTGATAAGATCTTGTCAGGTATTGACGAGTTCTTGTCAGGTAACCCATGTCAAGTAGGTACTGACAATTCATGACGGATTTGTAAATATCACTACACAGCGTTGTAACATTGAGTTACATTCCAAGATTTCCTCGTTCGCTCTTCATATATCGCTAAAGTGAATAAGGATACTGTTGTTTTATGGAATTAAACTATAGAAAGTTAATATTGTTTTATTTTGACACGGTACTTAATAATTAATTAGATTAGTATAAACTGTGTATATGTCTCCGTAAAATTGTAAAAGCCGTTAGATTGTAAAATAACTAACGAGATTGTAAAAATATGTCGAAAGATTAAAAAATATAAAATTAATAAATATTATTATTTTTTAGCAATCTTCCGCCAAATAATATTAAAAAATATATTTATAATCTAACGAAAAATAATGTGTGAAGTTATGGGCAGCATATTCGCGTCGGAAGTCTATCAATATTTTACAATTTCACTAGTTTTATTACAATCTAACGGTTTTTACAATTTTACGGTGACATATACAACGAGCGGTTGTAAGCGGCGGAAAAAAGGCGAAGGTGCTAGACGCGACACACGAGCGATGTAAAGGAAGCCTTCCGATCTATGCGACCGCGCTCCGCGACTAACGAAGTTACGGTCGAGCTACGGGGTCACGGGTTGTTTAGTGCTCCATATAAATCCGCTATCCCCAACCCGCGGCCCGCCGGGCCGTAATCTGCGGCCCGCCGGGCCGTAATCTGCGGCCCGCGTGAAATCTGTAACTTAAAAATAAGCCAAGGAAAAGCCATTTTAGGAAAAAAATAGACAAAAATTGTATTTTTTATGAAAACCCCTTTTATATTAATTTTTATTTTGAATTATATATTGGAGTAGAAATCAATTTAGTATCTTGTGAATATTTAAAGTATTGCCATCGACTAAAGAAAGGACAAAAAATCGCGTTTTGTTGTCATAAAAAGGGCTTCTCCTTATATTATTTGTTTTATCTTGTTTTTTAGATATGATATTATGTTGTTATAGCGGCATCAGAATTAAGACTTATGAAAATATCAGCTTTCTAGCTAAAGTGGTTCTTGAAATACAGCCTACGATGTAATAAGGATAGCATGTAGCGACAAGCCAGCTCTAGATAAAGTTGTGAAAAAGCGTTCACAATACCAAAAATCTCACTGAGTGAACATAATTATTATAGTACATATTTGTTATTTTATTTTAGTTTGTGTCGTTATCTCATCTTAAATGTTTAGTTTCACTCTTTTAACTACCTTGTGTTTTTCTATTATTAAATCGTTAAATTTAAACAACGTATTTTTTGTCCCTAAAAATTTTGGTTGCGGCCCGCGACACCAGGAGTACAACGGGTTTGTGGCCCGCGAAAAAAAAAGGTTGGGGACCACTGATATAAATTCACCAGCCATTGCCCGCGGCTCCACACGCGTAAATACAGTATACCTCGGGAATAGTGTTTTTTCGGGATAAAAAGTAACCTGTTTTAATCCAGAGCCTACTACTACCACACAAAATTTCATTAAAAATGCGTTCAGTAGTTTTTGCGTGAAGGAGTAACAAACATCCATCCATACATCCTCACAAACTTGTACACAAAATATCCTATGTTTTAATCCAGAGCCTAAACTACTACCATACAAAATTTCATCAAAATTAGTTCAGTAGTATTTGCGTGGATAAGGAGTAACAAACATCCATCCATATATCCTCACAAACTTTCACATATAAGTACATATAATATAATAATACTAGCTGTTGCCCGCGGCTCCGCCCGCGTTAATATAGTATCTCCTAACATCCATCCATACTTATCCATACATTCTCACAAACTTTCACATTTATAATATTAGTAGGAAAATAGTAGGAAAATAGTAGGGTTAGTAGGATACTAGGCTGAGCCGCGGAGCCCGCGACTATTTCGGTCTCGGGTCGCATCGCAGCGCACCTCTAGGTTTGGAAAATTCTGGATTTTCAAATTTATTTTTCTTCTATCATGAAGAATATAGGTGGTTACGGGGAGTGATACTGATAAAGGTGACCAAATTTTTATTACTTTTTTCTGTACTTAGGATGTATCATGTACCGTTTTCGAGAAACACAGGATTATAGAAAAAATATGGCGATAAATCGCTCGGGTGTAAGATGGGAAAATCTGGATTTCCCAATTTTCTTCTACCATAAAGAAAATCTGTGGTTACGGGGCGTACCAAATTTTCAGAAGAATGCACCTTTTTCTAGTTAAGTAGTTACAAACGATTATAGAGAAAATATGGCAATGCTCCAGTTAGTCCAGCTCCAGAGATACGAGTGACGTAAGATGTGGTAAATTCTAAATGTTCCTTTTTTTTCCATCATGACGATAATCTGTGGCTATATAAGAATCGGTAAAAATCAATAACGGATATTATATATAGACGTTTAGGCAGAAAAATGTCATACTCGAAAAAAGTCTTTCTTTATATGGGCGAGTTTGCGTTTAGCGGAGATTTATCCATACATAAATGATTTTTTACTTTGAGTATGACAATATTTTTTTGCCTAAACGTCTATTAGACATAAGCAGTAGATCATGTACCCAAAATATTCGTAGTTGATTTTGCCAAATCTTATATATATGACAAAGACTCCATTAGGATAAGATATTTATTACAATATTATCGAATAGCTCAAATGCTGAACGATCAGAAACGTGACAAGTTCGATGCCACGTATTCCCGTATTTTTATCCTCAGATTTTCTAATCCAGTAATTTCCAAATTCCAAGCAAATAATAATCAAGTCTCCATGACAACGATTTCCTATGACATCTCTCAATACTGGCATCGACCTCATCCAAATAGTAAAACTACTTGACGTCTCTAATCAATAATCATAGACAATCTTAGCTTTAACACGCTCCGACATGGTTATATACTCAAAGCTCCGACATATATATATATATATATACGACGAAGTGTAATGACCTCCTAACTAACATTTTTGTGGTTTTCGTGATTCTTATGTTTATGTGTTTAAAATGCTATTTCGAATGCACTAGCAAGAACACCTAACTGGATTTCGTAATTTTTGGCAAGTTATTAAAAAATAGAAATAGCTCCTAAGTTCCTTTGCGTAAATTTTGTTGTCAATTTCTCCTATCTACGTTGCATGCGTGCTCACAGCTCCGTTTCTTACGGCGTTCTGAGGGAAGCGAAAAAAGCAATGGACGCAAAGTAGGTGTGAAAGAGAGGGTGGATAGCGGGTAGCGCGCGGGCGAGTGTTATCGCCATTTTTTGTTCACTTTTTGAAATTTCGTGCAACTAGCAAGTTAAAACGTTAATTTTTTTTATTTTTCACGGTTTTAGTGTAAGATTGATGGTGTCTTCGATTAGATAAGGTAAGTAAATGTTTAAAAGTTTACAGTACATACATAATTCTTATAAAATTTTGACATTATAAATCACAAACGAACTTGTAAAGGTTTTTTTAGAAAATAATGTCCTTTTTGTCACAAATACTTATGATGATCATTTTAGCTGCTTCATTTATTCATAATACCAAAAGTGACTTGAAAAGCGTTCTGTATTTATTTATATTTCATCTTTAAGCATCATTAGAAATGTAGATAGGAGTTATTGTTTTAAAAAAACAATCCAACAAGGTGTTCTCTTACTGTAGATAGGAGTTATTAATATAGCAATAAATCCTGAATCGACAACAAGATATTAAAATATCATTAGAGTAAATGTAAAACGATAAATTTTTGATTCCATTTTCTAAATTAATTTGTGTTTCAGAAAAATGCCGAAGGATGACCATATTTTTAAGGGGTTGAGAGCAAAGAAAATATTGGCTCTAAATAATATTACTAATTTGAGACATCCGAATACAACCACACAAGAGTTTTATGAAATTTTTGGTCGAAATTGTCAAGCTGACAATTGTGTAAGTCGTCCACCCTATACTTACCAGCCCGGGCGGGACAGCTGCCACAACGACAATGTGAGTTGTCCACCCGATGCTTACCAGCCTGACCACGATGCCTGTCCCAACGACGGTGTGATTTGTACACCCAATGCTTACCAGTCTGAGTGCAACTCCTGTCCCGACGATGGTGTGATATGTCCACCCGATACTTACCAGCCTGAGCGTGATGCCTATCTTGACGATGGTGTGATTTGCTCACCCAATACTTCGCAGCCCGAGCATGACGCCTGTCCTGATGACGGTGTAAGTTGTTTACCCGATACTTGCCAACCTGAGTGCGGTGCCTGTCTCGAAAATGTAAGTCGTCCATCCAATACCAGCCAGTTACGACAAAAAATTAGAGCTTTATCACTATCCGACTTGACACAAGATACCATCGACAACTTTCAAAACCTAAAAAAATATCAGTCTGCCCCTCATTTAGGAGTTTTTATAGCTCGCTCTGAAAGTCCGTCAATTTTAATAGAATTCCACAGAATTACGTCAACTGAAAACGATGGTCCACATCACACTATTGATTCTGATGACGACGAAGATGAAACTAGTTCTGAACTTGAAGATGCAGAATACTTTGGAAATATGAACGAGGGCAGGAAACGTCGTCATGTTGCGGAACCCAGTTCTTGGAAGAGAAATAAAGCAAAAAGAAGTCGTATGCTTGGTGAAGAATACCTTGGATACTCAAAGCCTCAAGGTAGGAAAATGCAACATGATACTATACGCCCCTCGAGACAGCTTGGACAAAGCTGTAATTCCAAGTTTTGCAAGAAAAGCAAAGTAAGAGGTTGTCAAAAGTTTACAGAAGAGAGTCGGCAACAGATTCATAGGAACTTTTGGAAGACATTAAACTGGGATCAGCGAAAGACTTATGTATTAGGATTAGTTACACGCTCAAAAACGGCGAGAAAGACTAAGTCAGCTGGTGAAAACTCTAGGCGCACAGGAACTCTGATTTATACATTGCCTATAGATAAAAATAATTCTGAAAAAGTTCAAGTGTGCAGAGAAATGTTCCTGAACACCCTCTCACTAGGTTCTTATACGGTACAATCATGGGTTAAACAGGGTGATTTTGGAATGACTCCAACCCAAGAAGAAGTGTACAAAAATAAAAATACTTCTAGAAGACCAAGAGCTGAAGTAGAGAGAAAAATTCTCATTTTAGAAACTTTCCTGAATTGTCTGCCGAAATTACCATCGCATTATGGACGAAAAGATTCAAATAAGCTGTATATAGAACCAATGTATCACTCTCTTTCTGAATTATACAAAGCCTATAAGATTTACTGCACAGAACAAGAAGAACCTCAAGTGTGCCGTTTTACGTTCGAAAAAAAATTTCACGAATATAATCTTTCACTCTACACTCTAAAGAAAGACATGTGCGACATTTGCTCGAGTTACATTGCTGGAAATTTGGATGAAACAGATTATCAAACACATATCAATTTAAAAAATAGGGCTAGAAAAGAAAAAGAAGACGACAAAAAAAGGGCTGCTGCGGGAGAATTTATATTGCTTACCATGGACTTGGAGTCAGTGAAGGTTTGTCCTTTCTTAACTGCCAGTGCCTTATATTTTAAGACAAAATTAGTGTGTCACAATTTTACTATATTTAATTTAATAACAAAGCACTGCACATGTTATTGGTTCGATGAAACTAGTGCTGACTTAACATCGAGCACTTTCACTACGGCTATAATTGATTATTTAGAGAGGCACTGCATTCCAAAAAAATTGCCTATAGTTATATATTCCGATGGGTGCACGTACCAAAATCGAAACAATGTACTCTCTAATGCTCTATTAAACTTTAGCAAGAAGCACAATGTTGTAATTACACAAAAGTTTTTAGAACCGGGTCACACTCAGATGGAGTGCGATTGAGCGCAAATTAAAAAATCGGGAGATTCACTTGCCAAGTGATTATGTCGCTATAACCAAAGAAGCCCGCAGTTTTATGCCGTACGAAACAGTTTTGGTTGATTACAGTTTTGTTAAGGACTATGCTGATTCCGAGAATTTGGTCTATAAGAGTATTCGGCCAGGCCGCAAAACAGGTGATCCACTTGTAGTAGACATCAGGGTTATCCGTTATAATACAATGACTATAGAAGTAAAACTGAACTTTGACGCAGAATGGATGTCTTTACCACAGCGTCCAAAGGTGTTATCAAACGAAGTCATTACATATCGCCAACTTCATGCGAACAAATTACCTATAAACACAACTAAATATAACCACCTACAACAATTAAAACAGGTTTTACCTCCTGACTGTCATGGTTTTTATGATTCCTTACATTTTGTTGATTAAAATTTAGTGATATGATGATTACTGTTTGAGAAACTCTGGTTTTTCTTTATTTTATGTACCAATAAAAACAATTTTCTTTCTAAACTTTTGTTTCTTTTAATATGCAAAACATCCTAACTTACTTAAAACTATCAATTTATTCAAAACATTACCTCCTAACTACATTTAAATAAGTAAATTGTTGGATTTAATTACATTCACTTATCTCATAAACTTAAGAATCTTATGACAATAAATTCGCAATATAAAAATTATTCATTTATCAAAGCAAAAATTAAACAAACATTTTTTGCCTTTCCTCTAAAAAACGAATATTTTCACATAGGAGGTCATTACACTTCATCGTCGATATATATATATATATATATATATATATATATATATATATATATATTAAAATATATATAAATAAAATATATATATTAAAATATATATATATATATATATATATATATATATTTTAAACTAAAATGCGGCCATAATGTTGAATTTACCATACATTTACCATAACGAAAAAGTTACCATACATACGCGAATTTCGATAAAATTTATTTGTTTTACGTTTATTTATTACTAGATGACGCCCGCAACTCCGTTGCGCCAAAATTCGTTTATCGCGGCGGAACGTACATTTTTCCGGGATAAAAAGTATCCTATGTCCTTTCTCGGGTCTCAAAGTATCCCTATACCAAATTTCATCAAAATCGGTTCAGCGGTTTGGGCGTGAAGAGGTAACAGACAGACAGACAGACAGACAGACAGACACACTTTCGCATTTATAATATTAGTATGGATGTATGAGACTATAGGACAAAATTTATATTATACTTAACTGAATTGAAACTTGATATTCAATTTTCAACTTTATCACATAATATCAGACTTAGAAGTAACTTTATACTATAAAATGAAACAACATTTTAATTCTACATTTATTATTTTGTTACAATTTCAAATGAGTGCAAAGTAAATGCTGAGAAGTACTAGGTCCGGAGAATGTATAGAAGTGGTACTTTATGAGCATAAGTACAATTTATTTCGTTTACGAAAAGTGGCAGAAGGATAATGTTACTAGGTATGTAAAATCACTTGATACTTTATTACACTAAATCTTCAGTAAATTATGTATACAGATACACCTAGTTTTTGTTTTAATCTCAGATCAAATATTTTTATAAGGTTTTTTATTTGATCTGAGGTTTTAATCAAAAATATTAAGGAGTTATGAATACAATAACTATTGGCCACTTTTCGTAAACAATGTATGTCGAACTATTTGCTTCAGCAGTTTTTACTTCTATTTTATTAAAAACTATTTCAGTTTTAATCGCTCTGGCAAGCCAAAAACCATTTCATTATGTGTTAGACTACCTCTATACATTCCATTTATATATGGCCGTTGACACTGGAATGGAACTTAGCGTTAGTTCACACCGAAATGCGACGCGGCGCGCACTTTTAGAGATTAAAAATTGAACTATATTTCCTACGCAAAAAGATACACGTTTCATTGCGAGCTGAATCTCGCGTCGCTCTAGCAATGAAACTCACAATCTATTTGTGCAGAAAATAAAGATCAAATTTGAACCACTATTTTAATAAAAAGAGCGTGCAGCGTGAACTGACCCTTATGGTAAAAAAATTTAGATTTACAGATTAAATATTACACTAAAACACCGAGCTTAACCGGCAATACCAGCGATCGCTTCCGAAGCGAAATACTTCACGTCTACGTCCGGATCTACGTTCAATTTCTCCAAAACGGGCTTGACCTGGGGCTGAATGACCGCTGGGTCGAGGTACGGGGCCATTTTCTGTAACGTTTTGGCGACGTTGAATCTCACGTTGGCTACATTGTCATCGGTCATAGACAAAACGGTCGGCAGCAGTACTCTGGTTGTGATATCTTTGCCGCACACCTCGGAGAGGACATTGATACAGAATAGGTACGTCATACGGTGTAGGTAATTCTGTTCCCGGGACATGGCTAATACTTTGGGTATGACGTTGGTCTCAGCCCACGCCGCTCCATACTGCTCGACCAATTTCTTGAGGTTTAACGTAGCGGCTTCCCTTATGGCATACACATGATCTATAAGCCACGACATGCAGAGTCCAGTGAGCTTCTCATCGAAGAACTCCTGTCCGAGCTGTCCGGCTAGTAGAGGCATGTGTTCTATAATAGCAAGACGCACGCGCCATTTTGTGTCCTCGGCTAGTTCCACGATGGCCGGCAGAAGAGATTGAACGAGCTGCTGGATTCCAATCACTTCGTTTACACACTCCAAGTTCGAGATGATGTTCAGTCTGACTTCAGGGCATTCGTCTTTCAGTTGTGTGAGGAATAGTGGCAGGAGGTTTTCGATGGTGTTCTGTCTGCCCACGATGGGGCTAAGTCCCATAATGACGGAGGCCAGAGCGGATTTTACATGCTGGTTGGGGTCGCAAACTAAGTCCTTGATTTGTGGCAGTATCATGGTCATTATTATGTGCTCCTGGTGTGCTTTGTCCAAATTCATGCAAAAGTCCTTTACCTGTAATGAGAATAGAAAATTAAATAAAATAAGTGAACATTTTCTTTAAAGTTATCTAACAGTATTAATTTGAAGAAAAATAAGAGCCTATTGTAAAAATTTGGAAAATAATATGGGACGCCCTTGTACACGTCCCACGGGATCACAAGTTTTCGGAATAAAAAGTAGCCTAACCTACAATAGTACATTACGATACGCGTGACCTAAGTTGCCTATTACTGCACGGCGTGAAGTTAGCGCACGAGCGGAGCGAGGGTGCTAAACGCCGTGCAGTAATAAATAAATTAGGCCACAAGTATCGTATACTATTTTATAGCAAGTGTGACAAAAACACGCACTTTACGCACGAAGAATGCGTAAAGTGCGGGTTTAGGTCACACCGTGCTATAAAGTATTTACCTGTGTACTCTGTATATGTGCAAAAATTTCATCAAAATTGGCACAGTAGTTTCAGAGAATCAATGCAAAAAAATTTCCTCTTTATAACATGAGTAAGTATATATACTAAGTATAGATCAGGCATGACCAACCTTTTCAAGATTGTGTGCCATTTTTTATTGTAACAAAACCCTAACAGGCCGCACATCTGCAAAAATCTACAATTCATCCACAAAACACCAAAATTAATGTTTTTCAAACATACAAACATACATACATATAGTCACGCCTCTTTCCCGTAGGGGTAGGCAGAGACCACTTCTTTCCACTTGCTACGATCCTTACATACTTGTTTCGCTTCATCCACTTTCATTCTTACCATCCATTCCTCCTCTTACATTCAACGTAGCGAAGTATCGTATACTATTTTATAGCAAGTGTGACAAAAACCCGCACTTTACGCACGAAGAATGCGTAAAGTGCGGGTTTAGGTCACACCGTGCTATAAAGTATTACCTGTGTACTCTGTATATGTGCAAAAATTTCATCAAAATTGGCACAGTAGTTTCAGAGAATCAATGCAAAAAAATTTCCTCTTTATAACATGAGTAAGTATAAACTAAGTATAGATCAGGCATGACCAACCTTTTCAAGATTGTGTGCCATGTTTTATTGTAACAAAACCCTAACAGGTCGCACATCTGCAAAAATCTACAATTCATCCACAAAACACCAAAATTAATGTTTTTCAAACATACAAACATACATACATATAGTCACGCCTCTTTCCCGTAGGGGTAGGCAGAGACCACTTCTTTCCACTTGCTACGATCCTTACATACTTGTTTCGCTTCATCCACTTTCATTCTTACCATCCATTCCTCCTCTTACATTCAACGTAGCGAAGCGGCTCTCCATGGACCACTTTTCGCCTCCGCGAGAACGAGACGTGATGGGTGGCGAACCACATCGCCGCCATTTTTGATTATTAAATTATTTTTATAATTATCCATTGCGTTCCCACGGATTTGCGGAGAGGGTAGGAATAGGGAAGGTTAGGTGGTGTGGAAAGGAAGATTGGTAAGTTAGAGTGGGAAATAGGAAATGTAGGATATTACCGCCCAGGAGGGCAAGGGATAGGACAGTAATAGCTAGGGAAGTCGGGGTCGCGTACCCGTATACTATACCACAACTACCGGACAGGTAAGTTGGGATGAGTATCCCATTACCAAATATTGTCAAAAACGCAGGTGTTCATGATGACTTTAAAAAGCCGACTGGTCGATTACCGAGTCGTCCGCTAAATTAGCTCAGGGGCCGCACGTCGGTCATGCCTGGTACAGATATATATTAACTCTATTATATATCTGTACTTTTTAATTAAAATATGAACATTAATTACTAAATAAATGATTTAAGTAAGTCTATAAAAAGCTTGAAAATAGAAAAATATAAATAAAACCACAGCATCTATTGAGTAGACCACGGGTGTAAACCAGGAGTAAAAAATTACTTCCATCAGCGTTATTTCCTCTCGAATATGCTCAGTGCCGAACGTCAAACAAAAACTAAAAACCGCGACGGGGCGACGGCCTTTGAATCGTTTACTCGGGGACTGGGAGTTATCATCACTAAATCGCTCTTGTGACGTCACAGCAGGTAGAAAAACAATGGCACGCTTGGTTTATATACAGACGACGAGGCTTGCGTTATCTAGTCAATAGATATCTGTGAATACATACATACATATTATAATCACGCCTTTTTCCCGTAGGGGTAGGCAGAGACCGCCTCTTTCCCGTAGGGGTAGGCAGAGACCACTTCTTTCCACTTGCTACGATCCTTACATACTTGTTTCGCTTCATCCACTTTCATTCTTACCATCCATTCCTCCTCTTACATTCAACGTAGCCAAGCGTCTCTCCATGGATCACTTTTCGCCTCCGCGTGAACGAGACGTGATGGGTGGCGAACCACATCGCCGCCATTTTGGATAATTAAATTATTTTTATAATTATCCATTGCGTTCCCACGGATTTGCGGAGAGGGTAGGAATAGGAAAAGGGAAGGATAGGTGGTGTGGAAAGGAAGATTGGTAAGTTAGAGTGGGAAATAGGGAATGTAGGATATTACCGCCCAGGGAGGGCAAAGGATAGGACAGTAATAGCTAGGGAAGCCGGGGTCGCATACCCGTATACTATACCACAACTACCGGACAGGTAAGTTGGGAATAGTATCCCATGACAATAAATAATCTAAAATCTATAAATAAAACTAAACAAAGCGACTGACCTTGCCCGCGGCGGCGGCGCGCACCTCCGCCTCGGTGTCCTTGAGAAGGCCCTGGAAGATCTGCGCCAGGTCAGACCGGGCCAGCTCCGGGCCCACAGCCAGTTGGAGCTCCACGAACCTGGAAATACATAAATCTATTAGGTACACTATAGGTGAATAAAGACAGTTCGATTGTTGAAGTAAATACTTCTAATTAGCGGCGCTGTGCACTTTTCTTGGGATGGGTAAAAACTGTTAAACTCGCGCGACAGGTCACGTGTCCTGATCGAAAATGCGTAAGATTCAACTTGCAATTGATTGCTGTCTTGGTTTACGCGAGCATGAAACTATTTTAGTTCGTATTGACTTTTGACCCCAGCCTTCCCCATCTCATTGACCTTTATCTCCATAATTATTATTATGAAAAAGCAAACAAATATGGCGGCGCGGGGCACATACCATATAACCAATCGGCACGTAAATATTACAATATAACGAAAAATAATGCGTACAATTAACGTAACAACGTATGGAGAAATTTGTATTTGACAATCTGTCAGCATATTATATTATCTCTAGTAATATTACAATCTAACGGTTTTTACAATTTTACGGTGACATATATATAAATCCCAGTCCTTATAGTGTGAGGTTTACAAACGCACTTGTCGGCCACGATGTACCGCACGCGCCACGACGTGTCGCCGGCACGAGCGCGCACGGTCGGCATCACCAGCTGCTCCATGTCCTCCGGCGGCAGGAGCGCTGCGACGCACGCGCAGGACTCCGCAGCCAGCAGACGAACAGAATCTTGCTCGTCCTGGAATGCCATATTATATGTTTCAGATTCATTACATTTTACACCATTTTTAATAAGTTCTAAGAGCTCCGTGGCCTAGTGGGTAACCGTTTGGTTCGCACTCGAGAGAGTGCAGGTTCAAATTCCAGGTTGTGGCGTGTACCAATGAGACTTTTTCAGATCTCAAGTACATCATACGGAGGCTCTAACGGTGAAGGAAAACATCGAGAAACCCGCACATAGTTGGCCCCAGACATATTGACCAGTCATTCCTCTGGACTTCTGACTGTATTGTGAGAATGCCGTATGTGCTTGGGCAACCATATGACATTTAAAAACCAACTGTCCCAGGCACTACAGTATTTCAAGAGTGGTTACTTCGCTCGGAGAATACTGTATAAATCATCCATTAACAGATGTAAAGGCCTAAGTTATTTTTAAATAAGTTCTACTATGTATTTTAATAATTTAGGATGAATGATAAAAATATAAAATGATAATGCAATATTAGTTTAAAAACAATAATGTCACTGTATTATGTATGTATTGCTGAATAAAAAACTGGGACATTTCTCAGGTATTGAATCAGTCAGTAGTCTAGTATGCGCGGAAATGAAAATCCTGTGATAAACATACATTTTCCTAGATAAAAAGTAGCCTATGTCCTTTTTAGTGGTCTTCTCTATATCTGTGCCAAATTTCATATAAATTGGTTCATTAGTTACAATGCAGCCAAACAATCTTTTTATTAGAATACAACAGTTATATTAAAATACAACCGTTGTTACAATTTTATGGTGACAGATATCATTATAGACCCATCCACACTAAATTATAAGCAGAATATTCGGGTCCACAGTCTTTGGACACTTTACAATTTCCCTAGTTACATTATAATCTAACGGTTTTTACAATTTTACGGTGACATATCTAACACATAAGCAGCAAGAGAAAGCACAATAAAAATCTTGAAGAAATATCAGATTTTTAACAATATGATTATTACTTTTATCATATAAAATACTTCTTGCAACTTCTATGATATTGCGGGTGTCCATGGGCGACGGTAATCGCATTCCATCATGTGATCCGTTTGCTCGTTTGCCTCCGGTAGTTTTATAAAAAAAAAAAACTTCTGTTGCCTCACCTGAGCCAAATGCACGAACATAGGTATCAGATCACTTTTCACGTACTCCACCTCCATCACGCGGCCAAACTCGCCCAACTTGTACGCGGCCGCGCGACGGACCATGGGCGTGTCATCCTGACACAGCGACTTGAAGTGCTCCCGGAGCTCGGCCTTGACCGGTGCCGATACGCGGGGGTAGCATACACTGAAACAAAATAAATTAAACTACATAACTCAGGCCTTGACCAAATGTTTAAACTATGATATCTACAAACAAATTTTCTGTAATCCATTAGTTTTAAGTATGTGTTTGTTATTTGCATCTTTTTGACTATACCCATTTTGTCCATTTTTACCCTGCTAATAATATAAATGTGAAAGTTTGTGAGGATGGATTAATGTTTCTTACTCTTTCACGCAAAAACTACTGAACATATTTCGATGAAATTTGGTATGGTAATAGTTTAAGCTCTGGATTAAAACAGGCAACTTTTTTATCCCGAAAAAGTACAGTGTTCCCGTGGGATACTGCATTTACGCGGGTGGAGACGCGGGCAACAGCTAGTCTTTTATATTATTCCCAACTAGCTGTTGCCCGCGGCTCTGCCCGCGTAAATACAGTATCCCAATAGAACACTGTATTTTTTCGAGATAAAAATATAAACATATACATAAATTCAGGATAAAAATATAAGATAAAAATCCGTTCAGTAGATTTGCATGAAAGAGTAACAAACGTCCATCCATACATCCATCCATCCTCACAAACTTTCACATTTATAATATTAGTAGGATATTAAGATTTGTTTATTCCAATAATATATTTGAATACACAAATCTCTAAAAAAGAAAACTTCAGAAGTTCAAATTACCTGAACAACCCACACACAGATGCTCGTGACGTAAACCAATCGCCATGAGCGAGTCTCTCCACAAGTGGTACAAAATGCTGTTCCAAAGCCTGTGGAGAGTGGTGGGCAGCAACCGCTCGGAGTGATGCAACAGCCTTGTCCCTTACAACTGTCTCCTCAACGGTGGCCAGTGACTCTAGCGGTGCCAGCAGACAGTGAGCGTATTCAGGACCACCAACCAGGTTTATGAAGTTACCTAGAATTTCAAGGGTGTTTATTAGCAAAAATTTCTAAAGCACTATATAAGGTCTCTAAAAATCAATTACGGATACTTCAGGCACATGAACCACTGCTTATGTAAAAATGTTTAGGCAGAAAAATAATTTGTCATACTCAAACTAAAAAAAAATCATCTCATGTAACTCTGCAAAACGCAAACTTGCCCATGTAAAGAAAAAAAGTTTATAAAAGCATCTATTAAGTAAATTTTTACACAACTAAGGTTATTGATTTTGACTTTTGTATTAGGGTGTCCCTTAAATAAGTTTTTCTGGAAATTTGAAACGCATACCCTCCACATTTTTTATAAATGCTAAAACAAATCTAAATATGAATTTTTATTCTTCTAGTATGATTACTACCCGTGCTGCCTGAGCTGCAAAGTTTATAAAACATTGTGTTCTGTACTGATATTTTGTTCTGTTACAAAACCAAGTTAGGATAACTTCTCTTTAGGTCAGTTTTTACAGGCCTGATACAAGTTTCTATGTTGAAGACACAGCTCAACAAGAACCTTTATTTTATTGTTTTAGCCATGACTTACGTACTTTTTTATAAAGACTACTGTCAAGGAATGCAGTTAAGATGTCTTTAGTTCAATCTTTCCCGATAAGCTTCCTGGTTTTTTGAGTCCAAGAAGCTGTTCTCTATCGTGAAATGTAGCAATAATTGGCAAATAAACGGAACCCTTATTTTGTTATCCTACTACTTCCAACTACTAATATAAATGTGAATGTCTGTGATGATGGATAGATGTATGTTACTCTTTTGAAGGATTTTCATGAAAATTGTTAATGTATTTACGAGGGCAGAGCCACAGGCAAAAGCTAGTTATTATTAGTATAATAGACAAAGCAGGTAAAAGTCAAAATGAAAGAGTCTTCAACACATACGGCCGTACTCTGAGACATTTAATGATTACTTAGAGGGTTACTTAGTAGAGGTTTTGACAAAGTCCATATATTTTCTGTCAAAATCTCTAAATAGTGTCACCTTAAGTACACTACGGCTGATGTATCTTGGCCAGTCTGAACAAAGGCTCTGCGAACTTTAGTTCATGTACAACTCGTGAAGAAATCTGTTATTGTATTTTTTTTATATACCTATGTACGAATAAAATTTCCCTAATACAGTGGACCAATTAGTACAAATAAAATAAATACGAAAACACTTAAAACAGTTATTGCGCAACCATCTGCGCGAAGTTCAGACTCGCCAAGATACATCGGCCGTAGTATAAGCATTAAATGTCTCTGAGTGCGGCCATCAATATTCATAATCATTGCTATATTATAACAGGGTGGATATGAAATTTCGGATCTGAATATTATGGTTTCAAATACGTATAAGAATAATTTTACAAATTATATCGGTTATCGATACAGATACGTATATTTCAGATTATCTGCTACTTTAGGATAAGGATATTCAATTTTTAAAAAATTTCAAAAGAAAATATAATATTTAGACCCCACATTAATCCGGACTTTATCTTAAACTTTTTATTGGATACGGTTACAGATAGATATTTATTTCGGTTATCCGATAGTTTTGTTTATGCTCGAGGAGCTCCATAACATCCTTGCTACGTATGTATAAGGAAATATAAATTTAATAATTTAATCAAAATGACAATGGGTACCACATGTAAAATGTTTACACAAAATACTAAACTCTTTGTTGTAACATAATAGGAAATTAGGTCAAACTAAACCTATTTTACTTACAATCTTAATCTTGTTGGAGTTAAGAGTAATAAAATTAGGTTTTGTACCTATTACAAAATGTAATGTAGGTAGGTACCTATATAAAAAATTAGTCATAGATCTTACCGAGTTGTTCAGCGAGTGCAAGCAACACCTCATCCTCGTCGTATATGGATTCAGATAAGAATGGAATGAGCTCTGATCGCGTTCTTTCCACGCCCAAAGCGAGAGCAATGGTTGAAAGTTTCTTCACAGAATTCAAGCGCAGTTGGACATCCTCATTTTTCAGCTCGTCTATCAGTACAGCGATCGGATAAAGTGACTCATCCGTTCCTGAGTCACTGGCTGCCATTTTATATTTATTTAGATTCCAATTCGTAAGAATACAAAATAATCACTAGAAAACACCCCAATTATAACGACGAATTAGAAATTCCTTGTAAGAAACAAGCAAAATGGCAGCTTGATGGCTGATGCTTCTACTTTTTTTACGTTTTTTTTTTATTTATACAATATTTATATATGGCGTCGGCTTATAACCATTTGCCAGTGTCAAGTATAATGACGGCTGTACACACTAGTCGAGATGTAAAGAAATCGAGACGAGACGAGAGCGCCCTGTACACACTCGCGCTCGGCCAGTCTCGGGCACTCTCGGAGTTCTCCGAGAGTGCCCGAGACTGGCCGAGCGCGAGTGTGTCTCGGGCACTCTCGGAGTTCTCCGAGAGTGCCCGAGACTGGCCGAGCGCGAGTGTGTACAGGGCGCTCTCGTCTCGTCTCGATTTCTCGTCCTCGTCTCATGTCTCGGTCGCTCGGTGGCTTGTCGGTTTTTTGCGCCCGAGTCAAACGGTCTCTTATGGGTCTCGTTGGCTCTCGCGAGGTAAATGAGAGCAAGCATGTACACTCTCGTTGCCAAACTATTGGCGATATGTAGGCCGAGGCTGGCCGAATAAGACAGTGTGGAAACGCACTTCGGTTCGCTTTTTTGTAGGTACTTCGGGTTACTTCGCGGAGGACTTCCTCTGTCTACTTCGCGAGCAGTCATAATGAATTGGGAGCATTTTAATTTTTATCCGATTTACCTTTCGATTTACCAATATTTTTTTATATAAGTAATAACGTGACTAGATTGATTTGCCATCAACGTAAAGCACAAAAAATCATTTTCATTTTTACGGACCCATTACATTATCACTGTATATTTTATGGTACGTTGATCTTAGACGGTACGGTATTTTACAATTAAATAGAACCCTAATAATTCCTTTTTATTTATATATATATAATAATAAAGTTGTTAATTTTAAAATCTTTTGGGTTTTAAAGGGGGCTTCACACATTTTTAAAATAAAAAAAATTGACGTGGTTCTTTTGACATCAGTCCCACTTTTTATACGACTGTCATTTATTACAAATTTTATAAATATTTATTACAATTCCATGTTATCGTCCATGTGGAAATAAGTAACGAAACAATATAATATGGGCATTGAAACAAGATCAGAAGATGATATTAGTGCGGCAGTTGCAAATATTGTTTTATGTTGCGTGTCCGGTAAAAGGCTTAGCACACACGTTAGGAACTACACACAGCCAGGAGTGCACGCTAACTTTTTTGTTCATGGATTATTGGGTCTATTTCATTCCCAAAGTAAGCAAATACCCACTTATTTCCTGTTAAAACGAAGTTTTAAATTTTACGAAGTGTTCACATTATTTATAAGCTTTATGTCGCAGTATTGATAGCTTTTTATTTCCCTCATTTTGTCTGTTTACAGGTGACAAAATAAACCGTGATCTAAGTGACGCATTCGTAATAAGCACAGTGGCGTCGCGTTACCTAGCGTTACCATGTCTGATGGCAGACCTATACGTCGCTGATCGGAATATGAGTGCAATACACCTAATATCCGGTTTCATACCATTCGCGCTGGCGCTGGCGGGTAAAGAACACCATCAAATTGGGAATATTGTTATAGCTGGCAATCTTATATCGTTGTGCGTGTATTCGCACCGCCATGACAGAATTTGGGGTCTGTATGCGGCCGGCGCGGGCTGTTTGGCGTACTTTCTAACTCCAGAGTCAGGAATGCAGATTGCGTATCCCCTATTTTTGTCGTTATTTGACTATTGTGCATCGAATATTTATAGTTGAGTTTTGATTAAAATTTGGTTCGTATGCTGTGGTTTTGTTACCTGTAAAATCCGTTTCCTTTGACAGTTAGTCAATGTTGCCAGGTGCTTTTAGATAGTACTTAGGTTTTTAGCGAATAGCCCCGCAGCTCTCCTATCCATACTAATATTAAAAATGGGAAAGTGTGTGTCTGTTTGTCCGACTTTCACGCCAAAACTATCGAACCGATTTAAATGAAATTTAGTACACAGATAGTCTAGAGCCTGAGAAAGAACATAGGCTACTTTTTATCGCGGGGAAATGCACGGTTCCCGTGGGATACATTATTTACAGTTTCACGTAAAAACTACTAAACCGATTATCATGAAATTTGGTACATATATAAAGTAGACCATGGGAAAGGACATTATCATTATTATTATTTCGTCCGAATCTCAAAGGGCTAACGGCTAAGGGCTTTTACAATCGTAAATTAGATTAGTATCACCAAAATGTTATGAACATGAATAGCAATAAAATTAAGGGTCATATACCCATAATTTGATAATATCTTCTACCTACATTCTTAGGTACTGGCTTTTTCCTCATTTATCATAAACTCGTACCAATGTATTATGTAGACAAAGAAATTCCCTAATAAGCAAATCTAAATGCTTTATTCTGTATAAATTGAAATGTATTAGGAAACAAAGGGTATTTGCCAACGATGTTAATAATATAAAGTTTGTAGATCTGCCATAGCCCGTAAATGATTTCACTGCTTTGCGGATATTATAGGTACTAAGTTTTCTAGAAACTAGCTACTAGCTAGCCGCTCTTTTCAATAAGCTGCTTATGAATGTAGGTTTGATAAGTAACTATTTCATTTAAACAGGCGCACAATATATTTTTTTTCACTAACTCATCTAGAGTGGCAAAAATAAATAAAAAATTATCAGCATAATATTATTATAATACCATAATAATATTAGGTAGTATTATAGTTACTACCACAGGGCGACTTCTAGATTACATAAATCTATGACGTTTTAATCTGAACCTCAATTCTCGTACCTATTTAAAGTAGACTTTCATTTTACTTTGATTTTACTGTAAGTGAAGCGACATGAACTGATTTTATGAAGTTTCGACCAATCAGAGCGCGTTTCACGTTGGTTTAACGGTTACGAGAATACCGTTTGACTGTTTAAGCGTATCAGAACTTGATTGTGCAAGTTTTATTTAGCATAATTGCCCCTCAGTTGTCGTGACTATAGCTATCACATTACCAACATCTAGGCAGTTCTGTACTACATTATCAATGTCCCCCGCAGACCGTGACGCGCGGTAATGCACGCGGCGGGCGGCCCTCTACGGGATCTCATTACTACATAAATCTGACTCTCATACAAGCAGTCATCATATTATTATACTGTTTTCTATTGACTTATCACTTACTTCAGTATAGATTCCATTTGCCACATTTAAATATGACTAGATGTCACCATGTGCTCGAAATTCGCCCATAACAGCTAATTAACATAATTTTTAATGTGGTATCTTTTGCCTTTTAGATAGAAAAAAGCCAATAATATGGTGTGTGTGCGGCTAGCATTTAGCTGTAAGTTTTCCTTGAAAATAAAAGTAAAAAAGAAATAAAATATCTATCATTTCAAGTTCCATCAATCATTGGCATTTGTGTAGCTGTAGACTGTAGTGCAACGCAGTTTACGTAAACTAAGTACGTTGTAACTGTTTAGTAATCTGTGACAGAGTAGAAAATATATCTATACATCTATACTCTATACAGATAAATAAAATTGAAGTGTCTGTTTGTAACTTCAAACTAACAGCTTTTCACTTAATGCATCTGAAAGTATACTCGGTACTTACAATAAAATACTAATTTTTAAAATTTTTGTCTGTCCGTCTGTCTGTCTGTCTGTCGGTCTGTCTGTTTGTTCCGGCTAATCTTTGAAACGGCTGGACCGATTTTCACGGGACTTTCACTGGCAGATAGCTGATATTATAAGGTCTAATATAGGCTACTTTTATTTTAGGGTTCCGTTTAAAAAATACGGTTCCGCTTCCGTTAGTTCTGCGCAAACGAAGTTGTGGGCATCAGCTAGTAGAAAATATAAACCTACGTAGCTTGGGTAGGTACAGATAAACAGCTCTCATAGAACGATCCAAATCGATCTAAATTTGAAAATTTTGACGCCCCGTTCGATTTTTCCACACTCGTAGACACACCGTATTCTTGCAGTAGTGCAACCAAATCGATAGCTAACTATGTAGCTGTTTATCTGTTCCTCTTTGATCTGTGGTATCAGTCAATCAGTTGATCCTGTACTTTGTGTAGTAAAACTACTTCAACATTTTACGGTTTTATTGCGGCTTTTATAGGTTAACATTCTAAACGTTTCGGACACTTTACAGACGCCATGTTAGTTCTTAAACCGCGATAAAACCCGTAAAACTTTTATTACAATGGCCGATTCGTCTAAACATCACAAATCAATAAGAAAAGTATAGGTTAAAGCCTATGGTCACGCGAAAATTTGGTAATTTTTCTTTGTATTTTTTAACCGTTATTGTATGATTTATAAGGCCTGTAGTGCCTGGGACAGGCGATTTAAATGTCATATGGTTACCCAAGCACATATGGCATTCTCACAACACAGTCAGCCTAGTCCAGAGGAATGACTGGTCAATACATCTGGGGCCAACCATGTGCGGGTTTCCTCACGATGTTTTCCTTCACCGTTAGAGCGTCCTTATAATGTACTTGAGATGTGAAAATGTCTCATTGGTAACGCCACAATTTGGGAATCGAACCTGCATCCTCTCGAGAGCGAATCAAACGGTCTTGGCCACGGAGCTCTTATTTTTTCATGAAAACGAGCAGACGAATCGCTTGATGGCAAGCGCTTATCATCGCCAATTATATTATTAGTATTTCTCTGTTAATATCTACGTTTATGAGTAGGTACATAGTTTTTTTTGTTAAGACGGGCAAAGGAGCATAAACATCCCTCGCTGGTAACTCGGTAAGTGATTACCGCCGTGTAATGGACAGTGGACACCCATAAAACCGGCGTGAAATGTCACTTACGTAGAGAGACTACGTAAGTGTTCTTTCACCCCGGTTTTCTGTGTGACAGTGGTATAAGTTTCCGGTTATGACTTCTAGTCTACTGTCTATTCCATTAAAAAATACAATAACGCAAATCTTTTATTTTAAGCATTTTTACTCAGCTTGGTAAAATGAGGTAAAGTGCGGACGCGGAGCACATAGAATTTCGTACATTGACTCATCGCTAGTTTTCTCTTTCACTCACACACGAATAATATATTGATATCGCACTTCTATCGCTAACCTGTGTAAGCGCGATAGCATATAATATATTCGTGTGCGAGTGAAAGATACAAATTACAAGTAGCGACGAGTCAATGTACGAAGTTCTATGTTCTCCGCGTCCGCACTTTAGAAGGTACACTCATTTTATGTAGTAAGGACGAGAAATAAAAATACGTGTAGCTCGAATTAGAATATGATACGAGTGTATCAAGATAAAATTATTGACTCTGTACAAGAAAAACATTGAATAAGTTTCAATTAATAATTAATTAATAATAATAGATAATAATAATATCTATGGACGCTTCACACCACGTCAATCTGATCCCGTGGTAAGTTCTCAAAGAACTTGTGTTACGGGTACCAGACAACGGAAATATATTTAATACTTTTATACTATACACATATTTAAGATTTTTATTATATTATACACATATTTAACACACGTCCATGACCCAGGAACACAGAAAAACTTTTTGTTCCTTCGGCGGGATTTGAACCCGCGACCCCCGGCTTGAGCACCAACACGCTCAACCAACTCCACACAACCAGCCACAGAGGTCGTCAAAGTATTCATTCACTTTTTAAAGTGTTAACAATACAGAGGTTTTATTAATTGGAGTTTTGTAGATACTAATATTTTACACTTACAGTTTTTGGGATCTGTGATTCACTGTTCTGAATGAAGCCTCCCAAGGGATAGTCTATTTGTTTCTATTTGCTAACCATTGACCTTACAAGGTCGAAAGAAAAGTTATGTATAGGTTTGCAATATGTTACGTTAGAAGAGTTAAGAATTTTAGATAGGTTCGCTAAAAACATTTTACGATTGGTTTTACTTCTTGTAAGATTAAAGTCACGGGATACTCATCCCAACTTACCTGTCCGGTAGTTGTGGTATAGTATACGGGTACGCGACCCCGGCTTCCCTAGCTATTACTGTCCTATCCCTTGCCCTCCTGGGCAGTAATATCCTGCATTTCCTATTTCCCACTCTAACTTACCAATCTTCCTTTCCACACCACCTATCCCTCCCTTTCCCTATTCCTACCCTCGCGGCGATGTGGTTCGCCACCCATCACGACCTCGTTTCTAAAAGTTCAAAAGCGGACCATGGAGAGCCGCTTCGCTACGTTGAATGTAAGAGAAGGAATGTATGGTAAGATTTTTTTTTCATAAAGAAACATATATAACAGAATGAAAATGAACGAAGCGAAACAAGTATGTAAGGATCATATCAAGCGGAAAGAAGTGGTCTCTGCCTACCCCTATGGGAAAAGGCGTGATTATATGTATGTATGTATGTAAGACCTTTCCGAAAAGATAAGATACCTACCTTATAACTTTAACCTCAATAAATCTAATAAAAAAACTATAACGCGACTCTCGACTTTTAGGTGTCAATAGATTCCATAATATTTTAATATTATGGAATCTATTGACACCTAATTTATTAAAATCGGATTAGTATAGATAAGCGATACGGTAGAACTAAGATACATAGGTCATACTGCATAGGTACTACATACATAGGCTGCCAAAATTATTAGCCTTCATTTTGGCTGATCTGCAGGCAATAGCTAGTAATAGATAATAATAGTTGTTATTATCTATCCCACCAAAAACATTTTCATGTAAAGTGATGCCAAGATCACGCAGTCAAAAAGTTATCAGATCTCATGTAGAACCAAGCTTCTGACTCTACACGTCTTAACTCTACAAGCCTAACTTCACAAACTCTACACCTTAGTCAAGTTTTGTGGCCTGACCATTTCGGTACATTCGCTTGGGCGTAAGGTGAAAAATTTATTGACAGTTTTTATGTTATACTATCCTTGTAGAAATGAAACATTTCATTTATCTGGTAGAAACCAAACAAAAGTTATGAGGGTTAAAAAATCGTCGAAACGCTTTGAGAAAATGTGGTCTGGACTCTGGTACCCTTGCGCTTCACTTGGCTTATCTTGCCAGGGTACTATCGTGCCCACGGATATATAGGTACTAATATTATAACCCCCCGATCGTTGCACGCCTTGTCGTGGCGGTGGGGCTTAGTAACCGTGGACTGGTCACCCACGGTGAAGCTAAGAGGCAACCGGGGCCGGCCTGTTTGCCGCTGGCTGGCCCGAGGAGGGCGCTCCCAGCGGGCTGAACATGCCCGCAGAGGATGCGCGTGGAGGTGGGACCGCAGAAGAAGAGGAGTGCCGGTATTACGGTGCGCCGTTCTCCCTATCTTCTGCGGCCGTGGAGGGATCGCAGGGGGAGAGGCATGATGGTATTACAGTACGACATTCTCCCTACCCCCTGCGAGTTGGCGGGGCCGTTCCGTCGAAACGGCGTTGGTGGGGCCGCAGAAGAAGAGGCATGTCGGTATTGCGGTGCGCCGCTTTCCCTATCCTCTGCGACCGAGGTGTGGTCGGTGGCAGAACCACAGACCTGATCTGCCACCGGGTACCAGTTTATCTGGTACCCATGGCCTCCTAGTAGCAGACTCAGGGGGAGTCTGCTACAGCACCGGTGGAGGCCGAGGAGGGAGGCGCACCTAATACCATCTGGTGCGCCCATCGTGGAGGGCCTTCGGGCTTTCATGATGGAGCCGCTTGTAGGCGGCTACCGCCGGCGGGATCGTGGATGTGTGCATCGTTCCCGTGGCCCCGTCAGAGGGCGGCGAGGAGGAAGATGGGGGGGTTTTTAGTGGGTATACCATGAGTCCCACATCACCACTTGGGTACCCCCTGCGCCTGGGTGGTATGCGTAAAGCATTTTCCCCCCCGGAAACAAAAAAAAAAAGGTACTAATATTATAAAGAGGAAAGATATTTTATTTGTTTGCATTGAATAGGCTCCGAAACTACTGGACCGATTTTGACGTAATTTAGCTCAGATAAAGAGTAGACCACGGGGAAAACATGGGCTATTTTTATTGCGGAAATATGTACGGGTCACGGGCAACATCGAGCATATTATATTTCTCTGGCATGTCTACTATTCCATTATCTATGGTCGCTATACATGGCCGACGCCTGTTCTCGAATTTGATAAATGATGTAGGGCAATTCGAATCCAGACCGATACGATCACTTCAGCGTAGAGAATACTAAATGTTCTACATGTCAAATTTTCTGTGAAGAAGACATTTTGAAAATTTGAAGTGAAAATTTTTTGAGCGTGGTTGTTTGCTATGATCAAACTGGAATGAACTGCGCCTCTAGTTATGATGCATTCGATAATTTCGACGGCGAAGTTCGAATACAAAATGTATGGGATTTGACATAATATGGCATCGCAAACGACATGTCAGTTAATGATGACTTATGTCAAATCCCATACATTTTTGATTTCGAGGTTCGCCGTCGAAATTATAGAATGCATCTTGACTAGAGGCCCTGGATTCATAGCTGAAAGGAAATCGTTTACGATGAACGATTCGGTCGTTACAATAGTATATGGACTGAAATCCTAGGCCCGCATGACTACACAAATCTTTCATATGAGATTATGTCAATTATGTTAAAGCATTAAGTGACTAGCCCGTGGAACGAAGTCTACGACTATGTAAACACTCGTAGACATGTATAATAACTCCCCACCGATCTCGGTGACGGTGGCCGGTTTCATAGAAACCAGGCCAGTTACGCAGGAGCAATTTTGATAGTGCCCAAGTGTGTGCGCAGTACACAAGAGCACTTTCTCTTTTACTCTCGTAATCCAGTGGGACGGTTATCCGACACGAGTACCAACGACTGACGAGAGCTCATCTCTCGCGAGTCCGGTTTTTTACATGCCCATCCGACGCATGGATCATCTTTCTTGTCATTTGTCAGACAATCAGGTGATCAGCCTGCATTGTTTGAACCAAACTTGGAAAAAATTGTTTGTTGTTCCAATGCGGGAATCGAACCCACGACCTCCGAGTCGAGAGCTAATGCCCTTATAGACCACGGAGGCTGTTAAAAAGACTTGACGTTGACTTGATTCCACGGGCTAGCCGCGCACAATAATTATTATCGTCGTAAACGATTTCATTTCAGTATCAATCCAGATCATTAAACTATATACGATATAGTCCATAGGTACGTACTGTTGAGATTTATTAAAACGGCTGTTTTTCCACTTACCGGCTCTTATTATATTTAATCAATTTAATATACTTACTTAATTAAAAATAAATTCTAATGTACCAGTAGGCCTAAACTGCCTTATTAATAAAATTATTTACACCACGGATTAGCTAATCCAACATCGCTGTCTTTGTCAGATAGTTTGGAACAGTCACTTGATAGACAAAGACAGCCATGTTGGATTAGCTAATCCATGGTGTAAATATTTTTATTAATAAGGCAGAAAGAGTTAACATTATATAATGAAACTAGCTTTTGCCCGCGACTTCATCCGCGTGGAACATTTACTTTGGGATATCGCTAAAATTTACCCGCGACTTCGTTTACGTAGAAGAAGAAGCGCTTCCCCCTCACGACTGCCCACCCGCGTGCCGTACACTATTATTGCGCGCTTGATTATTTTATTAATGCGATATCTAAAATACTTATTGAAATCAAATGATGTAAACGGCAAATGTCTTCTAAATTAAATGCTTGTTATGAATAACGTATTTACTTACATAAGGATTAATATCATCTGTATGAAAACACCCTCACAAATAATGCTTAATTTTAGAACAAATTTGGTTAGCATAAGGTTATTGTGAGCCAATCTTAAAAGATAGACATATACGATAGTATATATAGCAATGGCGGACTTTTTTTTAGAGCTTTTAAAGGAAAACAATTCTGTCATATATAATTTTAGCGAAACTTTAACCGTTTTCGCAGCGTACGCAGCGAAAGCTCTCAAAAGGAAAAAAATCCCGATTCTGAATCATTCTTGGTTGGTGCTCCGCTCGTATTGAGCTTAGCATGATGCTATATAGCCTAAAGCCTTCCTCGGTAAATGGACTATCCAACACAAAAATAATTTTTCAATTCGAACCAGTAGTTCCTGAGATTAGCGCGTTCAAACAAACAAACAAACTCTTCAGCTTTATAATATTAGTATAGATTAGATATAGTTTTTATAAATCTGAACACCGGCCAAGACAGGGACATAATATTATGTCAGGTGGGAGTCATCGCCGTGTGGTGGGTTTAACAATCAATTTCAGATGATCGAATATTACTGAAAACAGACATTTTTTGTTACATAACATGACATTATGACAAATTGAACAAATATCCATTACTACAGCTGTTCTGTCCCGCGGTACCCATTATCGGAAACCGATCTTTTTATCAATACCCAGTATTAATTTGTTCCAAACGTCTTTTGTTTAGCGGGAAAACGATATGGCTGCCATTTTAGTTGCTTTGACACTACTTTGTTCGAAATTCAAAATTTATTTAAGTTTTCTGTTTGTACTTACTTACATTTCTTTTGTTTATGAAAATATTTGTGGATTTCTTGCAGAATAATAAACAATTGAAATTAATGTTTATTTTTAGTTACATACTAGTGATGTAACGAATATTCGCACATTTTTGTATATTCGCATTCGCATTCGCATTCGCAAAATTGTTGCGAATGTTTTGCGAATATCTATATCAGAAAACAAAAGCAAATGTGCGAGTTTCTTACGCCGGTTCTTCTCGCCGGGCTAGTTTTCGAACCGGTGGTAGGCATCATGTAGGACAATTCTATAAGCGTTATATCATTAAACCTACATGGAAATAAAAATTTTGAGTTTAAGTTTGAGTGAGCGGAGCGGAATGGATGACGCTTTATTTAGATCATAGATGAGTTCGTTTGAACTCGGCAATACTCGGAAGATACGAACGTAACGACCCCATAACGAACCTAGTCCGAACGCGACTGCCGCCAAACCATAGACAAATTGGTGCCAAATATGAACAACAACTGAATATTCGCATTCGCATTCGCATTCGCGAATGTCGGTAGCAGATATTCGCATTCGCATTCGCATTCGCGAATGCTAAAAAATAGACATTCGTTACATCACTATTACATACTAACGACAACAAACCCATTATAACGTCCACAGACAATATAATTGCAAGTGTTGTAGGTACCTACGTCGTATCTGTGAAAAATTAAATAAACAATATTCGTACAATCTAAATCGACTTGACGTTTTATACAAATACTTATTCTAATAACTATTTAACTGAAATCTATTTTAGATAATTCATTTTTAAACGAAGACTTTCTCAATAGCTTTATATGTACCTCGACAGAATACGAATCACTTAAATTTAAATCATAAAAGTACTTACGAATTAAAATATTAATTTTCTTTCTTACAGTTTTTATACTAATTGGAGTTTAAATCACTATTTATGAACTTTTACAAAAAAAAAAAAACTGATGACAGTTAAGTATTTGAATTTGGAATAAAATGTTTAAAAAATACCTTACTATAGAGAAAAAACATCACAAATCACGAATTCTAAATTCAAACAAATCTTTCTGCGCCTATAGAACGATATTTATCACTTGAAAACAATGGCGGAATATACGAATGCGTTTAACGGCCCACACTCCATAAACTGGGGAGGCGTACATAATTCCCATATTGTTCTAGTTTGTCAAGTCAAACCCTCCAAAATGTCCTGAATTTGTTTAATGGCTGTCAGAATAGGGTTAATGTGTGCAGTGTGACGGACCATAAATTGTGCGGTTTTAGAAATGTCGTGTTGTTCTTGTTGATGACGTCATAATTCTAGTTTTCCAAATGTCAATTTTGTTTGTCAATTGTTTTTGTTTATAACAGTGGAGAGGAATCTGGGTATCCCGGTCAATACGTACCTATAACGTTTTGCAAATTCGTACAGCAACTTTTGGGGAAATGATTTATTTCAATGTGAAGACTAATTAATATTATTTCAGGCCGATGTTTTTTTGAAATTATTTTTAAATCAGCTGTTAGGTTACTCATATGACCGTGGTAACTCGTATATTGGTTAGCGTTGTAAACTTGTAACTCGTAAGAGTTTTCACAATTATTTTTATGTTTAAAACCGCCGTAAAACTGCTTTTGCAGGAAATCATGTGCCCAAACTCCAAAGTAATATGTTTGAACTGAATAATATATACCGTTTTCCACCCCGAAGGGAAGAAAACGATTATTTCGGGTCTTGCCAAAGGCTTGACCTTTCGGAGATTACCTACCGTTACCTTTTGTGTATACTTGCCCAATTAATACTAAAAGTTGCCACTAGAGGGGCCTTAAGAGGGGAATTTCCCCTCCCCGCAGCCCCCTCTAGAGGTTGTGACGGCTAGTGCGATCGGTTTCACCGGCTCGATCTTCAGTACAGCTCCGAAAAGAAGCCGGCAAGGCCTTGCTCAGGTCAAGCCTTTGGCAAGACCCGAAATAATCGTTTTCTTCCCTTCGGGGTGGAAAACGGTATATATTTCAGGTCTGTGCCTTCGGCTTGACCTTTCGGAGAGGTGTTTGGAATCTGCCGGCTCACAACCTACAGCGTACTGTGACCTGAATATACTTAGGTACTTACGCTAGTAAGGAAAACAAAAAAAAAAGGGCGCTAGGACTTAAGACAGAGAATTTTTTATTTATCAACGTACATTAATAATCTTATAACTCAATTTAAACTTTGAAATCTTTAGTTAACATTATTTAACTGTAACAGCTATTGACTAGCTTAGTCTCTTACTCAAAAATAAACAATTGCAAACAATTCTCATTACCAGCTAATAAATAAATAAGTTTATGTTTACATAATACCGTTAAACTGGCTTAAATGAATTAAACAATACATTATTTGACCGTGTCTTTGGTTTTTTTCACAGCTTTATAATAAAATTTAAAAAAGTTTGTCGGGCCTTCCCAGTTACCTCGTTCCAAAATCTCTTCCAAGTCAACATTCTTGTCAAAGTTATATGAGGCCACTGCTGACCGTAATGAACCTGGACTCGCCTTGATATTTGAAGATATAAAAATCGTTCTCAGCCATCCTGCAATAATATTATTGTTCTTGATGCCTCTTTCACCTTACCTCTCGTTGTAATAAAGAGGCTCGATAGACCAGGAACTGCTTTACTCCTACTGGCGGATACACTTATCAACCGTTTAACCCAGCTCGCCACGTCAAACTCCGGTCGATCTGCTTTCATTAACTTCCAACCTGACTGCCTGTGGCTAGTAGAATCTGTTTTCGACCCGAAATTCGGCCAAAAAATTACCAAGTCTTTTTTCAGCACTATTTTATCTGGGTCTACGGACAACAGCGTGAGATCATGGATTCGCCGACCTGAGGCTAGCATTAATAACATCGCCGTGTGTCTTGACAACTGGAAGATGCTATTCCTATCTGGAGGATTTTTTCTAAGCCAGCTGATTATCGATTCGATATTCCAGACTTCCTTACGAGGTTTTGCCACTCTTGCTTCACTTGTACCAATCGCTTCTAACATAGACTTAACCAGAGGATGAGCACACAGCTTCGCTTCACCTTTCGGATCTACCAAAGTACTCATGACTGATTTTCTAACTAGGATCGTCTTATACGCCAGGTTCTTTTCTCTATGCAAATAGCCAAAGTAAGTCGCCAGGTTCTGTTGTGTTGGACTGCTCGGAGGAACTTGGTTAGCCTGACACCACTGCAACCATTGTTTCCATGGGGAAGAGTACGTTCTCCATGTGGAATCTCTCCAGGCTGAAGAAAGAAGACTGACTTCCTGCTCTGACAAACCGGAAATTAACTCGCTCCACCCCGTATCCTCCAAACCTCTAAGCACAGGTCTCTTACATTCTGAGGAGGGAGTCCTGTTGCCAGATCCACCAGATGTTCCTCTAGGTTCCACAACTGAAACGGTGCTGCAGTACTCCTGCTCTTTAAATCTCCTCTCCAGAACGTCTTCTCCCATCTGGGCACTATTAGTAGGAAGAGACCCTTCGCCGTTATCAGGTGCTGTAAGACCTTGGGAATCAGTGGTGGCGGTGGAAAAAACCCACGCTAAATTCACCACCCACGGTCTGCTGAAAGCGTTTATAAAGCACGCTTCCTGGTCGTTGGCTTCTATCATTACATACTGTGGCACAACCTTCGATCTGCTGGTAGCAAACAGGTCTATCTGAGGAGTCCCCCATTTCCCGAAGACTATCCTGGTCAAGCTGCTCTTCAGGTGCCAGTCTGTTAGGGACAGACCCCTGGACAATCTGTCTGCTAGACAGTTGTATTGACCCGGTAGGTAAAAAGGGACCAACCTGATTTGAAATCGATGAAGTACTAGGAAGAGTTTCTTGACCAAGGCGTGAAGAGCTTAAGACCGAGTTCCTTCCTGTTTGCGAATGCACGCTACCACCGTCTTGTTGTCCGATTGCAACAACACTGATCTGTTTCTCAAATTGTGTTTATACTTGTTGATGGCAATCAGAACTGTGAACAACTCTTTCTGATTCACATGCCAACTCTGCTGTTCTGGTTTCCAAGAACCCGCCTCCATCACATTGTCCAGGTGAAAACCCCAGCCTATCTCCGACTTATCCGTCGTCAAGAAGATGTCCGGATCCTCTATGAAAATCGGACTGGTGTTCTCGATGTTCTGCTGCCACCATACACAATCTTCTCGAGCCTCCAATGTTATATTCATCTTCTTCTTCGGCCATTGCTCCAGTAGCTTCTTGAACGCTCTTTGTAATCCGCGCGAGAAAAGACGGCCTAGCGGAGTTACTAATGCCGCAAAATTCAACTGACCTAAAAGCGATGCTCCCATCTGCCAGTTCCACTCTTCTGAAGATGTTACTTGGTTCATCACCTCGAGGATACGCACTCTTTTGATTTCCGGTAACCACATCTTGTTCAACTCCGTATTCCACGGAATCCCCAGGAATTCCAGCTCTTTTGTCGGCTCTGTTACTGATTTCTCCAAGTTTAAGACCCAGCCGAGTTTTTGAAGAATCTGAATCGCTTCTTTTATTTGCTTCCGGAGAACATCTCTGTCTAGGTTTGCAAACAAGAAGTCGTCGAGATAGACCAGCACTCTCATCCCCCGCTGACGAAAAATGCTCGCTATCCAACTGGAATCAACTGCTTATCCTGGCAAATTCTCGCGGAGCCGTTGCCAGACCGAAGGGAAGACATGTAAAATTTTAGACTCGACCTTTGACAAGCTCAGGAATCTTCGGTGGCTTTCTTTCACCAAAATATGGAGGTATGCTCGGGATAGATCTATTTTGACCATGAAGTCGTCTCTTTGCAGGAAACTCGGTACTTTCAATTGATTGGTCAGCCGGAACTTCTTTGTTTGCAGAAACTAATTTAATTGGTGTAAGTTGAAGATCTGTCGATAACTGCCATCTGGTTTTGGGATCAGAAACATCGTTAAGAGGAAGCCTGAAGGCCATCTGGACTCTTCCAGCACTCCCAGTTTCCGCAATTCTTTCACCTCCTGCGACATTTGAGAAGACACTTTAGTGCTGAATCTTCTTATATTCTTTTCTGAGATTGGAACCGCCGGTGGTTTCTTTACGAATGGTATTGAATATCCCCCAATTGTCTTTGAGATGTGTTCTGGGGCGCCCAGCCTGCGCCATTGGGGGATATAAAACTGCAGCTGGCCCGCCTGAAACTCGTAGTCATGCTCTCTTCGAGCTCGACTTCCGGTCTTTCTTGCCGGAGTCGCTTCTTCTGTATTCCTTTCTGGAATCTTTTGAATTTGATTTGCGAAACGAAGTTCGTGGTGCTGACTGAGACCTCGGCTTTTGATATGAAGAACTTCCAGATGTAGTTGACTTCACAGCCGGCTTATCCCTCGGCGCATTAGAGAACTTTTCCTTAAACGGCTTTCGATTTTGCGGGAAAACCTTGCTCAAATCGCCTCGCTGAACTTAAAAATTTAGAAAGCATGTCCTCATCGAACAAATGAGAATCCGATGGTGGGATCTCTGCCAGCTTTGCTGCATGATGTTGCTCCTTGGGCTTAAAAGCTTTCCTCCGCATCTCAATCGCTTCCGCCCTTCGAGCACATGTAAACTGAAGCATATCATCTGATACTTCTTTAAACTCAGATTCTCCAAGAAATGCAGCTTTTATGTCATCATACGCCCCTGGGTGCAAAGTTGCCAAAAATCTCATAGTCTCCATTAATTTCTGTCTCTGCTTTAACAAGCCGTGAGTCAGAGTTCCTGTGAGCTCATCCACACGCTCCAAAAGCGTCTGGTAGTATGATTTTGGAACTATACCTTCCAGCTGCGTATTGACTTTGAGTGAGTCAAATACCGGCGAGGCCTGAAGTTTCTCCTGGACTTCCTTGTACCTTATCCTATTCCACCCTGACGAACCAAACTTCTGGCACAAAATTCCTTGCGCTTTGATATTATCTGCTGGCGGAGGAATGGTCGGCTCCTTTTCCTTTACCTGCGGCGCAAACGATAGGGCTTCAAGGTTCTTTGCTGGTGCTGCTGCTACATCTTCGAAGTTTGGTGGGACCAGCCGTGCCCCGTTACATGAGAAACCTCACTGGAGGAAGAGTCTTCTGAATCGTCTTCGAACTGTCCGTCGTCCTTACTCATTTTCTCTCCCCCCCTTCTTTGCCTCGTTGCTCAATTCTATTAATCTTGTCTAAGAGAACTCCGAACATGTGATGCATTTCCTCCTGTAGAGCCGCCATCTTGGATCTTTTTGCCACCGGACCCTTATCAAAGTCACCACGAGATCTCTTGTCTCCCGGAACGGGATTATTCTTCTCCTCTGAGTCTGACTCCAGATCATCATCCTGTGGTCTCAAAAATTCCGCCGCTTGCTTACGTGAGACGCACAACGGCTTCACTGGTTCAATAGCGTGCAAAAAGATCTCTGCTTGTCCAACTGACCCTTTGAGTTTATTCACCAATGCTGGAGGGCTCATAATAAGTGCTCTACAAAAGGATCAGTTCAACATGGAGACCTTAAGATCTCTATACTGCTTCTCTGGCAGATCTACCACTGATGGGTTAAAAGCACGGGCCAAACCAACTGTAGGCAGGACGAACCGCAGCTTATTCAAGATTTGCGGATATTAAAAAAAATATCCTTTATCCAAACTTGGATATTTCGCTCGAGATAGAATGTCTGCGAGCCTTATAATGATACTTGCGCCTGTAGAGGCGAAGAACTTGAAACAGCATGCCGAGCCATTCGTGCATAGCACAAGTTAATCTGAGCCACAACGGGTCCCGGCTGCGGCTGCTGCTGCGCCTCGGCTCATGCTACGCCTCGGCTGGCAAGGAGCTCCGTGAGAGCTAGCCTCCATTAATGGACGAGCCTTGACGGCTGCGCCTCAAGAGCCTTTACGGCTGCTGCTGCGGCTCGCGAGCCGAAGCAAATATCGCTTATCATATGGAACTGCCTAGCTTTACTGAAACATCAAAACATTAATGCCAAATTCCTTACCTTTTTTTATATAAATAAACCGTCACACTGAATAAAAAATTATTTTCTTCCGAACGTTATACAACGTTTTGGATTCGTATACACTACTCGGGAAACGACAGCGTACTGAAGATCGAGCCGGTGAAACCGATCGCACTAGCCGTCACAACCTCTAGAGGGGGCTGCGGGGAGGGGAAATTCCCCTCTTAAGGCCCCTCTAGTGGCAACTTTTAGTATTAATTGGGCAAGTATACACAAAAGGTAACGGTAGGTAATCTCCGAAAGGTCAAGCCGAAGGCACAGACTGCTCGCGAAGTGGGCAGAGGAAGCGCCCCGCGAAGTTACCTGAAGTACGAAAAGGCGAAGCGAAGTGCGTGCCCAGTGCCCACACTATCTTATTCGGCCAACCTCGGCCTACTTCGCGAGATTTTATATCGGTTTTCAGTCAGGCCCGAAACCCGTACGCCAAAGGCTTTTAAAAACTTGTCCATTGCCTATTCTTAAAAAAACAACAACCACAGATTAAAGAGTACAAAGGAAACAGTAGTTCAATTAAACGTTTATGAGCAGCGTGGTGCAACCGCGAGAGCTCTAATGAACGAATTCCCGCGAAAAACGATGCGGCTGAATCTGGTTCCGGGATGTAGGTTGAAATAATTAAAGTTTAATTCTGTCAATAGTCAGTTTATTCAGCTAGATCTAAGTACTGTTAAGCTGGGATTATAACTATGATATATCCTATATGCTTATTGCTTATGACTTAGATTCCTTAGGCTAGAACTATATAATCCGGAATTTGGAGGTCCCGGGAAGTAAAAAATGGATGTGTCGAGCTGTCATATATATTATGACATTGACATTCCACTCTTGTGTATTCGATTTTCAGATCTATGTATTGTATCAGCGCCGAGTTCTATTTCTCCAGCATTCTAGATTCCGGATCATATTATAGAATATTACTCTATTCTAACCAGTTAAGGCCAGTTTTGGAACTATTATTTAACTATTTTTGTCGGACTCTTTTTAGATTTGCGTTAGCGATATACAGCTGCCGTCCTCAAACTACAGAGTGTTAAATGACAAAAAGAGTTTTTGAGGTAGAGTATAAGACATGCATGACAACATTAACAATTGTTTATACAAAATCACTAGCACCAATTTCAAAATAATCCTGCGTTTTTTAGCTCTACTTCAAAAACTCTTTTTGTCATTTAACCGTCTTTTAATTTGAGGACGGCAGTATAGTCCTCCTTGCCTCTACCCTCAATAAATATAAATTATTATATATGACGAAATCATACTAACATGTCATTGACAATAATATTGTGTTGTGACTTGTGACTGCACGTCGTCGTACAAACAAAATAAGAGAACACTCTACCAGACATAATGCAACATCACTCCACCATTACTATAATTTACAGAATTTCTTGTCTATGGTAATGGTATTTCTAAATCAGACCAACGAAACCAAAGACAAAGAGGTTCATTGCACGGGATTTAATATCAAAAAGTAAGTAGCAATAAACATAAAGTTTTCCTTAAAACATGTGTCCTCACGATTTATCTATAATATTTAGATCATATTTTATAACCGAGTGAAAGTATTCACATTTTTTATCCATATTTGTTAAAATGAGGGTAGTTACATAAAGCATTTGGTACCACACGAATGTCTACTTTATGTGAATGAGATAAGGTAGATTTTCCTCTGTAAAGCCAGAGCTATAAATCTTCCTTTGACACATCAAAAGAGGAATGACTTGGACATAGAAAATGATGTCGATAGAAGTGGCCGAAGAATATTTTTTGACTTAGAGAATATCCTAGCGAAGTACTCACTTTGGCATTTGTGTTGTGTATTTATAAAATTTAATAATATCTCACATTTGTATTTGAGTTCAGTTTTGCGAATATTTCATCAATTGTTAATATACATAAGTAACAATATTTTTACTACTTACTTTTTTTCTGCAATTTTTGGGTCAAGTTGTGTGGGAAGCGGGCGTAGGCGTATTTTTCGACCCTGTTACAAGTCAAGTCACTCTAAATGGTTAAAACTGTGGATTCAGATATTTTTTAATTTTTATTGTGTAAAGCCCAATAAATATATTATATGTCCTTAATATAGTATGTCCTTAATATAATAAAATATTTAAATACTTCAATTCAATCTAGTTTCTAGTCTAAATCAAAGTTTACAAGACTTTTCCAACCCACGAAATACTTTTTTTGCAGATAAATTAAAATTATCCCTAATTACCTAAACAATGTACCTATTTATGAATGAAAAATAATTATAAATTACTAGCTTTTGGCTGCGGCTCCACCGGCGTAAATACATTATCCCGCGGGAACACTACTTTTTCGGGATAAAAAATATCCTATGTCCTTTCCCGGGATCCAAAGTATGTCTATAGCAAATTCCATAAAAATAGGTTCAGCGGTTAAAGCGTGAAGAGGTTGTTACCTCTGTTGACAGACAGACCACTTTCGCATTTATAATATTAGTATAGACTATAGACACAAGTAATTAAATACAATATAATACACATTAAATTAATTTAAGTTTCAACGACACTTCTATAGCTTCTATATTCAACATCCTATACGTCTAATATGGACAGCGGGATCTATACGCTTTCATGTACTGATTAAGTCTTAAGTCTTATACTCTTGTCTGGTATATAAGCTTAGGTCTAATGGCCCAATTATTCTAGAGTTCACGGCCTCTGGAAGTCGAGAAAATGCTAGACCAAAAGTTAAATCCTAGCGGTCAACAGTTGGATTTGAGCGATTAATGTTGTCCCTGACTAAATCTAAGTTAGCTTAAACCTATTTTGAATCATGAAAAGAATAGATTCTCATAAAAACGTTAATATTAAAACTAAAGTTCAAAATATCCCGTTACATAGGAGGTAAAAGTTACCCTACGTGAATAACAAAAATGATTTTTAACAAAAAATACGAATTAAAAGTAACTTGAGACGAAACGTATTTCACGATCAGCGTGTAGTGACGTCACTCTTATGTCAACTTATTTGAGGTTATAAACATGAGTCAACGCGGCTTTTTACCGGAGCATTGGTAGTATTGTTAAGATAACCTAATGTTGATGGATATCCAAAATCGTGACGCTCCTCGTGTGACGCGAATAGGGGATCGAAGACCGGCCATATTTTAAAAAACCGGGTTTTTCGGTCCCAGCCATCTTCAAAACCGGGTACCCGGGTTTTTTCGGGTATTTCGGGTTTTTTGTTGATTTTGTAGAATTTTGTTAGGAATGTCCTAAAATTAACTTTTATCAGCTGCTTTCTGTTGTAACAACGTAATACTGGTAAAATGTGATCCCACCATAAACATTTTCATGTAAAGTAATTAATAATTTCACAAACTTTACACCTTAGTCAAAATACGTTGCCTGACGAAATGGCCATGGCACATAATTTGACTAAAGTGTAGAGTTTGTAAAGTTAGGCTTGTAGAGTTAAGGCGTGTAGAAACAGAAGTGCCTTGCCGGCCTTTTAGGAGGGAATATGCTGCCTTCTTGAAGGTGTACAGGTCGTTGGTGATGAGGATGATAAATATTTTGTCCCTTCGAACGATAACGAAAAGTTGCAGCAGGTATAAGTCCGAACAATTCCTCGGAGCACTCCCCGTAATATAACCGATATATGATGCAGAGCGATGCTCATCTCTACGTAGCTCTAAGGAGTAGCTCTAAGCCTGTTTGAAATACTATGGCAGTCGACAATTCGAACGACCCTTCGTTGTATACGATCCAGAGGGAGAAGCTGGTACTTTGGCGCTCCTGCCCAGAGATGAGAACAATACCTATTCTATGTGAGGCCGAACCTGCGCCTTATAGAGTTGTAGGCGTTGGACCGGACTGAAATACTGCTTTGACCTGTTCAGAACACCAAGCTTCTTGGAGGCTAACTTGGCCTTGCCCTCCAGATGATATCGGAACTAGACCTCGCTCGATATGCTAACACCAAGTATTCCGATGTTGGAGGAGACAGTTAAGGGTATGCTTTCAAAACGAGGACATACGACCATCGGTAACTTATTAGCGATGAACGCGCAAACTTGTGTCTTAGAGGTGTTGAATTGGACTAAGTTAAGTCTACCCCATTCAGAGATCTTCCAATGAATTCTTAATTTGAGAGACAAGTTCGTTTCGACTCTCAATGACGTTTTGCCGAGAGATGTTCGGGCGACCTGTATATAAGGCATCACCCGTACTGTCGTCATCACATAATATTATTATCATTGATATGCAGTATGAACAGGGCAGGCGATAGCACACCAAAGCTGTCTACCAAGATGCCAGGACTGTGCCATAAGAGCAGGTGAGCCGAAAAAGATGCGTTAAGACCGGTGCTAACTCTGGAGCACACATTTTTAACACAATGGGACGGATTCCGTTAGGCCCACTCGATTTTTGGTATCATGGGAACGGAGAGCAATTCGCACCGAGCGCTGATGGAACCGAATAATAAATTATACCAAGTTATGAAGGTCCAAAAAATCGACGAATCGCTTGCGCTTCGCTCACTCGTCCTGGCGGGGCGGGGGCACTGGCGTGCCCCCAAATGTACTACATACAACATGAAAACATTATAACTATTGTTCTAAAATTCTACATTGACAATCACAAGCCACTATAACGTTCGGTTTGTGACTGTAACTGTTATAAACTGTTGTAGAATTCCATAGTGAAAAAAAGCTCGAAAAAACCGAAAACCGGTTTTCAATATTTTGAAAACCGGGTTTTGTTGTAGGCCCGAAAACCCGGGAAAACCCGGGTTTTCGGTTTCGGGTAAAACCGGTCTCGATGCCCTAGACGCGAAACATGTGACATGACCTTGAAATTTTACTATAACGCCTAAAGGAGTTTCACTGTAACAACAATAATAAAAACCCGTATGACTTTAAAATTTAAACGCATATCAGCGTGCACATTCTATCCCTATATGACGTCTGACGTATGGTCAATATGTACATATCGATCGCCTTTCTGTTTGTCCTCATAAAGTATGGCAGACAAAGGATTGTTTGCTTGTTAAAGTCGGAAAATTCTAGTCATTTTCCAATATGCGGTCTTAAAATAGAATGTAGTTAAATCGTTTTTTTTCATGTATTCGTGACCTATAGTTACGTATTGACTATTTAGTAATCTGTGCTATAGTGCCTAACTGCCCAAGTAGCACAAAACTGCTGGAGGGCTAGACAAGATGCATTAAATAATATCGACGGCGAACTTCGTGAATAAAAAATGTATGGGATTGACATAAGCGTGCGTTAAATGACATATTCAGTCGTATCGTTAAAAAAATTGGTAGCCAAGCAGCCACTTTGAACGAATACGCTAACGATGCACTCATATAACGAATTGCTCTAACGTGTTTCTCCATACAATGCCTAGACAAGCGGCCGTAAGTGACATTTAGTAGATCGTGATCTTTATCTTTATCGACCTAACGATAAAGATACCCAGGGGGCTACCTTTATCGCCTCAACGAACAATATGGCGGATTTTTATTGATCAGCTGTTATTTGTAAATAATAATGATTTGCCTAAAGTTGCCTAAAGGGTCTATACAACACCTTCTGCTAGTAGTCTATATTGCATAAAGTCAAAAGAATTCAATCTAAAGTATTCAATAAATCACAATTATTGTCAATACCTAATATGTAATTCATTGTATTCAAGTATAATTCAACACTTTGTTAAAATATAAATTTCTTAATTTGTAGCTTACTTGCAGTTTTTAATCTTTACACGCTACTATATCAGCTGAAAGCAATCTTTAGGTGTATAGTAGGTACCTAAATTATAGTAGGTAACAAATGGAGTTCATAATTAAGCAAGTTTCTCTGAAACTTCCTTAGAAATAAAGATTTGTATTTAGTAGTTAAAATTTATAAGTTTTGCAATGTAATGATATTTTATTGTCATCGATGCTCAACACCTTCGTCTTATAAATGGGTTAGAAGGACACAAACACCTCATAAAAGTTTTGAAATATTTGCTATTATACTTTGATTAATTATTACAAATTTAATATTATATATCTATGCTATTATACCTACACCTATTATAAACAGTCAAGTAGTGTTAACCAATTAAATACTTAATATTTAATCTCTATAGTATATTTGTGACTAAATAATTGAAAGTCTTTACAATTTTACAGAACTATAACGTTAAAGGAAGTGTTATTAAAGTACCTTGACTGTACAGGGTACTATTGCAATAAATAAGTAAACCTAACACTTACCACATATTGTAGACAAAATATTACAATGCGGCCATAGCACTTTGAATTTGTTATAAGCATTGTCTTGCTAGAATTATTCATTCATTCTAATTTAAGAGCTTTGCTCTTGTCAGTGATGCTTTCTCCATTCATCTCTACACTCCGCCCTTCTCTTGACCTCCTGATACGACACGACCATCACATTCGCCTACACCTGTCCATAAAAGTTCTTCTCGGCCTTCCATGTTTTCTACTACCATCCCTTCAATTATTCCTCTAATAAAGTTGTTGTGCCGTATCAAGTGTCCGTATTAGGATTGATTAAATAATAACAATACAAGAGTATCTACATTTTATTTTACTTTTTTAAGTAAGTTTTACATGGTTTTAGTAAGAAAATAAACTTAAAATGTAAAAATATTTTTATTTCTTGCAAAGGAATTACATAATGCAGATTTCTTTAAATAATCTTGAAGTCACATAACCAATAATAACATTATACAATTTAAAAATCAACACAGCTAATAATAATTATTATTTATACAAACTAGTTAGAGCCTGTCACAGAATGAATACAAATTAACTTAGGTTGGTAGCGGATTTGATTAATAATTACATTATGATTTATATCACTTCTCACTATCAGTGGCGAAGGCTGCTTCTCCTTCAAAGGGAAGCCGGAACCTGTATCATAGGTAGGGATTTCTATGAAGGTTTGCAAAAGGTATGTGACAAGGGAAGCCGATAGGAATGGAGTTATAGGAACCCTATGCCACTGCACAGATACAGAATCGGCCAGCAGATCTCAAGTACATTATACGGACGCTCTACCGGTGAAGGAAAACATCGTGAGGAAACCCGCACATAGTTTGCCCCAGACGTATTGACTAGTCATTCCTCTGGACTAGGGTGGCTATGTTGTGAGAATGCCGTATGCGCTTGGGCAATCATACGATATTTAAAAACCAACTGTCCCAGGCACTACAGTATTTCAAGAGTGGTTACTTCGCTCGGAGAATACTGTATAAATCATCCATCATCGGATGTAAAGGCCTAAGTTAGGTAAATTGTTATTTTGTTAACAAACAAAAATTATTGTACTTCATCTTCTTCTTCTTCTTCTTCTGGCCAGTTTAAAGTGTTACCAGGACATGGATATAGTCCTAAGGATAGAAGACTCCGTATTTTGTAATTGTTAAAAAGAACTGTATTGCTTTGGTAATAGAGTGTATTTCACAATGCACGTATCATAGAGGCAAATCCGAGCCGAGCGAGATAGCCATAAGGGAGGCCGTGTGTCTCGTTCTTGCATGTTGCCAACCAGAAAAATGTTGGTATTTTTAAAAAGTAACTTGAAAAATCTTAGATATAAAACGAGTGTACTTTATTATTATTTTAACAAATGTTTATAACTATATCATATTCTAATTAAAACAGTTAGTAATAGTCATTTAATACTAAATAAAAATGCAGTTTACATTAAAACCTTTTCTTTCTTTTTTATTAGATGGTATCATTCGCAAGACAATAGAATAGTACGCCATTACAGTCGGACAAGGATTTTTTGGCACTTGGATGGGGGCGTGAGTGTCGCAAATAAGAACAATACTTATTACTAAAAGTGAAATTTTACAAGACGGCGATGTTATTACTGATTTTATCCACGTGCCAAAAGGTAAGTGTCGCAACTACAAAACAATACAATATAATACTAAAAGTGACATTTTACAAGACGGCGATGTTAGTTCTGATTTTGTCCACGTGCCAAAAGATCCTTGTCAGACTGTACACATATTTTATGCTGAACACCGGATAATATTAAAATTCATAATAGTACCGGTGCTGGATTTGCTGGACGCACCGTGAGTATGGCCTTTAGTGTAATCTCTTAAAATCTGTTTATAATGTGTGTCCTATGACCATTTGGCAAGAAATCTGTATAAAATCTGTATTATCAATGAAAACTAGAAGATAATTAATTAAATAATGTATTATATAATATAATTATTCAAAATAGAACTCTGGAGTCATACAATAGATAAACAGTTATCCAATTGTGTGTCTAATTTATAATCCTCTGAATTTTTCCCGGTGTTTCGGATTTCGGTGCATATTGAAGTTCCAGCCCACGAAGTATAGATAACAAGGAGTCCGAACGTAATGTTAAAATAATGGTCTCAATTACGGGGACAGATTTTTGCCGGTAGAGCGCGCGACGGTTCGACATGCACTCGTTTGAAATTACGCGGGAAGTTTAAAGTTGCTATTGACAGCTCTGGAAAGATTGAAATCTTATTATATAAAAGTTTTAGGAAATTCTGAGAAACTGTTCTCGAAAAAAAGATACCGTAGAACACGGTAATTGCCTAACGGTAATTTAAAAATAATTGTAATAAATAATAGTATTGGCAACACTCGGTATAATAGGATTGGCAACACTTGGTACTCGTCGGTCTCGCACGCCTAGCGGCAGAAAAGAGAACTAAGATCTGGTCCTATTATTGTGTACATAATTATTATTAAAAAGCCGTTCGGACTCCTGGTATCTATATGCTTCATGTTCCAGCCTTACAACCGTAATAATCGGCCTTGTTAAATAAGTACCTACTTTATTCTTTTTGTAAATTTCTACACTTGAAATTTGATTCCATTTTATACAACACACTCCAGGAATTTTCAATAAAACTTCTAGGTACCGTTTTACTGAATCGACTGACTTGCACTGACTATTTGTATTTTGAACTTTGACTAGACATTAGACTTGAAAATAATACGGTGTTGAAATCATATAGGTACCTACATTAAATCTAGTTGTCTGCCTTTTTAACTTGACACTGACAAATAGTTTTATGCCATAACGCCATCAATAATTTAAAAAAAATATATATGACATTTGACAACTTCACAACTGACGGCTAAATTCTTGAAATCATAAACAACTAACGTTTGAGCAATTCGTTGTTGCGATTCGAACAACAGTGTGCGTTTGTCTAGGCACAAAATGTCGTGATCTCAAAAGAGAAGTCGATACGACAGATCTTTCCGAATTTTAACGAAGGTAATTTGTCTAGGCGCCCTGTATAAGATAACTACACTAACTACTAACACATAGGGTAACATCGGTAACACCAGTGTTTATAACGAGGTATAACAGTACACTATAATTGCAATAGCTGATACTTACTATTTCGCCTGTATATCAGCGCTATTACGCGTCACAGATACCAACACTGTAAAACTGCAGCTCTTGGAACAAATGTTGCCTATAATATACTTAACTTTGTTCGCAGGTCCACTTCCTGAGGATGCTCCGGGTTCGGGGCGAAACGCGCGTCAGTTTTGCAACCTGCATGGTGGTGTGGGGCTTTGCACGATCTTGCTGACATTGTTGTTTGTGTGGTGGTGGTGTTTGCACGATCTTGCATCTGAGTGCACGCATAAGCAGTGTGGGAGGAGGGAGGTGCGTTACGCATGCTTATGCGTGCACTCACACATTTGCTTGCAGGTTGTGGGTATTATTTAGCGGAAAAACTGCTATAAACATAATATTAATTTATTTTATCTTATACAGCACTTTTGTGCTACTTAGGCGTGCCTAGTAATAAAGTGAGGGTTTGAAAAAAGAAAAAACATGCCGTTCTTCATTCATCATTTAAAAACCAAAAATACTCTCATCGTTCCTAAAGAATAACACTTCAACATAAACGAATAGAAAAATTAAAAGTGCACCTAGTGCCATCTAAGTTAATAATAAGTAGCTTAATACAGATGGCGTTATATGACATATCGATGTCATTATATCCAAAATTTTTTCGTGACGCGTGTCGTGTGACGTGTCGTGAATTCATGACGCGAGCTTAAAACTTCACTCAGATCGCAGTCCGCAGATATCAAAGAGATATAGTATTTTGTTGAATTGCAGTGCCGGCTTTTCAAAAAGGCGTATTTTCTTGAAGGTTTGCAAAATGGTATAAAATCCGCGGCCCGCCCACGTAAATACAGTGTCCCAAAGGAACAGGTTTTTCGGGATAAAAAGTAGCCTATGTTTTAATCCAGAGCCTAAACTACTACTGTACCACATTTCATCGAAATGCGTTCAGTAGATTTGCATGAAAGAGTAACATCCATCCATCCATCCATCCATACATCCTCACAAACTTTCACATTTATAATATTAGTAGGACTAACCATCGTCCAGCGCCATCTTGCGACTTTCAATCAGTTGGTGGAGAGTACAATTTCAATAACCCAACAACTATTTAATATTGTTGGTCGAACGCGTAGAGCTAGGAAGTTACAGAGCGGTCGATAGCAGTTATTGCTATAGGCGCGTGAAGAGTGTAGGGGACAGGGGTCGTCCATTAATCACGTGATGCCTAAAGGGGGAGGGGGGGTCCGAAAAATAATCACCAAGTATCACCAAGGGGAGGAGGGGGTATAAGGAGACATCACGTGTATTAATTTTCGGTTGGTTTCGGAAATTATTATCGGTTGTAAATTCGTAGTTTTGTTTAAATACTTACAAGACAAATGACTCGTATAGTTTTTAATTGCATAAATTATTCAATTAAATTGTTTTTTAAGTTAAAGTTTTTCTTCAAACATGACCTGCTTATTATGTAAAAAAAATACACGTGATCTTAGGTGGGGGAGGGGGGGTTAGTATAAAACCTCACCACGTATCACCAGGGGGAGGGGAGGGGTCTAAAAAGTTGTTAAAAACATCACGGGCCCGTAACAGAATTCAGAAACATTATTTTGCGTGCTGTTATATTATAGGTATTTTCTGAAGGTGTTGTTTAACAAAGTGCTGTTTTGAGCTTTCCGTTTTTAATCGTCGACTTAAACAGAGAGGTGTTAAATTTTGACGTGTTTGTGTGTCTTTCCGTAGTATCGTAGCTCCTAAACGGATAGACCGATTTTGATCTGGTTTTTTTGTTTGAAAGCTGACATGATCTAGAATGTTCTTAGCTATTACTCATCATCATCAACTCGCTCACTACTTGACAATTTGGGGGGGTTATTTAATTTTTTAGTTCTGTTTTTCTTTAATTTATATACTTAATATAAATGCGAAAGTGTGTCTGTCTGTCTGTTACCTCTTCACGCTTTAACCGCTGAACCAATCTTGATAAAATTTGGTACAGATATACTTTGAGTCCTGGGAAAGGACATAGGATACTTTTTATCCCGAAAAAGTACAATGTTCCCGAAGGATACTGTATTTATGCAGGTGGAGCCGCGGGCGAAAGCTAGAATTTTATAAAACTTTTACATTTAACTTCCAAACTTCTTAAATGAATTACACCGGTCAACAAAAAAGCAATTTTTTTGCGCATGGGTTTTACTTGATTTATTCTGAATATATGAGCAAATATTTATAAAAAAGTGCGATTACAAATCGAAAATATTTGCTTTATAAGAAGTTATAGCGATTTGACCATTTATGATTTTTGCTTCCAATTAAAGTCGGTCTTTGCGCTCTATTGCTGGCGATAGAGAGGTATGGTATGGGGGTTGTCTTTCTTACATCCCTCCTTGTGTACGACGGTATGACCTCGCATATTATAAAGAAATATCGTGTTTAATATTTTTTTTCGTTGTACTATCTTGTACAAAATAGCTTCGAGAAGTTGAAAAGGAGATGGTGACTCGTTTTGCTATATTTGTGGTGGATTTATTAAAGTGAGAGAGAAAAAGTGTTATTTAACTATAGATTTAAAGATTTGCGAGGCATAACAAGCTTACTTCCATCTACCTGTTACAAATCAAGACCAAAAATGGGCTTATGAAATAAATATATGTATAAACTAACGAGATGATTGAGATTTTTTTCATCGTCGGCTATAGGATGTCTCTAAAGAGGCAAATGTTCCATTCTCATTGTGATAAGTTTAAAGATAATATGGGCTTATTCGAAAGAACAAGGGGAAGGATTCCATCGAGATATAGTTGCAATTTGAGAGACGTTCCCAAGGCCAGTATACATACTGAAAGCATGTTGAGGATTGAGGAACTATATTTGGTGGTTAATAAGATAACTTCTACTGAACATGACACAAAAAGCAAAACTGTTAATTTTTAAACATTTTAACACTATTTTCAAACTTATTTTGTAAGATTATATCATAAAATTAATGCTCAGTATCTTTTAATAAATCACCTCTATGTAAATTTTTCATGTATTTTCATTGATTTGATTTTTTTCATTTTTTACACTTAAAAGCAAATACAGAACTATGTTTTGTTCTTATTATTATTTCTAGGTATAAAAGCAATAAAAATAATGTATGTATAACCCGTGCGCAAAAATGCTGTCGACTATTGTTATCAAGAAGCTTTCTAGGATATGTAAGCTTAACGATACGCCGTCAATGAGCAGTTGCGGGACGATTGGCATATTTTGTAACAGCATGTTTAACCAAACTTATAGTTGACGATGTGACGCCACTTCTAATCCTCCTAGCTCTTTGGTAGCAGCTGGACGTAGTAGTTTAATCTCTGGATTAAAACATAAGCTACACTTTATCCCGAAAAAGGACAGTGTTCCTTTAATATTATTATACTGTAAGTAAGTAAAAAGCTAGTAAGTTATAACATATTTAATACTAGATGTTGCCCATGACTTCGTGCCAGATCGTGCGCGCAAAAATTAATTGCGCAAAAACCTTTCATTTTTTCGCCATAAAAAGTAGCCTATGTCCTTCCCCAATTCCCCATTGTCTACTCTACATCTGTGCCAAATTTCATCAAAATCGGTCTAGTAGAGTCGGAGCCTGTTCGATGCAAACATTCAAACAAACTTTTCCTATTTATTATATTAGTATAGATATTAGATTAGATTAGATTAGATTATTATCTTATAACTAGATAGGTATTTCCCGCAACTACGTCAAACGCGAAAAAAGTAGCATAGTAGGTAATATTATTATGTAGAAATTATGTCCTTCTATCAGACAGAACCCTAATTTTCGTAATTAACTTACACTTTCATTTTACTTTTATTTTGCCCGCGAATTCGTCCGCGTCAAGTTCGGTTTCCATAAAAAAAATTAACGTATTTTTCATCCCCTTAGGGGGAATTTTCAAAAATCCTTTCTTAGCGGATGTCTACGTCATTACAACTATCTGTATGCTAAATTTCAGCGGAATCCGTTCAGTAGTTTCGGCTGTGCGTTGATAGATGAGTCAGTCAGGTTTGCCGTTTATATGTTTATAATATTAATGAATCGTCATGATATCATAAACCAATACAACTGATTTTTAGAATTTGGACCAATCAAAACGGATTTGACGTTTATGAGAATACCATTTTGTAATTTTAACATCATGAGACAGGATCGTAACTGTATTAATGCAGGATTTAATAAACACAATCGAACTTATCATCAAAGTCCATTCCGTGTGTAACTAGGGTTACCAGATGAAAAAATCAAAAGTCCGGAGAAAAGGCCTGATTTCCATGGAAAAGTCCTCAGATTTTCTACAGCTTGAGAATTTTCTCTCAAAAACGTATTATTATCTTGCGCACGCGTTTTACGCGACTTTTTTGATTTTAACTGCAAATGTTTCCAAAAGAAGATTATTTTTAGTAGTTTAATAAGAGAGATCTTTAAAATGTAACCTAAGTTTTATTGAAAATCCTGAGCTATCACTAGATTTGCTAAATCCGGCCGGAATCCTGAGAAGAGTCGAAAAATCCTGAAATCTCAGGACAAATTTGACGACCTCCGTGGCTCAGTGATGAGCGCAGTGGCGCTTTAGCCGGAGATTGCGGGTTCGAATCCCGCCAGGGAACAAAAAAGTTTTCTGTGTTCCTGGGTCATGGATGTGTATTAAATATGTGTATAATATAATAAAAATCTTAAATATAAGTATAGTATAAAAAAAAAAGTATTAAATATAATTCCGTTGTCTGGTACCCGTAACACAAGTTCTTCGGATACTTACCACGGGGCCAGACTGACGTGGTGTGAAGCGTCCATAGATATTATATTATTATATTATATTATATTATAAATCCTGAGATAACCCTATGTGTAACAGACAAACTCTAAACAGGCTGATTTTAAAAGGCAATAAAAACAATTTAGGCTTATGTATCATTGCACTTACCATTAGATTGATGTAATCAAGATAAGGCCAGCTGTAATGAAATAAATGAACCAATATCGCAGCAGAATGGGGCAAGTTCTAATTCAATATTCCCAAACTTTGGGGAACACTTTTCCTCGTGACACACTTTGGCAACCATTTTATATAAGGTTCGGTAAAATCAACTATGGATATTTTGGACATATTATGATCTACTGCTTATGTATAGACGTTCAGGCAGATAAATAATTGTCATACTCGAAAATAACTTCATTTGTGCCTAAACGTTTTTAGGGTTCCGTAATACTTAAGGAACCCTTATAGTTTCGCTCTGTCCGTCCGTCTGTCTGTCTGTCTGTCCGCGCCTCTAGCTCCTGTAATTATGAATATAAATTGATGAAATTTGGTGCAGTTATAGAATGTGTATATATCACGGTTTCGGGATCATAAAAAAATAATAATTTTATATTTTAGGGGTGGCTCTCCATACATGTGAAGTGGGGATGAAAAATATTTTTTCACTCTACACCATCGTGTGGGATATTGTAGAATAGGTCTTTTAAAATAAAGGCAAGGTTTCTTACGTTACTTTTTTATAAAGTTGACCATTTTTGAGTAATCGGCCTCCAAAGTAGTTTGTAAGTTGGTTTTTTAGCATTTTTAAACTATCGGAGATAGAAACTTGCAAATTTCCATGCTGATAGATCATGCTAAAAACTCTTTAGGAAAATTATTGTGAACCAAATCGGACAGTAACTTTTGGTGTAATAAAAAAAAAGCATATTACGCGTTTATAGTTACGGAACCCTCCTTAGACATGTCCTGACATGCTCTTTATACCCAAAATATCCGTAATTGATTTTACCAAACCTTATATTGTTAGATAAATACGCGTAGCAATAGAGTAGGTACTGTTTAGATTTAATATAGACGTAAATAGAAATAATTAATCCGACTAAAGCAGTTTTTCTTATATTATCTTTTTGTGTGACTTTTAAATTTGATTCTAAAAATTTGAATAAACTTTAAAGCTCGAAGAGGCGGCGGAAGATTGTTCTAGACCTTCTAAAACTTCCTCTGAATGCAGCAGAGTAGTGAGGTTCAGAAATTAGCAAATAGCTTGAGCCCCTGATTGTCATAGTCAAATGTTTCTCTCCAGCCCTCTGCAGTTTATTGTAAAGGTAACGTGTTTTGAGCCTTATTACTCCGAAAAGAAGCGTAAAATATACTAATATTATAAAGAGGAAAAGTTTGTTTGTTTGCATTGAATAGGCTCCGAAAGTACTAGACCGATTTTCATGACATTTGGCAGAGATATATAGTAGACCACGGAGAAGGACATAGGCTACTTTTATCGCGGAAAAATGTACGGTTTCCAGCATTAACTTTTGCGCGCATGACTGACATGACTGTAAAATCCGGAATCCGGCGGGCACAAGAAATTTGAGCGCACTGAAAATAGAGCTCTGCGCTAATACAATAGAGTTGAAAATAGAAACGTCGAGCTGTCATATATGACATTGACATTTAACTCGACTGTGTTCGATTTTCAGCTCTATTGTATTAGCATAGAGTTCTATTTTCAATGCTCTCAATTTTCCCCGCCCTTCCAGATAACGGCCATCATAATATAGTCCTAGCCTTAATATTATTTTTAATTATAACATAAAATATTTTTGGCTATTTAATAATTAAGTTATTTACAGAATTTCTCGGTTTAAATAAGTAACAAATGAGCCGGAATTAAAGTATCTAGATTTTATTCTATAAATACATCAACAGACTTAAGAAAAGCTATAAAAGTCCTTTGTAAGAAATAATACTCTTCATTGAATTCGAGACTTCTTGTTATTTTTAGTTATTGAAAGATGAATAACCTGCTAAGTAAAAGGCCAAAGTATTTTACACCCTTACCTACTTGCTAAATTATACTCATAATTTCTTTAGCAAGAAAACAATTTCCCGCCAAAACAAACAAAATATTAAATCAGATGTTCTTCGTCATAAAGACGTCTTGACAAAGACATCAAAAGAGTTCTATTATAGCAAATAATAGCAAGATGGTGTCAAATTGTGTTACGTTCTCGTTTCAAAAATAAAGAAAATATTTGTGTGTGTATAAATGTTTTTGTACTAATGGTTTCAAATTACACACTTTCTTGGTGTTTTCGTTGCACTTCTATAGAAGTAACGTAAGAACAAAATATTAAAATGAAAGTATAAAGAAACAATATACTTTACAAACTTGGAGATTTTATCCTTCAACCCTTTAAACTCGGGGATGGAAATTTATAAGAGACTCCAAAGAGGCCTGAAAAATGTTGTACGGATCCGTGTTATAATAATAAAAAGAATATTGTCATAACCACTTTAAAATAGAAGTGAAATCCCACCAAAACCATTTTCATGTAAAGTGATGGCAAGACTATATGACTCAATTCGTAAAAAGCTATCATATTTCATGTTGTACATGTGGTGACTAAGGTGTAAAGTTTGTATAGTTAGGCTTGTTGAGTTAAGGCGTGTAGAGTCAAAAATTTGGTAGAGTCAGAAGCTTGGTTTTACATGAGATCTGATACTGATATTATAAAGAGGAAAGATTTGTTTGTTTGCATTGAGTAGGCTTCGAAACTAAAGGACTGATTTTTATGAAATTTGGCATACATAGGGTCACGGGCGTAGCCAGGTTTTAGTTTCGGGGGGGGTTCAAGAAAATAAAACGACTACGGGGGGGGGGGGGGGTAGTATCAAAGTTCTGATTTAGGCTGTTGATTATTTTTCTAAAATAACTTCAAAAATCATCTTTCAGATAGGGTTAATGGGGCGGCAAAATATGTTAATTGGCCTCGGGCGCAAAATTTTTAAATACGCCTCTGTATATTGGTCAGATCTCTGTATTATATATACCAGCCAGCCCATTTCGGGGGGGGTTTGAACCCCCTAAACCACCCCCCTGGCTACGCCCATACATAGGGTAGACCGGCTACTTTTCAGTGCGGCAAAGTATACGACGTAAAGTCGCGGCAAAATATTTAAGTAGTGTTTTATAATAAAACTATTCAACGTATATTTAATAAAAAAATATGTAAAAATGTACTAAATTGAATGACTGGTTTAAAATGTTCGTTCACTTAGATGTTGAATAAAGAATAACCTAACCAAGAGCATGTCAGGTTCCGTAACTATAAACGCGTAATATGCTTTTTTTAAATTACTCCAAAAGTTACTGTCCGATTTGGTTCACAATAATTTTCCTAAATAGTTTTTAGCATGATCTATCAGCATGGGAATTGGCAAGTTTCTATAGTTTAAAAATGCTAGGGGGGGGGGACCAACTTACCAACTACTTTGGAGGCCGATTACTCGAAAATGGTCAACTTTATAAAAAAGTAACGTATGAAACCATGCCTTTATTTTAAAAGACCTATTCTACGATACACCACACGATGGGGTAGAGTGGAAAATATTTTTCATCCCCACTTCACATGTATCGAGAGGCACCCCTAAAATATAAATTTATTATTTTTTATGATCCCGAAACCGTGATCTATACACAATCTATAACTGCATAAAATTTCATCAATTTATATTCATAATTACAGGAGCTAGAGGCGCGGACGGACAGACAGACAGACAGACAGACAGACAGACAGACAGACAGATAGACAGACAGACAGACAGACAGACAGACAGACAGACAGATAGACAGACAGACAGACAGACAGACAGACAGACGGACAGACAGACAGACAGACAGACAGACAGACAGACAGACAGACAGACGGACAGAGCGAAACTATAAGGGTTCCTAAAGTATTACGGAACCCTAATAAAATGAAGTAAATTTGAACAAACAGATTTGTAAACAGACGGACAGATATACAAACCACGATCTCGGGTGATCGATCAAAATGTTTACTTGCCAAAAGCTGTTTGGTTAAAACAATTCATGGACTGCAGTCACGAGCTTTCATATATAATAGATATATTTACAACAAATTTTCATAGAAATGTACACAATTACCACGATAGAGCCAAGGTTCGGCACGAATAGGCCAGCTTTCCCGGAAAGGTACTACAGAATTGCGAGACAATATAAGTGCTTGAGAACCGGGTGGATTCGAGTGTGGTACGGATTTGGTCAGACGCATCGGGATGCGGCCTCGCGGTCTTTTTCCCTGTATTTTGCCAGTTACCATTAGTTTTTCAAGTTTGTCTCTTTCTTTTCTGGCTATGTATCCGATATTTCCGTTTCCAGCAATCGCTTCCCATCAGACAATTTGCTTGTCGGTCTTATCTCGTACTATTAACTAGTCTGTGTCTCAATCAACAGAAGTATGAAAAAAATATCATGTTAAACATGTTTACAAAATACATATATAATGCAATACGAAAACAAATAATTCGATATGAGCATTCTCGTAAACATTCGATGTTTACAAAATATATAAAATTATGTCATTCCTGTAGAACAAATCATAATAATCTAGGATTTGCTCAAGGCTTCGTTTTTTCTCTTTTTCAATAGATAAAAACTTTGAAAAATTGGAATACACTTTTTATGTGGTGTGAAGCGTCCATATATATTATTAATTATATTGATTATTACTATTATTATTATTATTACTCAGTGAGAAAAATAAGATAATATCTAATATTTCTAGTCTGTGACTAGACATTTATTGCTTGTTAATCTTTCGCTCTAAACTAAATCCAGCATTTGTAACAATAAATTAAGGTTTATGAGCTCTGTAACACATTGCCTCGCGCGTCTGTAATCACCTTTATCTAAAGCTGATTTCACATAAGTTTTCAGTATACTCCAGCAGATTTTTTAAGTCCTTTTCATTTTCATTAGTAATTCTTATGAGTAAGCAATATTATGGAGATAGAAAAATCAGCACCTGATAGTTATGTTATATTGTTATTTGTAACTATTAGCAATATATAATTAATTATTTACATTTTTTTTTTACAATTTTTATATTTTTGTCTTTTTGTCAGTTGGATGAAATATGTATGTACTTACTATATAGCACCCAGACATCGATATATTATAGACGAGGCATGTCGAGGCAAAAAGTGTCCGCACTTACGCTGAACTACTTTTGGGGTTGTTTGGGACTTTCTCCTCCTCCTAACCTCTAGGTTTGACATTTGTCATTGTGACATTAAATTGCTTTCCGTGGTCTTCTTCTTCTTTATAAATGGCTCCTTAGTGAGTCTCCAACGTCAGAGTGTAAATGACGAAGACTCTGCATTAAGAGTTGATTTTATGAAGAATCAATGGTACGGTGAACTGAAGAAAGTCTAATAAAGACTCTAGAACCTAGAACACACAGAAACATTTAGGATTAGTACTACACACCTTACAGTTTTATTTCGTTATTTAGATTATATTATGTATTAATATACTGTACACTTTCCGCGGTATATAATCTCCGCATTTAATTGACAAAATCTTTTGAAATCAAGATGGCGCGGGTGTGGCGTAACTTTTTCTTGTATGAAGATTTTTTTCTATCAAATGTACGTCACAGCCCATCTTAATTAAATATTTGAAATAATAGGGATGTTGCCTTCTGTGGAATATCACAGTTTTACAAATTAAATTTTATAATTGTTAATTAAAGATACATAAATCTGAAAGAAATAGGTATTTAGAGTGACGCGATTAAAAAGTATAAGCAAATAAAAAATATTGTCCATCCTGTAATACCCTGTGTTTGTGTTGTAATTCACAGGCTTGATCTCGCACTTAGCAGCAATAACTATTACACGTCCACTCTCGTCTACGACTCTCGTGTGACTGACGTGGTGCGATCAAGACAGTGTTATGTCTGTTTATGTGTCTGTTTGTATGTATGTATGTATGTGTGTAGTAATTGTTGTATTATGTATATATTATTTATTTATTAGTAAATCACATACACTACATCCCTTCCTTATTAAGTTTTTTGTTTAACAATTAAATCTATCCCGTTGCAATCTTATTTATTGTTCTTCTGTTTTCATTTCCTCATTGTTACTTTTATTGTTTGTTACAGAAACTACCCTCTACAACCCTTGGACGTCCTTTAGGTGTACAATTATATTCCTTCTTAAAGTTTGTCCCGTTTTTTTCGTTTCGGACTGTGCAATCTCCGTTTCTTGCTGTCTTTACAGTATAAGGAGTGGGATCTAAATTCGGTGTTAGTTAATTTGCTATTTCTAATGTTTTAAATAAACTTTATCTCCTTCCAACATTTTTGGTTCTTCAGCTCTGCGTGCAGCGTCCCCATACTCTTTTCCTTTTTTTTTTTTTTGTATCTTATCCCTATCCCTTACTTCAGAATAATTTTAGCTTGCTACTACTACTAGCTTGACTAGTCTCTAGAGATATAATTTTATCTCGGTTAAGTCTATTGAAAAATAATTTAGATAGAGTTTTACCAGTTACACTGTGTGGTGTACTATTGTACATCTTTAAGGTCTCTTTTTCCAATCTGACTAAACGCAAATGCTTTAAAATGTCTTAACTCTGCCTTTTAACCTCTCCATTCATATGTGGCCAATATGGAACTGTATAAAAAAGACGAATGTTACATTCTTTGCAAAATATTCGAAACTCCTCACTCATAAACTGTCTACCATAGAAATTGCGTAACCCAATTTGCTTAAAATTTCCTTCAAAAATTTTATTATTTGTTAACTTATGAATGTCTTAGTGATTTTTACTTCTTTATAACGGCTGTAGTAGTCAATAAGAACAAGTAAATAGTCATTGTTCGGCGGTGGGACCTAAAAGATCCATCGCAATGTCTAGTCATGGGGCCAAAGGTAAGTCACGTCCTTTCATAGGCGCTGGTGCTATTGGCAACCCTACTAACGTGTAACCTTTACAAGATCTGATTAAGTTTTCTACATCCTTGTCAATGCATGGCCCCCAGACAGGTATAACAATTCCGTTTCCTCTCAGCAAAATACTCTCATAGAACCACAATTTTATTTAAAATTGGTATTTTTATACTCTTTTTTGAACGTCATTTTACATGGTGCTTACCACCGGTTCGGGAACTAACCCGGTAAGAAGAACCGGCGTTAGAAACTCGCACGGGGTCATCTTTTACAAAAATATGGAAAGTTTTATATTACAATGACATGACCAAAACTACATAACAAGATTACAATAGTAAATAGAAGTAAGTTTTAAGGCGGCCATCTTATTTCCACGGTGTGCGATCCTCAATAAAATCATTTACCCTATAATAAGCTTTAGTACACAAACGCTCTTTAACTACTATTTTAAATTTATTAATAGACAGATTTTGAACATTTTCTGGGATTCTATTCTATAGGCGTATAAAAGATTTACTAACTTTACTCAGACTGATCACCGGTAGCTCTAGTTTGTGCTTATTTCTAGTGTTTCTACAGTGATTATTGCTCTTCGTATTGAACATACTTAAATTTTCCTAACATACAACACTTTGTCCAGAATGTATTAAGAAGCAACATTTAATATTTTGTTTGGCCCCTTAATTATATTCCTAATCTGAACTTTCTTATCCTTCAATTCCTTCCATGTTTTGTCCAATTAGATTTGGTTTACATTCAGAGTCAATTAGCATATTTATTTTAATTCCACCTAATTTGCAAGTAATAGGCAAGCGGACTGACTTCCCCCCATTACATAAATGAATAGCACTCTCAAGTATAAGCAAATTCTCAGAAAAAACAGTATATCAAAAGTCAACGCCTTCAAAGGTACAGCGACTTGTATACAAAACTTCGCAAGTCTCGTAAAAAAGCTCCATACTAAAGTCGACCTATAAATAACGTCACTCTTGGGTTAAAGCGCATGAAGCAGGTATGTAGCATACGGCCGCAGGATCATATTTGTAAATATCTCCGATCCCTGCGCGTTCAAGCTCACACTTACCGTAATGAATGTTTTTGTATATGATTTCTTTTGTACTTTTTAAATGTATTTAATTAGTAAACTACAAACAAAACAGTATAATTTTTTTTCATTTACCAAGCAGCACTGCCTCATTTTTTGATTATCACTTTGATATGTTCGGAAATGTCCGAACATATCAACGAAACCAAACATTCCAGATGTAGTCCGATCCCCTGTTGTAGCATCATTGTCAACTTACAAAACGTAATCAACTTCATCATCTTCTACTAAATCGACTTCATTTGTATTTTCCATTCTAGCTTTTTTCAAACCTGAGTATTATTTCCTTTATTAGAAAAACTTTCACGTTTCCTTTTATTGTTTGAAACTTTTAATCTCGACTTACAATAAGACTTAAGTGTCCTATTTTACCACACTGTTGACATTCTTTACCCTTAGCGGGACAATAATTCCAAAAACTATCAATTTAATGATGGTATCAATTTGTACCCTTTTTACTACCAGTCATTTTTATACTATCAGTGAAGATATTGTTTCATATCCAATAACCAATTTAATGGAGGTATTATTTCATACACAATAGCCAATTTAATGGAGGTAATATTTCATACCCAAAAGCCAATTTAATGGAGGTATTATTTCATACCCAATAGCCAATTTAATGGAGGTATTATTACATACCCAAAAGCCAATTTAATGGAGGTATTATTTCATACCCAATAGCCAATTTAATGGAGGTAATATTTCATACCCAAAAGCCAATTTAATGGAGGTAATATTTCATACCCAATAGCCAATTTAATGGAGGTAATATTTCATACCCAAAAGCCAATTTAATGGAGGTATTATTTCATACCCAAAAGCCAATTTAATGGAGGTAATATTTCATACCCAATAGCCAATTTAATGGAGGTAATATTTCATACCCAAAAGCCAATTTAATGGAGGTAATATTTCATACCCAAAAGCCAATTTAATGGAGGTATTATTTCATACCCAATAGCCAATTTAATGGAGGTAATATTTCATACCCAAAAGCCAATTTAATGGAGGTATTATTTCATACCCAATAGCCAATTTAATTGTAGTAGGTGCCTATTTTCAGGTTCACTGTGAAAGATTTAGTATAGTTAAAAAGCATTGTTTATTATTACCTATATTATTTATTAATTTAACGAAATTAATTTTATATTATAATGCATATGAAGCAAATATATTCTTTATTTTACTGCTTTTGATCTTATAATAATTACAAGCTCAACATACAACAAGAATCAGAATTTATTTTGTTTAAATAAACATAATACCGACATATTTTGTAAAAGTTATGCGCCAAAGAACATCAATTGTTTAAGAAATAGAATTAAACAAAGACCAAATTTAAGAACCTACTTAATATCTCAAATAACTTGCTAAAAATCTTCAAAAGAAAATTTACATCTTACTGTAGTTTCAGAATAAGACTGGTTTGTTTTTTTATCATTCATATCTCTCAAACTCAATAAGCTTGAACTATTCATACGTACCTATACCTATGGCGAGATAACGCGCGTATTAGATATGGTTATGTTATATACCATATTGAACATTTGGCAACACCAATACTAATGCCGTTGCATACTACTATCTACTATGTCAAATATTAAACACCTGTAACATTGTTGTCTATGTGTCATTGATGTAATGAATAACCATATTACCACTAAAGGACTGTATAACTGTGTAAACGAAATGTATAAAAGTATTTGTCAACCATCTACAAACTATTCACAACCATAAAAGTATTTGTCCACGGCCACTCTGGCTAGTCTTGCTAGCCTGTAGAAGAGCAAACCACACCCAGTGGGTCTCCCACACGGGAAGCTGAAACATTCAGGCGAAGCTACTTACCCGGTGATGCTACTTACCCATTGTTTTGTCACCGCTCCAATCTCAAAATATTGTGTTTAATACCATTCGATATTCCGTGGCTGCAGCCCCTGGTATCACATTGCTTTCTAATAATATTAATTACTACAATACAATTGTGAAAGTTAGTATTGTTCACGACATCACCTCCCTTAATTGATGTATGGTTTATTTCTAGTTGCTACCACATACTTTTGAATCTAAATAGTTATAAATTACAGTTCGTAAATGTGACCTTATAATAATAGTGCTTTGCTAACAGAAAGCGAGTCTTATATTAAATAACATAGCTACCTACATGTTTTGTTATTTCCGAATTAATAAACAATGTTAGACAAATCTGAATAGTTATAAATTATAGTTCGGAAATGTAACATTAGATTAACAGTTTATTGCAAATAGAAAATGAGTATTTTATATCACAGCTATCCACGTGTTTTTGTTATTTCCGAATTAATAAACAATTTTGATTTATCTCTTTGTTTTGTATTTTGAACCGTGATGAAGATCCTCATAGAAAATGGTATAATATATTTATATCTACCTTCCTTTAATTTCTGGGGTAGGTTGAGATTTATTTGCTATAATTATTACATATTCGAATTGAAATATCAGTAAATAGATTACGTACTGATAATAGATATATATCGGTTATTATCTAAATTTTACTTTACTTAAAACTATTAAAATTATGTCGGTATCTTGTCTTGACAATAATTTACTTGTACATTGTTTTGTTAGATTGACCTTTAGATTAAGCAACCATTCGAGAATCAATCCCTTAAATTCCATATTATACACTTTTATTCTTTTAATCTATACCCTAATCTGACACGCGCGCACAAGTCATATTTGGTATAGCAATAAATAATGTAGGTAGATATGAATAACTTACTGAGAAACAATTAATAGATTATAATAGTTTTTTAACCAATAAATAAAATTTAAATATATCAAACGACAACCACAACAGGGTTATGATCCATTTTCATAATGACGTATTGAATCCTTTTCCTTCTTTTTTTTTTTTAACCTATACGCTTTTAACAGTCTTATTTTGAAAGTAATTTGATTATTGTACCTTTTTCCTCGTCGCCACTTGTAATACCCTGTGTTTGTGTTGTAATTCACAGGCTTGATCTCGCACTTAGCAGCAATAACTATTACACGTCCACTCTCGTCTACGACTCTCGTGTGACTGACGTGGTGCGATCAAGACAGTGTTATGTCTGTTTATGTGTCTGTTTGTATGTATGTATGTACGTGTGTAGTAATTGTTGTATTATGTATATATTATTTATTTATTAGTAAATCACATACACTACACATCCCTTTCTCGCAAAACGATTCGTGACGTCACAGCCTGCTACCGCCATACATTTTGCGATGACAAATGTATGGCGGTAGCAGGTTGTGACGTCACAGGCCGATATATCGCTCTCTTTCATATTGTAAATTTCAATGGTTTGTATCTACGTTATTTTTTCAGATATACAAAAATGGGTTCTGGATTGTTTATTAACATGTTGACTAACATCGAATAGACGAAAAAAATTTTTTCGGCAACATGCCTATTGTGTAGAACACTAAGCTCAAAACTCTTACAAGATTTTCAGGTAAATTGGGGGGGGGGGGGGGGGGGGGGGCGTGATGAGTAAAAATTTGCCTTTGCTTTACAGCGGTAGCTACGTCCTTGACCACACGAAAACAGTGTTGCTTGGTTGAATGTAGCCTACTGCGTAAATCCAGTCTAATTTGAAACTAGCCTAAACCTAAACAGACTGATACATTACTTTAACCATCTTGGTAATAATTCGAGCACATGTTAGATCAAAGTACTAAGTAGGTACTTAATGCAACATATTAATCGTACTATGCATTTGCAGTTTATTGCATCTTGCAGTTGTTGCCATATACATAAGAAAAAAGCAGATATGGGTATCTATGATAAATCAAAAAATTTTGATGAAAAAATTGTTCTAAGATAATGAAAAATGTTGAAAATTTATTACTCTAATAGTAATTTAAGATTTTAATGGTCTCATAACAGCTAATTAGCAATAAATGAACATTAATCAACGTTTTTTAGTTGCACAGTAATTGTATGGGGGATGAAGTGTCCCATGGTAGGTACTATTTGCTGTCTATAGTCTTAGTAGATAAATTAGTAGGTAGGTATTTTTTCATTGATATTCTGTTGGTTGTCGCAGATTCCTGTAGCTAGGTAAATTCCAGGTATTCTTAACTCTAGTGACATTTTTTATTTAAATAAAACCTTAGATATGTGGGAAATAAGGGATGAAAAAAAAAGGGGATCAAGTGCCCCCAGTTACCCCTACTACTGGATGACTTGTTTCTCTAGGTTTTATTTTTAACTAGCTTTTGCCCGCGGCTTCACCCGCGTAAATACATTATCCCGCGGGAACACTACTTTTTCGGAATAAAAAATATCCTATATCCTTTCCCGGGACCAAAAGTATGTGTATACCAAATTTCATAAAGATCGGTTCAGCGGTTAAAGCGTGATGAGGTAACAGACAGACAGACAGATAGACAGATAGACAGACACACTTTCGCATTTATAATATTAAAGTATAGAAGTATAGATATAGATATTAGTATAGAAGTATAGATTTTTGTGATTTAATACGATAGTGTAGAATCTTTTAGACCTACTATACCGCTAGGTATATAAGGTTCAGTAAAAACAACTACGGATATTTTGGGCATATTATTGTGGCGATACCTACGCCTGTACGCCTAACCTGTAAAATGTAAAATAAACATTTATCTATATAATTTAATATTTATGCTAATAAAACTAATATATTAAATAACCTGTAAAACTAACTACTATCTATCTAAAATTGTAAAAATAAAACTGTATTTACTTACCAGTATAAATTAAAATATATTGTAAAACTAAAATTAAAAATAAATAAATGTTCGCACTCCGCCAAAAGTCACTTGCGCTCATTTCTTTCTGGAGCGTCTTATCGCTCGGCGCAGGAGACCATTGGCGTACAGCGCCGCGCGCGGCCAGTCGAGCCCGAACATTCACCAGTGCACATTGTGTTATTTATTTATTTACCTTTACGCCACAATTGGTGACCCTCGACAAGAACACTCAACCTTAGTGTGTATTGCGTATAGTGATTAGGGATTACTATGTCTCAAGAAGCAAGACTGAACGCAGAAAACAAAGCCAGCGACGTTCCTGGAAACTCAAGTACCGCAACGGGCGCAACGTATACGGAGGCAACTGAAAATATGCCAGAACTGTTTCGAGTTGGCGTAAAGGTACCACCTTTCTATCCTAATAGTCCAGCGCTGTGGTTTTCTCAATTAGATGGCCAATTTATTCTATCCGGCGTAAAAAGTGATAGCACAAAATTTTATTTTGCCATCGCTCAGCTAGAACATCAATACGCTTTAGAAATAGCTGACCTTATTACAAATCCACCCGAGAAGGAGATGTATGAAACTCTTAGAAGGGAAGTCATCCGCCGTCTATCTGCAACAAAAGAACAAAAGGTGAGACAATTTCTTGAATTAGAAGAAATGGGAAACAGAAAACCCTCACAATACTTACGCCATTTAATGAACCTTGCTGGCCCTGATGTTCCCGGAAATTTTGTGCGGACTATTTGGGCAAGTAGACTACCTAAAGAGCTGCAACCGATCATAGCATCACACCAGGACTTGAACATCGACAAACTTGCAACGTTAGCAGATGAGATACATGCTATAACAGCACCGCCCTCAAATATCGTCGCTCAAATAAAGCAACCAGATGTGCAACCAAATACACCTTCTCGCTCCTCACCACAACAGCCAGTTTCTGCTATGGAAGCTATGGCGTTGCAAATTGCTCAACTTTCTGAAGAAATAAGAAATCTTAAAATTGAAAGAAGCAGGCCCATTTTCAGAGGATTCCGTCGTCGCTTCAATTCACGCTCCCGTTCTCGTTCCAAACCCCGTGACACAAGCGGTATTTGCTGGTATCACCGCAAATTTAAGAACAACGCAGAGAAATGTACCAAACCATGTCAATTTCAGGCGGGAAACTTTCAAGGCAGCCATTAGTGGCGGCGAACGACTGCCTTACATGTAATGGCCGCCTCTTTGTCACTGAAAAGAATACCAAGATTAAGTTCCTCGTCGATACCGGAGCTGACCTATGTGTGTTCCCAAAATCTTTGGCAAGAGGACCATTCAATAAGACTGAATATCAGCTTTATGCAGCTAACAACACAGTCATCAACACTTACGGTACTATCACGCTTCATTTAAACTTGGGACTTCGGCGAGACTTTACTTGGAGATTCGTTATTGCAGATGTATCAAGGCCCATTATTGGAGTTGACTTCCTAAGCCACTTTCGCTTATTAGTTGACTGCAGAAACCATCGCCTCATCGATGATCTTACTAAACTCTCCATTGATACTCCTCATTCTGACCAAATGCCCGACAAAGCCGAAGTCATCAAATCGATAAGTGGAACAACAGTATACCACGAACTGCTACGTAGATTCCCAGAAATAACTAAACCTTCAGGCGCTCCTACTGAACCTAAGCACAACACAAAACACTATATAAGAACTACTCCAGGACCACCAGTTACTGCTCGCGCCCGCAGACTTGCTCCTGATAGACTGCTCCTTGCAAAGAAAGAATTTGATGACATGCTCGCAAATGGCACAGCTCGTCGTTCAGAAAGTTCATGGTCGTCGCCACTCCAGCTCGCTCGTAAAAAAGATGACGGTTGGCGACCATGCGGCGATTATAGAGCCTTAAACGCCAGAACCATCCCGGACAGATATCCCATTCGCCACTTACAAGATTTTTCTCATCAACTCGCTGGAACAAAAATATATTCTAAGATAGATCTCGTAAAGGCCTATAACCAAATACCTGTGGACAATGCTGATATACCTAAGACTGCAATAATCACCCCATTCGGTCTTTATGAGTTCCCGTTCATGACCTTTGGCCTTAGAAACGCTGCACAAACTTTCCAGCGATTTATTGATGAAGTTCTTCAAGGTTTAGACTTCACTTATGGATATTTAGATGACATACTTATTTTTTCAAAATCCCCGGAAGAACACCTGCAGCATCTTGAAACTCTATTTCAACGGCTTAATGATTATGGAGTACTTATAAATTCATCCAAGAGTGTCTGGGGTGTTGAAAACATTACTTTCCTCGGATACCACGTCATGCCTGATGGAATCACCCCTCTAGAAGAAAAGGTTAAAGCCATTCAGAACTATCCTTTGCCAAAAACAGCTCGTGAACTCAGACGTTTCCTCGGCATGCTAAATTTTTATAGAAGATTCATTCCACATGCTGCAAAAACTCAGAAACCTTTACACGAAGCACTCACCGGAAACCTAAAAGGATCAAAGCCAGTTAACATGGACGCTACAAGATTGAAAGCTTTTGATGATTGTAAGAATGCTCTCACTGAAGCTACTCTACTTGCTCACCCTGACACTCAAGCAGAGCTAGCACTTTTTACCGACGCATCCAACGATGCCATAGGCTCAGTGCTGCAGCAAAGAAAAGGTGATATGTGGACACCTCTTGGCTTCTTCTCCAAAAAACTATCTCCATCACAAAAGAAATATAGCCCATATGACAGAGAACTTCTAGCAATCTATGAAGGAATTCGCTACTTCCGCTATATGCTCGAAGCCAGAACCTTTTCTGTCTACACAGACCATAAACCAATTACGTTTGCGTTCAGCACAAATAGAGATAAATGTTCCCCACGTCAATTCCGCTACATGGACTACATATCTCAATTCACATCAGATATTCGATATGTAGCTGGACAGGAGAATGTCGTTGCTGACGCCTTATCCCGAATTAATGAGATCCTGCAGACATTCAATTACGAAGAGCTCGCTCGTGATCAAAAAGACGATGCAGAATTAAATAAACTTATAATGCACGGAACCGCACTTAAGCTTGTCAAAGACCCAAAGACCAACCTATATTGCGATCATTCTACGGGTTCACTAAGACCATATATAACGCCAGCTTACAGAAGGCAGATATTTGACAACCTACACAGATTAAGCCACCCTGGCGCGAAGGCTACAGCGCAACTTGTATCTGATCGATTTGTTTGGCCAGGCGTGAGAAAAAACTGTAGTGACTGGACTAAGCAATGCACAGAATGCCAGCTTAGTAAAATTAATCGTCATACCATTTCTCCTTTTTCAAAATTCCCAACTCCTTCCTATCGTTTCTCACACGTCCACATGGACATAATTGGCCCTTTACCTTATTCAGCAGGTTTTAGATATTGCCTCACGATCGTCGACCGGCTTACGCGTTGGCCTGAGGTTTTCCCCATGGCAGACATCACTGCCGAGACCTGTGCGAGTACGTTTCTAACTGGATGGGTCGCACGCTTCGGCTGCCCCCACATAATTACTACGGACAGAGGTCAGCAATTCCTTTCACAACTATTTCAGAACCTATGCACTCTCATAGGTGCCAAACTTTGCCCCACTACAGCATATCACCCGCAAGGTAATGGTCTAGTCGAAAGGCTACACCGCCAGCTGAAAGCAGCCATCACATGCCATAAAAATTCCCAGTGGACTGAGGTACTTCCACTTGTTCTACTAGGGTTAAGAAGCGCCTGGAAAGAAGATATAAAAGCTTCTGCTGCTGAACTCGTATACGGAGAACCCCTAAAATTACCAGGTGAATTTTTCGAACCATCTACCACTTACCTCACTGTTGATCCAGCTGACTTAGTCGATCGTATCCGAAAACATATGTCCAATTTATCCCCTACTCCTGCGTCATGTCACAATGATAAAACATTTTATATACCCAAAAATTTATTTATGTCAGATTACGTCTTTCTCCGTCGAGGCCCAGTAAAAAGAGCCCTCGAAACTCCATACACAGGTCCCTACAAAGTCCTAAAAAGAAATAAAAAGACATTTGTAATAAATGTGCAGGGAAAGGAAATCACTGTGACCATTGATAGGTTAAAACCAGCCTATATGGCAAGTAATAACACTGATAACTCACAATTGTTATCTCGTCCACCATCTTCTAATATTTCTGATCCTCCTGTAAATCCTACCGAGACCGAAGCACCTGTAAAGAAAACCCGCAGTGGTAGAACCGTCAGATTTCCAAAATACTACTACCTAAAATGATTATTTACTATCGATCGTGAACCGATCTCGGTAGGGGGGTATTGTGGCGATACCTACGCCTGTACGCCTAACCTGTAAAATGTAAAATAAACATTTATCTATATAATTTAATATTTATGCTAATAAAACTAATATATTAAATAACCTGTAAAACTAACTACTATCTATCTAAAATTGTAAAAATAAAACTGTATTTACTTACCAGTATAAATTAAAATATATTGTAAAACTAAAATTAAAAATAAATAAATGTTCGCACTCCGCCAAAAGTCACTTGCGCTCATTTCTTTCTGGAGCGTCTTATCGCTCGGCGCAGGAGACCATTGGCGTACAGCGCCGCGCGCGGCCAGTCGAGCCCGAACATTCACCAGTGCACATTGTGTTATTTATTTATTTACCTTTACGCCCTCATTATGATCTACTGCTTATGTAAAGACGTTTAAGCAGAAAAACAATTGTCATACTAGAAAAAAAAATTTTTTTTCTTTAATTATATGGGCGAGTTTTCGTTTTGCGGAAAGTCACCCATACAGTAGATTTTTTACTTTGAGTATGACAAATATTTTTCACTTCTCATACTCGGAAAGTAGTGTTGTTTTGATCTGATTATTGGGTGGAAAACGCTACTTTCCTTTCATAGGGAGGGAAAAACTCATACAAATTAATGAATTTGTATATATCTTCAAAACTTCAAAAATAGAACTGCTGTCAGCTGTGAAGAGTTTTATGTAAATAAAAACTATTAAAAATGACATGACTTTCTAAACAGCCAGTGTGAATTTAGCGCAAACTTCTGTGAGCGGAATAAGCCGCGAGTGCCGCGGCGAGCGGCAAGTTCCATATTTAAAAATTAAAAAGTCAACACAAATTGCCGGGATACTAAATTACTAATATATTATTATCAATAAATAGTTTAGATATACAACTAGTTTTATTTTCCTCATATTCTAAATGAAAAGTAGAGTGTATGCCACGGGTAAAATAATGAATTCCTACTCGGACTATAGCCGCCCTCGCTGCGCTCGGGCGTCTAACTACCTCGGGAATTGATTCCTTTCAACCCTAGGCTAACAATCTACTATTGTCTTTACATAAGCAGTGGATCATGTGCCTAAAGTATCTGTAGTTGATTTTCGAAGACGTTATATTATATAGTACCTCTCCAGCTAGTTTTTTCTATCTTGCAAAATACGCTCCTGATCCTGATCGTCCGTTTGCTCGTTATTGCAGACGCATCTATTGTCAACAATTATGTGTTAATTTCTAAGAAGTATCCCATAAAAATGCCATTCTGCCATTGCCACATTGCTCTTGAGTCTTGACATAGTGACCCCGTCTATCCTTGGGAGGTGCCCAAAATATGAGTCAGTTACGTAGACATACTATAGGAAAGGATATCGCACCCCATAGGAATCGACAGTAGGTATGTACCTAAACCGCGTTATAATTACAAAGCTGCGCCCAAATTAATAAGTTACGTGGACATACCAATTATGTCGTATGGTAATTGGTATCGTATGCCATACAAAATCGTCAGTGTTATTGTAAAACGCGGTCGCCAAAGAAAGAGCTTAAGACAAATGAAGGCTACATAAATAATAACGAGAATTGGGCTTCTGTTAAAGTCTTTGCAACACCATGGCCTCTAGTCAAGATGCATTCGATATTTTCGACAGCGAACTTCGTAATCAAAAATGTATGGGATTTGACATAAGTCATCGCTAGTGACATGTCGCTTGCGATGCGTTATGTCAAAAAACATACATTTTGTTTTCGAACTTTGCCGTCAAATTATCGAATGCATCTTGAATTCTTGACTAAAGGCACTTAGAAGTTACAAGTGCATTCACACAAGCGGTTTTCCGACGGGCGTTAGTAAAAACAGCACTGTAAAATGTAAATACTCTGCGTTAGTACAATAGAGCTGAAAATCGGACACACAAGTGTCGAGTTGTCAAATTGCTGCCGTGTGTTCAATTTTCAAGACTAGTGTATATGTCACCGTAAAATTTTAAAAACCGTTAGATTGTAATAAAACTAGTGAAATTGTAAAATGTTGACAGACTTCCGACGCGAATATGCTGCCTATAATTTCACACATTATTTTTCGTTAGATTATAAATATATAGTTTTTAATCTTTCGTCATATTTTTACAATCCCATTAGTTATTTTACAATTTCACGGTGACATATACAAAATCAATCAAAATCATTTTTTTTTATTTCCATATAGGTACTAAATAACACTTATGAAATTATCCCGATGTGGTGCCTACCTCATCGGTATACCGGTTCAGGAACTAACCCAGCGAGAAGAATCGGCGTGGCCGTACGAAACTCGCATGGGGCCATCTTTTAGCAAAAATATAGAAGATTGTCCTTTTAAAAAACGTTATTAGCGGAAAGTTCTATTTTATGGGCCTCTAGTCAAGATGCATTCGATAATTTAGACGGCAAAGTTCGAAAACAAAATGTATGGGATTTGACATAATGCATCTAGACTAGACACCTAGTTCTTACTAACTTACTACTTGCTCCGCCGGACAAACCTACTTGTGGGAAGTGGGGTTTACCGTATCTTTTTAACCGGCTTCCAAAGAAGGAGGCGGTTATACGTTCGGCTGTATATATATATATTTTTTTGTACGTTCAACGATTACTCCGCCGTCTGTGGACCGATTATCAAATTTTTTTTTGTGAAGACGGTATCAGCAAATATGAACAGAACTCACGTTCATATTTGCTGATAAAATATTGTCGAATATCGTTTGGACTGATATCGACTTCAAAATTAAGAAGATTAAGTAGAGAAATAGCCAAATTTAAAAGGGGAATTATTTAGAAAATAAGTTTTGTTTCACACTTTTTTGTGTAATTTTACTTTGGAAGTCGGTTTAATTTTTTGTTTAAAAATAATAATAAGACATCTTACTTTCGGTATTCGCACAACTTCAGCAAAGCAGAACCGGTGTTCTGTTAAGAGTAAGACCATGATCTCCAGTCAAGTAGTCTCTTCATGCCGAAGCATTGTTCTTCCACAGCTTTTACGTTTAATCGCTATTTACAGTTTCGATTAGGCACGCGAGATCCCGAGAAAGTATGTCAATGGCGTCAGTTAACACTATTCATAGTAGATTGTGCAACTGGAACCATGGAAAGTAATTTATGGTGTTTTAAAAAGCGCAGTAATTCGGTATACCATTAGGAGATTGTGCAATGTTAGGCAATTTCACACTGATAGCGGTGGCACGTCTTCGTCGTTGCAGTCACTTACTCTTGATGGTGGAGTATGAAATTTGACACAGTTAAAGTTTATATGGAAGAGCTTATTTTATAATAATGCTTAAAAAATAAAATCAATAAAAATAACGTTACACTGTACACACACTACTTCAGATTTAAGTAGTAAGTTCTATCCCACCAAAAACATTCTGTAAAAAACTAGCCAAGTCTCGATGGAGCTGCTTGTTTATCTCTAAAAAGTAATGAAATCTAGACAAAGTCGTGCCAAGTCTAAGGATCCTTACTGCGATTTATTTATTATTATAGTTAATGTTGTGTGACTTGGCCGTTGAAAATTCTTTATACGTTAGTGGGTACAAGTCGATTTTGTATACACGTAATGTTATATCAGATTCTGTTGTAACTACCTATGTTTGTTAAGCGAGATAATAGCCCATACTGGTATTGGTAATTGGACGCTAGTGTCTTATTTTAGGCGTTGTTGATTGTATAACACATGTATTGGAGCAATGGTGTCATGGAGCCCCTTTTGTACCCTTGTGTACTCTTCAACGGCCAAGTCACACAACATTAACTATAATAATAAATAAATCGCAGTAAGGATCCTTAGACTTGGCACGACTTTGTCTAGATTTCATTACTTTTTAGAGATAAACAAGCAGCTCCATCGAGACTTGGCTAGTTTTTTACAGAATGTTTTTGGTGTGATTTCACTTCTTTTTGTAGAAACGTAGGAATATTGATTTATTTTACTAGATTTTAGTGTAATTTGTTTATTTAATTTGTGTAATGTTCGAGTAGAATAAAGTTAATTGTTCGACTATTTCTTCTTGTAAACTTGTAAGTATAAGTATAAAAGCCAGTCCAGTCTTAACCAGAGTTTTCCTTTAATTTCATTTATATGCGTATTAAAAGCAGAAGGGGAGGCATTCGCCCAGCAGTGGGACGCTAGGGCTAGATTAAATTAGAAGATGTGTCCTACTCCACTGGATTTTTGCAATGACAGTCGATTTTTTTATGTACCAATAGTAGAAGGGGGCATTACCATATCTCTAATCAGCTGAGACCAGCTGAGGGTTCTTCATCAGATACTTCAGACCTTCGATTTTTGACATCAAATGAAGTGGCCCACCAAGTTGAATATTTTTTGTAAAGGCAGTATGTCGATCTCTAATAGTTTGGTTGGGCTCTTGTGTTTTCTAATAAGGGTCACCAGGTACTCCAGATCTTCGATTATCCTAGTTTTTACAGTTTTCCCTTTATGTGGCCATTAAACCTTACCTCTGTACCAAATTTCAGCTCTCTGAGTTTATGGGAAGTACTAGTTCTATTCTGATGATCATGAGTGAGTGACTGGGTGAGTGTCATAAATGCGAAACTTTGCTGTCGTTTAACTTCGGAACTAAATGACCTACAGACTTAAAATTTTGGATTTTAAGTATGTGATTATACTTTACTGGATGACGAAAATTTCTGCGTTCTGGTCTTATCCAGAGGTTCTCAAATAGGGGCCTGAAAATGCGGCGAAATGGTTCCAGTAAATAATGGTACGGCAGTGTTTGCTTCGCGCTCGACTTGGCGGGGGCACTGCCGTGCCCCCAGATCGACGTTCTGGTCTTATCCAGAGGTTCTCAAATAGAGGCCTGAAAATGCGGCGAAATGGTTCCCGTAAATAATGGTACGGCAGTGTTTGCTTCGCGCTTGACTTGGCGGGGGCACTGCCGTGCCCCCAGATCGATTATCCTAGTTTTTATAGTTTTCCCTTTATGTGGCCATTAAACCCTAACTCTGTACCAAATTTCAGCTCTCTGAGTTTATGGGAAGTACTAGTTCTATTTTGATGATCATGAGTGAATGAGTGAGTGAGTGAGTGAGTGAGTGAGTGAGTGAGTGAGTGAGTGAGTGAGTGAGTGAGTGTCGTAAATGCGAAACTTTGCTTTCGCTTAACTTCGGAACTAAATGACCTACAGACTTGAAATTTTGGATTTTAAGTATGTGATTATAGCTTACTGGATGACGAAAATTTCTGCGTTCTGGTCTTATCCAGAGGTTCTTAAATAGGGGCCTGAAAATGCGGCGAAATGGTTCCAGTAAAGGATGGTACGGCAGTGTTTGCTTCGCGCTCGACTTTGGCGGGTGCACTGCCGTGCCCCCAGATCCCACCAAAAACATTCTGTAAAAAACTAGCCAAGTCTCGATAGAGCTGCTTGTTTATCTCTAAAAAGTAGTGAAATCTAGACAAAGTCGTGCCAAGTCTAAGGTTCCTTACTGCGATTTCTTTATTATTATAGTTAATGTTGTGTGACTTGGCCGTTGAAGGGTACACAATGGTACAAAAGGGGCTCCATGACACCATTGCTCCAATACATGTGTTCTACAATCAACAACAGCCTAAAATGAGACACTACTCACTAGCGTCCAATTACCAATACCAGTATGGGCTATTATCTCGCTTAACAAACATAGGTAGTTACAACAGATATACATTACATGTAAACAAAATTGACTTGTACCCACTTGTAACGTATAAAGAATGTTCAACGGCCAAGTCACACAACATTAACTATAATAATAAAGAAATCGCAGTAAGGAACCTTAGACTTGGCACGACTTTGTCTAGATTTCACTACTTTTTAGAGATAAACAAGCAGCTCTATCGAGACTTGGCTAGTTTTTTACAGAATGTTTTTGGTGGGATTTCACTTCTTTTTGTAGAAACGTGGGCATATTGATTTATTTTTCTAGATTTCAGTGTAATTTGTTTATTTAATTTGTGTAATGATCGAGTACAATAAAGTTAATCGTTCGACTATTTCTTCTTGTAAACTTGTAAATATAAGTATAAAAGCCAGTCTAGTCTTATCCAGAGTTTTCCTTTAATTTTATTTATATGCGTATCAAAAGCAGAAAGGGAGGCATTCGCCCAGCAGTGGAATGCTACGGACTAGATTAAATTAGAAGATGTGTCCCACTTCGCTAGGTTTTTGAAATGACAGTCGATTTTTTTATGTACCAATAGTAGAAGAGGGGCATTACCATATCTCTAATCAGCTGAAACCAGCTGAGGATTCTTCATCAGATACTTCAGACCTTCGATTTTTGACATCAAATGAAGCGGCCCACCACCATGTTGAATATTTTTTTTTTGTAAAGGCGGTATGTCGATCTCTAATAGTTTGGTTGGGCTCTTGTGTTTTTTAATCAGGGTCACCAGGTACTCCAGATGTTCGATTATCTTAGTTTTTATAGTTTTCCCTTTATGTGGCCATTAAACCCTAACTCTGTACCAAATTTCAGCTCTCTGAGTTCATGAGAAGTACTAGTTCTATTCTGATGATCATGAGTGAGTGACTGAGTGAGTGAGTGTCATAAATTCAAAACTTTGCTTTCGCTTAACTTCGGAACTAAATGACCCACAGACTTAAAATTTTGGATTTTAAGTATGTGATTATAGCTTACTAGATGACGAAAATTTCTGCGTTCTGGTCTTATCCAGAGCTCCTCAAATAGGGGCCTGAAAATGCGGCGAAATGGTTCCAGTAAAGAATGGTACGACAGTGTTTGCTCCGCGCTCGACTTGACGGGGGCACTGCCGTGCCCCCAGATCGACGTTCTGGTCTTATCCAGAGGTTCTCAAATATGGGCCTGAAATGCGGCGAAATGGTTCCGGTAAATAATGGTACGGCAGTATTTGCTGCGCGCTCGACTTGGCGGGGGTACTGCTGTGCCCCCAGATCAACGTTCTGGTCTTATCCAGAGGTTCTATAGGGGCCTGAAAATGCGGCGAAATGGTTCCAGTAAACAATGGTTTGACAGTGTTTGCTTCGCGCTTGACTTGGCGGGGGCACTGCCGTGCCCCCAGATCGACGTTCTGGTCTTATCCAGAGGTTCTCAAATAGGGGCCTGAAAATGCGGCGAAATGGTTCCAGTAAATAATGGTACGGCAGTGTTTGCTTCGCGCTCGACTTGGCGGGGGCACTGCAGTGCCCCCAGATCGACGTACTGGTCTTATCCAGAGGTTCTCAAATAGGGGCCTGAAAATGCGGCGAAATGGTTCCAGTAAAGAATGGTACGACAGTGTTTGCTTCGCGCTCGACTTGGCGGGGGCACTGCCGTGCCCCCAGATCGACGTTCTGGTCTTATCCACAGGTTCTCAAATAGGGGCCTGAAAATGCGTCGAAATGGTTCCAGTAAATAATGGTACGGCAGTGTTTGCTTCGCGCTCGACTTGGCGGGGGCACTGCAGTGCCCCCAGATCGACGTTCTGGTCTTATCCAGAGGTTCTCAAATAGGGGCCTGAAAATGCGGCGAAATGGTTCCAGTAAAGAATGGTTCGGCAGTGTTTGCTTCGCGCTCGACTTGGCGGGGGCACTGCCGTGCCCCCAGATCGATTATCCTAGTTTTTATAGTTTTCCCTTTATGTGGCCATTAAACCCTAACTCTGTACCAAATTTCAGCTCTCTGAGTTTATGGGAAGTACTAGTTCTATTTTGATGATCATGAGTGAGTGTATAAGTGAGTGAGTGAGTGAGTGTCATAAATGCGAAACTTTGCTTTCGCTTAACTTCGGCACTAAATGACCTACAGACTTAAAATTTTGGATTTTAAGTATGTGATTATAGCTTACTGGATGACGAAAATTTCTGCGTTCTGGTCTTATCCAGAGGTTCTCAAATAGGGGCCTGAAAATGCGGCGAAATGGTTCCAGTAAAGGATGGTACGGCAGTGTTTGCTTCGCGCTCGACTTGGCGGGGGCACTACCGTGCCCCCAGATTGTACTATAATTAAGGGTAGTGTCAAGTGTGAGTAATTCAAAGTTAGGCCTCCCTCACATTAGGAACGCGCACGCCTTATGTGGAGGAGGCCTTTAGTTCAAATATAAATATTACAAGAATTATGGATGAATTTAAGCGACCACTACTTAGTTATAAAGTCCTTATATATGTTATTTTAAAAGTTACATTATACAAATACAAATTTTTCTAGAAAAAAATTATATGAAGTCACGTTATTTATGTAAGTTTTAATTCTCACTCATTCATTCATTTATTCATGTGAATACCCATAATTTTCTATTTTATGAAAATGGAACATTAAACATACGGCAAAACATGAATGTAACTTTTTCAACGCACGCTTTTAGTATGAAACTCGAAGAGAATTTAAAAAGAGATTAGCAGCAAATGTTAGGCCTGTGATACACATTACATTCTGTAGGATGTTGAGTTTTAAATTAATATTAACGGGGAACATTTATAGTTTTTGAAGTAAATACTTCTAATTAGCGGCGCTGTGCACTTTTCTTGGGATGGGTAAAAACTGTTAAAATCGCGCGACAGGCCAAGTGTCCTGATGCGTAAGATTCAACTTGCAATTGTTTGCTGTTTTGGTTTACGCGAGCATGAAACTATTTTAGTTCGTATTGACTTTGACCCCAACCTTTCCAACATATTGACCTTTGACCTCGACATTTGACCTTGTTCTTTGACCCCAATAACCCCCATCACATTGACCTTTTTCCTTTACATTGACCTTTACCTCCAATCGTCTCCCCACGTAACAAAACAAGTTGCTGGCATAAAACTACTCCATGTAACCCTGGCTTTACCCTATGGCCTATCGTATCGCTTAATGCACTAGGGTAATTACCCGATTTGCCTCGCTCTTTTAAATGTTACCCATTTCTTATGTTAAATTGTGACGCTGTTTTTGACATTTAACTTGTAAAGATTTTTAATTATTATATGGTACGGCAACACTGATTGCAGCCGTATTTTACGCCGGTTTTAGCTCTCTGGTTGAGCTGGCTTATTCGTACCAAAACATAACTTACGATATTACTAAGTGGTAATAGCTACTTTTATAATAAGTTCGTGGATACTTCTCAGATAATCTAAAAAAGATCTGAAAAAGTCCTACTTAATATTATAAATGTGAAAGTTTGTGAGGATGTATGGATGGATGGATGGATGGTTGTTTGTTACTCTTTTACGAAAAAACTACTGAACGGATTTTGATTATATTTGGTATCTTAGTAGTTTAGGCTTTGGATTAAAACAAAGGCTACTTTTTATCCCGAAAAAATACAGTGTTCCCGGGGGATACTGTATTTACGCGGGCGGAGCCGCGGGCAACAGCTGGTTGTAAACTAAAACTCTACCTTAATTGTTACTAAACAAAGTGACTTCTGCAAAAACTACTAATATTTTATTTTTTTAATTTGATGCATACTCGTATATATTTGAACCTTTCTAGACGCAAATAAATTCTAAAATATACTCTCATCAATCTCAAATGATAAATTATTATAAATTGAATGTTCCATTGTCTAAACTCTAATGGATTTCAGTCTGTAAATGTTTATGGACCAATAAGGCTCTTTACAGACGACGAGGGTGAAACGCACCCGAAAATAGCATGACAAATAAAACAACACTCTGTTCAAATTTAATATTTTTTAAACAAATAGACAATATAACGTTACAATCATAGACGTATGTTATAGACGAGGCATGTTAGGCAAAAATTGTCTCCAGTTAAATAGCCCAACTTCAACTTTTGAGATTTTTGGGGCCATTTTTATTAGGGTTCCGTAATACTTAAGGAACCCTTATAGTTTCGCTCTGTCCGTCTGTCTGTCTGTCTGTCCGCGCCTCTAGCTCCTGTAATTATGAATATAAATTGATGGAATTTGGCGCAGTTATAGATTGTATATAGGTCACGGTTTCGGGATCTTAAAAAATAATAATTTTATATTTTAGGGGTGGCTCTCCATACATGTGAAGTGGGGATGAAAAATATTTTTTCACTCTACCCCATCGTATGGGGTATCGTAGAATAGGTCTTTTAAAATAAAGGCAAGGTTTCATACGTTACTTTTTTATAAAGTTGACCATTTTCGTGTAATCGGCCTCCAAAGTAGTTTGTAAGTTGCCCCCCCCCCCCAGCATTTTTAAACTATAGGATATAGAAATTTCTATGCTGATAGATCATGCTAAAAATCTTTAGGAAAATTATTGTGAACCAAACATATTACGCGTTTATAGTTACGGAACCCTCGTTAGACATGTCCTGACATGCTCTTGGTTAGATTATTACATTTAAAGTATGGTGAAAACGAAGATGGCGTAACTTTTTCTTGTACGTAGATTTGTTCTATCAAATTGTACGTCATAGCGCATCGTGAGTTTTAAAATCTTTGGTTACAATGCTACTAATTTAAATGTCACTTTTTTGCCGTGGCAATAAGGAAATACTATCCCACCAAAAACATTCTGTAAAAAACTAGCCAAGTCTCGATAGAGCTGCTCGTTTATCTCTAAAAAGTAGTGAAATCTAGACAAAGTCGTTCCAAGTCTAAGGTTCCTTACTGCAATTTCTTTATTATTATAGTTGATGTTGTGTGATTTGGCCATTGAACATTCTTTATACGTTAGTGGGTACAAGTCAATTTTGTTTACACGTAATGTATATCTGTTGTAACTACCTATGTTTGTTAAGCGAGATAATACCCACACTGGTATTGGTAATTGGATGCTAGTGTCTCATTTTAGGCTGTTGTTGATTGTAGAACACATGTATTGGAGCAATGGTGTCATGGAGCCCCTTTTGTACCCTTGTGTACCCTTCAACGGCCAAGTCACACAACATCAACTATAATAATAAAGAAATCGCAGTAAGGAACTTTAGACTTGGAACGACTTTGTCTAGATTTCACTACTTTTTAGAGATAAACGAGCATCTCTATCGAGACTTGGCTAGTTTTTTACAGAATGTTTTGGTGGGATTTCACTTCTTTTTGTAGAAACGTTGATATTGATTTATTTTACTAGATTTTAGTGTAATTTGTTTATTTAATTTGTGTAATGTTCGAGTAGAATAAAGTTAATCGTTCGACTATTTCTTCTTGTAAACTTGTAAGTATAAGTATAAAAGCCAGTCTAGTCTTATCCAGAGTTTTCCTTTAATTTTATTTATATGCGTATCAAAAGCAGAATGGGAGGCATTCGCCCAGCAGTGGGACGCTACGGGCTACATTTAATTAGAAGATGTGTCCCACTTCGCTAGGTTTTTGCAATAACAGTCGATTTTTTTATGTTTAAATTTCTGCGTTCTGGTCTTATCCAGAGCTCCTCAAATAGGGACCTAAAAATGCGGCGAAATGGTTCCAGTAAAGAATCGTACGGCAGTGTTTGCTTCGCGTTCAACTTGGCGGGGGCACTGCCGTGCCCCCAGATCGACGTTCTGGTCTTATCCAGAGGTTCTCAAATAGGGGCCTGAAAATGCGGCGAAATGGTTCCAGTAAAGAATGGTACGGCAGTGTTTGCTTCGCGCTCGACTTGGTGGGGGCACTGCCGTGCCCCCAGATCGACGTGCTGGTCTTATCCAGAGGTTTTCAAATAGGGGCCTGAAAATGCGACGAAATGGTTCCAGTAAAGAATGGTACGGCAGTGTTTGCTTCGCGCTCGACTTGGCGGGGGCATTGCCGTGCCCCCAGATCGACGTTCTGGTCTTATCCAGAGGTTCTCAAATAGGGACCTGAAAATGCGGCGAAATGGTTCCAGTAAAGAATGGTACGGCAGTGTTTGCTTCGCGCTCGACTTGGCGGGGGCACTGCCGTGCCCCCAGATCGACATTCTGGTCTTATCCAGAGGTTCTCAAATAGGGGCCTGAAAATGCGACGAAATGGTTCCAGTAAAGAATGGTACGGCAGTGTTTGCTTCGCGCTCGACTTGGCGGGGGCATGGCCGTGCCCCCAGATCGACGTTCTGGTCTTATCCAGAGGTTCTCAAATAGGGACCTGAAAATGCGGCGAAATGGTTCCAGTAAAGAATGGTACGGCAGTGTTTGCTTCGCGCTCAACTTGGCGGGGGCACTGCCGTGCCCCCAGATCGACGTTCTGGTCTTATCCAGAGGTTCTCAAATAGGGGCCTGAAAATGCGACGAAATGGTTCCAGTAAAGAATGGTACGGCAGTGTTTGCTTCGCGCTCGACTTGGCGGGGGCACTGCCGTGCGCCCAGTCGACGTTCTGGTCTTATCCAGAGGTTCTCAAATAGGGGCCTGAAAATGAGGCGAAATGGTTCCAGTAAAGAATGGTACGGCAGTGTTTGCTTCGCGCTCGACTTGGCGGATAGATTATCCTAGTTTTTATAGTTTTCCCTTTAAGTGGCCATTAAACCCTAACTCTGTACCAAATTTCAGCTCTCTGAGTTTATGGGAAGTACTAGTTCTATTTTGATGATCATGAGTGAGTGAGAGAGTGAGTGAGTGAGTGAGTGAGTGAGTGTCGTAAATGCGAAACTTTGCTTTCGCTTAACTTCGGAACTAAATGACCTACATACTTGAAATTTTGGATTTTAAGTATGTGATTATAGCTTACTGGATGACGAAAATTTCTGCGTTCTGGTCTTATCCAGAGGTTCTCAAATAGGGGCCTGAAAATGCGGCGAAATGGTTCCAGTAAAGGATGGTACGGCAGTGTTTGCTTCGCGCTCGACTTGGCGGGGGCACTGCCGTGCCCCCAGATGATGCCCCATGAAATTAGTCGATTTTTTTTTATTTGTAAAAAGTTTGAATTAGGTCTTCATGAAGCGAGGGTGTCGCTACCGATAAATAATATAATAGAGTTATTATATTATACTAGCTGGTCCCCGCAACTTCGTTTGCGTAGAACCAACAGAAACAGATCCCTACTTTTTTAAACGGAACCCTCACAGAACCCTTAGATAAAAGTAGCCAAAATTACTTCTTATAAAACACAAACATAATTTTTCAATTCGATCTAGCAGTTTTTGAGATAAGCGCGTTCAAACAAACAATGGAAGCCCTCAAAGATGAATAATTTTCCCTGTTTTTTCCACATTTTCCACTGATTGCTCACTCCTATTGGTCGCAGCGTAATGTTATATATCTTAAAGCCTTCCTCGACAAATGGACTATCTAACACAAAAATAATTTTTCAATTCGATTTAGTAGTTTCTGTGATCAGCGCGTTCAAACGAATAAACAAACTCTTCAGCTTTATAATATTAGTATACATTAGTGCAGAAATAAGAATGAGTAATAAAATATTTTTAAACTTTCTCACAACCTTATCACTGTGGGAGTAATTTAACAAAATAACATTATGTCGTTTTTCAGAGTAACAGTGATTCAGTTGGCCTTCATTTCGTTTGAGGAAAATCGTTTACGGCGAAATTAACTATCAGTTTGACAATACTTTTTCCTGTAATGTGGGTGGCAAGGTTTTTTTTAATTTTTACGGTCGAATGAATACTCAAACAGCTAATTAAAATTTTTACGGCTTCTCAAAGTTTATTTTTTAACCAATAACGCAAAAAGAGGGGTGTTATAAGTTTGACTGTCTCTCTGTGTGTCTGTCCGTGGCATTCTAGCACTCAAACGGTTGAACCGATTTTGATTTAGTTCTTTCTGTTTGAAAGCTGACATATCGAGAGTGTTTTAGGTATTATTCATCATCATCAGCTCGTATACTGCTTGACAATTCGGTTAGGTACTCAATTTAACAGCCGCGAGCTGTCCATTCGTGTAAATCGGTGGAATAGCGTTTTTTTTATGTTAGTAATATATATTACGTCACCGTCAAATTGTAAAAACTGTTAGATTATAATATTACTAGACATAATAATAGTTATAACGAAAAATTATGCGAACAATTGTATGGAGAAATTTGTATCTGACAATCTGTCAGCATATTATAATATCTCTAGTAATATTACAATCTAACGGTTTTTACAATTTTACGGTGACATATATTTAGCTACGGTTCGATTTTTAATGAATGAGGCGTTAATAGTTTCGTAAGGCTGTACAATTTACGTAGTCGGGACTCGGGTTATAGTTTTTAGCTTTGATTTGCATTTAAATACAATATCGGCAAAGCTCCTGCTCGACCAGTTTTCAAACATTTTCCTTTGCACCAGGAGGTCTAAAAAGACCACTTAGCAGAACATACACAAATCATACATTAGCAGAATATTTTTATTTTATTTTTATTTTTGGATGCCCATGGATAAAGTCCAGCAGTAGTTTTAATGGTACGTATGGAAAAAAATAGATGAAACAATATGAAACACCCAAAGTGGCTTTTTTAGAACCCCTAGGTCGCTTCAAAATACTTAAAAGCAAGTGAAGTGACCCTTTGTTGCCTGCAGTCTTTACCAACAACACTACCAACACAACATTATCATACATAACTGCGTAAAATCATCATTTCATTGAGGCCATGGTGTCTGTCCACCAGTGGCGAAGGCTGCTTCTCCTTCATAGGGAAGCCGGAGCCTGTATAATAGGTAGGGATTTCTATGAAGGTTTGCAAAAGGTAAGTGACAAGGGAAGCCGATAGGAATGGAGTTATAGGAACCCTACGCCATTGGTGTCCACTCTCCCGTCAAGTCATGCCGAGGTCCATTCCACGGTGATGATAATGATGGCGTGTATTGAAAGGTAGTGAGCCGGAAAATCGATTCCTGTGTGATTGCACACAATATCGTCAATTACTCGATTATTTCGGATCCGTAGCTCAAGCACGAACAGTGGGGCTAGCACGAACAATAGGGTATACGACTACATCTAAAATATTTAGTTTCATTAATATACTCAGAAATATTGCGGCATTACTAATTTGTAAATGTAAAACATTATAATATATTATGTATAGTTTAGTAATTAGATAGGTACATCTGAAAAGTACAAAAAATATATATATTTTTGCTAAATTAGTAAACAAAACCTTACTTTAGATTACTTACATCATAATATACAAAACATTCATTATGATAAGTATGAACTTAAACGCATAAATATTGGAAATATCCGTATACTTCATACACTTAATTTAACTAGTAACTGTAGGCGTGACGACTTTAGTATGGAGAGTTTTCAAAGGACTTGCGAAATAGGCAAGCGGACTAATTTTTTTTTATTACATAAATGAATAGTACTCTTAAATATGAGTAACTTCTCAGAAGAAACCATATATCAAAAGTCAATATTTTCAAAGGTACAGCGATTTGTATACAAAATTTCGCGAGTCTCTATACCAAAAAAAAATTTTTTTTTTGCGAAATTGGTAAACAAAACCTACATCATTAGTTTACTCACATCATATACAAAAACATTCATTATGGTAAGTATGGATTTGGAGATATTTATAATATATTCCTGCGGCCATATACTTCATATACTACTTCATATACTATATCCTACAAGTGACGTCATTTGTAGGTCGACTTTAGTATGGAGCGTTTTTAGGAGGCTCGTGAAATTTTGTATACAAATCGCTGTACCTTTGAAAATATTGACTTTTGATATACGGTTTCTTCTGAGAAGTTACTCATATTAAATTTAAGAGTACTAAGTATTTATTTATGCAATAAAAAAAAATTAGTCCGATTGCCTATTTTGCAAACAATTCGCTGTACCTTTGAAAATGTTGACGTTTGATATATGGTTTCTTCTGAGAAGTTACTCATATTTAAGAGTACTATTCATTTATGCAATAAAAAAATCCGTCATCTAGCCTATTGACAAGTACGTATTCGTGAATCGTGACGTTGTCGAAAGAGAATGAAGGTGTTTGATAATTTTTCTGCCACTAGCGGGTATACCCAACGCTTACAAAGCGTCATCTGGTGGCGTAAGTGGTATCAAAAACGGTCCATAAGAATTTTAGATTCTCTTTCTGTCACCAGGCGGCGCTTGGTAGCCTCACGGTGTTTATAGTGTCAAAAAGCTGTCAGATGTCACGAATTTAAAATAGTGTGAAAATTATGACAGCACCCATACAATTGACATTCGATGACGTTACTTACGACTTACGTATACGAACTTCTCAGCTGTTTATTTGTTGAAAGAAGAGTATTTGCTATTGGACAGTTGGTGTCTCGGGTTCGAGTCCCGGTCCGTTTTTCTGATTTTTTTATGGCGCCGCGCCGCAGCTGCATTTTCATAAAATTTCCATCAGCTAACGATACGAATACTTTGTTGTCAATTGTTCGTGCTTGGACCACAGTTCTCATTAACTAGTGGTTATATATTATGTCACCGTAAAATTGTATAAACCGTTAGATTGTAATAAAACTAGTGAAATTGTAAAATGTTGATAGACTTCCGACGCGAATAATAATAATAATACGCCTATAATTTCACACATTATTTTCGTTAGATTATAAATATACTTATGGTTTTCAATCTTTCGAAATATTTTTACAATCTTGTTAGTTATTTTACAATGTAACAGTTTTACAATTTTACGGTGACATATACATAGCCACACTAATACGATGTCAGATCGCGAAATCATTGGCTGTGTTACGCGGAAAATAGATAGCGCTAACAAAAAAACTTAAGCAAAATGGCGACCGCTAGCGTTAAATAAGCAAAATTGAGGATTATGTTAGCAGTATTGAAGTTAGCAAACGTGTCCTGGCCGATAATTTGTTTTTTTTCTTTAGCGCTAGCAAGCGCTAACAAGCGCTATTTTCCGCGGAACACAGCTATCAGGTTAGGCTTTTTAAGCCCGGTCGTGACTCCTGCGATCCTGTCAGATAGAAGAATTTCCAAGCTATCTAACACACTATTCAATATAAGATAAATCGCTATTATTAAGTATACCGGTTTACCACCAAAAACACAAAAAATCGAGGGTAACAAAACATTATTATGACTTTTCAGACTTCAAATTTAGGATATAAATTACCTCATTTATGCTACTCTTGATTTGAAATAAAATGTTCTCTTGATCAATTATTTAATACAAGCTGTTCTGTCATAAACATGAATACCATACAACCTACGTCTTAGTCCTTCCGTTACACCTACTCTGACAACCTACACCTTTTCCAATATTTCTCATGATATAAACCTTCTCTGAACTTCCACAGTTATTTCAAGACCGAAATTAGCCAAATCGGTCCAGCCGTTCTCGAGTTTTGTCTCTCTCGGGAACGAGATAAAAAATCCTATGTCATTTTCCTGGTTCTAAGCTACCTCCTTACCAATTTTCAGCCAAATCCCTTCAGCCATTCTTGAGTTATAAATAGTGTAACTAACACAAAGGACGATGCCAATTTTGGGCCCACTCTCCAATAGATATGTGTGATACATGAAAAGAAAGGTATTGTTGAGCTCTATAAAAGTTACCTTAGCGCTAAAAGCCAAATCTTAGTCCGTTTAGAGTTATTCTTTACTAAACATAGTACTTTTGGCAATAGGTAAGTAACGCTTTTTTTGCAGTTTCATGCGCAACAATGTTTGGTAAACAATAACTCTGAACGGACTAAGATTTGGCTTTTAGCTCTAAGGTAACTTTTATTCAGCTTGAAAATACCTTTCATTTGATGTATCACACATATCTATTGGAGGGTGGGCCCAGTTTCCATAGAAACCCTGGCATCGTCCTTTATTTTATATATATGATATATTATGTATAGATATAGATGTTTGATCGATGGCCGCGAAATCGAGATTTTTTCAAAATGGCGGACAGATGCACGAAGCCGGTCCTGAGTCTCATAATATGTTTCTAAGATTATTAATAATCCAATGTTATTAATAACAATTGGAGCTCTCTGCAAATATCGGTAATCGGTATTAATAATACCCGGTATTATTAACGCTAGAGGGATCTGTTGATATGAGGATCAGTTACACAGAAATAAGGTGAAATTTGAACTTTATTCAGTACACAAGAATATTGAGATTTCATTGCAAGAGCGGCGTCGCATGCATTGCGGTCTAAATTACATTCGAATTTCGAAATCATTCAATTAAACGTGTATTTTCTTATGTAGTGTAAGGGTTGCCAACCCCAAAAAAAAACAGGATTTGAAGTTTAAAATAATAATACCAAGGACAATAATTCAGTTTAAAAACAGGACGCACAGGATAGTTGCAACAGTTAATTTAATAAGTTAAACGAAATACATGTAATGCTAATAATCATATTTTTTTCATAAAAGTATTTGAGTAAAATTAAATATACCAAGAAAAATTGTGAAAGTACATACCTTTATCAGGGCACTTTAAAATCCCAGGACGCTGCTTTGAAACTATCCAGGACAGACCAGGACGCTGTAAAAACCAGGACACGTCCCGGGAAAATATCACGGTTGGCAACCCTAGTGTAGACTAGGTATCTTGAAAATGAAGCGCTGCGTCCCGTATCATCTCGTTTGGGTGTGAACTGATGCTAGCAATAAAATATCTATTACAGAGGGATTATGTTTGAACATCTACCTATTGTGAACTATCAGGGAATTTGATCCTAAAGCAGGTTGAGCATTCCTCATAATTTGTTCGTATTATAGTGACAATATATGAATATACCATAGATAATAATATATCAGTTTGGTTCGCACTCGAGAGAGTGCAGGTTCAAATCCCAGGTTGTGGCTTGTACCAATGGGACTTTTTCAGATCTCAAGTACATTATACGGACGTTCTAACGGTGAAGGAAAACATCGTGAGGAAACCCGCACATGGTTGACGTATTGACCAGTTCATTCCTCTGGACTAGGCTGACTATGTTGTGAGAATGCCGTATGTGCTTGGGCAACCATACGACATTAAAAATCAACTGTCCCAGGCACTACAGTATTTCAAGAGTGGTTACTTCGCTCGGAAAATACTGTATAAATCATCCATTAACGGATGTAAAGGCTTAAGTTTTATCAGTATCAGTTATCAGTAGTATCAGTTATCCCACGGGAATAAAAGTAGCCTATATTTTAATGCCGAATCCTAACTACTACCATGCCGAACATTGAAATCCGTTCAGTAGTTTTTGCGTGAGAAAGAAGAGTAACAAACATCCATTCATCCATCCATCTACACAAACTTTTATAATAGTAGTGGGATAGGTATATAGATTTATATAGTCAATAGTCACAATACAATTACATATTAACTTTATTACGGTTCTTTTGTTGCAGGCTTTTACCCCTTAGGCCCACTTGTGCAGATCTGGGGTAAAGTTAATCATGTTATCTCTCTGGTTCTTCGTATTTGCAGAGGCGGATTAAACGTTGAGAGCGCCGTAGGCAAGCATCAGGTCATCGGCGCCCCTATATTAAAAAGTAGATGTCGCCCTCGACTTCGTGCGCGCAAAAGTTAATTTCGTAGAAACCGTATATTTTTCCGCAATAAAAAGTAGCCTATGTCCTTCCCCGTGGTCTACTCTACATTTGTGCCAAATTTCATTAATATCGGCCCAGTAGTTTCGGACTCTATTCAATGCAAGCAAACAAACTTTTCCTCTTTATTTTCTTAGTATAGATAACTTGTATATTGGTTGGACTGATATACCGATTTAATTTTATGCTATATTATATATTTTTTCTTTATTTTACAATCCCGCCCGCGCGTCCCTCTGTACCCTTGCGCCCCTAGGCACATGCCTAGTTGCCTTAAGGATAATCCGCCTCTGCGTATTTGTGAAAGAGAAGGCATGATATCTTAACCCAAGACACCCCAAGATTGGGTGGGCCCAATCTATCTCTTTCACATTCCATAGACAACATTTTTATTTTGTGCGTATCAAAATAACAATGTCTATTATAAAAAAACTTGAGAGGTGTCAAGGGACACCCGGATGGAACGAAGTTCCGGATGAAAATATCTGGCTTGCTTTCTATAAGAGAGAGAGAGAGAGACAGACAGAGAAACATGCGACGCCGCACAGCTTACAATAGCTTACTATAGCAAAAAAAAAAAGACATACAGACAGACAATTGTACATGTATATATAAATTAAATAATAATACAATATCCGAACCGATATTATCCATACATACATTCAATACATCAATATAATAAATGTATACGCGTAAATATTTAATTTTTATAAAAAATAAAATTATCTTTTGTAATTAAAAAAGTGTCGTGACGACTTTTCGTAAGAATTTTTTCCGTCTAGCCCCCTTTCACAACGCGCGATAAGGAACTTCGTTCCAAAAATAATAAATTATAATGCAGTTTGTATTTATTAATTTTCAACAGACTGCGACCCCCTTAAAAACAAACTTGACCCCCAAGGGTCGCGACTCGCGACCCACCGGTTAAGACACGATGCGGTAGACCATGGTCGCCATAATACATCTGGGGGCACGGCAGTGCCCCCTCCAAGTCGAGCGCGAAGCAAACACTGCCGTACCATCCTTTACTGGAACCATTTCGCCGCATTTTCAGGCCCCTATTTGAGAACCTCTGGATAAGACCAGAACGCAGAAATTTTCGTCATCCAATAAGCTATAATCACGTACTTAAAATCCAAAATTTCAAGTCTGTAGGTCATTTAGTTCCGAAGTTAAGCGAAAGCAAAGTTTCGCATTTTCGTCACTCACTCACTCATGATCATCAAAATAGAACTAGTACTTCCCATAAACTTAGAGAGCTGAAATTTGGTACAGAGTTGGGGTTTAATGAAGGCCGTTGAAGGGCACACAAGGGTACAAAAGGGGCTCCATGACACCATTGCTCCAATACGTGTGTTGTACAATCAACAACAGCCTAAAATGAGACACTAGCGTCCAATTACCAATACCAGTATGGGCTATTATCTCGCTTATCAAACATAGGTAGTTACAAATGTAAACAAAATTGACTTGTACCCACTAAAGTATAAAGAATGTTCAACGGCCAAGTCACTCAACATTAACTATAATAATAAAGAAACCGCAGTAAGGAACCTTAGACTTGGCACGATTTTGTCTAGATTTCATTACTTTTTAGAGATAAACAAGCAGCTCCATCGAGACTTGGTTAGTTTTTTACAGAATGTTTTTGGTGGGATTAGAATTTAGAACTTTCAGGAGCAAAGTGAAAAACACAACATTATTATCAGTAGTGATAACAGCGGCCTAGCTGATAGCTCTTATCAGTATCCTGCAGTATTTTCCCAGTTCCCACGGTGTTCGGAAATGCAGAAATATTGCGACTATTATCTACGATGTTTATGCTCTGTAAATGCGCATTTGTTTAACACAGGGGTCATAGTAGCGGAAAATAGCAATGGTTGTCGTGATTTTGTTTTTTTTTTGACGCGATTAATCAGCGGTATAGCTCTATTTGAAGGTAGAGTAATAATATAAATGATTGGCCTTGTTGGCGCTCGACCGCCCAGCGAGACCAATGATTTATCTATGGTATTTGTATGGGACTGTATTTTTCCACTAGATTTTCACCGCCGGCTCTAATTAGACTCGAAGATAGCAAGGTTACACCAATTCGGGCAGGGCGGGGGCCATAATAAAACACTGGTTTTGAGATGAACATTCTCCACAAAAATACGTTAGCTTACATGGCTCATGGCAATGCCGTATAGAGAGCCCCACCTGTACGCCTCTTTCAGGCCTATGTGCCACCTAACTTTTACCTCTCTATACGGCTATTTACCGCAGTTTTTCCTATTTACCATGAGCCAGGGTCAGTAAAACGCGTTATGTGAAATTCTTTATTTACCATTCTTCATACATAAGATAATTATGTCACCGTAAAATTGTAAAAAACCGTTAGATTGTAATAAAACTAATGAAATTGTAAAATGTTGATAGACTTCCGACGCGAATATGCTGCCTATAATTTTTCATAATTTTTTAAATTATAAATATATAGTTATGAATCTTTTGACATATTTTTACAATCTCATTAGTAATTTTACAATCTAACGGTTTTTATAATTTTACGGTGACATATATACACTTAAAAATAACGTACACACGTTCAAAAATACAAGTTTAACAAAAAGCCATAATATTATATTTTACACTAATGCTATGATTTTTAACACTTATATTTTCACTAGTTTTTCACTCTTAAGAGTTTATGTAATATGTTTTGTTTGGTTAACACGTCGGTGAAATTATGAAAAAAAAAAATACTTTGAATTAATTATAGTCTTGACCATTTTTAAGGGGTTTCCTAATTAAATTATGTCCAGAAACTTATTTTATTTGATAAAATATCACTTTCATCTCGTTAACATAACAGTGAAGGACGACCTTAGTTCGTATCTTAGACCATTAGTTAAATTAATGACGCAAAATTATGCCGTTTAGGTACATTTCTTTAAAAGTTTGACATGTATCTATTAGTGCTCTTATTTTTTGAATGAAAAATGATGTGCACAAAAGTAAGATTTTGTGCTACTATTAATAATGTCTAGTGATGCCAAGACGATAAATAGGGCGTTTTGACGTTTGTATGTTAGGGTCAATGTATAGTATTGTCCACTCGACTAGGGCTTACACTTTTAGGTAAATGCAAGGAATTTGTAAGTAGTTGTATATAATACTTACAAATTCCTTGGGTAAATGAAATAGTCTTGAAAAAACAGAGCCAGTTTCAGTAATGCATAACGCTGAAAAAACAGGAAAAAATAGAGCCAGTTGCATTATTGCATAGCGCGTGAAACTTCGTTGCCTCTTTTAGTACCTAGTTGAAAAGAAAACGAATGCGACAAATTTTAAATGTCAAAATTCAAAATTCGAACTATTTAAAAACTATGTTACTAAAAGTTAAACAAAGAGAGTTTAATAAAGCTTGGCATACATAATATACCCACATACCTGTCCACCATTTTGAAAAAAAATCTCGATTTCGTGGCCAACGATCAAATATCAAACATGAATAAATCGTTCCGTAGGTTATAATGTATATATCTAATAAATAAACTAAAATAATATTTGTTAACCATAATCACCTTTCATCGGTCAAATAAAATTTGTTTGGTTTGATCGAGAAAGCTCTAAACAACACCATACTGTTTATTTTTAATATCTAGTACGGTAATAAATACAGATTCTATTTCCTCCGTTCGCCCGAAACGCATTAAAATAATTTATATCGGACATTATAAATTTAAAACAACAAATATAATGTCCTACTAACTTGTATCAATTTGAAATTTTGAATGCGGTTAAAACTTAAAGCAGGTATAGATAAGGTAAGGTTAGTAAAGTTTACAGGTAAAAATGGAGATTTTTGTGGCGCTAATTTACTTACATTATTTTTAGTGTTCCGTATTAACTACAAGTAACCCTTATATTTTCGCTCTGCATATCCGTCCGTCTGTCCTCCCTTAATAACTTCGGTAATTAATATAAAAAATAGACAAAATTTGTATGGTTATACATTGCATACTACCTAATTAAATTAACATTATTTTTGCCATCATAAAATAATAATTTTGCATTTTATATAAACACATATAAATACACACATATAAAAACAAATACTTTTTCGCGTTGATGGTTACGGAACCCTCCTTAGACAAGTAGTGACTCTTGACATGCTGTTGGTCATATTATCACCTACAAATCGAGTCACATTCGACAAGAACATGACAAAGCTACTGTCTATACTACTCTTCAGAGAAGTGTCGCTTTCCAACACTTTATTGCATTTTAGAAGAATGTTTCGTAGTCTGAACTCCGAGTACATTTCAACGATTTTTATCGCTCGAATCTAGTTGAATTTCGAACAGGAATCCTACTAATATTATAAATGTGAAAGTTTGTGAGGATGTATGGATGGATGTTTGTTACTCTTTCACGCAAAAACTACTGAACGGATTTCGACGAAATTTGGTATCTTTGTAGTTTAGGCTCTGGATTAAAAGATATGCTACTTTTTATCCCGAAAATATAGTTAGTGTTCCCGAGGGATACAGTATCTACGCGGGCGGAGCCGCGGACAACAGCTAGTATTTCATAACTTTAAACATAAGGGCTTCTTTTTAGGTTTCTGTACCCAAAGGGTAAAAACGAGACCCTATTACTGAGACTTCGCTGTCTGTATGTCCGTCTGTCCGGCCATTTGTCACCATATCTTCTTTACCGTGAGATCTAGACAGTTGTAATTTTCACAGATGATTACTTCTGTTAATACTAAAAACATAATAAAATAAATATTTGAAAAGCACTCCCATACAAAAATAGTAGATTGTTAGCCTAGGGTTGAAAGGAATCAATTCCCGAGGTAGTTAGACGTTAGGCTATAGTCCGAGTAGGAATTCATTCTTTTACCCGTGGCATACACTCTACTTTTCATTTAGAATATGAGGAAAATAAAACTAGTTGTTTATCTAAACTATTTATTGATAATAATATATTATTAATTTAGTATCCCGGTAATTTGTGTTGACTTTTTAATGCTTTTTTAATTGCTTTAATGTGGAACTTGCCGCACGCCGCGGCATTCGCGGCTAGAAGTTTGCGCTAAATTCACACTGGCTGTTTAGAAAGTCATGTCATTTTTAATAGTTTTTTTTACATAAAACTCTTCACAGCTGACAGCAGTTCTATTTTTGAAGTTTTGAAGATATATACAAATTCATTCCGGCCCGAGGGCCGCAATGAATTTGTATGACTTATTCCCTCCCCCTCCCTATGAAAGGAAAGTAGCGTTTTCCACACAATAATCAGATCAAAACAACACTACTTTCCGAGTATGAGAAATGAAAATGTGTTTTTCAGCCGTAAGTAGATATAAATAGAGATAGGTTTCGTTTCAGCCTGGTGACGACCACTGCAGGACATAGGCCTCCCCCATAAATTTCCAGTGAGACCGGTCGCTCGCGGCCTGTATCCACCGACTCCCTGCGACTTTTCTCAGGTCATCTGTCCACCTGGTGGAAGGCCGTCCTACGCATCGACGTCCAGTCCACTCAAGAACCTTTCGGCCCCAGCGGGCACCGGTTCTACGGGCTATATGTCCAGCCCATTGCCACTTTAACTTGCTAATGCGCTGGGCTATGTCGATTAATAGGGCTGGATATAGGTATATCTCATATAATGCAAAATATTTTATGAATATTTAGCACCTTTGATTAATTATTACATAGATACGTTATATCCTTACAAAACTGACAATATTTCTGTGCCACGACACACATTGACATGGGACGCGTGTCAATGTGTCAACGTCGCATAGTAACACAAAACACGCTATTACTCGCGGAGCACACTAACCAAAATTGGTCCGACTCGGGCCAATTCGAGTCTTCATTTTTACGCGATTATAACATATCTACCTCTTTTTAATATTATATATCTATGTTTAGCACTAAGTCCTAGGAGATACTCTGTCCTTGATCTGTTAAAGTGTCAAGTCATTTGAGATACAGAGTGTTTGTTAATAACCCATTTTTTCCTAATTATAAATGTCTTGTATTATCTTTATAAATATCTTGTATGAAATTGTAAAAGCTTGTTATAAAATATATTTCTGTCGCTCCCAGTGAATGTGTCAAAATATTTCGTAAATATCAGGGTTGTCGCAAAGAAAATTAGATATTTTTAGATTTTTGTTGATATAACGATATTAAAAGTTCACTTTAAGATCTAACGCATTATATCATTAACAAGTAAGTTATTAACAATATCGGCAAAGTTCCAGCTCGACCTGTTTCTAAACATTTTCTTTTCAAAAACACAAAGGAAGTGACCGCGTCGACTACAGACGTGGTTGAAATCCGTATTAACCCGTGAGTACGTGTGCTAGCAGACGATCCACCGGCGCTGTTAAAGCGATTTTGATCTTATGCCTCGTAGAGCAACATATTATGTAATTAGCGACTCACCTCGACTACACTACTATTGCTGAAAACTGCACTAAAATACGTAAATTAGTTTAATAGATTTAAGCAAACAGACAGCGGAAGCGACTACATTTCATACTATGTTAAGTTTTTAAATCTAGTAATAAAGCCAATTTTGTAGAACTTTTTTATAGTAAACTTTAACGCCGCATTACATTGCCACATAACCACAAAAGATACACAGATACACAACAGATACAGAATAGTGTCTGCAGCTAACTTGTAGACTACAACAAACTTGTAGACGTTTTAGTTATTTCCCCGTAGTGGCAACCCTAATTGCCCTTTCGCTCGCTGTCGGCGTGTCTCGCGATGCGAGCCGGAGTCATAACAAATTGTGCGAGCGCCGCGACATGTAGAGAGACAGCCGTAATTAATGGAAGAGTTTAAAATAGGCCTAAACGAGAGCTAGGGTTGAACATATAGAGAAAATATTAATAATAATTAATATTCTTTTTAATAAACAAAATAGGTATGTACATACCTCATATCATAATAATTATTTACCATAAATTACAGGTTGTCAGAAGTAGGTATCAATTAATAGGTACTTCTATTATATTATAAAGTTAACAGAAGTATACCTATTAGTTAATAATAAACTATACTAGCATATTTAATTTACTGTGTAAAATAAAAAATAAATCTCTTATTCATGGAATGCATCGAATAATGAGTCAATAGATCACCTCATGGTCGCCCACGGACAATGGCAAAACCAGACGATCTAAATTGTCCAATTCTTGATGTCTAGATTTTAGATTATCGAGATAAATTTTAGTGAAAGCAATCGTTACAAAAAGAACTGAAATTCATCACCTAATGGCTAATAGACGTAATAAAGAAAAAAGTTAGACTTCCTTTGAAATCACCTTCCCATTTGGGAATTTCGAGGAAAAATACGCCTGACACAGAAGTCACTCCCGAAATCGAGGTAAAGACACGACATTAGTTAAGACTTAGGCTACGTTTCCACAAGAGTTTTTTTTGTGGTAGCGGTACCTACTATTAAGTATTCTGTGGAAGCTGTAGAAAAAACAGCACTGTAAAGTGTAAATAGAACTCTACGCTGTTGAAAATCTTGTAGAAAAAAGTCATGTAAAGTCTCAACTATGGGTGAAGGTAGGCATTGCCATACAATACAATATTAGATAATATTATGTTCCCCTTGACCTGGCAGGATAAATAGAGTGAGAAGTCCCAACTCCCAGTCTATGGGTAAAGGTAGGCATCAGTGGCGAAGGCTGCTTCTTCTTCATAGGGAAGCCGGAGCCTGTATAATAGGTAGAGATTTCTCTGAAAGTTTGCAAAATGTAAGTGATAAGGGAAGCCGATAGGAATGGAGTTATAGGAACCCTTCGCCACTGGTAGGCATTGCCATACATGATACAATATAATATTAGATAATATGCTCCTCTTGACTCTTTTTGCGATGCAATTTGACATAATTTATCAATTTATACGTGGTAGAGCCATGCTTCGGCACGAATGGGCCGGCTCGATCGGAGAAATACCACGGGCTCACAGAAAACCGGCGTGAAACAGCATTTGCGCTGTGTTTCGCCGAGTGAGTGAGTTTACCGGAGGCCCAATCCCCTACCCTATTCCCTTCCCTACCCTCCCCTATTAGCCTATTCCCTCTTAAAAGGCCGGCAACGCACTTGCAGCTCTTCTGATGCTGCGAGTGTCCATGGGCGACGGAAGTTGCTTTCCATCAGGTGACCCGTTTGCTCGTTTGCCCCCATATTTCATAAAAAAAAAAAAAATAATGCATCGCAAGCAACATGTCACATAACGATGACTTATGTCAAATCCCATACATTTTGGATTTCGAAGTTCGCCGTCGAAATTATCGAATGCATCTTGACTAGAGGCCCTGGAAAATTCTAATCATTGAAAATAGAACTCTGCGCTAATACAATAGAGCTGAAAATTGAAGTTTCATCTGTACGTGTGTTTGTAATTGAATTCCTAAATAGCTGGACCGATTTTGATTAATGTTTTTCATTTTCATGTGTCTTCAAGTGTAGGTACAATTTGGTCCGCTGGATGATGATTAAAAAAAGTTTCGGTTAGGTTAGTAAAGTAAAAATGTTCAATGCCCAACGAAGTAGGCACGAGGCAGCTAGTTAATTATAAAAGATTTTTAAATGGACCAATTATAGTAATTTCATTTTATAACATACTAGTAGCTGTTGCCCGCGAAGTTAATCGTTAATAAAAAGTATTCCTAAAAGTACCTAATTACTTTCGGCCGTACTCATTTAAGACCATGCTTGTTTAAGGTATCACTAGAGATTTTGACAGAAAATATATGGACTTTTTGTCAAAACCTTTAATTACTAAGAAACACTGTAAGTAAGCATTAAATGTAGGTATCTGCGTGCGGCTCTTACATATATACATAATAATATAATCACGCCTCTTTCCCGTAGGGGTAGGCAGAGACCGCCTCTTTCCTGTAGGGGTAGGCAGAGACCACTTCTTTCCACTTGCTACGATCCTTACATACTAGTTTCGCTTCATCCACTTTCATTCTTACCATCCATTCCTCCTCTTACATTCAACGTAGCGAAGCGGCTCTCCATGGGCCACTCGCGGCTCTTAGATTCTTTTATTACGTAACATAGTTATTAAAATGACAGTTACATATTTTCAAGGTCATCTTGGAAGAATTCTATGTCGTTACGCATCATTCGAATTTGGAACATGGTTTTCCCGCGCTCGAGGACACGTGAAATCATAGCTGTTAGGTAAATTCCATTAAATAGTAGATTGTTAGCCTAGGGTTGAAAGGAATCAATTCCCGAGGTAGTTAGACCTATAAACGCTATAGTCCGAGTAGGAATTCATTCTTTTACCCGTGGCATACACTCTGCTTTTCATTTAGAATATGAGGAAAATATATACCTAGTTGTTTATCTAAACTATTTATTGATATTATTATATTAGTAATTTAGTAGGTATCCCGGCAATTTGTGTTGACTTTTTAATTTTTAAATATGGATCTTGCCGCTCGCCGCAGCACTCGCGGCTTATTCCGCTCAAAGAAGTTTGCGCTAAATTCACACTGGCTGTTTAGAAAGTCATGTCATTTTTAATAGTTTTTTTTTTACATAAAACTCTTCTCAGCTGACAGATTCTAATTTTGAAGTTTTGAAGATATATACATTTTACAAATTCATTCCGGCCCGAGGGCCGCAATGAATTTGTATGAGTTTTTCCCTCCCTATGAAAGGAAAGTAGCGTTTTCCACCCAATAATCAGATCAAAACAACACTACTTTCCGAGTATGAGAAATGAAAAATAATATTATTTTTAATGTAACAAGCACTGGCTAGAATGTTTTGTATAATTTCAAATATCACGATTTTACAAATTCTAATTTCAAATTGTTGAATAGAGAGAGATAGAGTACGATTATAGTCATGCAAAAGAAATTAACAACAATAATAATTAATTAGTGAAGAAACTTGACCTTTTAGACAAATTAATAAAATTAATACCAAAATGAAGATCCATTTAGCCAACCAGCAGTCATAGACCAACTAAGCTAAAATTACCTTTTATCTAAGCCTATTCGAAAAAAAAATACAATCCAGCTAATACTAGTTTTTAGGGTTCCGTAGACAAATACATACATGTCTTGATTCCTAACATGCTCTTGGTTAGGTTATTTGTTATATATAATATAATAATAATTTATAATAGCTATTAGCTCCCCACACCGATTTCGGTGACGGTGGCAATCAGGAATTATTTTATAGTGCCCAAATGTGTGCGCAGTACACAAGAGCATTCTCTCTTCCTTTACTCTCGAAATCTAGTGGGACGGATAACCGACACGACTGACGAGATATCAGGCGCAGCCCGTAGGTCCGACGTTATACATATTACATACCCATCCGACGCATGGATCATCTTCCTTGTCAGACAATCAAGTGACCAACCTGCATTGTCCTAACCTTGGAAACAACATTTTTGTTGCTCTAACGCGAGAATCGATCCCACGACCTCCGAGTCGAGAGTCAAGCTCCAAACCACTGGACCACGGAGGCTGTTAAAGAGTTCTTAAAGAATCTGGCAGATACATAACATCTATATATGTCACCGTAAAATTGTAAAAACCGTTAGATTGTAATAAAACTAGTCTATCAACATTTTACAATTGTAAAATGTTGATAGACTTCCGACGCGAATACGCTGCCTATAATTTAACACATTATTTTTCGTTAGATTATAAATATATAGTTTTTAATCTTTTGCCATATTTTTACATTTTTTTACATTTTTTACATTTCTCGTTAGTTATTTTACAATGTAACGGTTTTTACAATTTTACGGTGACATATATAATTTTGTACAAATCGTATTTCAACTCCACGCCACATAGACGTATGACATGAAAATTTAAATGAAGAAAATCCCATTGATATTCTAGGAATCTAACTCCACAGACCACAACACTTCAGTTGCCGCGCGACGAGCGCTGTGTGTACATGTGTGTCTCGGGTATTGCAGATTTCCGCGCCAAAGTTTCCGATAGATGTGAATTGTGACATGTGTTAATAAAGTGATAGTTGTTAAATGTAAGTATGTTTTTTTTAATTCAAAAGATAGAACTTTATATTTTTGTCAAATACAGGATGTTTTTAAAAATGATGAATGTGTAGGCGTGAAAGTTTTGCAATGGAAAAAATTTCAAATTTTGATAAAAAAATAATATTTACTTGACTTTATAATATTTTACTTTTTAACAAAAATTATTTTATTGTACTCTTTTAATAAACAATCTAATATTTTACTTTTTTAACAAAAATTATATTAATTTTTTTTTACTTTAATAATTATTATCCTTTTCTGAAATTTTTGAAAGTAATTGTGTATTATTCTAAAACTATCATTAATGTATTTGAAAAAAAAATATTATGTTTCTAACAATGCAACTTCCTATTTCTCGACGAATTAAAAAAAGTCTCCGAAATCCGAATAATATTTTCTTGCTCTTCTTTTTGTTTCTGATGGCTCTTTGAAAAGAAAACCTTAGATATTATTAATTATTCTTTCACACCAAAGGTCTAAAATTACCCCGTTTATAATTTGACCCAACAAATCTTGTTACCTCAATTAACATTTAACAAAAAAGAACACGTGCGTTTTTAAGGATCTACGTGATTTAAATTTTAATATTCATATTATTTATAACTCCAAGAGTGACCGCTTATTTTTTGCGTTCATAATTAATTATAAAATACTAGTGGCTGAAGTTTTGGTTTTTTAGATAAAAAAAAAAAACAAAACGAGAATTTATTTTATACTAGCTTTTGCTCACAGCTCTACCTGTGTAAATACACCCGCGGGAACACTGTACTTTTTCGGGATAAAAAATGTCCTTTCCCGGGACCCAAAGTATGTCTATACCAAATTTCATAAAAATCTATTCAGCGGTTAAAGCGTGGAGAGGTAACAGACAGACACACTTTCGTATTTATAATATTAGTACCTATAGATATAGATTGTGTCTGACTTTACTATTTGCTACTTATGCGCTAAAATTTTTTTAATATAAGAGGGGTGTAAATGTAATAAATATATACTCATAGTTGTTGTCCGTGGCTCCGCCAGCGTTAATACAGTAACCCACGGGAATACTGTACTTTTCGGGATAAAAAGTAGCCTATGTTTTAATCCAGAGCCTTAACTACTACCATACTAGATTTCACCAGAATCCGTTCAGTAGTTTTTGCGTGAAAGAGTCACAAACATACATCCATCCATCCATCTATCCTCACAAACATTCACATTTATAATCGTAGTAGGATTATAAATTTTAAGTGTCTGTATATCCGTAGCATCGTAGGCCGTAGCTCCTAAACGGATGAACCTATTTTGATGTAATTTTTTGTTTGTAAGTTAAAGTGATCAACAGTGTTCTTCTAAATATATAAAAGGCAAACCTGACTGACTCATCAACGCACAGCCGAAACTACTGAACGGATTTCGTTGAAATTTGGCATACAGATAGTTGTAATGACGTAGGTATTCGCTAAGAAAGGGTATTTGAAAATTCCCCCTTAAGTGGGTAAAAAGGGTTTAAAATTTTGTATGGAAACCGAACTCCACGCGGACGAAGTCGCGGAAAAAACTAGTAGCCTATAGAATTTATCACAAATTTGATTATATACACTTAGGTTCAAGATAGAAATAGAAACTCGTTAACGTATCTTATAAATACATTCCATACGTTTAAATACCGTGAGCATCCGTTAGATTCTTCTGAGAAAATATTTTGATAAATGAAAACTCACAATGTTATAAATAAACCACATTCCAGTAAAAATAACATCTACCTATTTCCAATGATGTAGTTTGTAGAAAATATTGTTCTGTTTTTAAAAGATTAAAAAAAATTTAATTTGTATCTTATTATTAAATCTGACCTTTTATTGTGACGTTTTTATAATTTTGACTATATTATTCATTAATTTAATTATTATAACCACAAATTCTAATTAATTGAAAATTAAAAATCTAAAATAAATTTTAAATAACTATGAAAAACTGAAAATATTTTGCACACTATTTATGTAGTAGAATATGTCGAACTCTATAAAATATGTAAACACCTACTGTACCATATTCTTTGCAAATAAATGAATTTGAATTTGAATTTGAAAAAAAACTTGAAGTTTACAATTTGAAAGCAATTTTCGTAAAATGCAATAGGTTTTCCATTAAAGTACTATAATTATATTTGTAAAATGTAATTAATAAAAAAATAATTGTGGGTCAGTATTCTCAAACTTTTAAAATATTTGTTAAAAAACTTATAGATTTTCTGTCAAAGAAGCATTTATTTTTAGAATTCCGTAGTTCTACAACGAACCCTTGTAGTTTCGCTCTGTGTCTGCCCTTATAACTTCTGTAATTATGAACATTAATCGATGAAATTCGGTATAGTTATAAATTGTGTGATGATTAATTCATTTTTGGCATTATAAAATAATAATAATTTTATTACTTACATCGGTTTTTCTCGCCTGGTTAGTTCCCGAACCGGTGGTAGGCATCAAGTAGAGACGGTTCCATAAGCGTTGCTTTGTAACCTAGGCATAATTGTGGAAATAAAACTATTTTGATTTTTGATATTTAAGGGATGTTCCTCCGTACCTACATGAGAAGTGGGAATGAAAAATATTTTTTACTCTACCTCATCGTGAGGACGTGAGGTATCGTCGAATAGATCTTTTTAAATAAAAGCAAGGTTTTATACTTGACTTTTTTTACAAAGTCAGCAATTTTCGAGTAATCGGCCTCAAAAATGGTTTATTAGTAATTGGTCCCCCTCACCCCGGGCATTTCGAAACTATAACCCCCTTACTAATAATCGCTGCATAAGCTTGGTATAACTAATACAGTGTTTTGTCTCCTTCTATCGAATTAAAAATGTCACTTGTGTGACGTGAACAAAACACTGTATTAGTTATACCAAGCGTATACAGCGTTTATTAGTAAGGGGTTAAGAGATTAAATATAGAATCTTGTAACTTTCCATGCTGATTCCATGCTAAATACTCTTCAAAAAAATAATATTTTGAGCAACATCGGCCAATAAATTTTGAAGTACTTAATTAAAAAAAAAATAGGCGTTGATAGTTTCGGAACTAAAGTTCGGAACCCTCCTCAGGTAACATGTCCTGACATCTTCTAAGCCTGACAATGCTCTTGGTTAGGTTATTTTAATATTGTGAAATAAAACAATCATAAACTTGAAAGTAGTATTAGCATGTTACTTTGTCAGTCATAATATTTCAAGAAAAAGATACCTTATAAGAATAAAAACACTATAAAATATTTTATTCTTGGTCAAATAATAAAAAATATGACGTCTTATTGTTTACATGTAATAAATTACAAGTTCTTTCATAAAATTTGTTCTGATTCGTATAATGATAATATTAAATGTTAATTTCCTTTGTTAGACATAATAAATCATTGTTAATAAGAGTACTTATGTAGTTAGTATGAACATAATACAAAAATAACATTCGAAATACTTTTTCAGTTCTACGAATTGCGTTCGTTTAGATTGCGTTTTAAAATTTTACTTTTATTTTACAGTATATGTACCTACCTAAATATTTTACATTTTCAATTAAAATAGGAACTTAATTAAGAATTTCTTACAATAAGATATTTAAATGCCATTTTTAGAAAGTTATAAAACACAAAAATGAAAATATTACTTTAAGTTATATCTACCTTAGGCACCTATAGTTAGGAAGCAGATTTAGACCGCCATAACAAAGTCTAGTATTTTCTACGTTCTGAAGTCCGAAGTGCCACGTAACGGAGTGACAACGGAAATTCCAAGAAATTTCCAAGAGTTCCAGAAGATTTTTCGAATGGAAAATTTATGTCCGAAAATTTCTTCACTCGGAATTCCCCATGATAAAGTTGCAGACGCAAAGAATTATGGGAAAAGTTTTTAATAAAGTACTGTTACACGGTATTTTGTAAAGGGCTAACTTTCGTATAAATCATTAGGTATCCGACACGTGGCTGTCGTCGAGTTTGCTTTACTTTTGGCTAAAGGGCGAAGATACTATAATATTTTATGTTAAGATAAAATATCTGTCAGTGTGTATGAACTATCACAGACGGCTAAGATCTATACTTCTATACTAATCTATACTAATATTATAAATGCGAAAGTGTGTCTGTCTGTCTGTTACTTCTTCACGCTTTAACCGATTTTTATGAAATTTGGTATAGACATACTTTGGGTCCCGGGAAAGGACATAGGATATTTTTTATCCTGAAAAAGTACTGTTCCCGCGGATCATTATTTACGCGGGAGGAGCTTGGGGGAAAAAGCTAGAACTATAATATTTTATGTTAAGAGTGCGCTAGTCAACGGCTCGAACTCAGTGCTGCGCGCGGGGAAAATGCTTGTTATTTCACCTAATGTTGGGGAAAAAAGGATATACCCATAAAATAGTAATCTATACTTATAAGAGAAGCTATACTGCACACATTTATGCAGCTGTGTAAAGTATTTTAGAAAAGGCGTCTTCAAATTACGCAAATCGACACTCAGCTGTTGGTGATTTATGAAAAAACTATATAATATTTTTGTCTGAAGTAAAATTATCTCAATTGCTGAATAATTTAACTGTGTCGGTATGTGCTTGCTTTTTTATTATTATTCTAAGTTTAATTTTTATTTAGGTTCAAAGTTGCGCTAAAAATGCGATGTTTGGATGCTATTATCTTCTACACTAATTTGAATTTCAGAAATATAAGCAAATACCGACCTAGATAAGTGTCACAAAAATCAATATTACGCTAGAATTTGGGTCTACAATATTTGACTTAGGAGTAAATCACCAACAGCGTTTGTATGGAGAAAAATCCGACTAGCGCAGCCTTAAGATAAAATATCGCTTGATATACAGTTTGTATGAACTATCACAAACGGCTAAGATAGTATATATTTCAAATTGAAATATATCCAGACATCTTTAAATATTATAGTCGCCAGTAACGCGCTTTAAAAATGTTAATTTGAGACAAACACAAAATCTAAAAGTTGAATAGGCAAGCGGAGTGATTTTTTTTCATTACGTAAATGAATAGTACTCTTAAATATGAGTAACTTCTCAGAAGAAACCGTATATCAAAAGTCAATATTTTCAAAGGTACAGCGATTTGTATACAAAATTTCGCAAGTCTCTTAAAAATGCTCCATACTAAAGTCGACCTACAAATGACGTCACTTGTAGGTTATGGTGTATGAAGTATACGGCCGCAGGAATATATTTGTAAATATCTGCGATATTTGTGTATTTAAATTCATACTTACCATAATGAATGTTTTTGTAAGTATACTAATGATGTAGGTTTTGTTTACCAATTTCGCAAAAATATATATATATTTTTTGGTACTCTTTAAATGTATTTAATTAGTAAACTACACATAAAATAATATATTTTTCTACATTTACCAAGTAGTAATGCCTCAATATTTCTGAATAGTTTCAAATGTAATCCGATCCCCTATTGTGATGTCCCAGATAGATCTTGGCAATATTAAAAGGCTTTTGCAATATATTCTTAACAATAAATTATTTATTTATCGATTGTTAATAATTATTATAATTAATTCAACGATTTCAAAATCAAGGATGCGCTATATGACATACATTTGATAGCAAAAAATATTAATAATAGAAAAAGTGAAAAATAAGCGGGCAAATGCTAGTATATTATAGATCTATGGATTAAGTATTGTTTTAGTAATTTTTGTAAGCGACGCGACGCGTGTCTTTTTAGATTTTACGTTTTAAATACAAAGAAAAACTCGCCTTCATTCAACGGAACGCAATATTTTTAGCATTGCATTACAGTCTGTTTACAATGGTTTACAACATGCTAAAACAACGAACAAATTAAGAACTGGGTCATAACATCTTAACTCTTAGAAGATCATCTGCAATTAAAAAATAACATCCTGTATATTAATTCCACTTTCATTTTTTATGAAAAAAATTAAGTGTGCGAAGATCCTGTGAGTCACAACTCACATCCGACACCTTGATTTATTCTGATTATGATCAGACTCAGAACGGAAACAAAGATAAGATGCCTATCCTCTTCTACAAAATATATCTTCGAAGTTCGGACACAAAGTCATAAAAAATAGTACATACCACCAAAAACATTTTCATGTAAATTGATGCCAAGAAGTCATATGGTATCCATATGACTCGCACTGTCAAAAATCTATCAGATCTCATGTAAAACCAAGCTTCTGACTTTACCAAACATCTAACTCTACAAGCCTAGCTTCACAAACTCTACATCTTAGTCAAGTTATGTGACCTGGCCATTTCGCTACATTCGTTTGGGCTTAAGGTGAAAAATTTACGCACTGTTTTCTGTTATACTATTCTTGTAGGAACGAAAAGGCAGAAAGTTTGGAAAATGGATGGATGGATGGAAGGATGGATGGATAGAATGGATTTGGGGGAAATTGGTTATGGTACAAGTTTTATCTCTGGATTAAAACATAAGTTAAATTTTATCCCGAATAAGTAGTGTCCCCGTGGGATATTAACGCGGTTGGAGTCGTGGACAAGAGCTAGTCAATAATACAATATAATCCTACTAATATTATAAATGTGAAAGTTTGTGAGGATGGATGGATGGATGTATAGATGGATGTTTGTTACTCCTTCACGCAAAAACTCCTGAACGGATTTCGATGAAATTTGGTATGGTAGTAGTTTAGGCTATGGATTAAAACATATGATACTTTTTATCCCGAAAAAATACAATGTTCCTTTGGAATACTGTATTTACGCGGGCGGAGCCGCGGGCAACAGCTAGTACAATATAATAAAAGGTCTACACTTTTTATGCTGCCACAGATTATATTTTCGGTAGTCAATGGAACACAGAAATTCTTCTTACATAACATTTTTATTTAAAAAAAGTAAGCCCGAATTCTCCAGCAGTGAGCTAGCTGATGATGATGAATTATAGCTAAGAACATTCTCGATCATGTCGAAAACTATATAAGAATCGGTTCATCCGTTTGGGAGCTACGATGTCACGGACACACACACACACACACACACACACACACACACACACACACACACACACACACACACACACACACACACACACACACACACACACACAAAGACACTATTTCCTTCGGTGGTTAAAAAAGCTTCAGCTTCCACAACATGTGAAGTAAATCATTTGCAGTTCTGCATACTAATTATACCCCTTGGCATATTCAAACATCTGTAAAATTTATTTCAGTGCTCATAAAAGCTATAAAAACATACGAAACAGACACGAGACATTTCGTTGTGTTCTCTTCATATTTCTTCTCTTAATATTCAATTAAGCATATTTATGGACGTTACAATGTGTTCAAATCTGTTACGTTTATTATCTGTTGTAAATTGTGAAATGTCTATCGAAATTCCTTTTTAGATTTATCTTGAAAAAAAAAGTGTTCGAATTTTAAATTTATCTGTAGTCGTTGATTCCGAACTGTCAAAGTTTGCGAATAGCGAGCGTCGTCAATCAACTCATTCAAAACCTTGCTGTTATTAATAAAAACTTTGTAACTTTTTGTTATTATTTCAATTTGTTTATCATACAACTTTTCAACAGTGACTTCGTTCGCGTTTTATTAATTTTCCATTGTTGGAACTTCCTTTGTAATTTCCTTGGGGTAAATACCTGTTTGTTAGTTAGTGATCGTATGTATTTTTTTTTGCATAAGTTTTAATTTTTTTAACATTAAATCATGGGATACTCATCCCAACTTACCTGTCCGGTAGTTGTGGTATAGTATACGGGTATGCGACCCCGGCTTCCCTAGCTATTACTGTCCTATCCCTTGCCCTCCTGGGCGGTAATATCCTACATTTCCGATTTCCCACTCTAACTTACCAATCTTTCTTTCCACACCACCTATCTTTCCCTTTCCCTATCCGCCAATCCGTGGGAACGCAATGGATAATCATAAAAATAATTTATTTATCCAAAATGGCAGCGAAAAGTGGCCCATGGAGAGCCGCTTCGCTACGTTGAATGTAAGAGGAGGAGTGGATGGTAAGAATGAAAGTGAACGGAGCGAAACAAGTATGTAAGGATCGTAGCAAGTGGAAAGAAGTGGTCTTTGTCTACCCCTACGGGAAAAAGGCGTGATAATATGTATGTAACATTACATCATAAATAGGTACAATTAAAATCCATGAAATGTAATTTTCACCGATTTTCACGGGACTTTCATTGGCAGATAGCTGATATTATAAGTAGCTTAGGCTACTTTTATTACGTTCAGTTCCGTTTCCGTTAATTTTACACAAACGAAGTTGAGGGCACCAGCTAGTTTTGTATATAATTTTACGGTATAATCATAAAAGGAAGCAGTAAACACGATAAATTGGTGAGGTATAATTTTTTCGATGCCCAATAAAGATTTTATGTGTTTTGTGTAACTGCGGCTGACGTTTAGACGTTTATGTGCTATTTTATCAATCTCTGAGTCATATAGTAGACCTCTGTGGCTTAGTGGTTAGCACGTCGGCGCTTAAGCCCGGAGATCGCGGGTTCGAATCCCGCCGAGGGGGAAAAAGTTTTCTTTGTCATGGATGTGTATAATTTAATAAAAATCTTAAATATATGTATAGTGTAAAAGTATTAAACATATTTCCGCTGCCTGGTACCCGTAACACACATTCTTCGAGAACTTATCATGGGACCAGATTGACGTGGTGTGAAAAGCGTCCATATATATTATATTAGTAGAGTATTTTTCTGACGCAACATTATTTTGAGAATTATACAGTATCCCACGGAAACACTGTAACAAAACCGGCGTGAAATAACGATTGCGTTGTTTCGCTAAATGAGTGGGGATACCGGAGGCCCATGGGGGTTTGGGGATTTTAAGGACCAGGAACGCAAGTCGCAACACCAGAGGAGTTACAAGTGTAACTCCTGTGGTATTGCGAGTGTCCATGGGCGCCGGTAATCGCTTACCATCAGGCGATCCGTCTGCTCGTTTCCCGGTTCATTACTTAAAAAAAAATACCAAAAGATAAATGTATGAGGCCTGAGCCAGCCCTATGTACAGTATATGTAAATATAGCTACTTAATATAGTAACCGATTCCTATTCTTTATTTTGTTTAATTTCACTTCGTTTCCATGTACATTTAAATTAACTTCGTCAAGGAGAGCAACACTAAGTAAAATAAAACATGGCGGATCAGATCAATTAACCTCTCAAGCGTCGCTTGCTGCCTTGCAATGTCAAACAATGTCATTTTGTCAATGACATGACTTTTGACAATGAAAGACGTATGACATTCAAGACGACGTCTCTTCGTAAAACTGTCTATTACGTCAAAAGTCAAGTCAAAACAACTGTCATGGCCGCCCTAAAAATAGTGTTCTCGCAATAATCATCATCATCATCATCAGCCTATCGCCGCCCACTGCTGAACGTAGGCCTCCCCCAATGAGCGCCAACCATCCCGATCTTGGGCAGCCCTCATCCATCCGCTGCCAGCCACCTTCTTCAAATCGTCGGTCCATCGTGCCGCAGGACGTCCTACACTACGTTTGCCTAAGCGTGGTCTCCACTCTAATACTTGTCTGCTCCATCGATTGTCTGTCCGTCTGCCGACATGGCCGGCCCACTTCCACTTCAGCGTGCTAATTCGTTGAGCAATGTCGGTGACTTTAGTTCTCTGGCGAATAATGTCTTTACGTATTTTATCCACCAGAGATACCCTTAACATTGCTCTTTCCATCGCACGCTGAGCAACCTTAAACTTATGAACCAAGCCTACGGTGAGTGTCCACGTTTCGGCTCCGTGTGTCATTACCGGTAGAACGCATTGATCAAAGACCCTGGTCTTAAGGGATTGTGGGATCGACGATTCAAAGATATCCCGGAGCTTCCCGAATGCAGCCCAGCCCAAGCGTATTCTTCTACTCACCTCCTTTTCAAAGTTGTGCCGCCCGAGTTGAATGGTTTGGCCAAGATATACGTATTCTTGCACAACTTCGAGACTAGCGCCATTTACGACGACAGGTCTCGGGAGAACGTGTTCATTATACATGATTTTAGTTTTGTTTAGGTTCATACCGAGACCCACCCGTCTTGAAGAATCGCTTAGGCTGTTCAGCATCTCTTCCATGTCCTGCAGAGAGTCTGACATAATGACTATGTCATCTGCGAATCTCAGGTGTGAGATGTATTGGCCGTTTATGTTCAGTCCCCGTCCGTTCCAATCGAGCGTCTTGAAAACGTCCTCCAAAGCGTTATTAAACAGTTTTGGAGAGATAACATCTCCCTGTCTTACTCCTCGACGCAGTTGGGTTGGTTTTGTACTCTGTTCTTGTACTTGGACGGTCATTGTTGCGGCCTTGTACAGATATCTCAACACCTCGACATATCGGCAGTCGACGAGACATCTCTGCATGGATTCCAGCACAGCCCAGGTCTCGACGGTATCGAAGGCTTTTTCATAGTCCACATACGCTAGGCAGAGAGGCTGATTATACTCCTCGGTCTTCTGTATAATTTGCCTTAGTGTGTGTATGTGGTCCACAGTGCTGTAGCCTTTGCGAAACCCGGCCTGTTCCGGTGACTGAAAGTCGTCAAACTTCTGGGCAAGACGATTCGATATAACCCTCGAGAACAGCTTACACACGTGGCTCAGGAGTGAAATGGGGCGGTAGTTTTCTAGTCGCGTGTTATCGCCTTTTTTGAAAAAACAAAACCGCTATGCTCTTGATCCATGCTTCCGGGGTAGTGCCAGTGTGGATGACGGAATTGAAGAGCTTGACAAGCTCAGTCAAGACGGGTGTTCCTCCTGCCTTGAGCAGCTCTGTGGTTATTCCGTCATCTCCCGGTGCTTTGTTATTATTAAGCTGACTGAGAGCTATTCTAATCTCACCCATGTCGACATCAGGAAGCTCATCTGTAAGGTGGCGCGTGAGTCTGGCCCGTGGGTCATCTGCATGATGGGTTTGGGGTGGGCTTGTTTTTTGGGTGTATAATTCCCCATAGAACCTTTCGACTTCAGCGAGGATCTCCGGCTTCGAGGTGACGGTAGTGCCTTGTGGAGTATTGAGTTTCGTCAAGTGACAACGGGAGTTATTGGGCTTAGCGAATATCTTCGAGCCCTTATTTCGCACTATGGCTTGCTCGATGGCTTGGGTATTCGCCCGGCGGGTGTCGCGTCTAATTTGCTTTTTAATCTCCCGATTGAGAACTTGACGCTCAAATTTTGTGGCATTTATATATTCTCGTCTCTTCCTCATCAACTCCAGAGTTTCGCTGGAGAGCATAGACTTGCGTCCATGGCTCTTTGGACGAAAGTACTTACAACCCACCTCGCAGATGACACGAACCAGACTGTTGGCGGTGTGGTCTATGTCCTTCGTGGTTTCCAACATGGCGAATCGATTTTGGAGTTCTAGCTGAAAGCTTTCGCAGCCTGCTTCGACCTGGGGCCGTGTAGGCCTGAGAGTTGACCTTACTAAATGCGCTCGCTCTACACTGACATTTATACTCAGGCTGCCTCTTACCAATCGGTGATCACTTCCGGTATTAAACCTGTTAATCACGGAGACATCCCTAATACATGGCGCTTATCGGAAATAATAAAGTCTATCTCATTCCTCGTCACGTTATCGGGGCTTCGCCAGGTCCACTTTCTATGGGGCTTTTTCTGAAAGAAGGTATTCATCAGAAAAAGTCCTTTGGAGTCGAGAAAGTTTACTAGCATTTGCCCCCTGTGATTTCTGTGCCCATAGCCAAAGGGACCTACTTTCGACTCGCCACTCTCTTGTACTCCCACTTTAGCGTTAAAATCGCCCATGACAACAGTGTAGAATGTATTAGTACCAGATATGGCTTTCGCTATGTCTTCGTACATGGCCTCGACCTCGTCGTCAGGATGTGCGGATGTTGGGGCATACACTTGGATTACCTTTATTAGTATTTTTTTGTAATCTTCAATACAAGGTATGCCACTCTTGCCGACACACTGCCTATTTCTACAATGTTGCCTTTAAGCGATTTGTGGACTATAAAACTGACGCCACCTTGGGATGGTTGATGTCCTTCTCGGAAGTAGAGCAAGTGACCGGAATCGAGAGTTATCGTCTCCTCACCCTGTTTTCGGACCTCCGATAACCCCACAATGTGCCAGTTAATACGACTTAACTCTACTTCCAGCTCAGCAACGTGCTCGTTTAGCCGTAGAGAGCGTCCGTTATATGTAGCCAAGTCTAATTTTCGGAGGTGGTACCCTGCCGTCGCCTGGGGATTCTTAGCACCCCCCGCCGCGCCGTTACCGTGGCCGGTACCGTGGCCAGGAATAGCGCAGCAACCGGGAACTGGGGGCCGTAAATCTGGGTTGTGCTGCATAGGGGGGGATTTGCCGTAGTCACCACGCTTGGCGAACGGGTTGGTGACCGCAGACTGGAATGCTTTTCACTAATAGCGCTGCTGCCCACTATCAGTTGTGGCATTTAGAGCATTCCAGAATATAGACATGGTTATACCGCCATGAAACGGTTACCGGAGCCCAAGCGGGCGAGGAAGATGTTTGTCCTCTAATCCGGCTGATATCCTTTAATCGCAATAAAAAACTCTTCAAATAATCATTTTTGTACGCATGTACCCTTCTTCGAATTAATTTTTTCGTATTTTTATGATATTCCCATATTTTTTTCCTATTTACCTATGTAGTGTACATAGAACTGGCCCTAAATCAAACATCTCTTTTCATCAAAAACCGTTTAGAAGTTTTTGAAAGATTACTCTTAGGATGGATGGATGGATGGGTTTTTGTTACCAAACACCTATACATCCATCCATCCATCTATCCATCCTCGAAAATTTTCATATTTATAATAGTAGTAGGACAATGGTCAAAAAACAATAAACTCCTACCGCCTAGGGTAGTCGGGTAAAAAACAGCTATTACATATTTAACTCACTAGTTGTTTATATAAACTTTTATCGGTCAAACATCGGCGTTTTCTTAATGCTTATATCAAATAGGCTATTATATACGAGTGATATATTATGGAATGCTTTATGGGAATAACAAGTATATAAATCAAATATGCTTTGGTGCAATTTCATATTCACATTTTTTGCGGGATTTGGTAATAAAACAGCCTATGTAGGTACTACAGTCTAAGGCTAGGACTATATGATCCGGAAGCCAGAGGGCCGGGGGAAGTTCAGTGCACTGAAAATAGAACTATGCGCTAATTACAATAGAGCCGAAAATCGAACACACGAGTGTCGAGTCAAATGTCAATGTTATAATTATGAAAACTTCGATTTTTAATGATTTCGGATCATATAGGCTGTGTTCCGCGGAAATAGGCGTATGTAAGCGCTTGTAAGCAAAATGGCGATTGCTAAGCGGTAAGCTATGCTAAATATTATTTTCCTCTAGGACCCGTTATCCTCTAAAAATACTCCTAATTTCAAAATGAAGAAGCAAAATGGCGGATTATGTCAGCGCTACTGAAGTTAGTAAACGTACTGTCCTGGCCGACAACTGTCCTTTTCTTTTTAGCGCTATTAAGCGCTAACAAGCGCCGCTGAACACAGCCCTAGTCTCAGCCTTTAGTAAAAATATCACCACGGATACGCTTATCCATGTTGTTGTCTCTGTCTGCCAAGTGGCTTTTCCAAGTTTCCCAACATATTAGAGAAATAGTTAGGGTGTATAGAATTTAGGTTTTTATTTCTATGTACATTCATAATCTGTTCTATCCGAAAATATAGTAAACTGTAATCCAAATATGTTTATGGAATAAGGCAAACGAGCAGTGGAATCGGCTGATGGTAAGCACGGTTGCACATTTGGCCCTACATAATAAAAAATCGATAACATCGTAACAACGTGAAGCGAACATTTCACGACGGTTTTCCGGGAAGCCGTAGTTTACTTCTGGTTGAGCCGGCCTATTCGAGGCGAAGCAGAGAAATGAACTTTTGCATAATACTATCAGCTAATATTAGTAACATAGTACTATGTGAAAATAGACATGACATCAGTAAAATCATAAATTCTCTCTGTCACATTATTGTCACAGTAAATATAGTATGTTGGCCATATGTATGTCGACGCCCCTAATAGTCATAGAATATTAACGTTGACTGATAGTATGTTTAGTACATAATAATGAATTGAGCGAAAGACATAATGTAAGTTTCTTAAAAATCTCAAACCGTTTTTATTTACGCTAAACAAAAAATATTGTATGTACAAATGATTTTTGTCAATATTACTGTTTTAGCCAAGTTTCAGCTTGAGGTACCACCGACAAAGTGCCCGTTCGACCATTCTCTAAACATTCACCTTTGTACTAGAACGCCTCAAAATATGTAAACGCAAAGGAAGTAACCGCAATGACTGCAGACGAGGTTGAACTACGTATTTACACGTGAGTATGTTTGCGAGCCCACTATTCAACGGCGCTGTTGAGGGATTTTCATCTTATGCCTGGGCCCCGATTCTCGTACCTCGAATATCGGTTCGATTGTCAGTCTGTCCCGCTCGCGCGAACTGAGATTCGAGGTACGAGAATTGGGGCCCTGGTCGAGCGGGAACTTGTTCGGTAGTACATAATAAAATAGCTTTACATGTAATAACTAATTAACGAAAATTAGTATATAAATATTATGTTTGTTATCAAATTTAGTTTTTGCTGTAATGTGACTGAAATCACGCGATATCGTGTTGTGAAAATATCCCAATTGAAACTTGATATAATAAAATTTCTTATCAAATTCATTCTTACATAGTTGAGAACTATTATAAGCTATTTTAAGAATCTTAATTCTGAAGCTTATTTGATAGTTAGTAATATATTTATTTAAACTACCAAGATTAGCTTTCATGCTCGAATTGAAACTTTTCAAATTTTATTTTCTGGCGACTGGCTTCTGCTACAACTTTATTATTTTCTAGATTTGTATGAATATCCAAGTAGGTTTTGATCTAAAAAATGATCAAAAACTGAATTTTCTATCCATTTTTAGGGTTCCGTAATACTTAAGGAACCCTTATAGTTTCGCTCTGTCCGTCTGTCTGTCTGTCTGTCTGTCTATCTGTCCGCGCCTCTAGCTCCTGTAATTATGAATCCCACCAAAAACATTTTCATGTAAAGTGATGCCAAGACGATACCATATAACTCGCACTGTCAAAAAGCTATTAGATCTCATGTAAAACCAAGCTTCTGACTCTACCAAACTTCTGACTCTACACGCCCTAACCCTACAAGCCTAACTCCATTAACTCCACACTTTAGTCAAATTATGTGACCTGGCCATTTCGTTACATTCGCTAAGGTGCTAAATGAAGAATTTACGGACTGTTATTCTGTTATAATATTCTTATAGGAACGAAATGGCCAAGCCACATAATTTGACTAAAGTGTGGAGTTTGTGGAGTTAGGCTTGTAGAGTTAGGGCGTGTAGAGTTAGAAGTTTGGTAGAGTCAGAAGCTTGTTTTTACATGAGATCTAATAGCTTTTTGACAGTGCGAGTTATATGGTATCGTCTTGGCATCACTTTACATGAAAATGTTTTTGGTGGGATTTCACTTCTTTTTGAAAGACAATTTTTAGATCTCTAGAGTAGAAATTTACGTAGGTAAGTCTCTTACAAATTTTCATCCCCTAGTTTAAAGGGTTGGAGGATTAATGTATCAAGTTTGTTAATTTTTATGTTGGTTATGTGCTAAAACTACCTTACGTACCAAATTTCAGCTTTCTATGACATCCGGAAGTAGCCTATAATTTTGTTGATCATCAGTGAGTCAGTGACGAAATCAGGGGTTTTTAGATATCAATAAAATCTTAATTATAAGACCTATAAAATCAAAACTTTACATGTTTCATTAGTCCGCTACTGGGAACATATCCTGAAAATTTTGTATATTTGGATTAATCCAAACCTAAGTTATGAGGATCCAAAAAATCGACGAAGCGCTTCGAGAAAAGGTAGTCTGGTAGTGCCCTTGCGCTTCGCTCACTCGTCTTGGCGGGGGCACTACCGTGCTCCCAGATATAAATTGATGAAATTTGGTGCAATTATAGATTTTGTATAGATCACGGTTTCGGGATCATAAAAAATAATAATTTATATTTTAAGAGTGGCTCTCCATACATGTCAAGTGAGGATGAAAAATGTTTTTTCACTCTACCCCGTCGTGTGGGGTACCGTAGAATAGGTCTTTTAAAATAAAGGCAAGGTTTCATACGTTACTTTTTTATAAAGTTGACTATTTTCGAGTAATCGGCCTCCAAAGTAGTTTGTAAGTTGGTCCCCCCCCCCCCCTAGCATTTTTAAACTATAGGAGATAGAAACTTGCAAATTTTCATGCTGATAGATCATGTTAAAAACTCTTTAGGAAAATTATTGTGAACCAAATCGGACAATAACTTTTGGAGTAATTACAAAAAAAAGCATATTACGCGTTTATAGTTACGGAACCCTCCTTAGACATGTCCTGACATGCTCTTGGTTAGGTTATTTAATCTTTAAACGACAGCCGAACGCTGTCAGTCCCGGATCTATTGGGGCAACTGGGGGCATTTGCCCCGGGCGGCAGTTTCATGGGGGCGCCAAATCGGCCAAATCCTTCATACAAGAATTCGAAATATCGAATATTAAGCCTCTTTTCCTACAATCTTATAGGTTCTTATTAAGTAATCGAATCATAATATTATGTTTGAAAAACGAACTTTTTATTTCCATACGCCCAGTTAGTTTTTAAACACATTAGTGTCCGACCGAAAGTTCGGTTTCGGTTTCGGTTTCGGCCGAGTTTCGGCCAAAAATCAAGTTTCGGCAGTAGTTTCGGTTTCGGCCAAAAGTGGCCGAAACTTTTGCCGAAACCGAAACTGATTTCGGAAGTTTTCGTGCACGCTCGCCTAACTTCGTTTCTTGCGGCAACGCTTTGACAACGCAACTGAATTTGAAAACATAATTAAAATATAATTTTTTTTTTTTTTAAATATTACATTAAATCAGCCATACAATCAAAGTGTGTTCCGCGGAACCCTGGGGTTCCGCGAAGCCCCTGTCCCCTACAGGGGCTTCGCGGAACCCCAGGGTTTCCGCGAGAATTTAGAAAAAAAAAATCAACAAAACACCTCTCTCTGGTCGAACGTTTTTACGCGTCATATCATGAGGCGCAGCCGAACATAGTCGCCAATCACAACAATAACAGCTGATCGGGCGATGAAGCGACGATCGGGCCTCGACACTCAGTCAGTCAACGATTAGCGTTTTTAACGATAAGTAGGTACAGCTACCTAGCGAATTGAGAACTTTAAACGAAGTATTTATTGTTCTACTGCTGTATTCTGACTGTATCATTTTTGTACATTCATTATTCTTACTTCAACTCTTTTACGCAGTAACGATCGTGCGTTATTTTGACCCAACCATCTTGACATTTACCATTATTAATAAACTGAGAATGGAACGTTGGCGTTAAACGTGTTGCAACAACGTCTTCTAACGAAGCCGAATGTCGCTGCTTTTGAAGCAGTATGCGCGGAATATTCAGCAATTACCAACGGCCATGGGCGTAGGCAGCCAAGGGAGGGTTTTGGGGGATCAAACCGCCCCCGAAATGTTCAGTTACTTATATGACAAACCTTACATGATAAGTTATTATTTGTCATCTATTTTGCAACATCAGAAATTACACTAATTTTACATTAATTTAAATTACAAAATGATCCTATTTTCACAGTCTTTTAGGATTTAAAGTTTGAACATATTTACCTATTAAATAGGAAAAAAAATTTGGTCGCTCGCTTCGCTCGCTCGCATTGACCATAAAGAACATATATTATTTAATACCGATGTTCAATACAGCCGGTTGATTTTATGGTATTTGTCCGAAGTTCATTCGTTATTCAGTGTTTAAATTTAACGTTTGAACAGGTTTTGACCTGTAAAGTGGGGGAAAATTTTGCTCGCTCGCTCCGCTTGTGTTTAGCTTAAAAAATATATTATCAATTTTTATGTTTCCGAATTACAGTTTAAATTCAGGGTTTTAAAGCAGAAAGAAACAGGTAAAAATGAAAAAAAAAATGGGGGGCCCATAATGTGCCCAGGGCTTCTAATAGGTTAAAGTTAAAGAAAATGAAATGACTAAATAATACTTTTAGTCATTTTATTTTCTTTTACTTGTTATGAAGTAACTTACTATTAGTATGTAATAAGTTCTAACTGTTACATTGTACTTTTATTATGCTTATTTATAAAGAATACATTTATAAAATAATTGATTTATTGTAGGGTTCCGTCAAGTACTTCGCCTTCGAAAAGGGTCCCGTCACCAAAAAAGTTTGAGAAACGCTGCATTAAATGATAACAACAAAATTAATATACCGTGTTTCCATTTCATGTCCTAATTAATGCAGAATAATGGATAAAATGCACCAAATTTCAGTATTTTAAGGAATTTTCTACTTGACCACGTGAGTTTCGGTTTCGGTTTCGGTTTCGGCCGAAACTGAAGCCACGGCCGAATATTCGGTTTCAGTTTCGGTTTCGGCCGGAAAACCAGTTTCGGTCGGACTCTAAAACACATACTAAGTGATTTATGAACTCATCATAACAGATCAAGTACATTTCTTTTTGAAGGCGTGCGTAGTGTACTTGGGGGGATATCAATATCGGGCATATCAATTTTTTGCCCCGGGTCGAAAAAGTCGTAGTATACGCCACTGAACGCTGTAAGAATTCACGCGAGTTCGCGTGTAACTTTAAGTAGCAGCTGTTAGCTTAGTTTCCCATCCACGTCCCTTGTCTAAGGGTCAGCTTCAAGATTCAATTTTCTTTAACGCTCCATCTAATTTCATTTCCAAGCATCTAGAAAGGTTTAGATTGGACAAGCAAAGTTTTTTAGAGTTTTAACATCTGTATCGTTAAAAGTGTCGTTTTTTAAGTTTGACGTGTCTGTGTGTCTGTCTGTCTGTGGTATTGTAGCTCCTCAACGAGTGAAAATATTTTGTAACAGGTAGCCACGCGAATGTACTAGTAATTTATTGCAAAATATTTCCACGTTTCACATTTGACACAAGTTCCGTTTTTTTTTATAAAACTAGGGGGCAAACGAGCAAACGGATCACCTGATGGAACGCGATTACCGTCGCCCATGGACACCCGCAACATCAGACGAGTTGCAGGTGCGTTGCCGGCCTTTTAGGGGGGAATACGCTCCCTTCTTAAAGGTTTGCAGGTCGTAATGGTCCGGAAACACTGCTGGCGACAGTTCATTCCAGAGTTTTACAGTGCGCGGCAGAAAGCTTCGGGTAACGCACGGTGGAGGACTGCCACTCATTAAGGTGACGAGGATAGTAAATATTTTGTCGCTTGGAACGGTGACGAAAAGTTGCAGCAGGTATAAGTCAGAACAATTCCTCGGAGTTATATTATGTGACTTGTGTGTGGTATAAAATTCGTGTTCTTTTTTTCGGTCACCCATCTTATAACGCTCTCACCAAAGTGTGCTTAACTTACCGAATACACTCTTCATGTATCTTCATACTGTCGTAATGCATCGTAGATGTCCCCTAACAGGAAGTCTCATAAGATCTTGTCAATTCAAATTGATGTGGGACTACTTGTTCCAATACCTATTTTATTTTTAAGTGTGTCTACTGTACCTATATTATAATAGTCTTGATTTTTTGATTTTAGTATTTAATAGCGCATGACCGCGTCTCCGCCCGCGTAAGTACAGTAACTCCGCGATAAAAAGTAGCCTATGTCCTTTCCCGTGGTCTACTTTATATCTGTACCAAATTTCGTGATCATCGGCTTAGTAGTTTTTACGTGAAACTGTAAATAAAGTATCCCACAGGAACCGTACATTTCTCCGCGATAAAAAGTAGCCTATGTCCTCTTTCAGGCTCTAACTATCTGTGTACTAAATTTAATTTAAATCGGTCCAGTAGTTTTGGCGTGAAAGATGGACAAACATACACACTTTCCTTTTTCGACTAATATTAGTATGGATTTTATGGATAACATGAAACATCTCGTTTGTGATTGGTCGCCAAACAGACAACCCAGCTCTGTTAGGCTGCTGCTATCTATACGAAATAATACGGAAGAACAACAAAAAGTTACAACACAAAACAAAATCCTGTATTCGAAATGGTACTAAGACTTACTAATTGAAAATCTTTAAATCGTTCAGTTTCCTAAATCCAGCGATTTTCGCGTCAGCACCCAGACTAACACAAAACTAGATTTATCTTCAATGCAATTTGTACTCCGAAAGTTTCATAACATATTGTATTATCCGTCTTATGCTCCATGTACTATCGAACAAGTTGCAGGTCGACCAGGCATAAGATAAAAATCGCTGACGGCGCCGTGAAATTGAGCAGGAACTTTGTGTCGGTATTGTCTATGTTCCTTATTATATTAAAAAATATAATAAAGAGGAAAAGTTTGTTTGTTTGTTGGCATTGAAATGGCTCCGAAACTACTGGACCGATTTTGATTAGACTTTGAGATTGTAGGGTAGACCATGTTACTTTCTTTCATAAAGGTAATGTTCATGTTTTATGTGAGACCAATATTCTGGCGCACTTTACCGCTCGAGAAGTAATTGATATTAGCCATATTATGGCCTGATATTTTATGGCTTATCTAAGCTTAAAAATAATGGACTTCCTTTTTCCTTTAAACATTTTGCGATAGGTATAGAAAAGTAACGTGTCGGTCTCTCAACGCTGATCTCTTAGTATGGGACTTTGATTAATTATTACAAAGATAATTAGATACATTATATCCTTACAAAACTGGCAATATTTCTGTGCCGTGAGTGTGACACACATTGATACAGGACGCATAATGTAACGTGCTACTCGTCAATAGTCGCACACTAACACAAAACAATATTACTCGCGGAGTACACTAACCAAAAAGTAAAATTAAAAATTTTAAAAACCCCCGACACAATATTACTCGCGGAGCACACTAACCAAAAAGTAAAATTAAAAATTTTAAAAACCCCCCGACACAATATTACTCGCGGAGTACACTAACCAAAAAGTAAAATTAAAAATTTAAAAAACCCCCCGACACAATATTACTCGCGGAGCACACTAACCAAAAAGTAAAATTAAAAATTTTAAAAACCCCCCGACACAATATTACTCGCGGAGTACACTAACCAAAAAGTAAAATTAAAAATTTAAAAAACCCCCCGACACAATATTACTCGCGGAGCACACTAACCAAAAAGTAAAATTAAAAATTTTAAAAACGTGGTAGAGCCATGCTTCGGCACGAATGGGCCGGCTCGACCGGAGAAATACCACGGGCTCACAGAAAACCGGCGTGAAACAGCGTTTGCGCTGTGTTTCGCCGAGTGAGTGAGTTTACCGGAGGCCCAATCCCCTACCCTATTCCCTTCCCTACCCTCTCCTATTACCCTATTCCCTCTTAAAAGGCCGGCAACGCACTTGCAGCTCTTCTGATGCTGCGAGTGTCCATGGGCGACGGAAGTTGCTTTCCATCAGGTGACCCGTTTGCTCGTTTGCCCCCTTATTTCATAAAAAAAAAAAACCCCGACACAAAAAATAATCAACTATAATAATCATCAACTAGAAAAGAGCTGATGATCTTCAAACGGCTGATATTCCCACCACCAATTTTCTCATCAAACGAAGCTACGAACACTCTCGATTAAGTCATCAATATTCTCTTACAGTGCGCTTTCATTTGAGACCCCACTCGAGTATATTTATTTGCAGACATTCAGTTATTCTTCCCCACTTTGACCCCCACAACTTTTAAACGGCTCAACCGATTTTCATCAAACATATCTAAGAACACTCGCAGATAAGTCACCTTTAATACAAAAAAAAACTGAATTGAAATCGCTTCATCGGTTCGGGAGCTATGATGCCACAGACAGACAGACAGACCGATAGACACGTCAAACTTATAACACCCCCATTTTGTGTCGGGAGTTAAAATAGCCCAACGCGCGACGTCGGACCAATTTGAGTCTTTACTTTTTACGCGCAATGACATATCTACCTCTTTTTAATATAATATATATCATCTATGGGATGGGACTATATGATCCGGAATCCAGAAGACCCTGGGGCTTTAGAGCACTGAAAATAGAACTCTGGACTCCTACAACAGAGTTTAAAATCGAACACATGAGTGTCAAGTCAATGTCAAATCTGACAACGTCTCATGTGTTCGATTTTCAACTCTATTGTATTAGTCCAGAATGTAGCATTGTAATGGTGATTTTTTTAAATCGGTCCAGTTTTGACCCATGTACAGAAAATGCACGTAAATGAGATGAAGATGCTAAGATGGGCAGCAGGTGTAACCCGACTCGATAAAGTGCGAAACGAGCACATCAGAGGCAGTTTCAAAGTCGCGCCTATAGCAGAAAAACTCACCGAGAGCCGCTTCCGATGGTTTGGTCATGTTATGAGACGCCCCGAAGACCATGTCGTGAAGCAAGCCTTAGCACTGCCAAACAATAAGAAAAGCAGAGGACGCCCACAAGCCACCTGGTGGTCCACAGTAGCCAAAGACTTAGAGCTTGCCCAAACAAATGTTTCGACAACCCAGGACAGACTGTCCTGGCGCCGCAGAACGAGGAGAGCCGACCCCAAATAATGGGAAATGGCTAGGACAAAGAAGAGGTCCAGTTTTGACCCGATTCAGGAACATACAAAAAATCCAAATCTTTCCACTTTATAATATTGAGAAAAAATCACACAAGAGAACATAACCTAAAGATAACCCTGGTGCTGGTGTTAAAGTTATTTAAGCATTATGGCTAGCGATAATAACTTACCATCATGCGATTTATCGGATCGTTTGTCTTCCAATCTTGTTCCACGCAGTAACTTACAGTTCCTTTCAGTAAATTAGGATATATTTTATCATAATAAAACACTTATAAAACCATCATGATGAGTGCTAACTGGATTGGAACCCCCAATGCTTTTCCTCCTACCCTAAATCCACACGCTGATTTCATTATACTTATTTACCACATGCAGAACTCAAGCTAGGGTTGTCGCTTGTTAGTTGTTACAAATTATATTTTAAGTTTTTTCTTATAAACTAACTTCCAAAAAAGGAGGCGGTTATACGTTTGGCTATATATTTTTTATATCTTCCGAAGCAAAAAGAGGCGTGCCGCGTGAACTTAAGTTTGATCCAGGGTTGTTACTTGTTTCGTTATTTTTTAATTTGTTTGTTTATTTAATTTATTAAACAGCCTCCGTGGTCTAGTGGTTACAGCATTGACTCTCGAGTCGGAGGTCGTGGGTTCGATTGGAACAACAAAAAAATGTTGTTTTCAAGTTTGGTTAGGACAATGCAGGCTGATCACCTGATTGTCTGACAAGAAAGATGACCCATGCGTCGGATGGGCATGTAAAAAGTCGGACCTACGCCTGATCTCTCGCCAGTCGTGTCGGTTATCCGTCCCACTGGGTTACGGGAGTTATTTATTTTATAATTATTTAAGGTTTCTTATTGTTTCAACCCCCGAAGCAGAAAGAGGGTTATATATAAGTTTGATGACTGATGTGTCTGTACTCGGTCTGTCTGTTTGTCTGTGCGTGGCATCGTAGCTCCTTAGACTTTAACGAAAGGCGTTCGTGATCGAGTATTTCTAGCTATAATTCATTTTTACCAGCTCGCTCACTGCTTGAAAATTCGGGGACCAATTAAAAAAAAAAAAAAAACGGGTTGCACTCCGGGAGTGCCAGCAGATGTGAAAACTTGAACATTAAATTGGAAAAACAGCCATCTAGGTTAAAAGATACGAACTATAATAGTTTCATGCTATGCTCGCGTACACTACGGCCGCTGTATCTTGACGGGTCTGAACATAGGCTCTGCAAACTTTAGCGCATGTACAACTCGTGAAGAAAACTGTTATTGTATTATTTTTATATACCTATGTACTAATAAAATTTCCCTAATACAGTTACCCAATTAGTACAAATAAAATAAATACGAAAACACTTAAAAACAGTTGATGCGCAACCTTCTGCGCGAAGTTCAGACTCGCCAAGATACATCGGCCGTATTGTAAGGGAACTAAGCCAGCAAACAGTTGCATGTTGCATCTTACGATTTTTCGATCAGGTCACGTATCCTGACGCGACCTTAACATTTTTTACCCATCCCAACAAAAGTGCACAACGCTGCTAAATAAGTTTTCACTTCAAAAATTAATTTAATTTAAACCATATTGTGTGTGTGTCTCCGTGGCATCGTAGCTGCTAACGGATGGACCGTTTTTTATCTAGTTTTTTTTATTTAAAAGCTGACATGATCGAGAGTGTTTTAGCTACAATTCATCATCATAAACTCGCTCACAAACTCACAACTAGACAATAAAAGAGGCTACTTATTGTTTTTAATTTAGATCAATTTTTATTAATAACTAGCTTTTGCCCGCGGCTCCACCCGCGTAAGCACATCATCCCGCGGGAACACTACTTTTTCGGGATAAAAAATATCCTATGTCCTTCCCCGGAACCCAAAGTATGTTTATACCAAATTTCATAAAAATCGATTCAGCGGTTAATGCGTCAAGAGGTAACAGACAGACAGACACACTTTTGCATTTATAATATTATATAGTAAGTATAGAAGTATAGATAATTAATTACGACCTAATGCACAACCAACAAGTACACAGGCGGACGGAATGGCGTTTTTTGATATTAATATTTTTCTTGTTTAAAAATCCAAATGGCCGACCTGTTTTTGGGTGTACCTATTTATGACGTATAGATAAATATTTTATGTTTATAAATCCCGAGTTAAATGCGTATGTAGCAGATATAAATGAAGAGCACATTTCGCCGGCAACACCTATCCTGGGCTGGGACTATATTATGATCCGGAATCCGGCAGTCCCGGGAAAATTTCAGAGCATTGAAAATATAACTCTTATACAATAGAGTTAAAAAACGAAGTGTGTAGTGTCGAGCTGTCATAAATGACATCGACATTTGACTGTCGAGTCAAATGTCGATGTCGTGTGTTCGATTTTCAGCTCTCTTGTATTAGCGCAGATTTATATTTTTCCCCGGCCTACCGGATCCCGGACAATACAGTCCCAGTCTTATCTGGAAAAAATAGAGACTACTGACTAGGTAAACGAGATAAAACTCCGTGTGAGCTGTTTCGAGGTAGATATATCATTTGCTGAAAAAAAACTGATATCGAGGAGTAAAAAACGCCTACAATTTTCTGAGAGACATTATTTCCGGAATACACATCCCTTATCGAGGAGAAATCTCTTACCGATCTAAAACACGGCAAGCAAAACAAATAGTAGCCCAACTAGCAAAAAGATCGTATAAGTGATTACTCTCCCGATTATGGATCGGAAAACACTCGTATGAAAGATCCTATTATTTCAAAACGGCGTATAAACGCATCTTTCTAGATTTTATTGCATTGAACGCATTTTGGCTGTGTAAATATGTGTAGTAAATGTTTACTCTGCAGATTTATATTACATTCACTCGATAATTCTATAAAGATATCTTCCAGTGACGTTCATAGCACCTTAATTCTTATGACAGTTCTTTGAAAGCAATTGAATTGCCGAATTATCGTCAAATCACCTTTTACAGCACTATTATTTGATAATTAAATCTGAGAACAACATTGTAGAGTAAAGGCAATTCATTCAACAAAATAGCATGGCAGTTGCTATTTCAGCACTCAATGTTATATGATAGCTTTCTGGAAGGCTTTCATTTGACCTAAATTTTGAAGTTGAGAAAACGCTTTGAAATTATCTATTAAAGCATCGGAGGTGGTCTAAACATTATTTGAAAGTCAATATACAGCGTAAGAGTTAAATGAAATCTTTTACAGCACTATGAATGCCATTTTAGTCAAAACAGTCAACATTTTCATTGACAGTAACAGATGGCAAAGAACAATCGTTTAATATTAGTGCGGGTTCAGTAGGAAATATTAACACACCTAATAATAAAATCTGTGGACCGAATTCTAGTAAAGAGAATTCTCGTACCGAAAAAATATCATGTAATCAAGACTCTGAGTGTGATGTTAAATCTGATTGTAATAGCAGTGATGATAATGACAATTAGGTATAGATCTGAGTATGAGGAATCTTTAAATTATGAGTTTCGGTCTAATTTTAAAGAGTGGGCACTCCGATTTAATATTTCTCATGATACATACTTACATACATACATATAAACATTCCCGTAGGAGTAGGCAGAGGCCACATCTTTCCACTTGCTACGATCCTTACATACTTGTTTCGCTTCGTCCACTTTCATTATTCTGTTCATACATGCTCTTCGATGTAGGGTACTCTTAACCTGGCCTTTTTTCAAGATGTCTCTGATTTGGTCTTGAAACGTCCGCCTAGGTCTACTCCTTCCAACACTTCCATTCACACTCGCTTTATACACTTTTTTCATCAATCGTTCTTCATTCATTCTCTCGACATGGCCAAACCATCTCATCATACCTTTCCAAATTTTTGTCACTACAACTTCTCTCAGACCACAACGTTTCCTTATCTGACTATTTCTTATCATGTCACTCAGTTTAATTTCTATCATACTTCTTAACGCTCTCATCTTAACTGCATTTATTCTGCTTTTTTGTTTCTTTTGCCATACACAACTTTCAATTCCGTACATGAGTGTCGGAATCAACACCCCCTCATGCACAGCCAAACGAGTCTTGTTAGACAACTTCCGACTTTTCATAAAGGAGTTCAAAGTTCTATTCACCCTGTTTCCTACATTCGCTCTTCTTTCAATATCATTCTCACATTTTTCATCTCTCGTAAACTTTGAACCTAGACACACAAAATCATTTGTTCATCTCCAATCACGATATTGCAGTCTATCACTGCCTCATCTCTTTTAAACACCATCACTTTCATCTTCTTTACAATCATCTTCATTCCCTTTCTAACAAAAGCTCCATTCATCGCAGTTATCATCTCCTGCAACTCCTGGGCCGAAGACGCAAGTAATACTTGGTCATCAGCATAGAGGAAACATTTGACGAGTAACTCATTCATTCTCAACGCACTTTCATTCTCTTTTAAATCTGTCAAGCAATTTTTCATGAACAGATTAAGCAGCCACGGTGACGCTACACATCCCTGTCTAATACCTTTTTCGATATTGAACCATTCAGTATATGCCCCGTTTATCCTTACTTAACTTAAGCACTAGAATGCCTATAAAGAGATTGTAATGCTCGTATGAGGATACTGCTCACCCCGTTCAGGGGCAATGCTGACCACAATTCATTCCTCACCACTCTATCATAGGCCTTTTATCATGATGCCTTAAGAAAATTGACGACAATTTTAAACAGAAGACTACCGTATATACTGCCAAAAGATCCTAGTACAATTTTAAAACAGATACATCAATAATGAATATATTTGCCGTTAGTTCTGCATAACGGATTAACTGAACCTTTACAAAAATGTTTAGAAATTATTGGTTGCGATTCTGATGTTTTAAGTCTTCTCATAAAAATTGACGGCCTACCAGTACCTATATAATAGCTCGAAACTTCAATTTTGGCCAATAATGTGTAAAATAGTAGAAATACCCGACACCTTCTCCACTAGTTGACGGAATATATTATATAGGTCAAGAAAAACCATCGGACTTAGATAAATATATTTTTTACGAGGTACAGTGTGATGACGAATATGGATTTAACATTTCACACAAGGAACCCTAAACAAGCTGTAATGGCGCTCTGAGAAGTTGTAAAATGGAATCCCCGAATCTATCTCTCGGCTAAAAGCAGAGTGAATGCTTTGTGATGATAAAGTAAGTGCTAATAATGGCGAGTCAATTTTAATAATTAAATAAATATTATAAATGATTCAGTTTTTACCAAGAAATTTTGCGGCCCATGAAAATATTACTTAAAATGTGAGGCATACAGACGAAAAAATTAAATCCGCATATGAAATTCGCTTCAGATAACTTACTTTCACATATAAGTATAAAATTGTGGCATAATTTATAAATGGCAGAATACTATAGTAATTTGCCATTTTTGTTCTTTTCATGAACTTGTACAACACGGACTAATAATAATTTTACGATGAATAAAACTTTCTATGAACGTCGCTTGATTACTTTTACGCAATTGAACAGTCGAGTGATAGTAACCGGGCTGCTATTGTACTATAAATAAGCCGAATGCAAGAAGTTATACCGACCGCCTTTTTTTTTTTTTTATTTATTTATTTATTTAAGGTCGCTTTTAACATCTATGGTCATTAGCGACCACTTATTGTAACAGTTAACATAATAACATATCAAATCAAAGAATAATAGTTAGTTAATCTTAAAAAATTTACAGTGTTTTTATAATCAGTTAAACAATATTTTAGTGTGTTATGAAGCTTAACATTACTTCTTTCTGTATTAAACATAGGGCAATCTATTAATAAATGTTTCACAGACAAGTCACAATCACATCTAGAACATTTGTTTTTAGGTGCTTTGGTAATTAAGTGAATGTGTGTGACATTACAGTGACCTATTCTAAGTCTATTTATAACTATTTCATCTCTTCTGTTGTTAAATTTAATATTACATTTTTCAAAAATTGATTTCCTAATATCATACAATGAACTCTTATTATTCCTGGCCCAATAGCTGTTCCATAGTTTTTTAATACTTAACTTTAGGTGCTTTTTAAGATCAGAAATATTAGCAATCATCAAATTACATTAATTTAAATTTGTAGCTTCCTTTTGCTTGAATATCTGCTTTTTCATTTCCTGGGATGCCTTGGTGACTAGGAATCCAAATAATTTCAATAGAAAAGTTATTATCAATTAGATTTGTTAGGTATTCTTTTATAATATTAATTAGGGGGTCAATATTTTTATTATTCGATAAAGCAGTCAAACATGATAGTGAATCAGAAAAAATAATGTACTTTTTTGCAGTCGTTGGAATATTTTTAATGATCTCCAAACATTTCCAAATGGCTATAGCCTCGCATGTAAATATAGATGTATAGTCAGGTAGTCTGTACTTGCCACTATAATTTTCCGAAACAATTGCACAACCCGTTCTACCATTGCAAATAGACCCATCAGTAAAATACAAAGTATAATCCGAATATGCGTCTGTAAGTTCATAATAATAATTCCTATAAATATAATCAGGAGTAGATTCTCGGGGATATTTATTAGCTATATCTATATTTATTTTATATTGAATTTTATTCCAAGGTTGGAGCTTATTAGGAAGATTACGACAAAATAAAGGAGGTAGATCAAATTTAATTTCTTTCAAATAGTTTTTAACTCTGACTCTAAGAGGAACAGAAAGAGATGGTCGTAAGCTGTATTCTATATCAGATAGTAATGCTGGTTTTGAAAAAAGAGAATCTATATTATTAACAATATGTTTGGCTGCATACGTAAGGCATAACTCCATCCTTCGATATGTTAAAGGCATTTCATCAGACTCAACAAAAATACTGTCAACTGGACTTGTTCGAAAAGCTCCCAAACTTAACCTTAGACACGTATTATGAATACTATCTAAAATTTTTAAAATATTATTTGAAGCTGAGTCGTACAAGACTGCGCCGTAATCAATTTTTTGCCTAATTAAGGCTTTGTAGGTATTTTTTAAACACTTACTATCAGATCCCCAACTATTTGACGACAATTTTTTTATAATATTCATTCTAATATAACAATCAAATTTAAGTTTTTTAATGTGTGAAACCTAATTCATTCTAGGATCAAAGGTAAGTCCCAATATTTTTGTTTCATTCACTTCATTTATTTTACAGTTATTAATAAATACATTTAATTTATCTCTGTTTTTCTTTTTTGACATTATCATGAGTTCCGTTTTGGTTTCAGAAAACTTAAAGCCAGTTTCTAGACTCCATTTACTTAAATTGTCTAAGGTGATTTGTAAATTTTTTTCAATAATTTTTAGATCACTACCACTACATAAAATTGTTAAATCGTCTGCAAATAAATACCCTTTAACAGGCGGTTTTATAATCTCTAGGACATTATTAATTGATATTAAAAATAAAATCACACTCAAAACAGAACCCTGTGGAAGTCCATTTTCAGTGCAAAGAGGATTTGAAAGAATGTCATTAATTTTAACCCTTACAATTCTATCAGATAAAAAATGTATAACAAAAGCTAGGACATTACCTTTTAGGTTAAACTGTTGCAGAAGTAATACAACTCGGTGTTTCTATACCATTTCGTAAGCTTTTTCCAAATCAAGGGCAATTAATACTACTTTATTCTTGTTCGCAAAAGACTTGAGAATTTCATCTTCTAAAAGGCATAAATGGTCTAAAGTTGATTTAAACTGTCTAAATCCAAACTGACAAGACGCTAAATATTGATTTTGCTCCAAATACCATCTAATTCTATTGCTCACAATTTTTTCCAAAATTTTACACAGGTTACATGTGAGTGATATTGGTCTGTAGCTTGATGTTAGTGTAGATAGTTTACCTGGTTTTAAGATTGGTATAACAATGGCCTCTCTCCAAAGATCAGGAAAAACTTGATTTACCCAAATGTAATTATAAATATCTAAAAGACGTTCGAGAGCCAATAAGGGAAGTTTTTTAATTATTGTGTTTGATATTTAATCAGGACCAGGGCTGGAGTTTCCTAATTTTTGTATAATTAAGTTTAGTTCATCCATAGTTATATTATTATTAATAGGATGATTATTATCATGATTATCAAAACCTATATGACTTTCTTCTTTTTCTTCTTTATAATTTAAAAATTCTTGTCTATAATTATTCGAGCTAGAATTTGCAGCAAAACCTCTTACTAATAAATCAGCATTAATTTTAGGGTCACTAGAGAGTTCACCTTCATTATTCTTTAAAATTATTTCTACTTTATTCCTTCTTTTATAATTTATAGAATTTATTCTTTGCCATACAGTTCTTAAGGGTGTTTGACTATTAATTGATGAAATATATCTTTCCCAATTTACTTTTCTACTTTCTTTAAAAATTCTTCTAGTCTTAAATCTAATTTTACGATATTCTATCTTTAATAATTCTTCCCTACGTGTATCATCTTGGTTATATACTTGTCTAATTTGCTTATTTAGATTTTCTTTTTTTATTTTTATATATTTTCTATAGGCCCTTTTCGTTTCTTTTAATGATTTAGAACACTCCTCATTCCACCATGGTACCTGATTATTTTTTTGCTTTCCACTAGTTTTAGGTATATTTTTTTCAGCTGAGTTAACAATTATTTGGTTGAATTCATCAACAGTTTTATTTATACAAATACGCGAAGTAAGATTTAATTTTTCTAATTGTTTAATCTGGTTTTTAATGTCATTATAAAAATTAATCCAATCAGCATTAGAATATTTCCAATACTTAGACACAGTTTGTATGTAAGGACTTAAATTAATTTCTGCAGATATTATAATAGGAAAATGGTCACTGTCATAAAGGTAGTCCAATGCATTCCAATCAAAATAGCTCGATATATTTTGAGAAGCAAAAGATAAATCAATATTACTTGTATGACCGTTACTAGCATTAAAATGTGTTGGTTTATTTTTGTTAAGCAAAATTATATTGTCATTTAGATCTAACCATTCGGATATTATTTTCCCCCTTTGATCGCAATGATTTGAGCCCCAATAAAAATGATGACAATTGAAATCTCCTAATAGAAGAAACGGTGTCGGAAGCTGATTGACTAAATTATTAATCTCAGTAACATTAAAAGAACAGCTATTAGGTAGGTAAACATTACAAATAGTAATTTCTAGAGGAAATTTTATTCTTATTGCAACGACTTCAAGACCACTAATAATACTTATCGGTTCAGGTAGTAAATGAGGCTTGACATAAGTAGCCACACCACCACTAGCAATACTGCTATGTGTGCGGTTTTTATTAAAACATTCATAATTTTTTAATTTAGCAAAATAACTATCTTTAAAATTTGTTTCTTGTACACAAAAACATAAAGGATCAACATCATTCAAAAGTAATTTTATGTTTTCTAATCTTACATGAAAACCATTTGCGTTCCACTGCAAAATTCTCATATTAACTTTCTTAACAATACAATTAGTATACTTATATAATATAACAAATAGAATAAGGAAAAAGAATAATCACTTATCTTTTCTTAAATTAAGTTCTTGTAGTTTTCTTGTAAATCTCGAACATCTGTTTTTTAAATTTCTATTGAGCTTCGGATGGAGAAATACGCACATATTAATTAAATCAGCGATGTTTTCTGTGTAGTCTTGTATTATGTCTTGGATATTTTGCTTGTTGCGCGTTTCGTCTAGGAGACCACCGCGACCACCGCGCCGATCGGTTCACGCGTTATCGCACTCCGACGTAACGGCTCGCCTATTAGATATCGTAACTACCTAAACAATTATTATCGCGGGTGCTCCTGCCTGCAGGGGCACCTTTATTCGTTATGGAGAATATAACAAGTACCCCTACTGTAAGTTATGCCAACGTTACCTCTAAAATAATGTACCCAAAGAAAGACCAAGCGATCGTAATTGATTCTATTGACGGATTAATGTTAAGAGATTATTTACTGGCACTCTCGACTGTGACAAAATCATCGAATATTCGATTTATTTCCCGGATCGCAAATTCAAGAATATGTGTTTACTTGGATTCCAAAGAAACTGTAAATGAACTTGTTGATGTAACTAGAAAAATCAAGATTAAAGATCACATCCTAGAAATTCGACCATTGATTTCAAGAAATAAACGTATCGTTTTATCGAATGTTTGCCCGATTATTCCGCATGAGGTCTTAATAGAAAAATTCAATGAAATAAATATTAAAATCTTAAGTCCGATTACCTTTATGAAAGTTGGAATACCTGATGTTGGTTTCTCCCACATTATGAGTTTTAGACGTCAATTGTATGTTTCGCCTGAGGACGAAAAAAAACTTCCTGAATCGTTACAAATCCAATATGAAGACACCAACTACTGGATTTATATATCAAATGAGTCAATGAAATGTTTTGTTTGTAATACTATGGGACATTTGGCTGAAACTTGCCCCCAAAGTAAAACTACCTCTAAAAACGTTAAAGATACACTAGAACCTATTGAAAATCTTAAATTCGTTTTAAAAGAAAATTCAAACCCTCAATCGCGAGTAAATAATTTATCCTTAAATGAATATGAAAATAACAAGGGCATTAAACGAATCCACTCAAATACCACCTCAGAACCTTCGCAATCAGACATGAATCAAAACAAAGATCTTACCATGGAAGAAATCGTACCATTGAGTGATTATACTAATGACACCGACAGCAATTTTTCATTAGAAGAAGAAGCACCTAATAAGAAAAATCTAAAAAAGAAAAAGAAAACATTAGATAGTAGATCGGAAGAACAAGTATGGACTGATGTTAGAAATGAAATTAAAGAATTAATAAATACAAACTCCTTACCACACTTCCCCTTAACTTTGGACCGACCGCCTTTGTTTTACCATGCTCTAGACTTAAACAATAGACTTGAAAATCGTACACACGCGTAACACATAATCGTGACAACCCTAGTAATGGGCGTAGGGCTAGCCATACACAGATTAGATTGCTAGTTTATTTAATCAGTGCAATAGATATCTCATAAAGGGCCTATTGTGCATATAACATGTTCCTTTCTTCTACTTCTTATTTATCAAAAGGATTGCAAATTAAATGTGTCGCTATTGCGATTTGGCTTATTTTGGTCTTGAAATAATTGTAGAAGTTCAGCGAGAAGTAGACGCTGAGAAATGTTGAAAAAATTGCGGAGAAAATACTAATAACGATTAAAATTTTCCCATACTAATTAATTTGTCACTTAAGCAAAGATTTCAAAGCTCACGATAGTACGTACATTTGACAGAACAAATCTTTATAAAAACTTACGCCATCTTGGTTTTCACCATACTTCGTATGTTAGCTTGTTTTTGCCCTACCTTTAACTGGAGACACTTTTTGCCTCAACCTTGCCTTTAAATATTTGACACTTGATTGTTAAATAGGTACTTAAAGGTGCGTTCAATTTACCTGTTTGGTTTATTAGAAAAAATTCTGCCGGCCCTAGTAGGTTGCAGCTGTAAGTGTAGGTGTAGGTTGTAGTTGTAGGTGTAGTTATTCCAGTTAATAGTTAAGACAAAACAACGTGTGTTGTGACAACTAGCCTAATATTATTATTTTGTAACATAATTGAACATTTACACTGAGGTCATTGACCTTACACGTTTTTGCTTATAACTAGCTGTTGCACGTAAATATACTATCGGGTATCCCGCGGGAACATTGTAATTTTCTGGGATAAAAAGTAGCCTATGTTTTACCGTAAATGGTCTGAAATAGCTTAAACTATTATCATACACAATTTCATCAAAATCCGTTCAGTAGTTTTTGCGTGAAAGAGTAACAAACATCCATCCATCCTCACAAACTTTCATATTTATAATATTTGTAGAATTTTAGTATTGAAAATTCAATATTACATTTTATTCAATTGAAATCGTCTGTGTGAACTGTGAAGGAGAGTGCAATTTAAATTATACATTTTTCATAAAATATTTTTTTTCGAATAAACTCAATTATTTTTCTGCTTTAACCTCTTTACATAAGCAGTAAATAATGTGCCCAAAATTCTGTATTAATTTTGCGAAACGATATACAGGATTCCTAGTTCCGAATTCATGAAACTTGGTTGACAATACAAATATTAAGTCCATTCCAGATCTTCACAAACCAATAAGACACATTCATGATACAGAAAAGAAGAAATCCTTCTCTATACCAGAATTCCCGCATTTGACACTGGGCTTACGGTTAAATCGCACACCTAATATTTTATTTATAAAACATTCATTTCTTTAATAACGACTTTATTATTAAACTACCAGTGGCTTCGTCCGCGTAAATACAGTATCCCACGGGAACCGGGAACACTATTCTTTTTCGACTTCAACAGCCTCCGTGGTCTAGTGGTTAGAGCGTAGGATCTGGTCGTGGGTTCGATTCCCGCATTGGAACAACAAAAACTGTTGTTTGCAAGTATGGTTAGGACAATGCAGGCTGATCACCTGATTGTCTGACAAGAATCCTTGCGTCGGATGGACATGTAAAAAGTCGGACCTGCGCCTGATCTCTCGTCAGGATTATGAGAGTAAAGGAAGAGAGAGTGCTCTTGTATACTGTGCACACACTTGAGCACTATACATTTTATAGTGCCCAAGTGTGTGCGTAGATGACCTGCGTAACTGGCCAGGGTTTCAATCAAACCGGCCACCGTCACCGAAATCGGTGTGGGGTGCTATACGTTATTATATCTGAACGGATAGTGTGAAAACGTTCTAAGAATAACAAAATAACACATACTACACAATTTTCCCTCTAAAGCTCTGAAAACTCCAGCACAGATTAAAGTGTAGGCCGTTCGGGAGGAAAAGTCCAGAATGTAGGCCAAAATATAGGCCAGTCCAGGCCAATTAGACACATTTACATATTCACTCCACTATTGTCCTATATTGCATTCAAAGCAAAAAATAAAACTGGCAGCATTAAAATCTTGAAATAAATGTTCTTTGTGCAGAATTCTTTTCTTTGTAAGCCTTTGGTCTGTACAAAGAATCGATGTTCTTTTAAATAACTGCATTAAAAGTTATTTTTAAGTTGATTTTAAGACTGGCGAAGAACAGAGACTTCTCGAGCTTATTAGTTATTAGTTTTTTACCAACATTTGATAAAATATTAATATTTAAGAAATATAAAAAATAGATTCTGAAGGTAGAGAAAATTTCCAATAAAAAACTTATAGCTTCCCGAACTCTATCTCCATTATTTAATTTTATGAAATATTGGTAAAAAACGAAAAGCCATTTTTATCTTTAATTGTTCATTTTATTGTTCATCACATCATAATGTATAGAGCAGTATCTCTATTTTAGACCATTTTCAACTTGTCAACTAGGCTAATAATGTACTATGTACTAGGTTTAAGTTTAAATTGATGATATTTATAATAATAATAATTTCTATGGACTCATCACACCACGTCAATCTGGCTCCGTGGTAAGTTCTCGAAGAACTTGTGTTACGGGTAGTGTGTACAAGACAACGGAAATATTATATTTAACACTTTTATATTATACACATATTTAAGATTTTTATTATATTATATTATACATACTTATTACACATTCATGACCCAAAAACACGAAAAAACTTTCTTGTTCCTTCGGCGGGATTCGAACCCGCGACGGCTTGGCCAAACTTAGATTTTGAATATAATTTGGACTGATTCTACAGATAGATTTCAAGAAAACTCAAAAAAGTTGTATTTTTTAAAGTGGTTTTTTTTGGAATAACTTTTAAACGGCTTTATCGATCAACTCCAAAAACTAATCAGCTCTTAACCTTGAAAAACTACGTCGATCGCCGCTAATCCGGTCAAAATCGATTGATTCGTTCGAGAGATATCGTGAAGGAAAGAAAACCGAAAAAAGTGTTTTTTCGGAATTACTCCGAAACTTTTCATCTAAAAAATTTTTGTTGTCGATTCTTTCAAAAGACATGAAAAACTGCATCGATTGCCGCCAATCGCGTGACAATCGGTTGATATATATTCCAAAGTTATGACATGAAAGAAAATGATCAGTAAAAATTTTTACAAGCACTTTTATTTTTGAGCTCGATAAGCTCAAAAATGACGCATTATATAAAATTTAAGCGCTCAGCGGGAAGTTGCACGGATGGCCTTTAGGTCCACTGTTTTCCTATTTTTTTTGTACATTTTTATACTTTTATAATAGTACAGTAAAACCATGTTGCTAATGGTCCTCGACAATCCTCGTTTCTCTATGGAAACGCAGGATTATTAGCAGAATTTACCCTCTGGATTACATCGTTTCATCCAAACTATGAAGTTTTATCGCTACGTGTGTACCGGCATTATACGCCTGCTCAGGCTTAAGTGACAGCTATTTATAAAACATAATAAACCTTTACATTGAACGGAAATGATTGATGTCATACATTCGAGACCCTTTGCGTGTGGGTCCGGAAACACCCCATTGGATAATAAGGGTAAAAGGGTTAGTCTAGACTGAATACTTAGGGAGAAAGATGTTGTCTATAAGCTGTGTTAAGAAAATTAAAACTTTAGACAAAAATAATCCCCCTTTTTTGGGCTAAAATTCTTAAAAAATCTTCTTCAATATCATATAGAACTTACGTTCAAATTTGCTGGTACCGACTTCAAAATGAAGAAGATTATGTAGAGAAATAGTTAAAAATTTTGCCAAATTTAAAAAGGGAATTAGTTAGAAAATAAGTTTTATTTCATACTTTTATATGTGTATTTTTACCATGGAAGTCGGTTTATTTTTTGTTTAAAAATTTTACCGTTTTTGATATCTGTTAAATTAATTATTATTAATACATTTTTAGAACCTTTAAATATGCGACCGAATGTAAAATTGAATACGCACCAAGCTTCCATTAGGTATTGTTAATAAGATGATGATGATGATTACTGTAAGTTACATAGTGGCAAAAGCTGGCAGTTCTTTAAACAGTGGCGTTTCAAACGCATATCTTTAAAGACTGAGATCTCTGTTCGGTGCTTTTGGATCCAGAGTATACCTTGGTACAAAATCTTATTTTTTGTAGCCATATGCTACAAAAAATAAGATTTAGGGTTGAGTTACTTCAGAAAAGTCAAAATCACTATAATATGTGTCAATATAAATTTCGAGGAGTTCCCTCGATCCCTCATGGATCGCATCATCAGATTTCCATTTTAGTGATTAAAAGACCAATTTCGAGTTCGATTTGACAACAACAAAATAATTTTGCAAATAGGTCCTAGCTCCAATAACGGCAGAGTAATATTCAAAAATATCTGAGTCGGTGCAAGATACTATGAGAAATCATCATTTTATGATGATGTACCTATGGTGTGATGATGGTGTTGATGATGATGATTACCGTAATTAATATAGTGGCATATTCTTGCAGTTCTTTACACAACGCCGAAATCCCCAAACATGTATCTATAAGGAGTAAGGGGTTCTCATCTGTACTTTTGTCTTTAGTCTGTGGCCTAAGTCTGTGGACTTTTATCTAAAACTAGATGTTGCCCACGACTTCGTGCGTCCAAAAGTTAATTTCGCGGAAACCGTACATTTTCCGCGATAAAAAGTAGCCTAGTTCTTTGCCCCATGGTCTCACTACATCTGTGCCAAATTTCATCAAAATCGGTCCAGTAGTTTCGGAGCCAGTTTCAATGCAAACAAACAAACTTTTCCTCCTTATTATACCTATTAGTATAGAAAAGACGAAGTAAGTAGTGACCAGGTGCCAAGAATACAAAACTTGAATTTTATTTTTTATAGCAAAACTGCCCTCTTTTTAATATACATATCTATGTTAACTTCTATGCGAAATGAAGTAAGGTTTCACTAGCAAGTTTAACTTTAAGCTTGACTCAATGAGGTAAAGCTGTTAAGCACGAAATCCATTTAAAAGGCTCATTATCAAAGTTTGAAAACGAGATGAATAAAGTTATCGCATTTTACTTAACAATAAATATACTATTTATCTGACTAGTGACAAAAATATATTCGAAGCGTTTAAAATATTATATTATTTTAAATCGGTCCAAATTTGTAAATATTTACGTCCCCCTAAACGGCTCACAATTGGAGCCTGCGCTTTATTAAACTCAGAATCGGATAGTCTAGTAAAGAAACAAAAATTCGAGTCCAAGTATTGCAGATTCATACTTAAAAAAAACCAGCCCAATTCATAAACTGTCCTCGGAAAGGGTGAAGGTAAATTTAGGGTTTATTTGGCATTAGGGAATCGAATCCTAGTCCTTCCCTTAATTCCTTAGTTCTTTATTCTATTTAAAAATGATGATAGTTGGAAATCAAATATCGACTGAACCCTTTCTAAGCAAAAACCTAATAATACCAATGTAAATCTGTAGGATTTTCTATTACCTTTAGGGCTGGTAGAGCAATAGTTTATACCATTCCTTAGTCCTTACTTTACCGAATAGTAAAACGCTACTTAACTTAAGTGATGCTACTTAATTTAAGTGGCATAATATTATAATAGCGGCCCTCCTATTAAATAAATAAATAAACATTTATGTATAACTAGCAATAACTGCCCGCGGCTTCGATCGCGTGAAATTAGGTTTTAAATGTTTATACCTTATTTTACCTCTTAGGTGGCGAATTTTCAAAAATCCTTTTTAAGCGGATGCCTACGTCATTAGAATTATCTGTATACCAAATTTCAGCGAAATCCGTTTAGTAGTTTCGGCTGTGCGTTGATAGATGAGTCTGTCAGGTTTGCCTTTTAAATATTTAGATAGAAAGAAGATTGAGACAGTGAGACATTATACCATTCACAGGTTGCGAATATTTAGGGTGCGTCAAAACGCGCGCTTCGCGTCGCTTTAGAATCACCGCCCTCTTTAGTAACATTGGCGCTTAAGGCTATGTCCCACGAGCGTTTTTCAGTGGCAAAATGGTAAATAACAGCTCTCTAAATTATTTTTTTTGCAAATACATAACTTATAACTTAGGCCTTTTCATCCGATAATGGATGATTTATACACTATTCTCCGAGCGAAATAACCACTATTGAAATACTGTAGTGCCTTATATTAGAACAGAGTTCTATTTACAGTGCAGTTTTTACCCGACTGCGCGACGCAAAGGAGTGGTAATGTGTTTATCAGCCTATGTATGTATGTAAATAGCTAGCTAGGTACTCAACTAAAAAGTATAAAATAAAAAATAATAATAAAAAAAATTTAAAAACCCGACTGCGTAAAAAGTGTACCAAACTAAGTACATAATTAAAACTGAAAAGAAATAAAATAAATAATAAATAAAATTAAAAAACCCGACTGCAAAAAAAAGACAGATAAGTACCTTAAATCAACACACTAAAAAGACCGAAACAAGATTGAGAAAACAGACTACACTATGAGCTGAAAGCCTAAGTGAAATAATTGACGTTATGTTTGGTAGCAGGCGGGACCCATTCGCAAATTATAAATCGTACAAAAATATATGGGCCCTGCCTGCTAACAAACATAACATCAATTATTTCACCTAAACTTTCAGCTCATAGTGTAGTCTGTTTTCTCAATCTTGTTTCGGTCTTTTTAGTGTGTTGATTTAAGGTACTTATCTGTCTTTTTTTTGCAGTCGGGTTTTTTAATTTTATTTATTATTTATTTTATTTTAGATTTTTTAGTTTAACCAAGACACGTTTGGTCGATTTAAAGCAAAAATACGATGATACGAACACTAACATATAGGCTTAATGTGAGAATGGTTATTATGCAACTTTAAATCGATATAGATCCTAAACGGTCAGTCGAATCGAAAAATGTTGAGAGAAAACTAAAAATGATTTTTAAATACCTATTCAACGATACCCCACTTGACATAGTTTGTTGACTTTCATTTTTTTCATTTTCACAATATGGCGTCCAGTAGTCGCCATACTGAATTTTCACTAACGTCATGTCTTTAGTGACACTCGCCGGACTAAGAGGAATCGATTGACATGCGAAACATAAAAATCTGCCCAGGCGTTTGGTCTGTATAATGCTTCAAAGGAACATACATACATACATACATACATAGGCTGATAAACACATTACCACTCCTTTGCGTCGCGCAGTCGGGTAAAAAACAAGCACTTAGATATCCGGTGGTCTAGGATTCTATAATATATTATTGAATTAATACTATTGGAACATAACAACTGAACAGTCGGGATCCATTATTCGACAGCCAATCTAATTTTTCAATGGATTCTGACTGTTTAGTTGTTATGTTCCAATAGTATTAATTCAATAATATATTATAGAATTCTAGACCACCGGATATCTAAGTGCTTGTTTTTTTCTTTTCAGTTTTAATTATGTACCTACTTAGTTTGGTTCACTTTTTACGCAGTCGGGTTTTTAAATTTTTTTAATTATTATTTTTTCTGTTGTGTCCACAAAAAACTCTCGTGGTTTACGAGGGCTTATTCTTATCTTCCATGTGCGAGTCCGACACGCACTTGACCAGTTTTTTATTATAATATTTTTAATTCATTGAATTATGTATTTCGCATGTTTTTGAACCTTTAGTTAGTAAATAAAAAACAAAATATTTCTAAGATTAAGCTGAAGGTATTCCACCGAGATAGCTTACTGCGGGTTACCAATAAACATAAATACACAAAATATTTCTCCGGCACTATTTTGTGGCAACCCTACGAGGAGATCAGGGATGTTTCACATCGTATTATATTGTCGGCGTAGTTCTGTTCGCAAAACATTGAAATTGAATATCGAATGTATTGCGGAGTGCCGATAGCGATAGTGCGATAAGGGGAGAAATATATTGCACAGTAGATCAACGACTTTATACAGTACATTAGCAATGTGTGCATATGTCACCGTAAAATTGTAAAAACAGTTAGATTGTAATTTAACTAACGAGATTGTCAAAATATGGCGATAGATTCTTTACTTTATATTTATAATCTAATGAAAAACAACTTTTTAAATTATAAGCAGAATATTAACATTTTACAATTTCACTAGTTATATTACAATCTAACGGTTTTTACAATATTACGGTGACAATTGACATACAAAACACTATTTACGTCGGCTTCACGTTTAATTAAGACAAGCTGATGCAGGGTCCTACGGTAAAAACTGTACTTTTACGGGCTAAAAAGTAGCCTATGCTATGTATTAATCCAGAGCTTAAACTATTATACTGAATTTCTCCGAACTCCCTTGAGTAGTTTTCGCATGAAATAGTTACAATATCCATCCATCCGTCCATCTACCCTCACAAACTTTCAGATTTACCATTAATATAGTAGTAGGATGGTTTTTAGGGTTCCGTAATACATAAAGAACCCTTATAGTTTCGCTCTGTCCGTCCGTCTGTCTGACTGTCTCTCCGCGCTTCTGGTTTCTGTAATTATTAATTAAAATTGATGAAATTTAGTACAACTTATAGACTGTGTATAGATATCGATTTTACTACTATAAAATAATAATTACTTTATATTTTAGGGCTCTCCATACGTGTGAAGTGGGGATGATTTTTTCTTTCTACCCCATCGTGTCGAGTATCGTTAAATAGGTATTTTAAAATAAAGACAAGGTTTCATACATAACTTTTTTTATAAAGTTAACCATTTTCGAGTAATCAGCCTCAAAAGTGGTTTAGAAGTTGGTTCCTTCTGGCATTTTTAAACCTTGAGACTTAGAAACTTGCGATTTTCCATGCTAATAGATCATGCTAAAAACTATTTAAGAAAAATATTATTTTGAAAGAAATCGGACATAACTTTTTAAGTAGTTGGTAAAAAAACTATTACGCGTTGATAGTTACGGAACCCTCCTTAGACATGACCTGACATGCTCATGGTTAGGTTATTTTATGAAATGCGCGTATGTGTTAAAAATTACCCTTACTAGTTACCATTCATCATCATCATCATCAGCCTATCGCTCGTCCACTGCTGAACGTAGGCCTCCCCCAATGAGCTCCAACCATCCCGATCTTGGGCAGCCCTCATCCATCCGCTGCCAGTCCATCGTGCCGCAGGACGTCCTACACTACGTTTGCCTAAGCGTGGTCTCCACTCTAATACTTGTCTGATCCATCGATTGTCTGTCCGTCTGCAGACATGGCCGGCCCACTTCCACTTCAGCGTGCTAATTCGTTGAGCAATATCGGTGTCTTTAGTTCTCTGGCGAATAACGTCGTTACGTATTTTATCCACCAGAGATACCCTCAACATTGCTCTATACATCGCACGCTGAGCAACCTTGAACTTGTGAACCAGCCCTACGGTGAGTGTTCACGTTTCGGCCCCGTATGTCATTACCGGTAGAACGCATTAATGGTAATGTAATGGATGGCAATAGGGGATCGGACAACATCTGAAATATTTAGTTTCATTAATATATTTAAAAATATTGAGACATTACTAGCTGGTAAATGTAAAAAAATATATTAATTTATGTGTAGTTTACTAATTAAGTACATTAAAAAAGTACAAAAAAAAAATTATTTGCGTAATTGGTAAACAAAACCTCATTAGTTTACTTACATCATATACAAAAACATTCATTATTATAAGTATGAACTTAAACGCACAAATATCGGAGATATTTACAAATATATTCCTGCGGTCATATACTTCATATACTACTTCATATACTATAACCTACAAGTGACGTCATTTGTAGGTCGACTTTAGTATGGAGCGTTTTTAGGAGGTTTGCGAAATTTTTTATACAAATCGCTGTACCTTTGAAAATATTGACTTTTGATATACGGTTTCTTCTGAGAAGTTACTCATATTTAAGAGTATTATTCATTTATGCAATAAAAAATAAAAAATAGTCCGATTGCCTATTGTAGAAGTTTACATATTTATAGCAACTTCTATGTCAATTATTGTTATTAAAGGGTCCCACAATATTCTGCTTCTTGTATTTGTAATAATACCTTCAAGTGTTCTTGCTCTGTAATTTACTAATTGGTGGGAAACCGCTGGCCTGTTTTATCTAAATTCAATAGAAAATTTACTTTGGATATAATTATCAATAGAAAGGAATGCTTTTATCGATTTTGGGCTTTATTTTTAGTAATCTATACTTAATATTATAAATGCGAAAGTGTGTCTGTCTGTCTGTTACCTCTTCACGCTTTATCCGCTGAACCGATTTTTATGAAATTTGGTATAGACATAATTTGGGTCCTGGGAAAGGACAAAGGATATTTTTTATCCCGAAAAAGTAGTGTTTCCGCAGGATAATGTATTTACGCGGGCGGAGCCGCGGGCAAAAGCTAGTAAATATATATTTTGCAAACTTGGGAGATCCTTGCTTCAACGTTTAAATGCGTATCGTCTGGATATACTACGGTCTAACAAAAAACCGGCGTGGAATAACGATTGCGTTGTGTTTCGCCGAGTGAGTGAGGTTACCAGCGGCACGAGGGCAGGATTGGGGATTTAAAGGACATGGGAACGCAAGTGCGATACACCAGAGGAGTAACAAGTGTAAATCCTTTCGTGTTGCGAGTGGGCGGCGGTATCGCTTATCATCAGACGATCCATCTGCTCGTTTCCTGCTCCATCCATAGTAATATATACATGGGAAAGTGTGTATGTTTGTCCTTATTTCACGCCAAAACTACTGAACCGATTTAAATGAAATTTGGTACACAGATAGTCTAGAGCCCTGAGAAAGTATCAAAGGACATAGGCTACTTTTATCGCGGGGAAATGTACGGTTCCCGTAGAATACTTTATTTACAGTTTCACGTAAAACCACTAAACCGATTATCATGAAATTTGGCACAGATATAAAGTAGACCACGGGAAAGGACATAGGTTACTTTTTATCGCGGGACATATACGGTTCCCGTGGGTTACTTTACTTACGCGGGTGGAGCCGTGAGCATCAGCTAGTTTCATAAAAAAGATAAAGTTTCTCTTTGGACCGAATACTGAAATGCCAAGCAAATAAGGAGCCCTCCTATGCACAGGCTGTCGCTGTCTCTGCCAGCTGAAATGACAAGGACAGCATGTGACATAAGCGTCACTTAATTTAACTATCGTACCAGTATTCGACCGCTAGTCCGCTACGTATGCTGTCTTCTTAATGATGCGTAAGAAAGAAAATGATAGTATGTGATTATGGGGTCCCCTGATATTAAGTAAAAAAAAAAAATTAGTTCATCCGAATTCGTTGCACATACGGCATTCTCACAACACAGTCAGCCTAGTCCAGAGAAATAACTGGTCAATACGTCTGGGGCCAACCATGTGCGGGTTTCCTCACGATGTTTTCCTTCACCGTTAGAGCGTCCCTATAATGTAGTTTTTTGAGATCTGAAAAAGTCTCATTGGTACACGCCACAACCTGGGATTGGAACCTCTCGATTGCGAATCAAACGGTCTAGCCACTAGGCCACGGAGCTCTCAAATTAATTAACAACTGTGCGAGTACATTACGTTACTTTTCTTACCACACAATTTTACATTCTTTCACAGCTCTACTTTAAGCTGTGAAACCGGTTCCTATCAGGATAATAACTATAATTGCAACGATAAGATACGAAACAACATTTCCGACATAGTTACAATACATCATCAGCCCTAATAGCTCCCACACCGATATCGGTGACGGTGGCCGGTTTCATTGAAACCAGACCAGCTAAAGGAGTTATTTTACCGTGCCCAAGCGTGTGCGCAGTACACAAGAGCACTCGCTCTTCCTAAAGGAACCGTCCCGCTGGGATAACCGTCCCACTGGGTTACAACTTACAAGAGTAAACTCTCGTAACCCAGTGGGACGGTTACCCGACACAACTGACGAGAGATCAGGCGCAGGACCGACTTTTTACATGCCCATCCGACGCATGGATCATCTTTCTTGTCATACAATGGTAATTATAATAACTCCTCACACCGATCACGGTGACGGTGGCCGGATTCATTGAAACCAGGCCAGTTACGCAGGAGTTATTTTATAGTGCCCAAGCGTGTGCGCAGTACACAAGAGCACTCTCTCTTCCTTTACTCTCATAATCCAGTGGGACGGATAACTGACACGAGTGGCGAGAGATCAGGCGCAGGACCGACTTTTTACATGCCCATCCGACGCATGGATCATCTTTCTTGTCAGACAATCAGGTATTCAGCCTGCATTATCAAAACCAAACTTGGAAACAACATTTTTTGTTGTTCCAATGCAGGAATCGAATCCACGACCTCCGAGTCGAGAACTAATGCTCTAACCACTAGACCACGGAGGCTGTTAACAACCTAGCTGAGGCTGTTGAAAGGAGGAGAGAGTGCTCTTGTGTGCTGCGCACTTACTTGGGCACTATAAAATTACTTTACTAACTTGCCTGGTTCCAATGAAACCAGCCACCGTTACCGACATCGGTGTGGGGAGTTATGTGTCGAAGACACGATGCGATGTCTGTATGAACAAAGTTATCTCGCGCTAAACAAATCTTACGGCGGGCGCGACAAAAGTTTAAAGCTTACCGTCTAACATCTCACCTCGCGCGTCTTCGGTAGAGATGGCCGTTATAACGTAAAGCGTTTAAAATAGCGTGCTTTTATAAATAAGTTGTAAAGTCGTTTAAAAATTTAAGCGTTTATCACTTATAATTATCGTTCATATCGTTTAAGGCTCCCACAGACGAGAGGCCGATCGTTTCAGCTGGAACTGACGTCAGTTCGGCCTGAACGGATTCGAGCACACACACGGAAAAAATCGCATCCAATCCAATTTACGTCAGTTCGGCCTGATCTGATTCGTGCCCACACACGGAACAGTCGCATCAGTCCATTCTGGTTTGCCGCGCGCTACGGTCGTGTTTATCAATTTTGTATTTAAACACCGCGAAAACTCATACAACGCTTGTACAAGATACGCGCCCGCACGGCAGCGGGTCGGGCAAGAACTGAAGCGATTTGTCCACACACGGTCAGGACAGGCCGCGCGTTCAGGCCGATCGGTCAGGCCAGAATTAATGTTGCCAACTTAGTTATTTTACAAAATTTTACTAAATTGAGTATTTTATTCCCTCCTTGGTAGAAATTTAGTTATTAGTAGTGTTTAAGTAGGAAAGAGCCAGACAGTAATGATATGCAAAATAGCTACTAAATACGTAATATTTCCTAGTATATTTTAATTTAATGGTAAAATTTATAATCAAATTCAATTAATGAAAAAAATTTAATATAATAAAACCTAAAATGCAGTGGTTTTTGGGGGGCTTCAGGAATTCCTAAGTTAAGTAGCCTCTTTAGTAGTTTTTTAGTAGTTTTAGTAGAAATCGATACGAGTTTAGTAGTTTCACAAAAAAAGAGCTGGCAACACTGGAACGAATCGCTTCAGTCCGTACGGCCGCCTGATGCGATCTCGAAATTGCACACACACGATACGATTTTGCATCCGTTCAGGCCGAACTGAAGGTAGACCGGACCATGTATGGGGCCCCTTATAGTCATAAAGCCATAAGTGTGGTATGAGCAAAGAAAAATAGTTCTTATGACAGCGCAATAATAGTGAAAATTCTTTAATGTAGCTCATCACTTATTTAAACGGGTTATTTTTTGTACTTATAACTATTAAGCTTTTTCGTGTTTATTCACTTTTTGTTAGTTGCGCTTTGCGGGTTGACGAAAACACGTTATATTACGTTACGCAATAATTCGTATTTTAATCGTAATAGTGGTGCTTTGGTGGCTTACCGTGAAGTTTTAATGTAAATAATAAATATAATAATGGTCCATATGGACGTAATATAAACTTTTCGTGTAGTGTTTTAGTATTAAGTTTATTAAGTTTTTGTCGTAAGATGACGAATAAACGACGTGAATTGGAACAGTAATTTATGGAACTACTTTGAAAGAAATGAGGTGGAAAAAGTGGCGATGTTTGTTATCCTATAAATCAACTATTACTAATGATAAGCAACATTTAAGATTAATGCATATTATCAACATGTAAAAACATTTTTATGAGTTCATATTATTATATTAATAATTATTCAGATTTCAGACAGTCCTAAGCCTGCAAAGTACGAAGGAAAGTTAATTTAAATCAGTTTAAGCGATCGAAAAACGTAACATAAGCGCAAAAAATATTATAACTTATAAGTGGCAATAAGTCTTTGAGTATCCAACTATACGGAGACGACATGACAGCTAATTTCTATGCGAAAAAGTCTCGCCACTTTCTGCGGGAGGGGGGACCGCACCGCTAGTGCTTGACACTATCGATGTTTTACTATCGATGAGTTCGGCTAGTAATAATTATGTGGCAAAAGTAAATTTTAAAAATTATATCTATTAAATCTTAACTACAATATTTAATTTACAATTTCGCTCAGTATCATAAAGTAAATAAGTATTAAAATGTTGAAACATGCAAAAATGGAAGCGTCATCCAGCGTGAAGAAGAATTTTAGCATTTTTAGCAGTGTTGCGAATATCATAGTTGCGGAGCGGCTGGTGCGTACAACCAATTTGTAGCATTCCGTAATACTCAAGAAACCCTAATAAATTTGCACTGACCATCCGTCTGTCTGTCCGTCTTTCTAGCATGTGTAATTATGAATATATATAAATGAAATTTTGTATAGTTTATAGGTATTTTAAAATTGAAATAAGAATTTATAAATTACCTTTTTACAAAGTCAACCATTTTCGAGTAATCGGTCTCCATAATGGTTTATAAGTTGGTCATCCTTCTAGCATTTCTAAACTATAGGAGATAGAAACTTGTAAGTTCCCATGTTGATTGACTATGCTAAAAACTCTTAGGGAAAATTATTCTGAGCGAAATCAATTCGAAATCGATTTTTTCACCTATATTTTCTCTTATAAGTTTCTGTATGTCTAACTAGTCTAACTAGCACATAGAATAACTAATGAGAGAAAGTATAGATAAATATTAATTTGCGGTCTAATCTGACTGTACGTCGTTTAAAAAAATATTTGTTTATAAACCTAGGTAGTATATAATATTCTATACTAATATTATAAAGAGGAAAGATTTGTATTTTTGTGTGTATGTTTGTAATGAATAAACTAAAAAACTACTATGCCGATTTCAAAAATTATTTCACCATTAGAAAGCTACATTCACCCTGAGTAAAATAGGCTATATTTATTGCTAGAAGAGATTAGGGATTCTTACTAAAACTTTAGTAACGTAACCCAAGGTGTCAAAAATGCCATTAAACAACTTTCGTCGCATTCGCTGCGGAAACTATTGATGATAGAACAAAAGTATGTTTTACAATATTAAAGAACATCCATACATTCACCATCTATCCATCCTCACAAATTTTCACATCCTATCCTAGTAGGTAATAGTATAAAATGTGAAAATTTGTGAGGATGGATGGATGGATAGATGGTTGGATGGATAGATGGTTGGATGTATAGATGGATGCTTGTTACTCTTTCATGCAAAAACTACTGAACGGATTTTGATGAAATTTGGTATGGTAGTAGTTTAGGCTCTGGATTAAAACATAGGCTACTTTTTATATCGGAAAAGTAGAGTATTCCCGCGGGATAACCGATAGTATATTTACGCGGGTGGAGCAGCCGTAATAACTAAAGTAAAATAGATAATAGCTTCAAGAATTAGCCTCATACGTGTTGAAACCCATTATCTAGCACGTGAAGCGTGCTAGATAATGGGTTTCAACACGTATGAGGGTTTCAACACGCTTTTTATTTGTTGTTGTAAAAAAAGGAGTCCGTGGGTCTACCTACGTAAAACAAGTTCTTCGATAACTTACCACGAGACCAGATTGACATGACGTGAAGCATCCATATATTATATTTAAAATATATTATAGTATTAAATAAAAAAAAAACCAAAATCGTACTATAATCGTAAGTATGTGTTGACTAGACTCCTTCGGTTTTTTGTCGGTTAAAAAAGGTAGAGCTAAGTAAAAATGCGGAATCGTTTTGATAAATAGGGTCCACCCTAAATACGTTTTTTTTTTGCATTTATAATAATTCTGTTCCACCTCAATGTTTACCAATGTTCACCATAAGTAGTTCAAAGATTGGTTCAAATTCACGGGCAAAAACTAGTTAATTATAAAATGCACCTTTAATAATTTCAAAGTTGGCAAGGCGCGCTGTTTTAATCTCCTACTGTTGTTCGTCTGAACAATAAAACATGAAACTTCAAAATGCACCGAGCAAATTGTACTCGTACGTTTGGGAAACCAAGAAAAATGATTAGCGCAAGCTTGGACCCAGGCATTCCTAATCATCCTATTTTTAGGAAATCTAAAAAAAATAATGGTCAGAATAACATACTGATAAAGTCGATATCGATATTTCTTTTACGTTGTCACAACCCTCAGTTTTTATGAAGTGTGGCCTGTTTATAAATTAAAAATGCATAATTTCAGGATAAATTTATCAGCAAATATTTTATTGTAATAAATAATAATTAATATAAACAAAAGTTTGTTAACACAATTGAATAATTATTTTATAATAATTTGCAAATTTTCAATGTGTTTCGTGAAATAATATCATGAAGAAAAACAAAATTGTAAATAGTGTACTAATTAATTAGTCATGTTTCTTCATTATGAAATAGTAAAAACAAGAACGAATATGAAATAGAAGTTTTTATAAATTACTACTTTTAAATATTACCCTAAATTTGGATGTTGTACGATTTAGTAGCAACATTTGTTCATCGAGTAAAATTTTTGGATTTTTGCTAATATATCGCAATTATTGTTAATATTTAGGCAAAATAATACATACACATGGAAAGTAACACCATCCTTTTGTTTATTTGATGTTTCCGATCTGTTTTTGCAGGAAAAAATACAGCAAGTCGGCATTTTCTGCTCCGGTTCGTTCCGCCTCGCTGTAATTTTCCGAATACGTCAAAAACGCGCAGCAACTAGTTTTATATAACCCTCACGACCGGAGGGTCTAACCTTTGGCAGCGGGGAACGCCTGATAATGGCGTCTCCATAGTTGGATACTCAAAGCAATAAGTAGATAATCAAATAAGCAACTAAGCAACTAAGCAGTTAAAAAAAGCTGTTATTGAATATTTAATAACGGATAAGTTAACTTTTAATTTTAAGCCGTTTATCACATCTCTAGTCTTCGGGACTTGTAGAGCTAGCGTTCGCTTCATACACGACAGTCTTACGACAGTCGACATTTCTGAAATGAAACAAATAATGAACGTAACACCATTCACTTGTCAATTTTAGACTGATCCGCACGCGTGTGGCAATCCGCTTGACAGGAAAAGGACCCAGTTTTGAAAATGTTTACTACACACAGAGATATTTTTATCTTAGACCATACTGCCTCGTCTGTTGTTTGAGGTATTTCTTTGTCTTATTTCTAAATCGTCAAGTCCAAAGTCTAGTCAAAGTCGAAATAAGTAGTCAGGGTAGTCAATTAGTCAAGTCAGCCGATTCAGTAAAGTGGTAGACGCTTTACTGAAACTTTCTAGGAAGTTTTGGCGGGAAACCTAATTTAGCACGCATTTTGTAGAATGTATCACTTTCCTCACTAATGCACCTCAACGAATAATTAATGGTTAATATTCTACCACTATAACACATTAAAAACCGAATTAATACGAATTTAGAAAAATAATACAGAAACACAACATTGCTGATTGACTTTCCCGGCAAAAACTCCCACACACAGAGATAACGTACAGAGAAACAGTTGTCATAGAGTCTATGACAACTGTTTCTCTGTACTGTCTATGACATAGACGATCCAATTCGATCCAAATTTGAAAATTTTGACATCCCCTTTTTTTCATTTTTTTTCACACAATCGTGGATACACCGTATGCTTGTAGTACTGCAATCAATTCGAAAGCTAACCATGTAGCCGTTTATCTGCACCTCCTTCTTTAACACAACATATAATCACGGCTTTTTTCTCGTAGGCGTAGGCAGAGACCACTTCTTTCCACTTGCTACGATCCTTACATACTTGTTTCGCTTCGTTCACTTTCATTACTCCCTTCAAACATTCTCTTCGGTTTAGGGTACTCTTAACTTGGCATTTTTTCAAGACGTCCCTGATTTGGTCTCGAAACGTCCGCCTAGGTCTACCCCTTCCAACACTTCCATTCACACTCGCCTTATACAATTTTTTCGTCAATCGTTCTTCATTCATTCTCTCGACATGGCCAAACCATCTCAGCATACCTTTCTCAATTTTTGTCACTACATCTTCTTTCACACCACACCGTTTTCAGACCACACCGTAATCTTTGATATATTCGTAAGATTGGGAGACACGTCTTTGAATATTTTTACAGTTACTTCGGTTAAAAAGCATAAGTCATGAAGCATAATATTATCTAAAGTTAAATTACTTGGATATATGTAGCAATACCATTTACTTGAACGTTTAATGTTCTACATTTACGAAAGTGTTTTCTAACGTTACCAACACTATGCATTCAAATGTAATACTAGCGTTTGCATAATATGATAGCTACCTTTAAACATAATTACTAAAATAACTAAAATCATTTGATACATTTTAAACTTAACTAATAACACGTAGAATAGGCTTCTCAGAAATTCTTCATAGGGAGAAATTATTTTAATCTATGCTTAAATATAAGTATAAAGAGGAAATAATAGTTTGTTTGTTTGCATTGAATAAGCTCTGAAACTACTTGACCGATTCTGATGAAAGTTATTAGTTATTAGATATAGACTAGACCACAAGGAAGGACATAAGCTACTTTTTGTCACGATTCTCGCGGGATTTACTTTGTACGCACGAAAATACGGAATACCATCTAGTTATTAGTTATATTCTATTTTATACTGTCTAGTATATCATATTATACTATTTTAATATACTAACTGTCCCGGCGAACTTCGTACCGCCTTAGAATTAAATTTGTTGACATACTGACTGCACCTACCGGGTCCAATTGCAAATCTAAATCATTCTCGAATCCACTTGAACACACAAAAAAATAATTATAAAAAATAATAAATAATTTTCCCCGTTTTTGCAACATCTTTCCCTGATGCTTCGCTCCTAATTCCTATTGGTCGCAGCGTAATGTTATCTCGACAAATGGACTATCCAACACAAAAATAAATTTTCAATTCGTTCCTGAGATTAGTGCGTTCAAACAAACAAACAAACTCTTCAGCTATTGGTATAGATACTATCTACATTAAATACCATCTAGTTATTAGTTATATCTAGTTATTAGCTTATACCTCAGATTATATAACAATAGAGTTCATACTATGTGGAAAACAAAACGATTAGAAGGAGTTTTCCAATCAAAAATCAAAATCAAAACTATAACAGATCAACGGAGCTATTTCTAAAGGATTTACATTTTTTTTTTTTTTTTTTATGAAATAAGGGGGCAAACGAGCAAACGGGTCACCTGATGGAAAGCAACTTCCGTCGCCCATGGACACTCGAAGCATCAGAAGAGCTACAAGTGTGTTGCCGGCCTTTTAAGAAGGAATAGGGTAATAGGGGAGGGTAGGAAAGGGAATAGGGTAGGGGATTGGGCCTCCGGTAAACTCACTCACTCGGCGAAACACAGCGCAAACGCTGTTTCACGCCGGTTTTCTGTGAGCCCGTGGTATTTCTCCGGTCGAGCCGGCCCATTCGTGCCGAAGCATGGCTCTACCACGTGGCAATTTTAGCAATAATTTGGACCATTGGCCATTATGAACAGGCAGAATAAAAAATAATCTTCTCCACTTAATCAGGTCCAAATAAAAAAAAAAAGAAAACGTTCCAAATTCAAACAAAACCACATAATGCAGGTCTTATCGGAATGACGTCATATCAGTAGTAATAAATTTTAGTGCCCGGCTGAGTTTTGGCCTTATTGGTTTATTGTGTCGTTAAATTAACGTATCGCGTAATAAATATCGTTACTTAAGGTTATATCGGTTTTCAGCTTTTCATTAACTGTAACTTCTGTATACATCGACATATTAGACACACCTAGCGAACGTGTTCAAGCGAACGCTAAATGATTTCAAAACTAAAGTGCGTATGTTAATTGCTATAACGCGTTTCAAATAAGAATAGGAACGTCAATGACTTTTTTCTGTCAAATATCACTTGAAAAGTGCGATTTTCAGAAAAACTTATGTGCATATAAATATTAATAGTCTTGCATTGAATTTAAATAAAAACGTTAAATAGTAATCAATTATCAAAACATAAATTTAACTATCATAACAGTCTAAATTCGAAACAATATGGCGCCGACTCGATCCTATTCTCATTTGAATCGCACTATATGACGTAGTATAGAAAAAGTTCCGCCATTTTTCACCATACCTCAAATGTCATCTAAGACTGTAATAAGGACGAGAAATTAAATATGTATAGCTCGAATCAGAATATTATGTATTCGAATAAGTAAGTATATCGAGATAAAATTAGTGTCAATAAAAGTCAAAGTAGGTACTAGTTCTCTTCTTAAACTGATTACAATACAGAGGTTTTATTAATTGGAGTTTTGTAGATACAAAATAGTATCCGTAATAGATTTTTGGAGACCTTAATATAATATGTTACGTTTAATAAATTACACAAAATTTGGGCACATTATTGACTGCTTATTTAAAGACGTTTAGGTAGTTAGTAATACGTTAGTAATATATATATATATATTCTTTGGTAGAAGTGTATTCTGAAATACGACAAAAAAATATTGTGATATACAAATCTTCGCCACTGAGGTCATTGGCCTCACACTATCATCTTGTTCACTACAAAGTCACAGCTTATCTTTTTTTTACTAAAAGTTTGTATCTTTTTAGGGTTCCGTAATACTTAAGGAACCCTTATAGTTTCGCTCTGTCCGTCTGTCTGTCTGTCTGTCTGTCCGCGCCTCTAGCTCCTGTAATTATGAATATAAATTGATGAAATTTGGTACAGTTATAGATTGTGTATAGATCACGATTTCGGGATTATAAAAAAATAATAATTTTATATTTTAGGGGTGGCTCTCCATACATGTGAAGTGGGGATGAAAAATATTTTTTCACTCTACCCCATCGTGTGGGGTATCGTAGAATAGGTCTTTTAAAATAAAGGCAAGGTTTCATACGTTACTTTTTTATAAAGTTGACCATTTTCGAGTAATCGGCCTCCAAAGTAGTTTGTAAGTTGGTCCCCCCCCTAGCATTTTTAAACTATAGTAGATAGAAACTTGCAAATTTCCATGCTGAAAGATCATGCTAAAAACTCTTTAGAAAAACTATTGTGAACCAAATCGGACAGTAACTTTTGGAGTAATTAAAAAAAAGCATATTACGCGTTTATAGTTACGGAACCCTCCTTAGACATGTCCTGACATGCTCTTGGTTAGGTTTTTTTTTAATATTTAATATTTTTCTGCCGACTTAATAGCCAGCAGTAAGAGCCCGTATCGACGCTCCGATTTCTACACCTGCTTCAAGTCAAACCGTTGCTAGCGCCGGGCGGCGTGTGTATGTCACCGTAAAATTGTAAAAACAGTTAGATTGTAAAATAACTATCGAGATTGTAAAAATATGTCGAAAGATTAAAAACTGTATATTTATATGCTAAAGAAAAATAATGTGTTAAATTTTAGGCGGCATATTAGCTTTGGAAGTCTATCAACATTTTACAATTTCACTAGTTTTATTACAATCTAACGGTTTTTACAATTTTACGGTGACATGTACACGCGTACGCGGCGCCCTTGGTGCTTCTAACTGGCACCGGTCCGGCGCCGGTCCGGCTTCGCGACGCGTAGAAACCGGAGCGTCGACACGCGCCCTAAATCATGTACCCGATTTTCTCTATCACGGCACGTAGATACAGCTTAATAGCCAATAGGGTCCCGTTTTTACTCTTTGGGTATGGAGCCCTAAAAATCGAAAGCTAACCAATTTGAAGAACAATTTTTTAAATAGTAAAAACGGGAAAGATAAGAGAAAATATTTTCCCAACAAACTCGTATGTACAAACTAGTGTTCAAATAAAATTTTCTCGTTTTTGCTGTTTTCTTACTCGGGAATAGTTTTAATGAACGCTATTACAAGTTAAAGAGTTTCAAATACCGATTGGAAATCTGATAAGACCAAGGAATTTGTAAATAAGACAGAGACGGGGCGATGAGACAAGATGTGCGAGTGAGACAGAAGTTGTTTGTGCCAAAAGTTCTGAAACCGATTTGAAGGCTTATAAAGTGGACATATTGGCTGTGTTTGGAAAATAGCGTTAACAAAAAAAAAGTAAGCAAAATGGCGATTGCTGGCGTTAAATAAGCAAAATGGCGGATAATGTTAGCAGTATTGAAGTTAGCAAATGTGTCCTGGCCGATAATAATCTGTTTTTGTTTTTAGCGCTAGCAAGTGCTAACAAGCGCTTTTTTCCGCGGAACACATCCATTATATTGTTTGCGATAGTACTCTGTACTACTCTATATTATACAGATACATATAGAGTACTCTATATTAACAGCCTCCGTGGTCTAGTGGTTAGAGCATTGGCTCTCGACTCGGAGGCCATGGGTTCGATTCCCACATCGGAACAACAAAAAACGTTGTTTCCAAGTTTGGTTAGGACAATGCAGGCTGATCTGATTGTCTGACAAGAAAGATGATCCATGCGTCGGATGAGCATGTAAAAAGTCGGACCTGCGCCTGATCTCTAGTCAGTCGTGTCGGTTATCCGTCCCACTGGATTACGAGAGTAAAGGAAGAGAGAGTGCTCTTGTATACTGCGCACATACTTGAGCACTATAAAATATACACCTATGTAACTGTCTTGGTTTCAATGAAACCACGCGTTAATCTAACCCACGACCTCCGAGTCGAGAGCCAAACTCTAAACCACTGGACCGCGGAGGTTGTGTTGTTCGTTCGTGCTATCAACATGACAAGACAAAGTGATGTCAGTTTATCTGTGTAGGTATATGTTCCCGTTAAATTTTTAAAAACCATTAGATTGTAAAATAACTAACGAGATTGTAAAAATATGTCAAAGATTATAAAACTATAAATTTATAATCTAACGAAAAATAATATGTTAAACTATAGGCAGCATATTCGTGTCGAAGTATATCAACATTTTACAATTTCACTAGTTTTATTACAATCTAACGGTTTTTACAATTTTACGGTGACATATACAAGATTTATGCAAAATGTTTAACTACGAATCACTATAATGATCATTGAGTGGGTCTGTTAACTGTTTGTTTGTTTGCAGATGAACAATGATTAATAACATGTTTTGTCACACGGCTTCGCCCGAAAAGGTCCGCCGTTACGTTGTATGTGTGTCATCTTACATATATGGACATAAACACATACCATATGCATTTGTATTTTATTGTTCATATAAAGAGAGTATCTATATGATTTGTATAAGCCATTAGTGAAGGCCGTGGGTTCGAATACCGTTGTTAAAAATTATGGTTTTCCTCAAACCTGAAGAAGTTTGTAATAACGATAATCTACAACGTGACAGCTGTATCGGAGCCTTTAGTAGTAAAAAATAAGGCATTTTTTATCGACAAATTGCCCCTCGAATTTTATTTTTCTCACGTTTGTCAAATGGCAGCCATTTTGTTTTTTGGTAACCAAGACCCGGGCTCTCGTACTAATTCGACCACCACTACTCATGTAAATGTCCTAAGAATATACAAACGTCTCATTTAATAGCTATGTGGATAATAATTCACAACCATTATGTTTTAATTTTCTTTGAACAGAAAAACAAAAAAAGGTAATTTAAAAAATATAGGTTTTTTTTGGTATATTTTTTTAATTATTTGCTTTCTGTAAAAAATCTAGACCATTAACCTGCTTGTTTTTTGTTCTAAAACGATAGAAGAGGACATTTGCTAAAATACAAACCCCTTTACTCTCAGTGCAATAGTTTAGAAGTTATAACAATTTGTTGGTATCATCTTAGGCAGGGGGCACGCCAGTCGTCTTTTTCATATTGTTATATTTACTAACTATATATTTTTTTTAAAACCTTTTTTTGTTTTACTGTTCAAAGAAAATTAAAACATAGTGGTTGTGAATTATTGTCCACATATTTAGCTATCGAATTAGACCATTTTTAAGTTCCTAAGACATTTACATGAGTAGTACGAGAGCCCGGTCTTGGTTACCAAAAAACAAAATGGCTGCCATTTTAGAAACGTGAGAGAAAAATAAAATTTGAGGGGCAATTTGTCGATAAAAAATGCCATATTTTTACCACTAAATGCCCCGATACAGCTGTCGGGACTAGGGAATATTATTCGAATATTCGAATATTCGTTTTATTCGAATATTCGACGATTTCATTATTCGAATATGACTGGGTTCAATATTCGAATATTTCGAATAAAACGAATAATAAAAATATTTTATTTATTTATCAAAAATATGTTAGTAATAGTAATAAACTTGTACATAAACCACAATGTTTCGTTATTTAATACATTACTTTTATTATTTATTAATATTGTCGTCAATAATATCCTAAAACAGATTTTACTACACAGTTTGTGAAAGAATACAAAGCTGTTTTTAAATAAAATAATATTTAAGGTGAATATTTCCTACAGGCGTCAGCGAAAGAAATCCATACACACACGCTTGTCAAAATAACCTAACCAAGAGCGTCTACGACGTGTCTACGTGTCTAAGGAGGGTTACGTTACTATAAAGCGTAATACGATTTTTAGTTTCTTAATCTTACTGTTCGATTTCGTTTAAAATAACTTTCCTAAAGAGAATTTACCATGATCTACCAACATGGAAAATTGTAAGTTCCTAATCTTCATAGTTCAGAAATGACAGAGGGGGGTGAAACCAATTTGGAGGCCGATTACTAGGAAATGGTTGACTTCGTAAATGTCATGTATAAAACTTTTCCTTTATTTTAAAAGACGTAATATTCAACACACACTTTACATGTATAGAAACCCGGGATGGCTTTCCATACATGTGAAGTGTTTATAACTATATAATAAAATTATATTTTTTTATCAAACCAAAACCGATATCTAGACGCAATATAGCTAGAAGAGCAGATAGAAAGAGAGACAAGTGGACGAACAGAGTGAAACGATAAAGGATACCTGTTAAGTTAATTTTTACAGTATCACACTGGCCTGCAAAACTAAGTACAAATCGTTTCAAATTTCATACTTTTCAAAATATTATAACAAGATGTATCAGCTTTCTTTAAAAGTAATAAATTATATATATCAGTATATTATTTTTATCTTAAAAAAATTAATAATTTTAATCATAGTCTTAAAGACTACATTTACATGTTATATAAAATTTCAGTTTTGAATAACTCCTCGAGGCCTAACAACAGCTTGGAGGTGGTTTGTCATACTGAAAAGGTTTTAGAGCTGAATTATGCAATATTCTCTCCCATTCTTATATCAGGGCGTGTTTTAGTGCTGTGAGGGTACTAACTGTAGGTGATAATTTGCGGCTTCTGACTAGCCTTCTATGCTCTTCTCAGAGTATACTTATATCGGGTTGAGGTGAGGACTGAGGACATTAAAGAGAATCTTTAAGAATCTCTTGATCATATCTTTCTCCGGGTAGAGGTCCAATTGCTATTATGTGGCCACATACTCAGCGCGTATTCCTGAAAGTATGCCAGCCCATTGTATATGTACTATACCTGAGCATACTGGACTCTATCTGAAAAGTAAGCTTGAAGATATCCCCTACCAGGTCACGTTTACTTAGCCTCCCTTGAGACTTAACTTGTGAAGTTAGTGAGTAAATCCACTCATCTGGGACCAAAATTCTGGATCATTCTCGTTCATCCTTTTGTATGTGTTCACGGACGTATCAGTGTTGCTACTCGATACTAGGGCTTTCGAGTTTGGTCTCGAGGTGAGACCACTCGCCCTTCGCCTCGGTCTTAAGGGATTCAGATTTACTAAAGCAAATCTTCTTCACTGTGCCGTCAGTAACATAGTTCCCTCGGGTCTGAAGAGTTATTTCTGAACTTAACTGCATTTAAGTGTTGATTTTCAACAAGTGGAAACAATTGAACGGTCTTGCCGAGCGCTGAGTCTGCCATTAAATCCAAAGTCTTGCACGGCCTTGTCAAATATTTTTCAGTCTCTTTGTACCGTCGCTTCATCTTCTGAACGGTTCGTAACATGACACACTCTGTTCTTGCAGTACAACGCCTGATGCCTACTTCTGCACTGATGCCTACTTTCAGAAAAACCATCAACACATTCCTCAGGCTATGATACAATTTTTAAATCTACTGTTTTCTAACTTCCTTTTTGTAATAAGGCTCATCGTTCAAGAAAAATTGAAAACATAAAGATACCAAAAACACGGATAACTTGAAAATGGAAAAAGGTTATTTTTGTTTTAAAGATTTTCCTACCACTTTTTACCAACTGTGAAGTTTTTTGTTATGATAACGTTATGATATTAAATCTTTTTTGAGTGCTTTTTATTTTGACGGTTTATCTTGTTTACTTATTACGGTTTATATACACATGTACCGATTAGGTCTAGAGCAGACAGTGGTGGATTTACACTAGGAGCAGTCGGGGCTAGTGCCCAGGGCGGCAAATTTTGTAGGGCGGCAAAATTTGGAAAGTGAAAGAAATAATTTCTAGAACACTACATTATTTTTTTACAGTTATCAACATTGCACAATATATTAATAATTAATTATTATAACGGTAACGTTAAACCCCACTCCTGATGATAGTGGACATACTAAATAATTATTATCAGCGTGGTAAGAGCTATTAACTGAGATAGGTTTGAAATATGTTGATGGATGGGGGACACTGCGCATAAAATTTTTTGCATGATCCTTTTTTATTACATACATACATACATACATATAATCACGCCTTTTTCCCGTAGGGGTAGGCAGGACCGCCTCTTTCCCGTAGGGGTAGGCAGAGACCACTTCTTTCCACTTGCTACGATCCTTACCTACTTCTTTCGCTTCGTCCACTTTCACTCCCACCATCCATTCCTCATCTTACACTCAACGTAGCCAAGCGTCTCTCCATGGTCACCTTTTTTATTCTTAGAACGAAAACAAATATTTTTGTATTATTGAAGTACCTATGTATAATATATAATAAAATCAATCATAGGGGTCCATCCACATATTACGTCTCAGCGGATAGGGGAGGGGGAGCGGGTCATACTAAATGTGACAGTACATATTAAATAGTCAAATACAAAAAGTCGAAATTTTGCGTGACGTAATATGTGGATGGCCCCTAGTTAGAATAAATATAGTTGATTGCAGATGTATTGATGAATTCGTAAGAAATAAGACAAAAACTACAATTTTAAGTAAAATACACTGATAGGGCGGCATTTCCTTCAGTGCCCAGGGCGGCACTAATATTAAATCCGGCCCTGGGAGCAGACCATTATGACAGCATGATACTCGTGTATTTAGAGTTTTCAGCTGCACTATATTAGAACAGAGCACTATTTACAGTGCATTCCGATTTCTGTGCAGTGTTCCAACTCTGCAAATATATTTCTCTCCAATCCTAAACAAACTGATAATAAAAAAATAATAAAAAAATATGTTCTGTAATATTCGTGTTCTTTATAGGTATATATTAAATTATAGTACCAAAAGTTAAATTTAAAAAGTCAGACTGTAGGTCTGACTCTTTAAATCGATTGACTATGTTGAATAGATCAATAGCTTAGCTCAATTAAAAACCAGAAAATACGAACCTCTAAAACAAACCCCCAAAATTCTCTCCCCTGGAGGATCTTTTCCTTAATTTTTGGAAGAAACCACTTAGTTGACAACCAAATCCATGGTCTGCTCCAGACCTAAACCGTTCATGTGTTAATAGATTTAAAAAAGTAATTGCGATTTAGTATTTTAAGTTTGAAACTTAAAAGAAGATTTTTTTTATCAAAAAGACGTTGATTTTTTTAGAGTAATTTGTGAAACACGTCACATTTTGATATTATTAAATATGCAGGTATAAATAAACGCATTATATTACTTGTATTTCAAGTTTATTACTAATATTCGTATTATTCGAATTATTCGAATTTATTCGAATAGTGTTTTGCCATTATTCGAATTATTCGAATAGTAAAATTTGTCGAATAATAACATTCCCTAGTCGGGACACATTATATATCCATACTAATCTGACACGATGTGTGGCTAGCCGATGGCGTTATTGATAAACACTAATGAACACCATCAACGGTGATTAATGATATAATTAAAACTATTATATGGGGTCAGGCGTAATTATTGTTTGTATATTTAGAGCGCAACGCGCGACGAACACGATTTCACAAGATTGGCGTTGCACGTAGGGTTGCCAACCCTACTATAATATAGTATCCTACTATTTCAGGGGATCATATACTATATTTCTAAAAAAATATATAATCGGCGAAACTACTATATTTTGCGTAAAGCGGAATGCAGCATTAACTCAAGCCCGCCTTTACAGCCCGTGGATCGCGCGTGAAAACCGCAAAGGGGCTCGAAAGCGGCGTCAAGCCGATTCCGCAGGCTGTGTAGTGTAGTGTAGATGTATATTAAAAATAAAATTTTAATTATCAAGGCGCAGAGCGGTAAAAATATGCATTTAAAAAATAAAGTATTTTTTTTTGCCATCTACTATATTTTTAAAGGTGACAGCTTTGAAAATACTATATTTGATAGAAAAAATGTTGGCAACCCTAGGTTGCAACTAATTGCACGAGTGCGCTCGACTACGCGTGCATACGCAGACGGACGGGCGCGACGTGTTCGCACTTCCCGTATAGTCTACATTACACCTCATCCAGCTATCGAAGGGAATTTCTGTAAGCCATCTCTTCCATCCCTACACGTAGGAAATGGCTCGTTGGCCCATGACGCAAAAGAGAAAGCTGAACTTCTTGGCAAGCTCTTTGCGTCCAACTCGACCTGGATGACGGGGGACAGGAACCGCCGACTATACCGCGATGCAAGAGCATCATGTCGGATATTCGGTTCCATCAGCGCTCAGTGCGAGTTGCTCTCCGTTCCCTTGATACCCAAAAGTCGAGTGGGCCTGACGGAATCCCTCCTATAGTGTTGGAAATGTGTGCTCCAGAGTTGGCACCGGTCTTAACGCGTCTTTTTCGGCTCTCCTACTCTTATGGCACAGTCCCAGCATCTTGGAAGACAGCTTTGGTGCACCCGATCCCTAAAAAAGGCGATCGCTCCAATCCTTCCAACTACAGACCAATCGCTATAACCTCTCTCTTCTCGAAGATAATGGAGTCCATTATTAATAGACAGCTCCTTCGATACTTAGACGTTCAGCAGTTGCTAAGCGACAAACAGTACGGGTTCCGTAAAGGTCGCTCGGCTAGTGATCTGCTGACGTACCTAACTCATTGGCTGTAAGTTTGGACATAGCGAAAGCCTTTGATCGGGTTTGGCACAAAGCGCTTCTTTCGAAGCTTCCTTCCTATGGGCTGCCCGAGAAATTAAGCAAGTGGGTCACGAGTTTCTTAGCAGACAGAAGCATAAGGGTCGTAGTCGACGGTGAATGCTCGGATACTCTGTCAGTTGATGCTGGTGTCCCACAAGGCTGTGTGCTATCACCTACCCTGTTCATACTGCATATCAATGATATGTTACAAACCAATGGCATTCATTGCTATGCAGATGACAGCACGGGTGATGCCTTATATACCGGCCACGCGAACATCTCTCGGCAAAATGTCATTGAGAGTCGAAACACTTGTCTCTCAAATTGAAAGTTCATTGGAGAAGGTCTCTGAATGGGGTAGACTTAACTTAGTCCAATTCAACCCCTCTAAGACACAAGTTTGCGCGTTCACCGCTAAAAAGCTACCAATGGTCGTATGTCCTCGTTTTGAAAGCATACCCATAACTGTCTCCTCCAACATTGGAATACTTGGTGTTAACATATCGAGCGAGGTCCAGTTCCGATATCATCTGGAGGGCAAGGCCAAGTTAGCCTCCAAGAATCTTGGTGTTCTGAACAGGTCAAAGCAGTTTTTCAGTCCGGTCCAACGCCTACAACTCTATAAGGCGCAGGTTCGGCCTCACATGGAATACTGTTCTCATCTCTGGGCAGGGGCGCCAAAATTACCAGCTTCTCCCTCTGGATCGTATCCAACGTAGGGCCGCTCGAATTGTCGACTGCCATAGTGTATCAAACAGGCTTGACTCCTTAGAGCTATAGATATAGATATAGTAGAGATGTAGCATCGCTCTGCATCTTCTATCGGTATTACGGGGAGTGCTCCGAGGAATTGTTCGGACTTATACCTGCTGCAACTTTTCGCCACCGTTCCATGCGACATAGTAGATTATGCACCAAGGGGATAAAGCAGTGTCTTATGTCACGGGCAGCATATTGGATCCTGAGCGTAACAAGGGACTCTAGAGTTAACTCCCGAGCGCAGCGAGGGAGTTAATACTTAACTCCCGAGTGAAGCGAGGGAGTTATGTAGAGTCCTGAGTGAAGCAAGGGGTTCAAGCTGCCCAAGAAGAAGACAGGCTTTATCCCAGAGGTGCATACTCTACTTTTCATACCTACTGCGAGGCAATAAAAACCTCGATAGCATAAATGGGATAGCATAAATAAAACATTTTCATACCACCTGCTCGACAATGTCCGATTATATATCACGCAATCTCAACGTAAAGCAAGTCATTGACTCCCAAGGGAGATAATGTTGTATGAAACTCCCAAGGGATTAAAGTGATTTGAATTTGGAACGTTAAAATTCGTATGAAAACTCTTAATAGATACGTATCTATCATAGAGTTTTTCAATAATAATAGAGTTTATTTGAAAATCGAACTGGCCACCCATAATCTTTTTTTAACATTCTCACGTGTCAAAATCGTCAGTCACAAGTTCCTGAATCTTTAAGTAGGTACTGCTCAAATAAACTCCACTACAACTTCCGTAAATGTTCCTAATAAAAATATTACTATGTCCCTCCATAACTGGACAAAAGTGTCCAATATCAAAATTAACTTTTAACAAAATAAATGTTTTATTTATGTAGCCCTGGGTTTTTATTGCTTCGCAGTAGGTATGAAAAGTAGAGTATGCACCTCTGGGATAAAGCCTGTCTTCGTCTTGGGCAGCTTGAACCCCTCGCATCACTCAGGACTCTAATGAATAACTCCCTCGCTTCGCTCGGGAGTTTAGTTTTAACTCCCTCACTGCGCTCGGGAGTTAACTCTAGAGTCCCTCGTTACGCTCAGGGTCCAATATGCTGCCCGTGACGTAAGACACTGCTTTATCCCCTTGGAACAGCTGACTGCGGCGCATGCGTTTCAGAATTAGTATCGCGGAAGTGTGGCGTCAGTAGAGAGTAGAGACTAGAGTATACCTCGAATTATAAAAACAATCCGTTCGGTAGTTTTTGCGTGAAAGAGGAACAAACATCCATCCATACATTCTCACAAACTTTCACATTTATATTTCTTGAGTTAAAAACCCATAAAATCACCTCTTAAAAATCACACAATCTCATTAAACGTAAAATTTTGTGCAGCACCATACATGTGTAAATCATTTTGTTTTGAGCTTGGTCCTTGCCTTAATTTATTACCACCCACTACAAAATTGCAAGGTGGTAGACTTGATTATACTTCTCTACATAATATATAGTTGTAAAACACCTACTTAGAGCATTTAAAAGCATTATGTTTTTGTGAAAATCTTACTATTAGTACTTACTTGGAACCATATAAGTTATAACAGAAATCATCCAGAAACCGGCAACGCGCTTGAAAGTGAAGCCGTCACGACTACACCAAATTGGAGTGGCTATCCACACATAATATGTTGCCACAGAATAACGGAATATTTTACCCAACTTTTTTTCAATTAATTTTTATTGAATACCTAATTGTCGTAATATAACAACGCGATTGTTTTGTAAGTGTAAAGAGTAAAGTAAAGAGCGGGCGGGGCGGTGTTTCGCCATGGTTTTGGTTACAGTGCGCTGCGTACAAATGTGATCGAACACTCATTCTGGATGTGCTGTATTCTGTGGTTATAAGCTACCTACTCACATGTTAACATTTATAGAACATCTCGGTCATGTAGAGCTGTTCTACCAAACGTCCAAAACTTTTAATTTTTGGCCACGTCCTCGAACTAAACCTGACATTTAGAATATTAGGTAAATGATCAAACACATTAACCGAATGAAACACAAACTATGTCTACTTGTACAGTCTCAGTTAAGTCATAAAATAGCTGATCCAGTTATTTCAACAGTTAACTTTGAACGAGTACTATTTAACCTTAACCATGACAATAAAGAATAATAATGAATAGTTAATAGAATCAGGCTATACTTTGCGGAAATCCATACAATACGACTTAATTAATGTTATTCTTTGCAATTTCCCACGAAAAAATACCCACAACCTGCAAGCAAATGTGTGAGTGCACGCATAAGCATGCGTAAAGCACCTCCCTCCTCCCACACTGCTATGCGTACAGCCGTACACTCAGAAACATATTCGTTAAACGCATTAAAATATATTCGTTAACGTGAAATAAGTATGGGCACTTGTGATATTTATTACTCTTTGGTAAGGGCAAGTGGTACAAATATAAAAAGCGTGCTTTTTTGTGTTCTCTTTAAAATTCCATAGAAAGTTTTAGTAAAACGTTTACTATTTTGCTGATTCGATTGACTTGACTCATTAGTCATTGTGATTGTACTGAAGATTTATTTGGACTTTGACTAGATTTTGACTTGACGGTTAAGAATTTAGAAAAACGGTGTCGAAAACTTGTACGAAAATTATATTTTCTCACCTTTTTTATTATAAGCTTTTATTTAACTTGCAATGACTTACTCAATTTTGAAGCAGATAATATCTTCAACCGATTGAGCTGAAATTTTGTACACAGGTTTAATTTGGATGACAATATAATATGATAAGCTATGTGACGTCATTCTAAAACCAATATGGCGGACCATCCAAGATGACGGAATAGTTATTTTTAATGCATTTCTACAATATGGGTATCAAATATTAATTATTCGAGATACTCTTAACATTATTATTATATTAATAATGTTAAGAGTATCTCGAAAAATAATGTGACGTCATTCTAAATCCAATATGGCGGAACATTCATGATGCCGGAATAGTTATTTTTTATGCCCTTCTGCAATATGGGTATCAAATGAAAGGTCTCGCCGAGAATAATTAGAAAAATATTCTAACATCACTTATAATCCAATATAGCGGACTTTTCAAGTTTTTTATGCTTTTATGCAGAGAATAAAAAATCTGGTTAAAATAAGTAAAAAGTTAATTAAAAAAAAAAACTATTAAAAATAAGCTTTGCTCTAAAAAGAAGAATATAAAAATTTCCTTTAAAATATTAACTACTAACATAATAATTATAACGTCATTACTCAATTTATATAATATAAAAGCTTATCAAGAATAGGGTTACCAGGTGTTAAAATAGAAAAGCCGGTTGCAAGTGTTAAAAAATCCTGATTTCAGTTAAAATGTCCGGTCCGGTAAAATATGAGCTGGACAACCGACAACAACAATTTATTGATCAAAGTTGTTATTTAAATGTGTAAATAAAAACACGCACTTTTCTTTTTCAAATTATACTTTTCAAGCATTGGCAGTGATTATTGAATATATTTTATTGACATGATTAAAAATCCAGTCTCGAATGAAATCCGGGAGAGTCCGGTCTATATCCTTAAAATCCGGTCTAGGCAACCCTAGTCGAGAATGAAACAAATTGTCTCATATATACTAATATTATGAAGCTGAACAGTTTGTTTGTTTGAACGCGCTAATCTCAGGAACGAATCGAGGAAGGCTTTAAGCTACATAACATCATTCTATATGCGCAATAAATAAAAAAAGAAATAAAATAAAATTAAAATTAATTTATTTCACGCTTCTGAGACCCATTCAATATAAAGTAATAATCTAAAATGTTTTTCATATACTGGCTACTAAGTAATAGTATTGTTATTTATGTAGTTTTTTAATACTCTAAAATGAAATATTGACAACCGTCTGGTACAGACTGGTGAAAACTGGTACAGGTTAGTACGAACTGGCTTGAACCTAGTGGCTAGTGTGTTAGTTTCTCTTATAGGGAGAAAGTCTTGTGCATTAATTTACAAGGTAGCTAAATCTAGAATATCGTGTACTATCGGGGAACCTTATTCACAAGCAAGCAGAGTATTTTCATAATTTATTTTATACTTTAAACGAGACAATTATAATATATGTTTAATATTATTAGTAGGATAGTATTCTCGAGTCTATAGTGTTCGGGGACACACTCCTCCGAAACGGCTTGGCCGATTCTTATGAAACTTTTTTTGGATATTCGGATGTGAGAAAATCGGACGTAGGTAATCTATTTTTTCAATCCCTAAATTATAACAAAAATTGGTCAAACCATTAAAACGATTTTTTGACCAATTTTTTATTTAATTTTATTTACTTAATAAGACAGAACAACGTCTGTCGGGATCAGCTAGTATGTCATATTATAATAATAATTACAAAGACAAGTATATCCGCAATATCGGATATTCGCTATGTGAAAACGCTCTTTTAATTAGGTTAAAATTACTTAATTAGTTATTAGAGCTCCATGGTCTAGTGTGTCAGCCTCCGTGGTCTAGTGGTTCGAGCATTGGCTCTCGACTCGGAGGTCGTGGGTTCGTTTCCCACAAGGGAACAACTAAAAGTGTTGTTTCCAAGTTTGGTTAGGACAATGCAGGCTGATCACCTGATTGTCTGACAAGAAAGATGATCCATGCGTCGGATGGGCATGTAAAAAGTCGGTCCTGCGCCTGATCTCTCGCCAGTCGTATCGGTCATCTGTCGTCCCACTGGGTTACGAGAGTAAAAGGAAGAGAGAGTGCTCTTGTGTACTGCGCACACACTTGGGCACTATAAAATCACTCCTGCGTAACTGGCCTGGTTTCAATGAAGCCGGCCACCGTCACCGAGATCGGTGTGGGAGTTATTATTATTATGGCCTAGTGTGTAGACCGTTTCGTTTGCACTCGAGAAAGTGCAGGTTCGAATCCCAGGTTGTTGCGTGTACCAATGAGACTTTTTCACATCTCAAGTACATTATACGGACGCTCTGACGGTAGGTAAAGGAAAAAATCGTGAGGAAACCCGCACATAGTTGGCCCCAGACGTGTTGATCAGTCATTCCTCTGGACTAGTCTGACTGTGTTGTGAGAATATCGTATGTGCTTGGGCAACCATACGACATTTAAAAACCGACTGTCCCAGGCACTACAGTATTTCAAGAGTGGTTACTTCGCTCGGAGAATACTCTATAAATCATCCATTAACGGATGAAAAAGTCTAAGATTAGTTATTACTCTTATTTCTAGATGTTTATTTCTGTCTTATGTAACGGATAATTATCGTTTAGCTGTGACCTAGCTGTGATGAATTAAGTTTTTAATTTGTACATAATAACGCTTAATGAAATACATTCGTTAATAACTTGGAGTTTTTATGACACGATTTTACATGATCTTTTAGTTGTCGCCTTTTATTATGAAGTCCTAGTTGTGCTACAGTTTTATGCCATTTGATGAACTTATTTTATGTCACACAGAGTAAATTAAATTTACAACCGAGGAAAATTAATGTTTAGCAGTGTAACATACTTCCGAAATTGGTCGTGTTACTATTTCCTGATCGAATGCGACTGTCGACGCCACAACATAATATAATAACTCCCCGTGGACCGAAATCGGCAATGGTGGCCGGTTTTATTGAAATCAGGCCAGCTACGCAGGAATAATTTTAGAGTGCCCAAGTATCTGCGCAGTACAAAAGAGCAAGAACTCTTCCATTACTTTCATAACCCAGTGGGACTGATAACCGACACGAGTGGCGAGAGATCAGGCGGGTCCGACTTTTTTACATGCCCAAATCAAATCAAATCAAATTCCTTTATTGCTAGAATGTAGTACATGATGGTCTTATCTTCTGTGAGAGTTGCTGATACATTCTGCCATTACAATGGCGTGCAATGCATTAATAAAAATAGTGATTGTTTTGTTAATTAAATTAGGTCACAATAATATTAAGGAGTTAAATTTAACCGATAACATTTAGATGAAGTTAAACATTCGTAATATGTAAATAGTCAATTTGTGTAGAATGTAAAAATAAAATTCATTATCAAATTATTACAATGTCAAAGGATAAATTATTATATAATAAAAAATAATCACAATAAAAAATACACAAAAGATATGATTTTAAAAACAAATAAATAATAATCCCTACTTAGTAACATATTATGTCAATTTTGCAGAGTAAAATCCACTTGCTATTAAAAAGATAAAATAAATTATAACATAAGTGAAGTCAATGTAATAATAAAGGATAATTATGTCAATTTAGTTATATACTAGGTACATTATTTATCGATTTATTTTATCTTTTCTTCAAATTTCATATATTCGTCAAGAGTATAAAAAGATTTTTCTAATAGCCATTTTGATATCTGAGTTTTAAAATTGATTAAATTCAAATCCTTAAATCTGTCAGGAAGTTTATTATACACTTTTATAATACTAATGCAAACATTTCTTTTATATAAGTCTAGATGACATTGGGGCATATATAATTTGTATTAAAATCTTGAGGGGGCACTTCTGTTATTTACATTTGAGTTAACTGTAAAATATTGCGGATTTTGCTTAGCGAACACACAAAGATCTCGAATATATAGACAAACAATAAAGCGTCAATATGCGAAGTTTAGTAAAAAGTGGTTATAGGTTATAGGTTGGCATAGACCAAGCTCCACAAATAGCCCTTACACATTTCTTTTGCACCCGGAAAGCTTTTTCAAAATCAACCGAGTTCCCCCACAACAACAGACCGTAGGAAAGAACCGAGGACACGTAGCCGTGATATGCGGTTAACGCTGCTTCCGTAGAAACTCATCCCATCCGACGCATGGATCATCTCTCTTGTCAGACAATCAGGTGATCAGCCGGCATTGTCCTAACCAAACTTGGAAACAATATTCTTTGTTGTTCCAGTGAGAATCCAAGTCGAGAGCCAAGCTCTAACCACTAGACCACGGAGACTGTTATAACTATGAATGAATGAATTAAAGACAGTCTTGAATTTTCTACTCAACATCAATTTTTCTTCGCTACCTGTTAAATATCCTTTTAATAATATTATTAACCTACTTAAAAGTGATGACTGAGCTTTGTCAAACAAAAAGAAGTGTGTGTGTGTGTCAGCTCCGACGCACGACTGGAATTTCCTCCTTACGAACGATAATTATGATATAGTGGATAAATGAACGCATCTTCGAAAATGATAAGAGAAACAAACATTTATCTATACTTATTCGGATTATTTAAAGTATATTACAAAATAATAATAATAGTAATAGTAGGTACCTAATAAAGCTAACGGTAGTAACGAGCTGGTTTCAGGACTGTGAATGAACAAATTCGAACATATTAATTTTTTTAAATAGAAATGGGTCGTAATACGCTGTGTAATGTATTCCATCTCATTCTTTTGCACGTTCAATCCTACAGATATATAATATGTTTGTCTCTTTCTACGTAACGCCTCAACTTTTCGTCTTACACTTGATTTTGCTCCTCATAAAATTTCCGTACCGGACCTTATAATTCAAATCGTTTCTTAAGGAGTAAACTCCAAAATCTGAGGACTGTTATTTATTAATGTAGTGCGCGTGGCTACGCTTATATACATAGGTAAATAAAGACCACACACCGCAACAGCTCGCCTTAGAAGCAAGGCGTACATTTCGTTACATGTGTGTGCGTGACACTCTGTAATTACACGGCAAGGCGTGTGTTTAGACTGGCCTCACTGTGTGGTTTTTTGGTTCTTTCTTGCTTTCAAATTTAAAAGACAAATGTTATTAAATAATGTAGGTTCATTCGTCTTTTTAAATACCTGTTCGAATTTGACAAAAGTGTAAATATTTTTCAAATGTAAATACTGTTAGATAAAAACAAAACAAACGCTTAAAATAATTTATAGGAAGATGTCAAAAATACATGTCATACGATTTTTTACTAACAATAACATGAAAAACATGAATACAATCCTAGAAAAGACATTTTCCACACGAAAATAAACTTTCACTATGCAAGACATCAAAGAATTGGCTGGCAGCCATCTTGTCATTCGGTGTTCAAGGGAAAATCCATTTTATCTTTACTCTTTTTAAAGTCTATCTTGGTTTGCCATAATCAAATATTCACTACGTCACTTGTACTGAAAGAAAATGTACCTTATTTTTATAGAATTAAGGTTCCTTTTCGTGTGATCGGCATTTGATATGAAATAGTATTAATATTGTATGGTAATTACTTTGTATATCAGTTGACAGGTATATATTGACGTTAAGTAACCCCTGATATGCCGCAGGCTGATGGTGACCGGTGATGAATTGATAGATCGACTTCTTTGGAAGACAGTCTTCGTTTTCCATCATCTGTCATTTCCATAGAAAAGATAATTTGCCATGAGACATTAAAAAAGTGGTTGCATATTAGTACAAGCAAAATGTATAGCAGTTTGTACGTCCTTAATTTGTTCGTAGTAATAAAACTCTACACACCGATTTCGGTGACGGTGGCCGGTTTCATTGAAACCAGGCCAGTTACGCAGGAGTTATTTTTATAGTACCCAAGTGTATTCGCAGTACACAAGAGCACTCTCTCTTCCTTTACTCTCATAACCCAGTGGGACGGATAACCGACACGACTGACGAGAGATAAGTAAGTCCGACTTTTTACATGCCCATCCGACGAATGGATCATCTTTCTTGTCAGACAATCAGGTGATCAGCCTGCATTGTCCTAACCAAACTTGGAAACAACATTTTTTGTTGTTCCAATCCGGGAATTGAACCCACGACCTCCGAGTCGAGAGCCAATGCTCTTACCACTAGACCACGGAGGCTGTTTAAGTTTCCAATTATAATATGTTGTGCACATACACAAAATATAATACGTAATAATAATTATTTATTGTCATAGATGATAGACGTTAAATATAAAATCAAATATCGTCTATAGTTTGCGTAGAGTTTGCAGACAATCAAGTGATCAGCATGCATTGTCCTAACCAAACTTGGAAACAACATTTTTTATTATTTTTTCGAACGACCTCCGTCCGGGTCGAGAGCCAAACTCTATCCACTAAACCACGGAGGATTTTTTTGTTCGTAGATATTAACATTGTCAGTCGCTTAAGGTCAGGGCCTCAATTCTCGTACCTCGAATCTCGATTCGATTCTCGTGCTGACTCATTCACACAGGCGTCAAATCATGCGTGCGCGAGCAGGACAGACTGATAATCGAACCGATATTCGAAGCACGAGAATCGGGCCCCAGTTCACTCCGCTACGATACGCGACAATACGCGGCGCTGTATTTTAAGATAGCCATTCAAAATTGAACTTTATTCACAACACAATAAAGGCGTGACTCCTGTTCGAAACATTACACAGAAAACATGAAACAAAAACATTTGTTTCCATACACAAGCTGTCTCCAGCTACAGAAAATGTTTTTGGTCGAAACAAAACATTTTGTCCAGACACGATCTAAGTTCCGACGAGGAAGACGTATTAGCGCTCACAGTTTTAGTGATTGTAGGTGAAAAGAATGTAGAATCTAGGAGAAAAGAGGGGTTCTGAAAAGGCTACTTTAAGTGTTTCATAAAAGTATTTTTTTCAACTCATAAATATGTGCGCCATTTTACGCATTTCTATTGAAAACTGACAAAATTTGTGTTTTTTAATTAAGTCATTATATATTATGAGCGATCACAAAAACAAACACAAAAAACACAACAAGCAAAACTATAACCCTAAAAAACCTGTACCTAGGTGTCATGTGAACGATGTGAACACTAGTTAAGAAATGAAACATTTCTTCCCCTCTCTACCCGCGCGGGAATGTTTTTCGTCCGTCTCCGAAAACAAAAACATTGTCTATTCCTAGACAAATGTGTATAGCCACGCCCCAATGTTTCATGTTTTCTGTGTAATGTTTCGAACAGGAGTCACGCCTTAAGATACACGTTCCATATGACATCAGTTATACACTACACATGTACTGTGCAGTGCGGTGCAACTTGACATTCGAACTGTTACAATTAAACGTGTATCTTATTGTGTAATGAATAAAGTTACATCTTGAATAGCTACCTTAAAAACCGGTCAAGTGCGAGTCGGACTCGCGCACCGAGGGTTCCGGACAAACTTGTAATAAAAAATTAAGGTTCATGGTTTATCCATAAGGTTTATGTTTATGAAATTAATTTTTTTTATATATATTTGAGTTGATTGAATGAAAGGTAAATTGCGGTTTACGATTTATGACGTATTAAAAAAAAAACTACTTATTAGATCTCGTTCAAACCAATTTTCGGTGGAAGTTTGCATGGTTATGTAGGAGAGTATGTTAAAAAGAATAGGTATATGGTCATATACCTATTCTTTTTAGTTTTATCATTCTCTTATTTTAGAAGTTACAGGGGGACACACATTTTACCACTTTGGGAATGTCTCTCGCGCAAACTATTCAGTTTAGAAAAAAAATTATATTAGAAACCTCAATATCATTTGTAATGACCTATCCATAGATCCGTGTGGGATCTATGGATAGGTCATTAAAAATGGGTTTGATGGAAAAAAAATTGAGTTTCAGTTCTAAGTATGGGGAACCCCCAAAATTTATTGTTTTTTTTTCTATATTTGTGTGAAAATCTAAATGCGGTTCACGGAATACATCTACTTACCAAGTTTCAACAGTATAGTTCTTATAGTTTCATACTGTCTTAGGCTGTGACATACGGACGGACAGACAGACAGACATGACGAATCTATAAAGGTTCTGTTTTTTGCCATTTGGCTACGGAACCGCAAAAATGCAGCGCCATGTTGCGTCATCGTTTTGTTTCGGTTTCATTTGACCCGTACTGTCGAGTAAAAGTAACTGCATATAACTGCAACAGGACTGCATAGTAGTATGTAGTTTCATTGTAGTCGCATTCACTGCGAATTTGCAGTTAAAATACAGTTAATTTTTCGTTTGTCTAGAGTAAAAATACCACAGACAGTTTTTAAAATTTTTCATCGCATCTAAATTTGGCTGTGCCTATGACTTATTACAAACAAAAGTCGTAAATAGAATTGACTCTACGCAAACTATAGACAATATTTGATTTTATATCATCTATGACATCTATGATTTATATCTTCTATGACAGGTCTATGATATCTATGATGACGTCTATCATCTATGACAATAATTATTATTACGTATATCTTGTGTATATCTATATTAATTAATGTATAGATTAACCCCCTTACTAATAAACGCTGTATAAGCTTTGAATAGTTACACAGTGTTTTGTCTCCTTCTATCGAATTAAAAATGTCACTTGTGTGACGTGAACAAAACACTGTATAACTAGTCAAAGCATATACATATCGAATTAAAAATGTCACTTGTGTGATGTGAACAAAACACTGTATAACTAGTCAAAGCTTATACAACGTTTATTAGTAAGGGGGTAAATATACACAAGATATAATACGTAATTTTGTAGATTTAGGGTCTGTTTCACAATCTTCTCATAAGACATGTCGGATAGCTTATTCGGAAGTTTTGTCGCTGCTTACTTAATACCGAGCGACAGAGACAAAACATGGAAATAAGCTATCTGTTACAAGCCCCTAAATATAAAAATATTGTTACGTGTTAGGGTTCGAAAGATTTGGAGAAAAAGACCTGCTGACTCTTTTGAAGACTTTATTCACAAGCACTAGGTGCAACACAAAGCACTAACGGTGTCCCAGGTCGTATGCCAAGTCGTAGGTTTCACTCACTGGCATCACTCTTGATCACCAGTTTTCACTTCGAAATCGCCTGTTTCGCAGTTCAAATCGAACTCCTGATCACTAGTTTTCACTTATCGCCTGTTTCGCTTCGAAGGAAGCTCAAACTGAACTCCTCTGTTTCACATCCGTGCGGCGGACTCGTGTCGCATATTAGCCGACACGAGTCCCAGACCATTCCAGAAAGTTCCCGAATCGCATGACCGGGTTGGATTTATTCTGGAAACTTCGCACAGTAGCGCCATCTAGTATTGTGTAGGGGGTTTCACGGTGTCTCTGTTCATACCAAGTGGTTTTATTGGTTGATGCTAGATGGCGCTAGTTTCTTTGTGCTTTGTGTGTTCGTAACAATAAGATACAGCAAATCCGTGAAAAATCCCAGTCACGACTAAAATAATATTTTGGTTGAACAAAGTATTACGTTACGTATATTATGATTAAATTGTTCGCGGAAAAGTGATAAAGAATCAGAATCAGTCACAAAATATCAGATTAATCCAAATCTTAATTAATTTTTAACGATTTTGGATTAAATTCGTGACTTAAAAAAGTAAATGAAATTTCTGATATCCATTTATAGTTAAAACTTTATAGTATCGAAAAAATGGTTTGAAACGGAAATATTTTTTAAAGCTATGTAGTAATTAATTTTATTTTTTGTTTAGAGTTCGATATATTTTGATTTTTTTTCTAAGAGCTTGTTTCTTATTAGCGCTTTATTTATCTGAATCTACTGTTTACATATCCTGTTGCGGCGGACCAATTAGCGCCATGATGATCCTGAATCACGCTATCGAAGTTTTCTAATACTACTACTGTTACCACACTGTCTAGATCCCAGATGATTTTTTTTAATCTAAGGTAGGAACCTGAAGTTACTTAATATTTCCATTAAAATGTGACTCGTGTTTACGCACTTTTCTATTAGTTAAGGGCCATACTGATGGTCTAGCTTGCAAATCCAGCGCCACATCCTCGAAGTGGAGTAGTTGGCAAACATCCTACTAATATTACAAATGTGAAAGTCTGTGAGGATGTATGGATAGATGGATGTATGGATGGATGTTTGTTACTCTTTCACGCAAAAACTACTGAACGGATTTTGATGAATGGTATTTTAGTAGTTTAGGCTCTGGATGAAAACAGGCTACTTTTTATCCTGAAAAAATACAGTGTTCCCGCAGGATACTTTATTTACGCGGGCGGAGCCGTGGAAAACAGCTAGTTAATAAAATATAATGACACTTACAACCGGCTGCTGGACTTGCAGGCTGGACCGTGGCACTTTAGTCAGTAGTGTGTGATCACCCGAATCAACGCTGCCACAAACTCAGCACACTGCACCGTGGCGACGTGTTGGCTGTCCACGCTGTTTTCGACAGTTCGCCTGTCGACGGCTTCACGCGTATTATCATCTGTCATTTTATATCGTCATTAACTGATCTGACTACATCTGACTATATCTGCTTGTTAAACCTATTAAGTTATTCCGTTTCAGCTATTTCGATATCCTAATAATTTATTAATACTTGAAATGTTTTTGTATAATTTAATACAAAATGTTTTTGGTGGTACTATGTATTTACCACACCGACAAAGTGCTAAAATAAAATCAAATTGTTTTTGGGTACTTCCCCTTAACGTAAAGTGGGGATGATTTTTTTTCTCGCGACTTTTAAAAGACTTATTTAATGATAGTGTGGTACCCCACAGACAGAAGGTACAGAAGTTTCTAAGACGAGTTTTTGTTTAATGTTTGTAACATATTCAACTTTCAAGCGCATTTTTCGGTAAAATATTTTTCGGTATAAAAGCTAATTAACTAACTCGAAGGCTAACTCTAAAAATCCGAAAAAAATCATGATGGTCTATGACATGATGAACTTTGAAGAAAAACTGTAGATAACTGTGTTAGTTCAGGAGTTATAGGCCTAACTTGTAAAATGCTCTTACTCGGAACGCTTTGTACAAAAATAACGAAATAATACTGCGTAAACAATACGCACCTTCGGTGCAACAAAGCCACAACAGCTCATTATTAAATTTTACAGGAGAGAACTTTTAAGATTTATTTCATGATTTCTGGATCACTTTTTATAGTAGGCTAAGTTTTTAGCCTACTATATATAGCCTACTAAGGTTTACTATATACTATAAAAAGTGATCCAGAAAGCATGAAATAAATGTAAAAAAAATCTTAAAAGTTCTCTCCTGTAAAATTTAATAATGAGCTGTTTTGGTTTTGTTGCACCGAAGGTGCGAATATTGGTATATTTATAATAGTATTATTAATAATAGTATGGAACGATTTTTCCATTTTTTTTTTGTTTTTCCCACAAGAATCCGACTTGCAATTGACCGGTTTTTAAATTACGTATAACACCTAAATCTTATCTCTATGATATTGAAATAAATTCTTCGATTTCCAATAAAAGGAGGCGAGTTCCGATTCCGATAGATCAATGCAAACGAAGTTGCGAGAATCAGCTAGTAGTTTATAATGTTAAGAAAAGTACTCGTACTTTTTTTGATGTAAGAATATAAGTACATACATTAGTGACATTGCTTGTACTACAGACAAAGATATATTTGTAATCACTTACAATTAATTAGTAAATTCCGCTCATTTGATTGCCGACAGTGCCAAATATCTGGCAGAGTGCCAGGTCTGGCAGAACTGATGATGATCATTAGTGAAGTATTTCACCACCATTTCCAAGGTGATAATTGTTATTGATGATCAATTTCGACGAAGAAATTTTCAAACGATTGATCTATTAATTAAAGTTACACTGTTTCATGCGACTTTTAAATCGAAAAATCTATCTCACGGAAACCGTATATTACGCTGGTATAAAAGCCTAATAGTATGTTAATATATGCTCTAAAGTATCTGCATACCAAGTCTCATTTAAATCGGACCAGCCGTTCTTGAGTTATGATTGATATAAATCAAACTACCTACTTTATTTTAAATGGGCACATTATGTAGAATCTTTTTAACAGCCTGCGTGGTTCAGCGGCTTAGAGCTTGGCTTTCGATTCGGAGGTCGTGGGTCCGATTCCCTCATTGGAACAACAAAAAAATGTTGTGTGTTGAATCACCTGATTGTCTGACAAGAAAGATTATTATCCATGTGACCGATGTGCTGTAAAAAGTCGGACCTGCGCCCGATCTCTCACCAGTCGTGTCGGTTATCTGTCTCATTGGGTTATGTCTCAGAGAGAATGCTCTTATGTACTGCGCACACACTTGGGCATAATAAAATTACTCCTGCGTAACTGGCCTGGTTCAATGAAACCGGCCACCGTCACCGAAATCGGTGTGGGGAGTTATTATGTAGAGCCTATATTGTTGACTATTCATTGATTTTACATTTAGGGAAAATTAATATTTAGCAGTTGCAACTGGATCTTCATAATGTTTCGTTCATATTACTCATATAATGAAGTGGAGAATATAGTAACGCGAAAAAATTCAGATGTATGTTTATTGTTATACTGCTGAACATTTGGTTTTTCCGACTATAATAAACTAAAAATTACTATAATAAACTAAGAAAAAATAAATAATGATTTACCTATCGTTTAGCAGTGAATATACACCAACTGTCCGACTAAAAGCTCTATTAGTTGTAAGACATTCGCTATAGTTTTACAAAACAAACAAAAATTTTAAAAGCAATATCTTCTAGAGCTTTGATGTTTAGACGACATACACAGAGTGTTTATCTTTTATTTTTGTACCTCAGAACTTTCAACTGGGTGAACCGATTTTGATGATTCTTTTTTTATTTGAAATCTAGTGCTTCCTATGTGTCCCATTTCTACTTTGAAAGTCAGTTTTCATTTTTTGTTTAAAAATAATATTATACAATTTATTCACTTACCCTCCGAGCAACAGCAAAACACGTCATGTCACTGGCCACCACGGTGCGACTTCCGCGCCGGGCCAGTATTAATAGAAAAACGGACAACAAAATTCATAATTATCATAATCAGCCTATCGCTGTCCACTGCTGAACGTAGGCCTCCCCCAATGAGCGCCAACCATTCCGATCTTGGGCAGCCTTCATCCATTCGCTGCCAGCTACCTTCTTCAAATCGTCAGCCCATCGTGCCACAGGACGTCCTGAACTACGTTTGCCTAAGCGTGGTCTCCACTCTAATACTTGTCTGTACCATCGACTTTCTCTCCGTCTGCAGACATGGCCGGCCCATTTCCACTTCAGTGTGCTAATTCGTTGAGCAATGTCGGTGACTTTAGTTCTCTGGCGATTAACATCGTTACGGACTACTCTTTTCATCGCGCGATGGACAAAAGAAACTTGATAAAGAACGCTTGTGTGCTTAAAGCTTATTTGTAGCGGATAACTGTGGCTGGACTCTAGTTTGGAGAGGCCAGGCACACAAGATTTGAATGTTTTGAATTAGGAATAAGAATATTGTGTGTCATCCGCTACGTCATAGACGAAAAATAGAGATTCGGAGAACGGTTTAAAGCGCGTAGGGCGTAGGAATTAGGATGTATATAGTTCCTGTTTATGTAAATGATATTGAATGATAAATAAAATATATAGTGCAAAGTGTCCTGTGTGTTTGAATTAATAAACCTCGCCTACCACTGGAGCCATCACGCATCCCTCTCTTACAACGCCACAATAAGGTAAATCTTTTTTAACAGAACACTTTTCCAATATTTTTACTAAAAGGTGGCCCCGCGCGAGTTTTGTTACGCTCGCTTCTCGCCGGGCTAGTTTCGGAACCGGTGGTAGGCATCATGTAGGACAATTCTATAAGTGTTATATAATGACCCATATGGAAATAAACATTTCTGAGTTTGAGTTGAGTTTGAGCCATTTTCCTCAAGTGTGCTCAACTGCTCACTGCTCACACATTTAGTCGGACGTGTGAGTAATTGCATACGCTTATCGTGATCACAAATATATTCAACGCGACATATATTGCAATAACTACAATTTTATTAAAAAAAAACTATCCCGACTACTTAAATATAGGATAACCTATGACTACAATTTTTATAAAAAACTAGATGTTGCACGCAATTTCGTGCGCGACGAAAGGAAATCCCGCGGTAACCGTACATTTTGCCGCGATAAAAATTTGCCTATGTCCTTCCCCGTGGTCTATTCTGTATCTGTGCCAAATTTCATCAAAATCGGTCCAGTAGTTTCTGAGCCTATTCGATGCACACAAAACAAACTTTTTCACTTTATTATATTATGTATTATATAGTATAGATATAGGGTAACACGATTACGTAATTTATATGTTACCCGAGATATTATTAGGAATCCATAGACACCACATGCATTAAAATCGGACTAGAAGTTCAGACGCTCGCTGTGGTGGAACATACATAAATACATAGAAATCAATACACTTCCTATTGGTTTCGCCGTATACGTTAAAAAATATAGAATATAATATACCTAATGACTTTTTTCCATTTTTCCTTTCACCGGGGTTGCGAGTTTTCACGCGTGTGTCAGATTAGGTTAGACCCTAATCTATAGCTATAAGTGATATTAATATGTTACTAGTTCATTTACTGATATTTCAATTTGAATATGTAATTATTAAAGCAAATACATCTATATCAACCTACCTCAGAAATTAAAGGTAGGTAGATATAAATATACCATTTTCTTATGAGGATCTTCATACAGTTCAAAATACAAAACCAAGATAAATCCACATTATTTATTAATTCGGAAATAACAAAAACATGTGGGTAGCTATGTTATTTTATAAGACTCACTTTCTATTAGCAAAACACTTATTCTAAAGGTACACGAACTATAATTTATCACTTACTAAGTACAGAATAATAATTGAGATTCAAAAGTAATATATCCTCACACCTAGAAATAAACCGTATAGACCAGGGTCGATAATTTTTGAAACCAAAAAAAATAGTAGTAGGATGAAACCCATTAGAAAAGGAGGGGAATATGATAAAAATGAAAGGAAAAATAAATTACGGGCGATCTGAGTTCGGGAAGTGGGAGGGGGTGAGTTTTTAAGGGTAAAAAATGGTTTATCTTGATTTCCGGTAAAACTACAAGTCCTATGAAAAAAAGTTAAATGGCAAAGTTGTAGATAATAAAAAGATCTACAACTTTTATATTAACACTCTTTTCACATAACCTCAAAATTTATGTGAAAAATTCAAATAACCAAGTTTTTGGTTTTTAATTTTTATCTTGTACAAAAACAAAAAAAAAAAATCACGAAATTTAGTGAAAACTTACCTTTTTATGTCCTAAATACACTGTAATTTTTGTGATTTAAAATATTTATTTTTTCACCTTATTTTGTCTTAATATCGAAAAATTAACCCTAATTTTCAATCGAAAATTCTCCTGTCAAAATATCAGCTTTTTTTTTTAAATTGATGGGCTTCTTGTTTGTTGAAATCTATTCTTTCTGATAATGTAAAAAAATACATACATTACCATAGTAAATGTTCTCAGAAAATGCAAAGAAAAGAATAGGTAGTAAGGCCTAGCCCCAATAAGACATCTACAATATTTTGAGTAAGTTGTCGAATCTTCTTTAAATTATGCGCATACATGTCTATTTATTGCTATTTTAAGATGACTTGTATACTTGAGTGACCTGCGGATAATTTTAACCCATCAAAAGGTATTTCATAAACAAGAGGGAAAGGGGCTAGGCGACCTGAGCCTTACTACTTGTTCTTTTCTTTGCATTTTCTGAGAACATTTACTATGGTAATGTATACATTTTTTTACATTATCAGAAAGAATAGAATTCAACAAACAGGAAGCTCACCAATTTTTTTAAAAAAGCTGATATTTTGACAGGAGAATTTTCGATTGAAAATTAGGGTTAATTTTTCGATATTAAGACAAAATAAGGTGAAAAACTAAATATTTTAAATCACAAAAATTACAGTGTATTTAGGACATAAAAAGGTAAGTTTTCACTAAATTTCGTGAATTTTTTTTTGTTTTTGTACAAGATAAAAATTAAAAACCAAAAACTTGGTTATTTGAATTTTTCACATAAATTTTGAGGTTATGTAAAAAAATTGTTAATATAAAAGTTGTAGATCTTTTTATTATCTACAACTTTGCCATTTAACTTTTTTTCATAGGACTTGTAGTTTTACCGGAAATCAAGATAAACCATTTTTTACCCTTAAAAACTCACCCCCTCCCACTTCCCGAACTCAGATCGCCCGTAATTTATTTTTCCTTTCATTTTTATCATATTCCCCTCCTTTTCTAATGGGTTTCATCCTACTACTATTTTTTTTCACTTTTTACCATTTTTGAAGGCTTCGACCCTGGTCTAGTACATCAACTAGACAAAACAATCGTGAACAATACTAACTTTTAACAATTATAATAATTATTAGGAAACAATATAATACCAAAGGCTACAGCCATAAAATAATATCAAATAATATTAAACACAATATTTAAATGAAAAACAATAAATAGGTAACATCACCTGGTATTTCAGCTTCCCGTGTAAGAGACCGACTGGGCCTGTCTCGCCTTTTTATAGGCCTCGGGGTTGCTACAGTTGTCACAGACCATATTTTATATACATTTAGTCTTCACAATTAATTATTTTACAATAATATTAATCATTACATCAACGACTCTTAACTAACTAAGGTTTACCTAATATTTAACATATCTTTAAAATTTGAACAGTATTAATATTGGTGTTGCCAAATATTTAACGGAACTTACGAAACCAAATCAGACTTAAGTACAAATACTTCACATATATCTATACCTCTATAGTATATTTCCATATCTAATACGTGCTGCATGGGGGATAGAAAAACACGTGTGATATAATAGGACGCGGGCAGCCTCCAGTCTATCACAAAAGCAGCCATCATTCCCAAACGTGCCAGTAAGGGTAATATTAAAGTCCAGCGGACATGAGACATGGGAAATATCTATTCCCCTAAAAAAAATTTCGTGTAAAATTGGCATATTTTACACGAAAATTTTTTTAGGGGAGATGAGAGCCATATTATAGAGTCTATAACGAAAACTTGGAACACGAGATAGTATATAATAAAGACTATCTCGTGTTCTAACTTTTCGGCTATCACAAATACCTTAAGTCAAATATGCAGCTCGGCCTTACTGGCAATCTTGTAAGGAACGTGAACAAAAGCTCAGGCTACGCTTGTCTTGGCACTTTGGTGCTTATTGCATTTTTCGGCCCGTATTTATGTGACTTTCGGAAAATATAAGATTTTTTGTTAATTTAGAACAAATGCATGTTCTCTATTTTTACCTACGTGTCCGATTCAATTTAGCGCTATAGACAGGCTGCATTTGCAGGTTGGATAGTCGGGATACTGCTAACACCAAGTGCCAAGACGAGATAAGTGTACCGTGAGATTTTGTTCATGTTCCTTACAAGTTGCCTGTAAGGCCGACCTACATATTATGATTTAAGGTCTTTGTGATAGACGAAAACTTGGAACACGAGTTAGATCATAATATGGCTTTCATCTTGGCAATATTTTACATGAAAATGTTTTTAGGAGAATAGATCTTTTTCCAAACCCTCATGTCTGCTGAACCCTAATATTACCCTTATGGTACGTTTGGGAATGATGGCTTTGGGCAGCGCTCTTGACCGCTTGATGGGACATTTCATATTACCTATCATAAACACTGTCCCTGTATCATTTTAATACGGCAAAAAGAAAAAGTAAGATATCTTTCTATACACAATAAATAAGAAGATAGACACACATATAATAAACTCAGCTCCAACTATATATTTTTTTGTTCAACATACAAAAAATATATAGATGGACGTATTACGCCTGCTCTTTTTGAAGTCGGTTAAAAACTATACTCTGATCTTCCGTGGTACGAACGATAGAGTTTTCACTAACGGATGTCGGATAGAAAAAATCAAGAAGAAGTTTTTATTTATTTTTAAGTTTTTTGTAAATAAAAAAACTCGAACAAATTAATGTTTGTATTTAGTATTTATTATTTGTATTACATTGGTAAAAATTAAGATACTTTTACAGCTTGACAAAAATATTTTATATTTATTAGATTGGAATGAAATTTATTATATTTATTTGTTATAGCTGCTTAAATTTATTTAAAACAAATGTGACATTGCAATCAATTGCAATGGATAATAGATTATATAGTCGAAAGTGTTTTTAGTTCCTGCTGTCACCACGTCATACTCTTTTTTGCCAAGCTGCAAATCAGTAGCATTATGTCTTCTACTGTTCTGTTATGTATGTTTAAGTTTGAATTCAATTGGAGAGGAATTCTAAAACTTAGAGCAAAAGTCGTTACTGTGAGAGAACTATTATAATTATCTACTAATCCTCTGTATCTTGTATTAACTATCGTTGCGAATTTCACTGCCAGAACATCGTTCATACTGTCGTGGAGTTTCTCGCGGTCTACCCAGAAGAAGATTACACAATGAACAAAAAGCGCGCGATCTGGGTTATTATTTTTACGGGAAAATGGCCCACCACACTTACCCACCACTGCAACTCCTGTGTAGCCAGGATTGACAGTGATAACCGACCACAAAAACTCCAATCTCAGGAGTGCCCGGGGGACATTCTAAATCTGTCTTTGGACCCACAACGAAATTGATCAGAAGAAAGGTAGGAGGAGTAGAATTAATTATTCCAGTTTCCCTCTCCCTTGAGCTCCGTGACCTAGTGGGTAGACCGTTTGGTTCGCACTCAAGAGAGTGCAGGTTCGAATGAGATTTTTTCAGATCTCGAGTACATTATACCGACGCTATAACGGTGAAGGAAAACATCGTGAGAAAATCCGCACATGGTTGGCCCCTGACGTATTGACCAGTCATTCCTCTGGACTGGCCGACTGTGTTGTGAGAATGCCGTATGTGCTTGGGCAACCATACGACATTTAATAAGCCGCATGTCCCAGGCACTACAGTATTTTAAGAGTGGTTACTTCGCTCGGAGAATACTGTATAAATCATCTATTATCGGATGAAAAGGCCTAAGTTTTAGTTCCCTCCCCAAGCAAAGCCAAATTGTAATGACGGTTTGCCCGCGGTTGGACTGCGTATTTTTCCGGGATAAAAAGCAGCCTATGTATTAATCTAGAAACTCAATTCTCGTATTTAAAGTAGACTCATTTTACTTTGATTGAATTGAAAGTGAAGGGACATGTTACTATGAACGGATTTTATGACGTTTCGACCAATCGCGAGCGCGTTTCACGTTGGTTTAACGTTCATAAAAACACCTTTTGAGAATGTAAGCGTGTCGGGACTTGATTGTAATTGTATAAATGCAGGTTTTATTTAGCAGAATTGCCCCCCTGGAGTAGTTACTTCCTTTGGAGAATACTGTAATAAATCATCGATTAACAGATGAAAAGGCCTAACGTTTATAAAAACATCGTTTAAGAGTTTTAGTGTATCGGGACGTGATTGTAATTGTATAAATGCAGGTTTTAGTTAGCAGAATTACCCCTCAGAGCTTAAACTATTACCATTCAAACATCAAAATCCGTTCAGTAGTTTTGCGACAAAGAGTAACAAACATCCATCCATCCTCACAAACTTTCACATTAATAATAGTATGAGGATTGACTCGCATTATTCACTTGTTACAATGTATAAGGCCCTTTAGCGATAATTATAAATTTAATATGCCGACATACAAATTTGTATAATACCTACTCTCTGGCAGATAAGACGGAGTGGCTCACATCTGGGCGAGTCGTAAGGTCGAAGGTGAAGGTATGGGGTTCGATTGTGCCATGGCCCATAGGATCCATAAGTTCATCATCATCATCAGCTATTTATTACCTTTACGTTTTTATATTTTTTAAAATCAAAGATTTCAACTCAAGATAGGCTATCACGTACATTTAGGAGAAAAAAAAATCATACAAGAAAAAGTTACGCCATCTTGGTTTTCACCATAACCCAAATGTCATCTATCTTGTTTTCACCATACTTCGAATTTCAAAATGGCCCCAAAAATTTAAAAATTGGGGACATTTTACTGGAGACACTTTTTGCCTCAACATGCCTCGTCTATAATATACGTCTATGTTTAAAATGCAATCGAAGACATTAACGGGCGAGGCAAAAGGCTATATGACTGTGTTATCATATAATCTGTGTATTTCATAAATAAATAATATTTCTCTAAAATATCATAAAATGTTATATTTTTTACATTTATCAAATAACAGTAATCCTAATACTATTATAAATGTGGAAATTTGTGATGATGGATGGATGTATGGATAGATGTTTGTTACTCTTTCATGCAACTAAACTACAAAACTATGCAACTGACTAGTGAACGGATTTTGATGTAATTTGGAATGGTAGTAGTTTAAGGACTGGATTAATACATAGACTACTCTTTATCCCGCAAAATTACAGTGTTCCCATGGGATACTGTATTTACGCAGGTGGAGCCGCGGGACAAAGCTAGTTCCTCAATATTGCTGAATACATAGAAGTAGATACTATAGACGAGGCATGTTGAGGCAAAAAGTATCTCCAATTAAATGGCCCCACTTTGGAGATTTTTGGGTCCATTTTGACATTTGAAGTATGGTGAAAACCAAGATGGCGTAACTTTTTATTGTATAAATATTTGTTGTCAAATGTACGTCATATCCTATCTTGAATTTGAAATATTTGGCTGAATATATTAAACTTAATTATTTTTTAATAATTTTCAGTTTAAAAAGAAATTACAAAACAAACACGGTATCACAAAAACCTGAAGGGAAAGGAAATATGGGGCTAAGTAATAATACACCACGTTTAAATGTATAAGATCTTAACTATCAACATCATTATCGGCTTACAATAATATGACCACTGTACAATACGATTGCGTAACTAAAAGATCTTCTTTCCCGCAATCGCGACAACACCCAAGTAAAAGTAATGTTAGTCCCATCGAAATCGCCAGTTTTTCGCGATTACGACTAAATCTAGAAAACCTAGTAAAAAAAGGTTTGCAACCCCTACTTCTCCAAATTAGGGCCGGCACAAGGTCGCGCATTAGTGTAAGTTGTTCGGCTGAGTGCGTTGCTGTGTCCGCGCTGCGCGATAGCGGCGGGGCGCTCAACCTTTTTTAGACAGAATTAAATATATTGATACGATCAAAAATAATAAATAAATTAATGTAATAACAGGCTGCTGGAATAGCGGAAAAGTGGTTTACAAAAGCTATTCGTGGGATGCCTTACTTCTAATATGTGAAACATCGAATTCATTCTCTACATACGTGTGGCGACGCGTTGCGACCTGTGTATAAAATTACGTGCCAGAAAAAATAGTACATCCTTAGCTGAATAGCTAAGATGGAGAGATATGGACTATAGGAATTATTCTTGTTACGAAATTGATATTTTGAAAGGATGTGGTGAACACTAATCTCTTGTTCCGCGGTATAGAAACGTTGGCGATGCTACCACTGCCTTCGTAATCTTCCTTGGTTGTAACGGCTAACTTTCACACAAAGTTTCTTATCTTCGACTCTCTCTCTCTCTCTCTCTCTCTCTCTCTCTCTCTCTTAGTCATTTTTTATTTTCAAGTTTTTAGTTTTCAATTTTGTTACATACTTCTTTCTCATTCTTTTTAATTCATTCAGTGCATCATTATTACAAGGTTTTTTCCTGACAATTTGTTACAAGAGTTAGACCCTAACAATCTATTCTACTAATCAAGACCTTTTATTTGATACCCATATTAAAGAGGTTGTGACAAGAAAAATGAACCTGCCAATTTGTTGGCGGCCATATTGGATTTTCATTTTATTTTCATAAGGAACTCTATTCTACTAATCAAGACCTTTCATTTGATACCCATATTGAGGAAGTAGTGATAAAATATGTAATCCGCCATTTTGTAACGGCCATCTTAAACGTCAAACGAAAACTAAAAAACGCGACGGGGCAGCGCACGGCGACGGATTTTGAATCGTTTACTCGGAAACGGGGAGTTATGATAACTAAATCGCTCTTGTGTCAACACAGGTAGAAAAATAATGGCACGCTTGGTTTCTATACAAACTATGAGACTTGCGTTATCTAATCATGTCTGTGGAACTGACGCTAAAAGTGTGTAATAAAAGTATGTTATTTCCAATAAATCTCGATACTTTCCATAAAGAGACTTGTGAAGCCCAAAAGCCTTATAAAAAGCCGCCAGTCGCTCCCAAAAGGAGTATTATCAATAACCCACATTTATCAATATTTGTCTTCCTTAAAAACGCGTTCACAAACGCGGCCAAGTGCGAGTCGGTCTCGCCCATGAAGGGTTCCGTAGTAACATAATATAAAAGTTCTTGTTATTATTTTTATATTTGAGTTGATTGAATGAAAGGAAATTGCGGTTTACGATTTATGACGGAAAAAAACTACTTACTAGATCTCATTCAAACCAATTTTCGGTGGAAGTTTGCATGGTAATTAATGTACATGATATATATATGTTTTTTAGTTTTATCATTCTCTTATTTTAGAAGTTACACACATTTTACCACTTCGGAAGTGCAAAATATTCAGTTTAGAAAAAATTATATTAGAAACCTCAATATCATTTTTGAAGACCTATCCATAGATAACTCCACACGCATGGGTTTGATAAAAATAACTTTTGAGTTTCAGTTCTAAGTATGGAGAACCGCCAAAATGTATTGTTTTTGTTTTCTATTTTTGTGTGAGAATCTTAATGCGGTTCAGAGAATACATCTACTTACCAAGTTTCAACAATATAGTTCTTATAGTTTTGGAAAAAAAGTGGCTGTGACATACGGACGGACAGACAGACATGACGAATCCATAAGGGTTCCGTTTTTTGCCATTTGGCTACGGAACCCTAAAAAAACAAGGCCAATGAAATAATAAGATAACCTTTGATCTCTGAATCGAGTAATCAAAAAATCCGGAAATAATACTATCAGCACGCAAAACTGAACGAAAATGGGAAATGCAGCCTGCGGAAAATGATCACAGTCACATCATTATTGAAGGTGCGTTGAGAATGTGTCGTTTGACCTCAAAAATATTTAATGTATTAGGAGACACCTACACATAGCGCTTGATCCTATAGAAGTATAGACTTCTATATTATTGTTATTAGCATTGTTCAATGTTGTATATTGGTTAATTTTGAATTGACAAAAGATACTCTCCAGCAGGCTTAAAACATGCGCATAGAAGAAACACCGAAGAAAAGAAAATATGACAGATTGAAGAAACATTACTACCGTTCGGAGCAAAATAGATCTTATTATAAGGTAGCAAGGTCGATGTATCGTCGTTATGAGAAATAACATTTCTATTCTTCCCGAGCATGAGCTCACAAAATGGCCTCTTTTGACAACTAAAGTAGAAACGTTTTCTTAATTTAATGTCAAAAAGTCCCACAATAACGTCAACTACTCCACATCATGGCGGACCTAGACAAAAAGTTTCTTTACGTTGAGTCATATACTTGAATATTTGTTCGTTTTTGACAGAAGATTTCCCGGCAACCATTTTAAAAATATGGCGGTTTAGAAATGTTGACTTCTATTGACGACCTTGTTATCATGGATTAAGAAATATTTTGCAACGAACTGTTTTGGATAGAATATTTCTTCATTATTCTATGGATCGCCATGCTAAGCCTGCAGGTGGGACTAATATGTTATTTTGGGGGCGCTCAGCGACCACATAACATAAAATAGGATATGTGGTCGCTGGGGATGCTACAAAATAAATGATTTTCAAAGTGGGCGTTAGACGAAATAAGTTTGGGAACCTCTGCTATAGAGTATAGACATATTATTACATACTCCTTTATATAAACTTAAAAGCAGGGTCTCCCAACGTTTTTTGTTTCACGGCGTAAAATCCATATTAATATTTTAAATGGGAAAGTGTGTATGTCTTTTTGTCCGTCTTTCACGCCAAAATGACCGAACCGATTTAAATGAGATTTGGTACATAGATAGTCTAACGTGCGTGCGTTCGTGCGTGCGTGTGTGTGTGTGTGTGTGTGTGTGTAAGTAAACCTCTTATAACTTTTGAACGGTTTAACCGATTTTATTGCCGCTGGCGCCATTCAAAAGGGCTTGGCTAAACTTCGATTTTGATTGTAATTTGGACCCATTCGGATTTCAAGAAATCTCAAAAATCTGAGAATTTTATTTAAAATGTTTTTTGGAATACCTTTTAAACGGCTTTATCAATCAACTCCAAAAACTTGAAAAACCACGTCGACCGCCGCTAATCCGGTCAAAATCGGTTAATTCGTTCGAGAGATATCGTGCAGGAAAGAAAACCGAAAAAGTGTTTTTTCGGAATTTCTCCGAAATTTTTCATCTAAAAAATTTTTGTTGTCGATTCTTTCAAAGGACTGCATCGATTGCCACCGATGCAGTTTTTCATATCCTTTGAATCATCATCGAATCGAGTGAAAATCGGTTGATTCATTCCAAAGTTATGACAGTTTGAAATTCCAAAAAATAGTGTATAATTAAAGAAAATTATCAGTGAACATTTTTAGAATCACTTTTATTTTTGAGCTCGATAAGCTCAAAAATGATGCATTAGATAAAATTTAAGCGCTTAGCGGGAAGTTGCACGGATGGCCTTTAGGTCAACTGCTTTCCTATCTTTTTTTTCTTTTTGTAATGTGCCTAATGTACTAATATTGTTAGTTGTTATTTATTGAATATTTATTGAATATAAAATTTGATTTATTTGTATCATTTTACTTGAAATTTTAATGATTAATTTTATTTATCACTAATAGAGGTCATTATGTACTTAGCTTCGTCTAGCCTCGTATCAACTAGAGGTCAAAGGACACTGCGTGCATCAAGCGACAAGCCGCTCAATAAAAGCAGATACTAACAAGACTGATATCACGACAATCCTCTTACTTTTAATGAGCACCCTTAGATATAAAACCTAAGGCTCTGTACACAACAACAAAGTGTAAGCCGTAAGGCCCTCTGCACACTATACATTCTCTCTAGTAGCTACACCAGAGTTTCCCAAACTTATTTCGTCTAATGCCCACTTTGAAAATCAGTTATTTTGTAGAGCCCCCCATTTTTTTCACCTTAAAAACTTCAATGAGATTAGTCTCACCTAGAGAGATCTTTTGTCTATTCAAAATTAACCAATATACAACATTGAATAATAATAATACTACTCACATCAGCGCCCCCCAATTTTATCTGGGCCCTTTACCGCCCACTTTTAGGCCTTCAGCGCCCACAAGGGGGTGTTATCGCCCACTTTGGGAAAGACTGAGCTACACGCTTGGAACAACAGGCGTAAGGCTACTTACACACTTGCAACATCATGTTACTTCTAAGCTGTAAGGATCTAAGCACACTCGTAACGTTTTAATACTCATTAAGCAGTAAGAACCTCTTCTTACATGCAACATCTATTTCCTATAACTTTGGGCAATTATCGTAACTATTATCGGTTAAATCCCGTTTTTCAGGCTGTCTCGCTCACTAACACAAGTTCTTAGAGAACTTACCACGGGACCAGATGAAGGTGGTGTGAAAGCGTCCATAAATATAAATATTATTATAGGAAAATACTCAACTGCGAGTAATAAATACTAATAATATTCGAAGGGTAAAATATGCTAATGGTTCCTTCATTTTAAATACAAGTATAGTTGAAGTAATTAGATACCGTTACAAAAATAGCACAAAAACTACGAATCAGCGTCATTATTGATAAATTATTATAGGTATTAGAAACGTCTGTGGCCTTATAGCAGAGTAAATAATCTTATACTTTAAACGAGACAATCTTGTATATAACTAGCTTTAATATAACTAGCTTTTTCCCTGCGGCTTCACCCGCGAAAATATAGTATCAAGTATCCCACGGGAATTTTCGGGCTAAAAAGTAGACTAGGGGGTTTTGTAACACAAGTTCTTCGGATACTCAGCTGTTAGCACAGGGCCTGATTGGCGTGGTGTGAAATTATTATTATTATTGAACAGAAATAATGACACGCAGAAAATAGAAATAGACACCACTATTAGATTGCTTTAGCACAATTTGCCAATAATTAGTATGGTGTGTTGTCGGTTAAATAGAATTATAAACGAACCAGCTGTTGCCTGCGACTCCGCCAGCATTAATAAAGTTTCCCTCGGGGACACTGTACTTATTCGGGATAAAAACATCATGTTTTAATCCATGGCTTTAAACTACCACCATACCAAATTTCAACGAAATCCGTTCAGTAATTTTTGCGTGAAACAGTAAACATCCATACATTCATCCATCCTCACAAATTTTCACATTCATAATAGAAATGGGATGCCACCTATACACTATAGTTAATTCGTGTTAAGTTTGAAGTGAGTCATCAGTGTGCTGAGTGCGAGTTTTAGTCACTACTTGCCGTGAAGAAGTACAACATAACCTACAATCTGTATGGCATCAAATTAGTTGCCATTGTTTACCACTAGGGGCGTTGTTTCGATGCCATACAAATTTGAGCAACAACAAACATACAAAGAGCAATTAATGTTAAAACGACTTACTTTTGTTGGTCATGGCGTCCGTTAGCCGTTCTGCGAGCCTGCCTATATTCGTGCCGAAGACTCTTTAAATCTTATAACCTCAGCGTTTAATGCTACATTTACACGTTGCGCACGCTTAGCAAAAGCTTTTGTTGTCCGATGCCTCTCAAGTCACCCCAAGTGTGCGGGCGGCATTAAAAAAATATAGGCAAGAAGTTTTAAACTACACCCAATCTAATTATGATTTAACCATGGCTTAGCATTTAATCTTGGGTTAAAACTATGATATAAGCGCTTCCACCAGATTGGATTTTAATTTTATTACTGTCCCTCGAGAGGCAGATAACTAGATCGTGGGATCGCCGACTAATTTGTTTACAGCTGCACGGCTTTGTTAGGCTCTTGGACTAATTCGTTTACGATGTTAAGTTGTTTGACATACTTGAATTGATTGCAACTGCAGTAGCCATAGACTAGCCGTACACACACCATATTATTGGCAATAATGCTCATATTGACAATAATATTCCCTGTGTGCCGATAAATTGCCGTTTTTTTCGTGTGTTGACTAGTATTGACAAATTTATTCTGTCAATAATATTGCGTGTACGGCTAGCCATAGGTACACCATACTGAAATCCAATAGAGAATATGCATGAATTATAGCCGGTCTAGTGGTTAGAGCGTTGGCTCTCGACGCGGAGGTCGTGGGTTCGATTCCCGCGTTGAAAAAAATGTTCCAAGTTTGGTTAGGTAATGCAGGCTGATCACCTGATTGTCTGACAAGAAAGATGATCAATGCGTCGGATGGGCGATCTCTTGCCAGTCGTGTCGGTCTGTCCGTCCCACTGGGTTTTGAGAGTAAAGGAAGAGAGAGTGCTCTTGTATACTACGCACACACTTGGGCACTGTAAAATAACTCCTGCGTAGTTGGCCTGGTTTGGATGAAACCGGCCACCAACCGTCATCGAAATCAGCGTTGGGAGTTATTATTATTATTATGCATAGAATAGAAAATCGACTTAAAAAATATATGTGAATCTAGACTAATAGAAATACAGTAAATGCAAAAATCGCGAATATCTGTTGAAAAATGAGAAATATATTAAAGTTTTTAATCTTTCTCTTTCTAGCAAAACGAAATTTAGTATGAACTCTCTATGTAAGACGTGTAATGTGACGTCACGTTACTCTCTGTCTAATTGACTACTTAATTTTTTTTTAAATCTAGTACTACCCTTGAGCTGTCATTCAAGGAACAGAAATGACCGTAGGCTTACCCGGTCTTCATACATGAGCGGGGTTTTGACAGCCCTTTGTGAAAACAAGGGCAGTAGTTTTAGACAGGTTGTCTCATTAATTTTTCATTTCATTCATTAATTTTAATTAAATATTTTTTCCATAGACAAAACTTTCTCTACTGTATTACCAGAGGAGTACGTATTCAGCCTTAAAACTTAGTGTAAAAGGGGCTTAAGATGAAATAAATGAACATTAATTAAATAAATCTGTCCACCCCCAAATCAGCTTAATGAAAACATTTGAAAGCAATAAAAACCAATAAAAAACAAAGTCAATTACGCCTTACGTTGTTTTAGATTGTATTTTGTTCTTAAAACGTATTTTATGTCCTTTGACCTTTTGTAACGCGACACTTTTGGTACGAAGAAAAGGAATATGATGTTACATAATATTGACCTTATGAGGCCCACTTGCGCCAATCCGGGTTAAAGTTAACCCTGGGTTAAAAATCATTTTATCTCTCTCTCGTTCTTCGTATTTGTGAAAGAGAAAGCATGATATTTTAACCCAAGGTTAACTTTAACCCGGATTGGCGCAAGTGGGCCTTAAAATATTATGTTATATAACAGCCTCCGTGGTACAGTGGTTTAGAGCTTGGCTTTCGACTCGGAGCTCGTGGGTTCGATTCCTGCGTTGAAACAACAAAAAATTCAACTTTGGTTAGGACAATGCAGCGTTGTCTGACAAGATGATCCGTGCGTCGGATGGGCATGTAAAAAGTCGGACCTGCGCCTGATCTCTCGTCAGTCGTGTTGGTTATCCGTCCCACTGGATTATGAGAGTAAAGGAAGAGAGAGTGCTCTTGTGTACTGCACACATACTTGGTCACTTGGTCACTATAAAATTACTCCTGCGTAACTGGCCTGGTTTCAATGAAACCGGCCACCGTCACCGAGATCGGTGTGGGGAGTTATTATGTATTCTGTGCTTTTATCAAAAAAAAAAACCAAGAATGTTCTTTTAGTGTGTGAGATGAGAGCTTCCTAAGTTGAGTAATCTTTGAGTTTTCAGCCGTAGTTGATATTCCTCATTATATTATCAGATGAAGGGTCGAAATCAGTCGTGCAATAAAAAGGGACGAGTTATGACTTATGTGACGAGGTCAAAGGTCATAAAACGCGCGCCGTTAACTTAGCTGATGAGGGAGTGTTGCCAATTGTTATAACTGACACTACAACTACTGTAATATGTTAAACGCTTGGACTATAATTATGTTCCGGAATCCGCAAAAGCCGGGTAAAAGTTAGAGCATTGAAGTCAAATGTCAATGTCATAATAAATGACAAAGAGAGCTCCGTAGCCTAGTGGGTAGACCGTTTGGTTCGCACTCGAGAGAGTGCAGGTTCGAATCGAAGTTTGTGGCGTGTACCAATGAGACTTGTTCAGATCTCAAGTACATTATACGGACGCTCTAACGGTGAAGGAAAACATCGTGAGGAAACCCGCACATGGATGGCCACATGGATGGGTATTGACTAGTTCATTCCTCTGGACTAGGCTGACTATGTTGTGTGAATGCCGTATGTGCTCGGGCAACCATACGACATTTAAAAACCAACTGTCCCAGGCACTACAGTATTTCAAGAGTAGTTACTTCGCTCGGTGAATACTGTACAAATCATCCAATAAGGATGTAAAGGCCTAAGTTAATAAATGACAGCTCGACTCTCGACACTTCGATTTTTAACTCTAATTTACTGCCGGGACTGCCGGAATCCGGATCATATAGTCCCTCAATAAGGTGCCTAAATCATTTATGCCCATATTATAAGGTGTAAATACTCCGACATTGACATTTAAATGGTGGTTTACTCTATATCCCATCAAAATCGGTCCAGTAGTTTCGGAGCCTATTCAATGCAAACAAACAAACTTTTCCTCTTTATTATATTAGTATATAAGTTCTACTTAGCACGGGATTAGATCGACGTGATATATATTATTTAATTATGTATTAATAATGTTTGTATATATTTTTTTGTGTGTGTGTGAATAAAGAATTGAAAATTGAAAAAGTATAGATTTACAAGACTATCTCGTTTAAAGTAGGTACAAGATTTTGTTTGCGTTTAAATATTCTAAACAGATTAGTTGCCAGTGAAGAGGGGTTCCTATAATTCCATTCCTATCGGCTTCCCTTACCCCTTACCTTTCGAAGACCATTATCTAAATCCCTACCTATTATACAGGCTAGGGCTTCCCTATAAAGGAGAACCAGCCCTCGCCACTGGTAGTTGCCCGACACCGTACGTTACGGACATGGGCAACATAATAATGATTCTCCTCACTTACGCTGAGTCAAAAATCCTACTTACTACTAATGTTATAAATGTGAAAGTTTGTGAGGATGGATGGATGGATGTATGGAGGGGATGGATGTTTGTTCCACTTTCACGCAAAAACTACTGAACGGATTTTGATGTAATTCGGTACGGTAGTAGTTTGGGCCCTGGATTGAAACAGGCTACTTTTTATCCCGTAAAAGTACAGTATTCCCGAGCGTTACTATATTTACGCGGACGGAGCCGCGCGCATCAGCTAGTCCCTAAATAAATTAATAATTAAATAACCTAACCAAGAGCATGTCAGGACATGTCTAAGGAGGGTTCCGTTACTATAAACGCGTAATATGCTATTTTTTTTAATTACTCCAAAAGTTATTGTCCGATTTGGTTCACAATAATTTTCCTAAAGAGTTTTTAGCATGATCTATCAGCATGGAAATTTGCAAGTTTCTATCTCCTATAGTTTAAAAATGCTAGGGGGGGGGACCAAATTACAAACTACTTCGGAGGCCGATTACTTGAAAATGGTCAACTTTATAAAAAAGTAACGTATGAAACCTTACCTTTATTTTAAAAGACCTATTCTACGATACCCCACACGATGGGGTAGAGTGAAAAAATAGTGTTCATCCCCACTTCACCTGTATGGAGAGCCACCCTAAAATATAAAATTATTATTTTTTTTATGATCCCGAAACCGTGATCTATGCACAATCTATAACTGCACCAAATTTCATCAAGTTATATTCATAATTACAGGAGCTAGAGGCGCGGACAGACAGACAGACAGATAGACAGACGGACAGAGCGAAACTATAAGGGTTCCTTAAGTATTACGGAACCCTAAAAAAGGGATCCTCCTCCAAAAACCCGCAAAACACTATAAAATCAAGGCTTTTCTCTATTATTGTGACAAATTAGCGTATAATTTTTTTACGATTTCCCCCCTCAATAAATATCTTTAATGGGTCAATTGGGGTACCGTCAGCAGATTTATCGTTAAACCCAAGACTCGAGAGCTTTTAATAAAGTGAATTCCAAATGAGGTATCTTATTGTAGCCATTTGCGAGGTTTATTTCTTGCCGGTTCTCCCTGTGATCGCGGAAGGATCGCGGTAGCCGCCGAACCAGCTCATATTTTGCTCCCAATAATAATAGCTCCCCACACCGATTTCGGTGACTGGTGGCCGGTTTCATTGAAAACCAGGCCAACTACGCAGGAGCTATTTTATAGTGCCCAAGTGTGTGCGCAGTACACAAGAGTACTCTCTTTTCCTTTTAACCTCGTAACCCAGTGGGATGGATGACCGACACGACTGGCGAGAGGTCAGGCGCAAGACCGACTTTTACATGCCCATCTTTCTTGTCAGACAATCTGGTGATTAGCCTGCATTGTCCTAATCAAACTTGGAAACAACATTTTTTGTTGTCCCCATGCGGGAATCGAACCTACGACCTCCGAGTCGAGAGCTAATGCTCTAACCACTAGACCACGGAGGCTCTTCTATGCCAGCTAAGCCTGGGGGTATATTAACGTTCTTATTTTTGTGCTTGCTGTCGCACGCATAGCATTCGCTAAACTGCGAATTTAACAAAAATAGAGCCTTTAGCCAAATTGCCATCGCTAATTACGACGTAGTTCGATAAGTGACTTAGCGAAGCTTAGTGACTTAGCGGTGCTTATGTCAAATCACACATATGTTTTCCATTCGTTAAAATTGTTAATTAGGGTACTATCGACGAAGTTGCCGCTCGACCCAGGTATAAGATGAAAGTCGTTTAAAAGCGCCGTTGAATCATACGCACGCACACATACTCACGGTTGCGGTTACTTACTTTGTGTTTAAATATTTTGAGGCGTCCTAGTGTAAAGGCAAATTTTTGAAACTGGTCGAACAGGAACTTTGCCGATGGTATATTATGAAAATAGTTCTGTAGTCTGTACTTGAATTGGGCGTCTGGTTACTAATTCTGTAATATTGATTGTAAATTCATCTTCATTATTTTACGGTGAAGGAAAACATCGTGAGGAAACCCGCACATGGTTGGCCCCAGACGTATTGACCAGTCATTCCTCGGACTAGGCTGACAATGTTGTGAGAATGTCATATGTGCTTGGGCCATACGACATTTATAAACCGACTTTCCCAGGCACTACAGCATTTCAGGAGTAGTTACTTCGTTTGGAGAATACTGTAATAAATCATCGATTAACGGATGAAAAAGCCTAAGTTTAATATCGATTGTAAATTCATCTTCATTATATTACGAGAAACGATAGTAATAAAGAATTATACCCGCCGCGCCGTTTTAACAAATTGTTATGTTTAATTAAGTAAATTATTTATAGTATTCAGGGTAACGTATTTTCTTGCGAATTTTGGTGTGGGTGTTGAAAATTATCATCTCTATATGAAAATTATCACCTCTATATTATCTCTATAGTACCTTTATGGTTTTACATCAAAAATGTATTTTCAAACAATATTAAATTTTTCCTCAAGTAACCCCCAGGGTGTTTTAGAGTTTGAGTACCAATAAAGTCATAATGAAGCCCAAAGCTGCTGTCTTTATTAATCCTAATTAAATTTTTTATTTATTTTTAGTGTCGCTTTGGACGTTAACCTTTAAATGTCAGAAGTTACGTCGTTTATACTTTATAACCTACTAGCTGTTTCTTGAGAATAATATGCTACAACCGCACAAATTGGCGAGATTAACTACTAACTGCCTGATTACTTTAAAAACCTTTCTGAGAGAAAACTTAAAAGAGAGTTACATGGATGTCTACTTAACAAAATGTATTACACAATCAATGAATATTTTAATGATCGAATAGATATCAAGTAACATTCAAACTTTAAAAAATGACATTACAATTAATTTTATTTAGAATATTTATCACAAATTTGACATGCATTTTATTTTAATTTGTATCTTATTGTTAAATCTGACCTTTTATTGTGACATTTTTATAATTTTGACTATATTATTCATTAATGTAATTATTATAACAACAAATTCTAATTAATTGAAAATTAAAAATCTAAAATAAATTTTAAATAACTATGAAAAACTGAAAATATTTGCACACTATTTATGTAGTAGAATATGTCGAACTCTATAAAATATGTAAACACCTACTGTACCATATTCTTTGCAAATAAATGAATTTGAATTTGAATTAGGCTAGGGGCGTTTATACGCGCGATACGCGACGCCGCGCTGCATTTTAAAATAGACATTCAAAATTCAACTTTATAAACTACACTAGAAAATACACGTTTCATTGCAAGAGCCCCGAAGTATAGAATACCAGGAGTCCGAACGGTATAGGCATAGCATTTATGTACACAATAATAGACCCAGATCTTAGTTCTCTTTTCTGCCACTGGCTGCGCTAGAATTTAGGACGTACCGATGCTATTCCGGACCAATCAGCGCACAGTCCTGAATCGCGCTTGGTACATCTTTGAACAATGGCGCGCTCTACCGGCAAAAAATCCGTCCTCTAAATCGAGACCATTATTTTAACATTGCGTTCGGACTCCAGTACCCCAAGCAGGAACATTTTGTGGTATCGCTACGTGTACGTAAACGAGAAATATGAGGAATATTGAATGAAAATTTTAGTTACTTTTACGTCCGCTAGAGGCGCTTTCATGGTTTTCATACAACATTTCTCGCTTAGTACACGTAACGATACCGCAAAATGTTCCTGCTTGGGGTACTGGTATCTATACTTCGTGACAAGAACTGTCACCGCGCTGGCACGGCGCCGCTCTCGCAATCAAATGTATATGTTCTTGTGTAGTGAATAAAGTTCAATATTGAATACTTAAAAACTGCAGCGCGTTGGGTATCGTCTCGTCGTGTGAGCTGACCCTAATAGTGCCGAATCTGTGCCGTTACTTAAGGCCTTTCCCCGAGCAAAAGACCTTGAGGCGGTCAGCCGCATAACTCAGTTCAAAATTTTTCACATAACTTAGTTCAAAATTGACCAAAAAAAATATTTAAACGGCGAATATCTAGCTTATGAGATTACCTATCTATTGGTGTGTGTCCCAAATAAAATTAACTTGTAAATACTATGGAGACGCTGAAACTATAATTGAATGTAACATTGAATAATAGTTTCAGCATCTCCATAGTATTTACAAGTTAATTTTATTTGGGACACACACCAATAGATAGGCAGTCTCATAAGCTAGATATTCGCCGTTTACATTTTTTTTGGTCAATATCGAACTAAGTTATGTGAAAAATTTTGAACTGAGTTATGCGGCTGACCGCCTCAAGGTCTTTTGCTCGGGGGAGGGCCTTAACAGGCTTTCCCTCATTCGCGATTTATGGTCCGTAACATACAAAATATATGTTTAACATATGAATATAGAGTCGTAATGATTTATTTATATATCTAATGTACCGTTGCGCATGTATTTACCATGATATTAATCATAAAAGTCAGCCAAACTTTTGGTTTGAATAGATCCGTGTATCCAACCTGCAATATTGGGCATATATATTCAATCAATCAATCAATCAATTTATTCAAACACACACATAAAAATATATATAGAACAAATATACATTATTATATAATATATATCACGTAAACCCGATCCCGTGCTAAGTTGAACTTGTGTTACGGGTATCAGACAACGGATATATATTTTTATACTATACACACACAATTCTATACTATACAATATTATACATAAATCTTATTTTCTATATTATTCACATTCACTCTTACACACACACTGTAGTTTATCACGTATTGTCTTTTTTCGGCGACGTGATGCGCGCTTCGTTGGGGAGCCTTCCCCGAAACCTCCGGTAGACTACGTCCGTCGGCCAGAACTCCTCCACCTCGAAGGTCGGTAGAAAATGCGTCGGTACTCTCACCACAAAGGAACTGAAGTTGACCTTGTGGCGAGACTCCAGACGCTCGACCCTTAAGGTGAAAGACGTCTTCTTTCGGATGTAGTCCACAACGTCCTCGACCGTCGTCGACCAGTGCAGGCGGGATACGTACAGCGGTGTGGCGCGTACTTCGCACCGCAGACGCTGCTCGGGTTCGCTGGGTGCGGTGCCGCGGTGGTTGCGGACGGCGGGCTTCCTCTTCTTTCTCCTCTCCACCAGTGTGAAGCCCTCCTCATCGCACCTCCTGCTCTCGTCCTTGACGGTTCGAAGAGGCTCAGCCTTGCGGCGCTCTTCCACCCCTCTTGTCTTCTTCCGCGGGGGTGCAGTGGGGCCAGCGACGATACTTGCGTAATTTTTCGGAGTCGCTGGTGTCCTCGGTTTCGGCTTGACCGCAAGCGGTGAGCAGTCAGCGGCGGTTGTTGACCCGTCGGATTTTGCTGATGAGCAAAACGTGTCAGCTTGCGCGCCGCGTCGCCGCGTGTTTACGAAGTCAAACGAATGATCGGGTGACCTAAATAAAGAATTATTACTTTTTATTTGCAATAATTCTTTATGCAAATCACGGATAGTGGATTCCGATCTATTCAATCGACCTCGCATCTCGTCCAGCTCCGCCTTCATGGTGTTGACATTCTTCAGCAGGCTGGAGACGTTGACGTGGTCCAAGGTCACCACCGGTAGCTTGTGGAGATCCCTAGCCACGAAAGCTGGTATAGCCCCTGGACCCGTCTGCTTTAACAGGGTGATGATATCCTGCAAGCTTCTTTCGCCACCATCTTTGAGTCGCGATGGCATCTGCGCCTGCTTACCAAGCGTCTCGTCCAGCATCAGCTTTCCCGTACAAATCTCCTCATTGCTGAAGGTGGACATGCAGAGCCGCACGATGCTGTCTTCATCCATGGCGTTGATGGCGTGTTGGACAAACGCCAGCAACTCGTTGACTACGAGCGCCATGGTGACGTGTAGCGGTTGACAACCGCGCGATTCGCGAAATATTAAATTATTTTCATTAATATTTTTGTCGTGTGTCGTAATGCGGAACGCGTCCGTTCACCGGCGCTCAACGCATGACACTGCGATATTAATGATATTAATGATATTAATATGTCATCGTAAAATTGTAAAAACCGTTAGATTGTAATAGCACTAATGAAATTGTAAAATGTTGATAGACTTCCGACGCGAATATTCTGCCTATAATTTAACACATCATTTTTCGTTAGATTATAAATACCTATATATAGTAATCAAAATTTCGACATATTTTTACAAACTCGTGAGTTATTTTACAATCTAACGGTTTTTACAATTTTACGGTGACATATATAAAAATAATCTAAGTATCTGTAGATATCTAATTGTGCTTTTCGCGTAGCATATGATGACATCTTAGGCCTTAGCGTGTTACAAAATATGGTGCAAGATAATATCTTATTAAAAGTATAATAAGTATAGTTAAAAAAAACTAAAAATCACGCATCAAATGTGTTATGAAAGCGTTTTTTTTTTAACTTTAATGAGATAAACTTATAAAAGTATAGTATTGTTACCGATTATTGATAAGTGTACAAAGTTTGAATTAAATCAGTCCGTTTAATGTGGGTCAAAATCTAATCCAAAAAAGTAACTCCGTAATTCAATTGGTGAACTATATCTTAGAACTTATGAAGCTTTCTAACAAAAGAAAAACTAGAGCAAAATCGGTTGATCCGTTTGGGCGCTATGATGCTACGGACACACACACAAACAGACAAACAAACATGTCAAAATTACTACCCCTCTGTTTGGAAGCAACCCCATCGGGGTTGAAATGAATTGATTACACTTACGTCTAGATGTTTTCTACGACTTGGCACGCACAAAACAAAATCTTGCAGGAACCGTTTTCCATGATTAAAAGGAGGCTATGTCCTTCCCCGTAGTCTATGCTATATCTATGCCAAATTTTATCAAAATCGGTTTAGTAGTTTTAGAATCCTATTCAATGCAAACAAACAAATCTTTATAATATTACCCCCTTACTAATAAAAATATTTACATAGTGGATAAGCTATAGATACCTGCAATGTTTGTCCTTGCCTTATACGTTGGAAAAGTCGATTGACAGACAAGGACAAAACATTATATAGCTTATCCATTGTGTAAATATATTTACTAGTAAGGGAATTATTAGTGTAGACGAAACCAATATTTTGAGTAGAGAGTTCTCTTAGACACGTGAGAGACTCCTCAGAATATATCGTAATTACTCAAAATGGATATGATTCATTGTAGAGACGTAGAGAACCATGATTTAAAACATCTGTCCATTAGTTTTACAAAAAATTACAATGCCAAATTATTTTAATGTATATAAACTTAACGTCACTTCACACCGAGACCAAAGATTTCAAAACTAAAGATAGGCTACATTAGACTGAACAGATCTTCATACAAGAAAAAGTTACGCCATCTTGGTTTTCACCATAACCTCAAATGTCGGCCATCTTGATTTCACCATACCTCGAATGTCAAAACGGCCCCAAAAGTGAGGTCGTTTAACGGCCCGTTTCAATAACCTATTTATCAATAACTATTTGTTAAAAACGTCGTCATTCAATCGCTTGACGGTTTTTCGCGATATAAATTTGACAATTCTAACATGCCCCGTCAATGTATACTTATAATATACTAAAGAGCAAAAGTTTGTTTATTTGTTTGTTTGCATTGAATAGGCTCCGAAACTACTAGACCGATTTTGGTGAAATTTGGCACAGATGTAGAGTAGACCACGGGGAAGGACATAGGCTCCTTTTTATTGTGAAAAAATGTACGGTTTCATCGAAATTAACTTATGCGCACTCAAAGTTCCATAATACTCTATGTATGTTGTATACCTAATTTATACTCTGTTTTCTTCGAAACGGAAAAAATAGTGAATCGCTCACAAAGTGTTCCGTACCATTATCTATAAAAACGAGTAAAAAAAATTACGTTTATTGTATGGGTGCCGACTTAAAAAAACTATCACGGTTCATGTGATACAGCCTAGTGACAGACGTACAAACAGACGGACAGCGGAGTCCTAGTAACAGGATCCCGTTTTACCCTTTGGATGCGGACCCCTAAAAATCAACCAGTACAACAACACAAAGAGCCAAATGTACCATCTCTATAATGTCATACTCACATCACATCTACAAAAATAGATTCAATTAGTTTGTCTTTTTGTTCCAGACGCTCGCGCCGACGTGTCGAAAATGTGAAATCGCACCGCAACACATGATTTCCATAGCCAACCTAACACACGGAAACGCACACACGCACACATACAAAAATGCCACCCTCCAGAAATACGACTTCAACGGAAGTTTCCAGAACTTTTCGGACTCGAATTTCACGGAGTACGCCGATATTCCGTATTACATAAAGGCGACTTCCATGACTTTCTGCATTGTGATCATGTGTTTGGGCGTGATTGGGAATGTTATGGTGCCGATTGTGATCCTCAAGACGAAGGACATGAGGAATTCGACCAATATCTTCCTGGTGAACCTGAGTATCGCTGACCTCATGGTGCTGCTGGTGTGTACTCCGACGGTGCTGGTGGAAGTCAACTCGAAGCCGGAGACTTGGGTGCTTGGGAAGGAGTTGTGTAAGTATTTTAAAATTTTTCCGTAGTGACTGCAAGGAACTCTTATAGTTTCACTCTTTAGTCTATCCGTCCGAATGTCCTTTCTTAATAACTTCGATAATCATTAATATAAATAGACAAACTTTTGTGTAGTTATAGATTGCATATTATAGACTTTATTTTTGGCATCGTATACATGTGAAGTAGAGATTTTTTTTTCATCCCATCCTATCATGTGGGTTATCGTCGAATAGGTATTTTTAAATGAAGGCAAGGTTTTATATATTACTTTTTTATAATGTAAACCATTTTCTAGGTACTCAACCTTTAAAATAGTTTACACGTTGACCCCCCCCCCCCCCCTCCCTAGTCCCTGGCATTTCTTAGAACTTAGAAACTTAGTTTTCCACGCTGATAGATCATGCTAAATACATTAACGAAATCCACGAAACGTATTTTTAAATTGAACCTTTAGAGCAGTCTTTCCCAAAGTGGGTGTAACGCCCCCTTGTGGGCGCTGGAGGCCTAGAGAGGGGCGGTAAGGGACCCACAAAAAATTAAGGGGGCACTGATGTGAGTAAGTACTAAGTAGTATTATTATTGCTCAATGTCGATTATTATTGGTTAATTTTGAATAGACAAAATATACTCTCCAGGCGAGACTAATATGTTATTGAGGTTTTTAAGGTGAAAAAAAAAATGAGAGGCGCTACAAAACTGATTTTCAGAGTGGGACGTTAGACGAAATAAGTTTGGGAACCTCTGCTTTAGAGTATAGTTACAAAAAACAATATGTCTTTCCACGTGTGTTGATATCAAACCGGTTTTTTATGAAGGGAAACTCATTACTTATCAACAAATTTAAGACTTACGACTTGGGAATCGTAAAACTGATAATGAATTTCCTAAATTAATTAAATTTACTTTCGCTGACTTAGGAATTTCAAACTTGAAGATTGGACATTTTGTTATTGGACAGTAAAAAGTTGTAAAGAATTTGAAACGTCAGGAACTTGAAAATAATTCAACCCATCACGAAGTCTTTTCTGTAGAGGGTTAAGTATTAAAATAAAATAATAAAATTTATACCAAAATTCATCAAGAATCAGTGCAGTGCATTTTCCGGAGAATATATTTTCTACCAGAATAAAAATTTGTTTCTTACAATGTTTCAGGCGTAGACGTATATCATAGACGAGGCATGTTGAGGCAAAAAGTGTATCCAGAAAATTGGCCCCAATTTTTAAATTTTTGGGGCCATTTTGAAATTCGAAGTATGGTGAAAACAAGATGACTGACATTTGAGTTATGGTGAAAACCAAGATGGCGTAACTTTTTCTTGTATGAATTTTTTTTCTGCTAAATGTACGTGATAGCCTATCTTGAGTTGAAATCTTTGGTTTCGGGGAAGTTTAACGCCCGAAAATAATAATCAATCTTAATCTCATTTTTGCTATCTGAAATCAAGATTTCAATACATTTCAACGATCCTAGGATTAACTTTACGCCAATTTACGTCAAATTTTGTTTGAGAATCTGAGATTGAAGTCAATCTAAGTTTTTAGATATAATGTTATGAATTTCGGGTGTAAGGCAATGTTTTCAAAACTAAGGATGTGCTATAGCCTATGACGAACATATGTGACAGAAAAAATCTACATACAAGAGAAAGTGGCGTACTTACGCCATCTTGATTTCAGAAGATTTTGTCAAATAAATACGCACTGATTATAAAGCAAAATGTTAAGATGGCAAACTTCGAGCCGAACAACCCCAACAAAGTGGGAAAGTTTAAGTGTGGGCACTTTTTGCCTCGACTTGCCGCGTCTTAAGATCTACTCGTGTATTGATTGGTGTATGATTTTAGGGGTCAAAATCTACGTACTATAAAAAAAATTACCTAACCTAACCATGAGCATGTCAGGACATGTCTAAGGAGGGTTCCGTAACTATGAACGCAGGTGTTTTTTTTCAAATTACTTCAAAAGTTACTGTCATTTAAATTAATCTTAAAATATTTTTTCTAAAGATTATTTAGGATGATCTATCATCATGGAAAATTGCAAGTTTCTAAGTGTCATTATTTAGAAATGCCAAGGGGGGAACAACTTATAAACCACTCTGCAGGCCGATTACTCGAAAACCGCAACTTTATTTTAAAATACCTATTCAACGATATCCAACACGATGGGGTAGAAAGAAAAACAATTTTTCATCCCCACTTCACATGTATGGAGAGCCACCCTTAGAATATAAAATTATTATTATTTTATGATGCCAAATCCGAGATCTATCACAATCTATGACTACACCAAATTTCATCCATTTATATTAATAATTATCGACGCTAGAAGCGCGGACAGACAGACAGACAGATAGATAATAATAATAATATCTATGGACGCTTCACACCACGTCAATCTGATCCCGTGGTAAGTTTTCGAAGAACTTGTGTTACGGGTACCAGACAACGGAAATATATTTAATACTTTTATACTATACACATATTTAAGGTTTTTATTATATTATACACATATTTAATACACATCCATGACCCAGGAACACAGAAAAACTTTTTGTTCCTTCGACGGGATTTGAACCCGCGACCCCCGGCTTGAGCACCATCACGCTCAACCAACTGAGCCACAGAGGGCGAAAGAGAGAAACTATAAGGGTTCCTCAAGTATTACGGAACCCTAAAAAATCAAATAAAACAAATGGCATTTAAGGTCACTTTTTTCACAATTTATTTCACCAAACTTTTATCTTTATTTTTAACTCTCACCCTCTATCACTGATGAAATCTTGAACTCTGTAATTAGTTTTGCAACTTTTTAACTTCCGACCATATTGACTGAAGGGTCTTAATGGTTTCAGATAGACCTCCGTACATTGACCCTTATAACATTTAAAATTTTCGTATAATTTCTACTTTCGTCAAATTTAACTTATTATAATTATTCTTTCTTAATAACTTTTCACAAGCACAGCACACAAAAAACCTAACCAAGAGTATGTCAGTGTATGGCAGGAGGGTTCCGTAAAATGTATGAACGCCCATAGGTTTTTAAAATTACATACTTCAAAATTTGCTGTCCGATTTCGCTCAAAACTTTTTCCTTAAGATTATTTATGATCAATCAGCTAGGAAAATTGTAAGATTCTACGTCTAATTTGGAGATACTTGAATGATTAATGGCATGTACCACGGGACTTGCTAAACAAGGTGTGAATTCCACGAAAATGATGGCCAAGTTTCATCACTTTCATCCTCTAAGGGGAAAGATTTGCAGAGCGTTTAGATGATTTATTTTGTACCATGGGACTTGCTTAACGGCGTGTTAATTTCACAAAAATGTTTTTTAATATATATAATATTCGTGTCTTAAGTGGTTTTTTTAAGGCAGAATGATTTAATAGATGTCCGAAACTTTGTTCGCGCAAAAATATTGTATAGCGCGGAACCGTACTTTTTGCCGCCATAAAGAGCCTTTATTCCTTTCGAGTTCCAGTGCGGTCGCGGAGAGATGAGTCAATATACTACATTACGTTAATTCTACGTTTATACGACCGTACTTTAGTTCTATATTTGTGCCAATAAATAAAAGCTTAGCTGTGATGACGAAAAACTGTATTTTTTGATTTTATAATACCCTGATGTATTTAATATGACGTAATAATTTATGATACTAAAAATAATACCCTGGGACTTGCTTAACGGAGTGTGAATTTTGCAAAGTATGATACAGGAAGCTCTCAAATTGACGGCATAAAAATGGCCGAATTAAAACTTAACGAGAGACAGTTTGTATGCAAATTCCCGCCGAAATGTTGTCTTAAATTCTGGTCGCCACGGCTGTTTTTACAAAAATACCACCATTTTATGTTAATCTTAATATTAGAAGATATTAGGATTTTGTGTGGTAAGATTATGAGATAATCTTTAAGGTGCGTTGCGTTTTTGACGTTACAAGTATAACTAATTCGTTATAACGTACCCAAAGTTAAACTAAGTTCCTAATGTCTTTCAGAAATCGTCATTTTTCTTACGTCCGTCGTTTCTAAATAAATTAATGATTGTTGAGGGTCGATCGGACTTGGTCGTAAGTCGTTATAGTATAATATTTTGGAAACTAATAATAATCGGAAACGCTCATCGCAATGGCTTCAGCCAACATTGCGATGGCGAACTAGCCAAAGCCTGCCCCAAGCGACAATTAACTCAAAAAAAGTTACTTGTGAGCGTTAGGTACTAGTGCCGGTGTCGTTCACTACATCTGGCTACACATCATGATGGAAAAGCTAGCTATAACAACCCAGGTTGGTCATTCACTCTAGGCCACTGCTGCTTCAGGACAACGCTAGACCACACACTGCACAACAGACGGTTACCAAATTAGAGGAGCTTCAATTGGAATGTCTAAGACATCCGACGTACTCACCGGAGCTTGCTCCAATAGATTACCTTCTTTTTTCGAAATTTGGTTAATTCTTGCAAGGGAAAAAGAATCAACTCCGATGGGGCAGTCCAAAGCGCCTTCAAAGATTTTATTGATTCCTGTGCGAATGGTTTTTTTAGTAAAGGAATCAATGAACTACCTATGCGATCGCAAAAGTGCATAGATAGCAATGGTATACTGTGATTAAATAAATATTATGTTTAAAAAATCGACTTTATGTTCCTCCTTTACAAAACGCCAATTTAATATGTAATGACCTATTAAATAGTGTTAAAAATTGTATGTTACCAATATGTAACAACTTCTATGTCCTCCGTAATCATAGGCGTCATTTTTACGTACCTAGTAAGTATTTAGTAATCTGTGGTCATATTAAAACTTAAAACTAACATAATAGGGAATATATACGTATTTTTTTTAAATCTATCTTGTTTGGTAAACCGTGTGGTAAAATCAGTTTTTGGATATCATTAAAATTAACAAAGATATGAACGTTTAAAGTAGTCTATTAGACAGAGAGATCGGATCTGTAACGTGACGTCACATAACACGACTGTCATAGAAAGTTCATAAGTAATTTCGTTTTGCTAGAAAGAGATAGATAAAAAACTTCGACCGCTCATATCTTGCTCATTTATCAACAGATATTGAAAATGTTCTCGCCATTGCCTTTATTTTTCAGTCTAGTATCATATTTTTAGGGTTCCGTAATACTTAAGGAACCCTTATAGTTTCGCTCTGTCCGTCTGTCTGTCTGTCTGTCTGTCTGTCTGTCCGCGCCTCTAGCTCCTGTAATTATGAATATAAATTGATGAAATTTGGTGCAGTTATAGATTGTGTATAGATCACGGTTTCGGGATCATAAAAAAATAATAATTTTATATTTTAGGGGTGGCTCTCCATACATGTAAAGTGGGGATGAAAAATATTTTTTCACTCTACCCCATCGTGTGGGGTATCGTAGAATAGGTATTTTAAAATAAAGGCAAGGTTTCATACGTTACTTTTTTATAAAATTGACCATTTTCGAGTAATCGGCCTCCAAAGTAGTTTGTAAGTTGGTCCCCCCCCCTAGCATTTTTAAACTATAGGAGATAGAAACTTGCAAATTTCTATGCTAATAGATCATGCTAAAAACTCTTTAGGAAAATTATTGTGAACCAAATCGGACAGTAACTTTTGGAGTAATTAAAAAAAAGCATATTACGCGTTTATAGTTACGGAACCCTCCTTAGACATGTCCTGACATGCTCTTGGTTAGGTTTTATATTATTATGTTTTAAATTATTTTTATGTTTTATGCATATTCCCTATTCCTATAGAATTAATAGATCGCTCTAGTCAATAGTCATTATTGCGGCAATCAGTGACGTTTTTCATCACTGCAGCCCCAGCTTAATGTCTCTATGATGTAAAGTTGACCACAATTTTGTTTGTTCTCTCCGATATTAGATGTCCACTGTTTGGCAGCCGATTGCGGCAAAGACAAGCTATTGATTAATACAGAGAGGTATGTTCATAGGCTTAGCAAAATATTAGGTAGAGAAAGAAGAATTCCATTATTTTTGCTTGAATTTCAATGTGTTTCACGTATTTTTTTTTAATGGACTTCCACCAAAAAGGACGCGGTTATACGTTCGTGTGCATATTTATATATTTTTTGTATGTTCAACGATTAGCCGTCTGTCGACCGATTTCAATTCCAAATTTGTCATATTGACATCAAACCAGCGACCTGATTATAGGATCCACGGGAATTTATATGGACACATATAGTGATTTTGACTTTTTCTAAAGCAACACAAGCATAATATGCTACCAGAAAATAAGATTTTGCACCAAGGTATACCTGAATTTAAAAGGGGAATTATGTAGAGAATAAGTTTAATTTCATACTTTTTTGTGTATTTTTACTTTGGAAGTCAGTTTAATTGTTTGTTTATCCTGAACCTATTTTCATGCACTTTTATAAAATGTAACTTTAATTTCAAACATAGCTTAGCTGAAGTACTTCAGTTTTGAGTTTAATTATTCTTAGACCTACTTTTTAGACAACGATAAGTTACACGGTGCCTGCACAGCGCACTTAGTTTGACCACTGTTATAATATTATAATATTAATAATTATAATATTAATTTATCAACATGTCAAAATATAACCAACAAAATTCCACAGTCTACAAACAATTTCAAAATATTCTGTTTATTTTAAAAGCATAATAAAATCTCGCTTCCCAAATATGTAAAAATGTTCATGATAAAACACTGCTCCATTTCTGATATCATCAAAAATGCATAAAGACAAAATGGCGGAATAAAAAAGGCGCGAACACACCGCGTTCGCGGGAAAATTATTGTTTTCGTAAATCTCCATGGCAACGATTTATTTTAATTACAAGCTTCGCCGTCTTCTTCGGAATGAAGGCAAAGAATAACTTTATCCACAATCACTTGATAGTAAATACACATTGGTGATTTTTTGTTCCGTTTGAGGGAAAACAAAGTTCCATAGTTACATGAAATTGAGCATGCTTAGTAAAATATATAATAACTATTTGTCTTTTTTTCTTTAAATTGATGTAAATTTATTTTACAACATTGCACTACCAATTTAAAACCATATTTATAAATTTAAGCACTAAAATACAGTTTTTGAATAAAAGTAAAAGATATCGAAATAAAAAATTATTGTCACCCCTATTTCTACAGTATTTTTCAATGAAATGTCGCGGGCGGTTTTGGCGCGTGCGATGCGATGTGCACTGCCACAGTATAAGAACAGTAGTTCATCTTCATACAAACGTATGGCACTCAATAATCGAGCACCTTTATTTATGTGGTGTGTAAGTTGAAATTATTTCATGAATTTTTTAAAATATTTAGCTTTGACGCAAATTCTATTTATTTATAATTAATTCCTATATATTCAGTTGTTGCTGCAATAGAAGTCATATTTTTTTTAAACGCTAAAAATAACACTCAGTATAGGTATGAATGTTTACTTTTAAGTAACTGTCTTTAACAGTTAAGTATGGCACTAAGAATAGATTATTATTATTATCTTTATTTTTTATTTGTGAACAGAAAAGAACAAAAAGACAATTATACGTTAAGCTAAGTTTTAATATAAAATTATGACTCAGATGCAACTTCCGATGTTTTATAACATTATTTTGTTTTTCCTTATTTCGTGGTCCCGATGGAAACAAAAAACAACTATCCGATAAATAAATTTCTTATTTGGAAGTCAGATTATGTAGTACGTACCGAACAGAAGTAATAAAAGTATTTTTATTGACTCTAAATACGCTTGAATGTTGAGTGTAGAACATATTTGGGGAAAATGATTCCAGATTCTTAAAACAATAACATTTTCTTTTAAAACAATAACAATTATTTTGCGGAAGATATCTTTAGCCAGGTAGATGCTGCTATATGTATTAACTAGCTGACGCCCGCGGCTCCGCCCGTGTAAGTACAGTAACCTACGGAAACCGTATATGTCCCGCGATAAAAAGTAGCCTATGTCCTTTGTCAGGCTATAGACTATATGTGTACCAAATTTCATTTAAATCGGTTCAGCAGTTTTGACGACACACACACTTTCCCATCCTACTTATATTATAAATGTGAAAGTTTGTAAGGATGTATGGATGGATGGATGTATGGATGGATGTTTGTTACTCTTTCACGGAAAAACTACTGAACGGATTTTGATGAAATTTGGTATCTTAGTAGTTTAGGCTCTGGATTAAAACATAGGCAGTAGCCTAAAAAGTATTTTATCCTGAAAAAATACAGTGTTCCCGAGGGATACTGTATTTACGCGGGACGAGCCGCAGGCATCAGCTAGTTTATAATATTAGTATGGATAACTTTAGCCGCGACTCGTGCGCGTGGACTTCCATTGCACCCCCGGCCCGTGGGGTATTTAAAAAAATCCGTTTAGTGTGCGTCTACATTGTAAATTAAAACTACTATCCAAATTTCACGTTTCTATCATTAGCTGTTACGGCTGTGTGTGCAGCCGTGTGACGTATAGTCAGTCAGTGAGGTCATCTCCTTTTATTAGGGTTCCGTAATACTTAAGGAACCCTTATAGTTTCGCTCTGTCCGTCTGTCTGTCTGTCTGTCTGTCCGCGCCTCTAGCTCCTGTAATTATGAATATAAATTGATGAAATTTGGTGCAGTTATAGATAGTGTATAGGTCACGGTTTCGGGATCATAAAATAATAATAATTTTATATTTTAAGGGTGGCTCTCCATACATGTGAAGTGGGGATGAAAAATATTTTTTCACTCTACCCCATCGTGTGGGGTATCGTAGAATAGGTCTTTTAAAATAAAGGCAAGGTTTCATACGTTACTTTTTTATAAAGTTGACCATTTTCGAGTAATCGGCCTCCAAAGTAGTCTGTAAGTTGCCCCCCCCCCCTAGCATTTTTAAACTATAGGAGATAGAAACTTGCAAATTTCCATGCTGATAGATCATGCTAAACACTCTTTAGGAAAATTATTGTGAACCAAATCGGACAGTAACTTTTGGAGTAATTAAAAAAAGCATATTACGCGTTTATTGTTACGGAACCCTCCTTAGTCATGTCCTGACATGCTCTTGGTTAGGTTATATAATATATTATTATGTTTGCTAGATTTCGCGCGAGACTTCGTCCATGTCCCGTAGGGTATTATATATTTAGAAAAATCATTTTTACCGGATTTCTGCATCATAATAACTGTGTAACAAAATTCGAAAGAGATGTTTGATTTTGAGCCAGCTCTATGTACACTACATGTGTAAATAGGAACAAAAATTCAAATTTCATAAAAACACAAAAAAAAATTGAAGAAGGGTACATGCGTACGAAAATGATTAGTTGAAGAGTTTTTTATTGCCAGAACCCTATTTTTAGGGCGGCCATGACAGTTGTTTTGACTTGACTTTTGATGTATAGTTGACAGTTTTAGGAAAAGACGTCTTCTTAAATGTCATACGTCTTTCTTTGTCAAAAGTCATTTCATCGTCAAAATGATATTCTTTGTTTAATTCTGATCATCCGCCATGTTTTATTTTACGTTGTGTTGCTCTACTTGACGAAGTTATTTTAAATGTACATTGAAACGAAGTGTGTGAAATTAAATAAAATAAAGAACAAGAGACGGTTACTATATTATGTAGCTATATTTACATATTATAGTGTACATAGTGCTGGCCCACGCCTCATACATTTCTAGAACATCTCTTTTAAAAATATTATTGTCCTCTCTATACGCCTTAATCTTAGCCCCCAAATCTGCAGCTCAAACATTGTGCAGTGCGGTTGGCGCGCTCTCAGACTCCGCCATTTAAAACCATTTCGGGTTGACAAATAAACTTCTAGAATGTTCCTCCATCATCATCATCAGTATGTCCTAGAACGACTGTTATTCTAGATTTTTTTGAGACGGTCGAAATAGGGGCTAGGTATATTATATCTAAACTTCTTTATATAAGCACTAGCTGTTGCCCGCGACTACGTCCGCGTCAACTGATGGCGCAATAATTTGATTACCATAAAAATATAAAAACTAAAAAAATCTCCGCGACAGTATATGTATATCTTTTAAGATAGACATATACTGTCGCGGAGATTTTTTTAGATCATTCAAAGAATAATAATTCTTTCATACATATTTTTGGGTAGCTTGAACCGTTTACGCAGCGCACGCAACGGAAGCGCTCAAAGATGAATAATTTTCCCCGTTTTTTCCACTGATTCTTCGCTCCTATTGGTCGCAGCATGATGCTTTATAGCCTAAAGCCTTCCTCGATAAATGGACTATCAAACACAAAGATAATTTTTCAATTCGAACCAGTAGTTCTTGAGATTAGCGCGTTCAAACAAACAAACAAACTCGTGAGCTTGATAATAATATGTCTAAACTTCTATAAATAAGTATTAAATCGTTTTCCCAAAGTTTCTGTAATTGATTTTGCAAAATGTTACATTTGAAGATAGGTAGATAGGTACTAAGTATTTTATTATACTAAGGCCCACTTGCGCCAATCCGGGTTAAAGTTAACCCTCGGTTAAAAATCATGTTATCTCTCTCGTTCTTCGTATTTGTGAAAGAGAAAGCATGATATTTTAACCCAAGGTTAACTTTAACCCGGATTGGCGCAAGTGGGCCTAAGGGACTGTTTCACAATCGACTGATAATTAATGAATTAACGAATTATTTATTTATTAAAGTTACATAGTCTCATAATTTTGTTAGTTGTTAGTAAAATGTATAATGTATAGTATGTATGTATGTATGTAGGTAATCTGAAGGTTAGTAAAGAAATGTGGCAGTAAAACTATTTTGCATATTATGTCACCGAAAAATTATAAAAACCGTTGGATTGTAATATAACTAGTGAAATTGTAAAATGTTGATAGAGTTCCGATGCGAATATGACAATTATTATTCGTTAGATTATAAATATATAGTTTTGAATCTTTCGACATATTTTTATTACAATCTCTTTAGTTATTTTACAATCTAACGGTTTTTACAATTTTACGGTGACATATATAACGTGCATCACTTCCGCACCATGTCGTTAGATATGGTGCAACAGCAGGGGTGGTCGACTTTGTATGAATGACCTTGGACCAAAAAGGGGGCAGTTCGGTGCGACAATAATGGTTATATTTCAATATATCGCTCTCTGTCTTACATGGTTAATATTACATAAAAGTTACTTAAAAACCACAAAAGATGACACTATGCCGCTAAAAAAAAAAATTAAGATAAAATCACCTGCCGGTGCAAAATTTTTCTTATATCGCCCGGTGCCTGTCGGAGTGGCAGCCCTCTTGCCACCCCGTCGCCACGTGACGTATCTTCCCCCCCGCTATCAAAATCCTGGGGTCCGGAAGCCGTTTCCCACCCTTTCCCAGGTTGTTCGAGTCCGCGGGCGGCAATCGCGACGCGTGTGGGAGTGGACCCAAACACGTTTCTCGGCCTCCGGGTCGGGACCCTCACGCGCCGTTTGGAGCCGTTCGCCGGTCTAGGTCGGGCTTGGTGGCGAATTTCCTATCGCCTCGCTATGGGTTTCCCCCCGCGTTCTGCCGCGGGAGGTCTGCCCTAAAAATAGGTATTGTTTTCGCCCAGTACTCGTACTGGTCGATCTAAATTGAATTTCCCCACGTAGAGGGCAAAGCCCCTGATCGTGGTTCCCCGCCCAAGGCCCCTTCCAAGGGCCCGGTGTGAGATTACGTAACAACTATGCCGCTTCTAGATCGCGCTATCGAAAACACTAGACGTATGTATATAAGGGCTCACGAAAATTTTGTATCGTAGTAGTTAAGATTTGTTTGTGGATGTGGTTGCTCGGTTTTGTTGGAATGTAAAATTTAACTCTAATGAGAAATTTAACCTTAACTTAAACTTTAATTACGTATCTTCAATTTCCCGCCATTTTCATATAACCTACACTAATATTATAAAGAGGAAAACTTTGTTTGTATGTTTGTTTGTTTGTTTGTAATGAATAGGCTCAAAAAGTACTGGACCGCTTTCAAAAATTCTTTCACCATTCGAAAGCTGATTATCATTATCCACGAGTAACATAGGCTAAATTTTATTTTGGAAAAAAATAGGGTTCCCTAAAATATTTGGGTTTTTCCAAGTTTGTGTCCAAGGTGTAAAAAATCAACCAGAAAAGTTACTTATTTTGCGTACGCTGCCTAAACTATAAAAGATAGAACCATAAAATGTTCTAATTAATTGTAGATCTTATAAATATCTACAAAAAAGTCCGCGACACACTATACCTATCTATGTCGAGTGAGGCACAACAACCATTTTTTTATTTAGAAATCTTGAATTTTTTTGGACTACATTTAAACGCGTTTATTTTACTCATGCTATTAATCCTTATCAAAATAAATTATTTCATCACTAAGTACAGTTTATGTAGATAATATTTGGTCTTTGAATGATTGAAATTGGACGTTTGGTTTTGAAGTTATGGCGAAATTAAAATATTACGATTTCTGCTGCACGGCCCGTTGCGAAGTAGGCGTCACCAAGGCGGGGGTGCGCGTGCGGGGGGGAGTTTAGATCTATGGTATTTCATACGATAAAAGTATACCCACCTACTTATTTCATTGAGTTTTAGTAGGTACCTATATTAATTTTTTTCTGTTTGTTTTAAATAGATTTCGCCCGTTTTGTTAGAGGTTTAAAGATATTCTGTAGTATTAGTATCAGTATTGTACCTAGTCGCTAGTCAAATATATAGTCCTCCTTTGTTGGAAGGCGGTTAAAAGTTTGAGGGGGCAGCTCACTAGAGGCGCTATTTGGTCCCAATTTTTTTGTATGAAGTCGACCTTCTCCGCGAGTATTATATTGTGTTCTGTGTGCTACAGTGACGAACGTAAGGGCAATGAAGCCGACCCGCAACCATGGACAGAATCACAGACTTCCATTGAAGATCCGAACAAGCCATACTACTACTCGTAATAAAGTTTCATAAAACTACAAAAATATTCTTATCTTACGTATTAATAAAAACGTTAGATTATAATTATAAAGCTAAACACAAAAGTTAAGCAATCGAAGTTGCCATATAAAACAAAATGTCCAATTTAAAGTTGGTAAAGCCCAATAAAAGATAAAAATCAGGTAATGTAACGTGTTATGTTTAGAGATAACCAGTTTTGGCGGTTTAATGTCCAAATTTGGGTAAAACGGCCAATTTACGTAGAGCAAAATAGCTATAGGGTTCCGTATGAATTTTCGAAAACGCCTTCCCTTAGATATTTATTTTAGTTTATTTTTAGTTTATTTTATTTTAGTTTATTTTTAGTTTGTTGTTATATGTGAGGTCCGTGGTTTAGTAGGTAGACCATTTAATTCGCACTCGAGAGAGTGCAGGTTCGAACCCCAGGTTGTGGCGTGTACCAATGAGACTTTTTCAGATCTCGAGTACATTATACGGACGCTCTAACGGTGAAGGGAAACATCGTGAGGAAACTCGCACACGGTTGGCCCCAGACGTATTGATCATTCCTCTGGACTAAGCTGACTGTGTTGTGAGAATGCCGTATGTGCTTGGGCAACCATACGACATTTAAAAACCGACTGTCCCAGGCACTACAGTATTTCAAGAGTGGTTACTTCGCTCGGAGAATACTGTATAAATCGTCCAATAAGGACGTAAAGGCCTAAGTTTTTTTTGTTGATAACAACAACAGAAATTCATCATACATCAAAATTTCATCTGCCTAACTATCACGGTTAATGAGACACAGCCTGGTGATAGATGGACAGCGCGGTATCAGTAATAGAGTTCCGTTTTTAGGGTTCCGTACCTCAAAAGGAAAAAACGGAACCCTTATAGGATCACTTTGTTTTCCGTCTGTCCGTCCGTCCGTCTGTCAAGACCCTTTTTCTCAGGAACGCGTGGAGGTATGAAGCTGAAATTTATATCAATTACTCAGGTCTACTGTCCCTTGAAGCTGTGAAAAAATCAAACTTCTAAGCCAACGCAATCAAAAGATACAGCCGTTTATGCCGCAAATTTTCGACACTTGCAAGGGAATCAAAACCTACAGGGTGCTTCCCGTGAACTCAGAATCTTGAAATTTGGTACGAAGCAACGTCTTATAGCATAGATAAAGGAAAAATTACGAAAACCATAAATTTTTAGTTACATCACATAATATATATTTTTTTAATAATTTTAAACTTACTACCCATTTCCTCATAAACGCGTCATTTTGCAATAAAAATACCATAGTTATGACTCGATTGTCGTAATGAACGAACTTTGTAAACCTTGCAGGTTTGTACGGAACCCTCGGTGCGCGAGTCCGACTCGCACTTGGCCGGTTTTTTTTACCATTTGCATACGGAACCCGAAAAGGCAACAATCCTAGTGAAATCTACGTTTGTTTTTTTGTCAAAATTTTTGACGTATTGGCTAAGCCGAGAATCTGATTTTAATCAAATTTGCTACAGAGGGTACTTAGCTTACACTCAGACCTCGGTGAAGGACATAGGTTACTTGATTGTATTAATTGACGCTATAAGCGCGAACAAAGCTGCGAACAAAATCTTGTATTATTTTACTGGGACCACAATAACGAAAATGTTTAAATAAAGTAGCTGTGAAAACCCGAATTTATTAGTTCGCATTTTAGTTTAATACTAAAAAAGTTAATTTCGCAGAAACTGTAAATTTTTCCGCGATAAAAAATAGCGTGTGTTCTTCCCCGTGGTCTATTCTACTGTACTCTATATCTGTGCCAAATTTCATCAAAATCGGTCCAGTAGTTTCAATGCAAAAAAACTTTTCCTCTTAATTATATTATTAAAGATATTATTTTATATTAAACTAAAATGCGGATTGTAATACATATTATGTTGGATCTCTAAGGGTCGGTTCACGACGAAACGATACGCGATTAAGCGTTGCATTTTTTAGTTAACTATTTAAATTGGACTTTATCCGTTACATAGGAAGATACACGTTTCGTCGTAAGAGTTCGAACATGAAGTTGCACTGCTCTGCTCAGCGCCTGTTCAGTGTTTGACATTTTATATGAAACTATCTTTTTACCCGACTATTATTATACCCGAATAAATTTCTAATCAATGCATTCAAGTAGTCGTATTTTTGCTGCAAATCGAACAAGTGTGTGTTGGATAAACGAAAAAATCTTAAATAAAATAAATTGATCTTAGCAATGTATTGCACACCAAAAGAATATCAAAATTAAACAATTTTACAATAAAATAATAATAACTACCTACTTTAAATTATTTATAGATTAAAAGAAAGAAAGAAAAAATAAAATAAAATAAATGATTAAAAAAAAAACCCGACTGCAAAAATCAAAAAAGGCTTTCATCTCTTGTTTCGGTCTTTTTAGTACGTTGCTTAAGTACCTATATTTTTTGCAGTCGGTTTTTGTGTAGTAACTAGTGAATAAAGTTCAATTTTGAATAGCTATCTTTAAAATGCAGCGCCGCGTCGCGTCGTGTATCCTTTAGGTATAAACCGACCCTTAAGTATATGAAAAGTTACAACAGCTCTCTTAGGGGTCTTAAAATAAAATACAAAGAGCAAACTAATACAATATGTATTAATTAAGATTGGTTAACAAAACCATTAACATTGATTGTAAATTAAATATTTAAACTCGAACTCATTGTATTTTGGAGTTATTTAATTATTAAAATGTATTGCTGGCCAGACCTACTGTTTATCTATACAAATAAATGAAATTGAAGTGTCTGTTTGTTATTACAAATGAACAGTGTTGCACTAAAATCGAAATGCTGCATATGATATATACGTACTATACAGTATCTACACCAAAAAATCAAATTTAAAAATGTTTGTCTGTCCATCTGTCTGTCTGTTTGTTCCGGCTAATCTCTGAAACAGCTGGACCGATTTTGAACAGACTTTCGCTGGTAGATAGCTAATACGTAAAAGCTGACTCTACTTTTATCTTTTCCGTTAAATAGGTATCTGTTTCGATTAGTTCCACGCAAACGAACCCACTAGTATAAATATAAGCTTGCTAAGTTTTACTTTTATGAAGTAAGACCGTTGGAAACTAGCGAGTATGTATACGTCATTGTACACTAATACTTGTACTATTATATTTTATTTTGTGCTAATACTACAATATGATATAGTGCAATTCAAATGAGAATAGGATCGAGTCGGCGCCATGTTGTTTCGATTTTAGACTGTTATGATAGTTAAATTTATGTTTAGATAATTGATTACTATTTAACGTTTTAATTTAAATTCGACGCAAGACTATTATTGTTTATATGCACATAAGTTTTTCTGAAAATCACACTTGACAGATAAAGGTCATTGACGTTCCTATTCTCATTTGAAATATATACATTTTATCAGTAAGAATATAATAAGTCTGGCGGGCTTAGTATCTCAGTCCAAAATGCGTTTTGTCTACACGAGGTTGAAACTAACAGATTGTATTGACAGAAATACAGATTTTTTTACTATGTCTTTTTGTCTATTTTTCCGAAGAAAATATACTCTGAAGTCATGTTTGGACGTTACTACAGGTAAAATAGACGTGTTAAAAATAGTTGAACAGCCGTCCCAAATTTTGATCACCTTGATTCCGATAATAAAATAGATAAATAAATGTTGCGTTATAATAATTGACAGGGTAGAAATGTATGGCGTCCGAAATAAAATAAGGGCGTCGACACACGAAGTGAAATATTGTGGTTGATGCAGTGGTGTTTTGGAATTTATTTAGTAAAAAAGACACTACAAAAGTGTCTTAAGAATGTAATATTATGATGGCATAATCTAAGCAACAACTGTCTTATACTTTAAACGAGACAATCTCGTACATACATACATATAATCACGCCTCTTTCCCGTAGGGTAGGCAGAGACCGCCTCTTTCCCATAGGGGTAGGCAGAGACCACTTCTTTCCACTTGCTACGATCCTTACATACTTGTTTCGCTTCATCCACTTTCATTCTTACCATCCATTCTTCCTCTTACATTCAACGTAGCTAAGCGGCTCTCCATGGGCCACTTTTCGCCTTCGCCAGAACAAGACGTGATGGGTGCCGAACCACATCTCGTATATCTATATATAATCGGTTTCTCGAAAACGGCTGCAAGTATTGAAATAAATTTAATATGCAGGGAGTTTTGGGGGAGAAAAATCGATCTGGCTCTTTTGTCCCTGGAAAACTGCGCATTTCTAAGCTTTATAATGTCGTGTAACAACATAATATCAATAATTTCGACTCTCAGCCTCCGTGGTCTAATGGTAAGAGCATTGGCTTTCGGAGGTCGTGGGTTCGATTCCCGTTTGGTTGTCGAGCTGTCATATATGACACTGACATTTGACTTGATACGTGTGTGTTCGATTTTCAACTCTATTGTATTAGCGCAGAGTTCTGTTTTCAATGCTCTGAATTTTCCCCGGACAGCAGGATTCCAAACCCAGCCTAAAGTTATAATCTATTTTCTAGCTGGTGCCCGCAACTTCGTTTGCGTAGAACTAACGGAAACGGAACGCTATTTTTAAACGGAACCCGAATAGTAGCCTGTTACTACTTACAACTGCCAGTGAAAGTCACGTGAAAATCAGTCTAGCCGTTTCAGAGATCAGCCGGAACAAACAGACAGACAGACCAAAATAAAAAATCAAGTTTTACTGTACCTACTTAGGTACAGTTTTAAGTTTTTGTTGCCGCGCCCGCCGTTGTCAAATAAGTTTTAATAATGTATTCTTCCTCAATGTAAGTGAATAATTGTATTATTTTTTGAGGAATAAATGATTTTAAACCGATATGCATTTAGTATAAAACGGTTAATTTGTAATTGCAAACAGATACTTCAATTTTATATATTTGTTATATGTAAATCCAGTTAAATGCTAAGAATTTTCCGTGAAAATGCAAATTATATCACGAAAGCCGTTTACAAAATTTCCAATCAAAACTGCCTCGCGATGCCAAAATGCCAATTTGTCAAAATAGACAGTTACATAGTGTGTGGGCAGCCTTATATCGTTGTATTCCCCGCACGTCTGTCGAGGAACGGTTGAGTGGTTAAAATGAAAACTGAAGCTGTGATTTACGACATAAGGCCGCACGTCAACGAAATCACGCATTACGCGCGTAGTAGGACGAATTAGCAGCGATTTAGGCTGGGTCCAGACGCGTGTAATGTGTAATGTAATCTAACGAGTAATGTAACGCGAATAGTATGTAGACGGCACTACGAGCGTTACATGTAACGCACGCCCCGGCACTCGGGCTAATCCATCGGCTGTCGCTTTTTTGCGCGAACACAAAGCCTTCCTATTCTGTACGATCGTAGCAACTGAGTGGAAATCAAGATTCGTTTCACGATTCGCGTCGCGTTCGTGTGACGTCCACACTGTTGATCCTAAATTACTCGTAATCTTACATTACACGCTACACGCGTCTGAAGTCACGCGTTCATAGGCGATTTGGTGTTTATGTGAGTGCGACAGCAATGCGTTGACACTGGAACTATGCTGCGAATTTAACAAAAATAATTAGGCGAATTGGACTTTTGACGGCCTATTACCACATAGTTAAATATAATATATACTCTAGCACCTTAACTCGCGCGTATACAGCTCTTTAGAAATATAGTATGTCGTAAAGTATAAATGTTGTCATTTACTGTCTCTACGCGTGAGCTACGCGCGTACCAATACGTCGCGAATTCGCCCTTTCTAGACAAGGTCTAAGGCCGCCTACAGGCGAAATCACGTACTCCGTGTACTGTTGTCTGTTGTTGATAGGATATCTACTAGTAGGTTACATTAATTTCAAAAGTTTTCTCTTCTGAAATTGATGTTTCAAATCTTTAAAATAAATATAATATTAAATTATCGTAAAAATAAACCTAACCAAGAGCATGTCACGACATGTCTAAGAAGGGTTCCGTAACTATCAACGCGCAATAGGTTTTCTTTGAATTACTTCAAAAGTTATTGTCCGATTTCGCTCAAAATAATTTTCCTAAAGAGATTTTAGCATGGGCTATCAGTATGAAAACTTATAAGTTTCTATCTCCTATAGTTTAGAAATGCCAGAGGGGGACCACAATAGCATAAAATGTGAAAGTATGTAAGGATGGATGGATAGATGGGTGGATGGATGGATGGATGTTACTCTTTCTCGCAAAAGCTACTGAACGGATTTTGATAAAATTTGGAATGTTTAGACTTGGATTAAAACATAGGCTACTTTTTATTCCGGAAAAGTACAGTATTCCCGCGGGATACTCGATAGTATTATAAAAAAACCTTGTCAAATTTATATAGTTTTTAAGTCATGTACAATGATGAAATAAATAAATAAAATAAAAATAGTATATTTATGCGTGCGGAGCCGCGGGAAACAGCTACTATTTTTTTTATTTTAGGGGTCACTTGTAAAATAGTTAAAATACGTGTAAAATAGGGATATATTTTTTTCATTCCATCCCATCGTGTGAGGTTTCGTCGAATAGGTCTTTTTAAAGTAAGGCGAGGTGTGATACGTGTATTTTTTTTAAATAAATTTAACCGCTTTTTAGGGTTCCGTAATACTTAAGGAACCCTTATAGTTTCGCTCTGTCCGTCCGTCTGTCTGTCTGTCTGTCTGTCTGTTTGTCCGCGCCTCTAGCTCCTGTAATTATGAATATAAATTGATGAAATTTGGTGCAGTTATAGATTGTGTATAGATCACGGTTTCGGGATCATAAAAAAATTATAATTTTATATTTTAGGGGTGGCTCTCCATACATGTGAAGTGGGGATGAAAAATATTTTTTCACTCTACCCCATCGTAGAATAGGTCTTTTAAAATAAAGGCAAAGTTTCATACGTTACTTTTTAAATAAAGTTGATCATTTTCGAGTAATCGGCCTCCAAAGTAGTTTGTAAGTTGGTCCCCCCCTAGCATTTTTAAACTATAGGAGATAGGAACTTGCAAATTTCCATGCTTATAGATTATGCTAAAAACTGTTTAGGAAAATTATTGTGAACCAAATCGGACAGTAACTTTTGGAGTAATTTAAAAAAAAGCATATTACGCGTTTATAGTTACGAAACCCTCCTTAGACATGTCCTGACATGCTCTTGGTTAGGTTATTTCGTGTTACCAGCGCGGCGGAACTCTATATTTTTACAAACTTTGAATCATGTAAAATTATAACTACATGGTATTTTTTAATGAAACAAAAAGTAGCGTTACCAAAGAATATATATTACTAACGGCGTTACTGTATACATGAATGCTTTACGACAACAAAGTTTTAGTTGATTTTACATACCTAATAAAAGTATTAGGTATGTAAAATCAACTAAAACTTAAAGGTCAAAAATTGACAAAGGTCAATTCACGTAAGGACGCTTTTAAGTAATAATGTGTCAACCGACTAGATCGTCATTTTGAGAAATTCGTGTTTAATTTAAATTTATATTCATAGAACTTCAACTATGTGTTTAAAGTTTTTATCAGTTTTTCAGTATGAACATGATTTAATTCACTTAACACTATTTTTAAAATTATAGTTTATCGCCAGAGAAAGAAAATTAGTATCAACATCATGATTTTAGTAATTTTGTGGGTTGACACAGTATTGCTTAACAGCATCCATTTGTACATGTCCTTAAAAGGGGATCGGACAACATCTGAAATATTTAGTTTCATTAATATATTCAGAAATATTGAGGCATTACTAGCTGGTAAATGTAAAAAAATATATTATTTTATGTGTAGTTTAATAATTACATACATTTAAAAAGTACCAAAAAAAATTTTTTTTTTTTGCGAAATTGGTAATCAAAACCTAATTAGTTTACTTACATCATATACAAAAACATTCATTATGGTAAGTATTAACTTAAACGCACAAATATCGGAGATATTTGTGCGTTTAAGTATATGGATACTATATGGATAAGTATATGGATACTTCATACACATTAACCTAGAAGTGACGTCACTTGTAGGTCGAATTTAGTATGGAGGGTTTTTACGCAACTTGCGAAATTTTAGATACAAATTGCTGTACTTTTGAAAATATTGACTTTTGATATACGGTTTCTTCTTAGAAGTTACTCATATTTAAGAATACTATTCATTTATGCAATAAAAAAAATGGTCCGCTTGCCTATTGTGTCGATAAAATCCGACAATAGTTGATGATGGGGCCACGCGCGGCTTATGTTTATGTATTTTCAAGGACGATTTTTATTTAGACATAATATACAAAGATACGCGTATTAATACCTAATACGATCAAGGAAATATGATATTTTATTTTCGGGGAGTATCCGGGTAAATTGGTCATTTGATATCTTATCATCATCATCATCATTCTCATTATCATCACTATCGTACATATGTACGTATTAATACGTGAAGCGAGAACTTGTTACCCCTTTTTAACAAAGTTATATAAACGGAGGAGTATGCAATTTGATACAGTGAAAGTTTTATTAAGTTAAGTTAAATATAAGTTAAGAGTGCGTAACCGCCAATAAACTTAATAGTTTGGCGGGCTAGAAATTTAAGTTATTTAATGTATTTTTATTGAATAAAATTATTAAAAAAAAAAAAAAAAAATTTAATATTGCTTAGAAATACATAAAATTAATAAAAATGAAGTTACACATAAGTATCTATGTGTAACTTTATTACCTACCTCAGATTTATAACTCACACTAGCTTTTGCCGGCGGCTCCGCCCGCGTAAATACATTAATTACCCCGCGGGAACACTACTTTTTCGGAATAATAAATATCCTATTTTCTTTCCCGGGACCTAAAGTATACTCTATATGCCAAATTTCATAAAAATTGGTTTAGCGATAAAACGTGAAGATGTAACAGACACACAGATACACTTTCGCATTTATAATAATATATTAGTATAGAGGTATAGATCAGAGGCGGCTCGTGACCTTTTTTTTTGGGTGTTCAGAAACAAAAAGGGTTGCTTACCATTTATTTGTATAAAAAATCCATTCGCTGGACTTGAGCGAAGACCTCTATCACTTTCTCGTGAAAATCGGATATGGAATTTATCTAGCGTTTTTCTATGCTTTTATCAATTTATCATACACAATGCATGCAAACAATTTATTGGTTTCTTCACAACCACACATCCAAGGTGTTTATAAATACTGTTCGGGTTTAAACACACGCGTAAAAGTTTTAGTTTTTTAGCACATTTTGGACCTTTTGCTTTTAGTTCGAGACGCTTTTCTATAGTCTTTTCACAGTATTTAATAAAATATACATTGTATTGTTGCATTTTTACAAATAACGCACATAAACTATTTTTTTAATAGCGGAATATCACAAAACTGCCGTATTCGCGCGAGTACCTAGTGTAGTGACCGGTGACGATGAGACGCAATGTTTGTTTACATAAGATAGGCAACAGCGCATAATTAGCCACACGGCACACCAATAATTGTCATCTGGCAACGTCGCGTAGTAGGAGCGGCGCTCCAATTTAGGCTAATATCTCATACGAAATCTTTTGTTTCACGTACCGGGCCGTGTCGATGTTTCTCTTTCGCACTCATTGATTTCAGTACTAGGCGTTGTGCTGAATTTTTTCTCATAGGAGCGCAATCGCGAGCGCTCCCGTGAGTAACGACTTAGCAAATCTTGAAATATGCTTGAAAACATTTTAACTTCTTACGTAGTTAATTAATTCTAGTAATTAATAAATACTATTATGTGTGCATGTGTATGGTTAAAATATATAAGTGGGTAGCAGATTAAAAAATACATTTTTATTATGTACTTAGTAACTATTTTGCAAAGTGGGAGGAGTGGGAGTGCAATGCACCAGCGCTCTTTAGGACGAGCCGCCTCTGGTATAGATTACCATCCATTTGTATAATAAGTAATAACAGTAGGTGTTGGTTTCGCCATGGCGTAACTTTTCTTGTATGAAGATTTTTCTGTCTTTAGTTATAAAATCATTGATTTTATGAATAAACAGATATTTTCTATAGCCATTAAACCTTTTCAAGTTTATGAAAACAATCGAAGAGACCAAATTGGCGATAAATAATATTTTATTACTGAAATGGCGACAAATTGTGGTTTCATTGTTTTAAAAACCAATTTAATTTCAATAACTCTATTCAAGATCGGCGTTTTAGTATTAAGCTGGGGACTCACTGAGGGAAAACTTTTGTAAAAACTGCCGAGGTAAAAAATGTGATTTTTTGTTTATGAAATGGACCAGGAAACGAGCAGCAGATCGCCTGATGGTAAGCGATTACCGTCACGCTACACTCGCTACACCAGAGGAATACACTTGTAGTAAGTTGTAACTCTTGTAAGCTGGGCACTTGCGTTCCTGGTCTTTAAAATCCCCAAATTCCCCCCTGGGCCTCAAGTAACTCCACTTACTCGGCGAAACAACGCAAGTGTTTTTTCACGCCGGTTTTCTGTGAGGTCAGATAAACATATCTAGTCAAGCCGGCCCGTTCGTGCCGAAGCATGGTTTTTCCACGATTAAAATTGGTGTAACTGTAGTTGTAGGTGTAGATGTAGGTGTAGTTATAGTTATTAATTTATTCCAGTTCGTTGTGAAGACATAGAAAGCTAGTCAAAAATATAAAATATTAAAACACCTGAATTTTGAATGATCCAAGTAAATACATAAAGGATGACGCTTATTTAACATACTTTTATTGCTTAGATCATTGTATACTTTGTATTTCTAAAGTGTCATTATAAATTGAACATTTAATTTCATACAGTTTTCAATTTATATCCTTTTTGCTTACATCTATATTTATCTTTTAATCGTCATCAGACTTTATCTATATACGTACTATAATATTATAAAGCTGAAAAATGGGTTTGTTTAAACGCGCTAATCTCAGAAACTACTGGTTAGAATTAAAAAAAAATTGTGTTGGATAGTCCATTTATTGAGGAAGGCTTTAGGGCTATATAATATCGTGCTGCGACCAATAGAATCAGAGGAAAATGTTGCAAAAACGGGGAAAATTATTTATATTTGAGGGTTATAGTTCAAGTTACCCAAAAAGTATGTATGAAAGAATTATTCCTCTTTAAATGATCTAAAAAAAATGTCCGCAACAGTATATGTCTATCTTTTAAGATTGACTCACTATACCCTTTTTATAGTGATCAAATTTGGTCGAAATTAATGCATTATTGCGCCATCAGTTGACGCGAACGAAGTCGCGGGCAACAGCTATTACGGTATAATCTATTATAGGTTTCCTTCACCGTTTCAGTCAGAATCTTTTTTTTTTTCAGGTCTAGCAGTACCGTTCATCGAGCTGACGGTAGCACATGCTAGTGTGCTAACCATTTTAGCGATTAGCTTCGAGAGATACTACGCTATATGCGAGCCTCTACGAGCTGGCTACGTTTGTACGAAGACACGAGCGACGTTAATATGCGCGTTAGCATGGTTCTTCGCTGCGTTATTCACTAGGTAAGTTACTTTACTGTCTTTACTGTGTAATTATTACTGCAGTAATATTTTCTGTAATTACTTGTGTATATAGTATATCAACTGGTTAAGTTGTATTCTTATATGTTAATATTGTATTATAGTTCTTTACTTCCATGATAATAATATATACTTTTGTTTAAACGACATGCTGTTACCACTTAATTACAGAATTGTTACTGCAGTAAAATACTGTGAAATTATTGAATTATTTACTGCAATGATACTCTTGCAGTAATGTTTGTTACTGCTGTAACGTGTTACTGTTTTACAGTAATAATACTGAATTGTTACTGCAGTATGCTATTGTGTTACGTTACATTGAACCACTTACTGCAATGTTACTCTTGCAATAATGTAACGGGCCTTATGTGAATTGTGGTTGATGCAAATTACAATTCTGCAGTGTGTTACTTTACTGCAGAAGGTATTTTTTTCCTGTTACAAACGTGAAAATTGTTTAGATTACTTAAAATTTTACTTTATAGGGAAACTACAGCTACTATTATGGAATTGTTCATTAAAAGTTAATATTTTGATTGCTTCAAAGTCATGCACGGCTTGATAAATCTCATATTAGAAGTATCGAAATCCTATAAATAACATGCTATTAAAATTTGACTTATACCTTTTACATGATACAATTTTATCATTATTATATTTATTTACCTGGAGAACAGACTGATAATAATAAAGTAGTACTTAACTGTTGATTTTAACTTAACTGTTAACTTATTTGTTTATTTAACCACCTACGGAAAAAGAGACATGTAATGCGTTATACGTTTAAAGACTATCACGTTACGTACGTTAGGTTATCAAATAACACTTATAGAACTGTTCTACATAATGCCTACCTACGGTTCGTAAACTAGCCCTGCGAGAAGAACCAGCATAAGAGACTCACGCGGGGCCACGTTTTACTAAAAAGATGGAAAACTGTTGTTTTAGAATTACAATATAGTAACTTAACCTATATATAACAGAAGTTCGATTAGATTCTAAAGAAAAACTAATGATCTTAATGCATAATGACCAAGACCATGCATTCATAATATAAATCTATGCTATTATATTCATACCTACCTTTGAACACTTGAACAGAGAGTCAATTCTGCTAAATAAAACCTGCATTAATACGATTACAATCAAGTCTCGACACGCTAAAACTGTCAAACGGTATTCTTGTGAACGTTAAGGCCGTGTAGACCCAATTTTACATGACTTTGAATCGATAATAAACAAACAAATAGTAACTTTAAAAAGCCAAAAAAAATACACATTGTTGTTTACTTAATGTTCTTTTACAATTTGTGGTTCAAAACATAATATTGAAAACTTCACTCGATCAAAAATAATTCCGAAGAGGAGGCTAAATTTGAATATTTTTCTTTTTGTTCATGAAGTTCATGATAGTTTTACTTTCAAAAATCATATCTACGAAAAGCTAATAACTTAAAGAAGAATAATTTGTGGTTACATTTTGCATGTTGGTTTAATTATTTTAACATTAAATAATTATTGAAATGCAGCGTGCGTAAGCCGCTTGAGTCGCCCCACAGTCGCCCGCTAGGCGTTGACGAGGACGGACCTATGTCAGTTTTGCTAGCGCACGGCTTACCCGCGTATTTATCGAACAATTCTTTCGTTTCTAATGCAGTGTAGGAAAGTCAGTTTGTTTTGTTTTTTTTATTTTTGAACTAAATTATACATATCATACACAATAACATGTTATATTTTATCGTCGCCGCGTCATTGCTTTTGCCAGATGAGACGACCTCTGTGGCTCAGTGATTGAGCGTGTTGGTGCTCAAGCCGGGGGTAGCGGGTTTGAATCCCGCCGTAGGAACAAAAAGTTTCCTGTGTTCCCGGGTCATGGATATGTATAATACAATAAAAATCTAAAGGAAAGTCAGTTTGTTTTGTATTTTTTTATGTTTCTTTTTATTTTTGAACTAATTCTATACAGATAAAAAAAATTGAAGTGTCTGTTTGTAACTTCAAATTAACAGCTTTTCATATAAGGAATCTAAAAGTATATTCGGTACTTATAATAAAATACCAATTTTTAAAATTTTTGTCTGTCCGTCTGTCTGTCTGTCTGTTTGTTCCGGCTAGTCTCTGAAACGGCTGGACCGATTTTCACGGGACTTTCACTAGCAGATAGCTGATATTATAAGGTCTAACATAGGCTACTTTTATTTTAGGGTTCCGTTTAAAAAAATTGGGTTCCGCTTTCGTTAGATCTGCGCAAACGAAGTTGCGGGCATCAGCTAGTTATACATATAACCATACACAATAAGATGTTACATTTTATCGTCGCCGCGTCGTTTCTTTTGCCAGATGAGACGACCTCTGTGGCTCAGTGATTGAGCGTGTTAGTGCTCAAGCCGGGGGTCGCGGGTTTGAATCCCGCCGAAGGAACAAAAAGTTTCCTGTGTTCCCGGGTCATGGACATATAACACAATAAAAATCTATAGGAAAGTTTGTTTTGTATTTTTTTATGCTTCTTTTAATTTTTGAACTAAATCTATATACAGATAAATAAAAATGAAGTGTCTGTTTGTAACTTCAAATTAACAGCTTTTCACATAATGCATCTGAAAGTATATTCGGTACTTACAATTACAATAAAATACCAATTTTTAAAAATGTCTGTCCGTCTGTCTGTCTGTCTGTCGGTCTGTCTGTCTGTTTGTTCCGGCTAATCTCTGAAACGGCTGGACCGATTTTCGCGGGACTTTCACTGGCAAATAGCTGATGTCATAAGGTCTAATATAGGCTACTTTTATTTTAGGGTTCCGTTTAAAAAATAGGGTTCCGCTTCCGTCAGTTAGGCGCAAACGAAGTTGCGGGCATCGGCTAGTTATACATATAACCATACACAATAACATTATCGTCGCCACGTCGTTGCTTTTGCCAGATGAGACGACCTCTGTGGCTCAGTGGTTGAGCGTGTTGGTGCTCAAGCCGGGGGTCGCGGGTTCGAATCCCGCTGAAGGAACAAAAAAAAATTCTGTGTTCCTGGGTCATGAATGTGTATTAAATATGTGTATAATACAATAAAAATCTTAAATATGTGTATAATATAAAAATTATTAAATATATTTCTGTTGTCTGGTGCCCGTAACACAAGTTCTTCGAGAACTTACCACGGGACCAGATTGACTTGGTGTGAAGCGTCCATAGATATATTATTGTGTTGTGTATTATGAGAAAAAAGTAGCTGATGCGTGGAGTAGCCTTAGTACATTATTGAATAAGCCAGTAAACAGTTTTTATGAATTTGTAACATCTACCATCTTCTTTGCCGTACTTTTCGTTTCTTTTTATTTCGATTTCTGTTTTTACAATAATAATAATAAATAACTCCCCACGCCGATTTCGGTGACGGTGGCTGGTTTTATTGTAGCCTAGCCAGTTACACAGGAGTATTTTTATAGTGCCCAAGTGTGTGCGCAGTACACAAAGGCACTCTTTTTTTTACTCTCGTAATCCAGGGGGACGGATAACCGACACGACTGACGAGAGATGAGGCGCAGGTCCGACTTTTTACCTGCCCATCCGACGCATGGATCATCTTTCTTGTCAGACAATCAGGTGATCAGCCTGCATTGTCCTAACCAAACTTGGAAACAACAATTTTTGTTGTTCCAGTGCGGGAATCGAAATTAGAACCTACGACCTCCGAGTCGAGAGCCAAGCTCTAACCACTAGACCACGGAGGCTGTTCTATCTATACATCTATACATCTATACATCTATACAGATAAATAAAATTGAAGTGTCTGATTGTAATTTAAAATTAACAGCTTTTCACTTAATGCATATGAAAGTATATTCGGTACTCACAATAAAATACCAATTTTTAAAATTATTGTCTGTCCGTCTGTCTGTCTGTCGGTCTGTCTGTCTGTTTGTTCCGGCTAATCTCGGAAACTGCTGAACTGATTTTCATGGGACTTTCACTGGCAGATAGCTGACGTTATAAGGTCTAACATAGGCTACTTTTATTTTAGGGTTCCGTTTAAAAAAAACAGGGTTCCGTTTTCGTTAGTTCTATGCAAACGAAGTTGCGGGCATCAGCTAGTTTACAATAAAATATAAGGATACGTGCTCAACATCCGTCATGCTTGCCTTTGCAGAACACACCAAGTCACTCGCAAGTAGGGGTTGCAATCCGGATACTTCGAAATTCGAAAAATTCGAAAAATCCGGATTTTCATTTAAAAATCCGGATTTTTCGAGTTTTTCGAATCTTGGTTACTACTATGAAAATTAAATATTTTAATTGTAATTAGTATGTACTCTAGACGTACAATATTTGAAAAAGGGATATAATTAATCGAGTGAACAAAAAATAAGTTGGTGACTGTACGTGAGCATACTGTATTGCTGAATTTGGCAGCGAATTAATATGTTGGCGACTAAATTACCAAACTGGTGAAATCACTCAAGTGACAAAAAATACAAAAATCGGCAGATAAAAAGTAGCGAAATTTAATCCAATTAGCACCGATGAGTTGGTGACCATTATACCATGTAAGTAGCTAATAAAGATTTGATTGATAAATTAATAGCTGCTAAAAATTCTATTTGCAAGCTACGGAAAATCCCAGTTTTGGATACTATTGGAGGTTTTTTTTTCTTTGGTATGGGTATCGTTTTCAAGGTTTTTGGGGGTGCAGAATAATATGAAAATAAAATCCGTTTTAAAATTCCAAAATGGCGTATATTTTTTTTTTTTTAATTAAAAATGGATGTCTTTTTCCATGTTTCATATGCTGATTATAAAATTGTCTTCCAATTTCATTTTCCAAAATGGAGACTATTCAATCTTCGTAAAATTCACATGTAGTTTGTAGAGGTACCAGCTATGTAAGCTATAAAAACTTTTCGAAATTCAGGATTTTCAAATTTCTTTTTTTGGCATTCATGAAAAAAATATGCGATTTCCGGGGGAAGGAAGGAAGTTAAGGGGGAGGAAATTTTTATTATTTTTCCAGTAATAGTATTATTTTTCGGTTTCTAAAATAGAAGCGATTATAGAAAAAACTTAAGGCAATGTTCTACTTTGACACAAACAGTGTATAAAGCTATAAAAATTTTGGAAATTTCAGGATTTTCAAATTTCTTTTTCTTCCATCGTGAAGAAAATATGGTGTTGCGGGGTTCTTAAGGGGAGGAAATTTTCATTATTTTTTCAATAGGATGCACCGTTTCCGAGATAGAATCAATTTTATAAAAAAAAAATGCTCTACATTGAGATACGAGGGATGTATAAAGCTATGGAAATTTTGGAAAATTCAAGATTTTCAAATTTCTTTTTCTTCCATCATAAAGAAAATATGAGGTTGCGGGGTTATAAGGAAATTTAAAATGGATGACTTTTTTGTAATCAGCACCCCCAGAAACTAACAAAAGGACAACCATATTATTTTTATAAAATTAAGTATGTCCGCCATATTGGAATTTCAAAATGAATGCCATTTTCGTATCCAGCACCCCCAAAAACCTGGTAATGACACCTATGTTAATTTTGCGAAAAATGAATATCCGTTATTTTTAAATTTCAAAATCAATTTACACAATATCTACACCCCCCTAAAATCGAGGAAAATTAAAAATTGGGAATTTTGTACGCTTCTTTATGTTTTTTTTTTTATGTGCGCTGGTTTTGCTGCTTGTATGTTTTTTGAGTTACCTACATTAGGGAAAATATATGTGCCTATTCTTAAATTAAATGTGTACTCACAAATTGTCGCCAAGATGGTTATTTGTTCGCTAATATAATATATGTCTGCCAGTTTGGAATATTCAGTCGTATTACTTAGTCACCAGATTTGTAAATTTTTATTCCTTACATTCTTTAGCCAACATGGTAATTTAGTATTCAATATTCGGTATTTTCACATCCAAAATTTAATTGTTTTGTCGTGAGTTTAAATCCATGGCTTTGGATAATTTGATATTATTATTTTTTTGTCCTGTTGAAATTGTTGACACATTTTTCCATTTGTTCAAGTTATTTGGTAGAACATAGTCAATCCATTAAATGGAGATGCGAGGGATGAAGATCTGCTAAAATATTATGGTCGCTATATATGTATATGTATGGACTGTTTCTAAGATACTTACCATTTTATATTTTTAGTAGTAGTACAGTTCAGGAATAGGTGATCCAATTTATAAAAACACTGAATATGGTTTCAGTTTTAATTGCACAAGTAGTAAGAAGTTTAATAAGCAAATCCAAACCCAATTAAAGCTTTGTATATTTATATTTATTATTAATTGAATTCGTACTAACGAAAGTCAAAACATATTATTGCAATTTTAATTTCTACAATCATAGAATGCCAAATTAATATGACAGCTTAAAAAGAAATGTAGTGGTTTAACTATATTTAATTATCTTCTAAATAATGAATATCTAAGTCCAAATACCTAAATCTTATCTCTATGATATCAGAATAAATTCTTAAAAAGTTTGGGAAGAAGTTTTGGAGTCGATAATATCTGACTGGTTGGTTTAAGATTAGAGAGAGTTTTTCCGAATGAATGAAAGTAATATATTTTTTTTTATTATTAAAATTAATTTGATTGAACTAAACTAACCTAAACTAACGAGTCAGTAGCAAAACTAAATGAAAATCAACGCTCCTGTTTTTGCGTAGAAATAATTATTTTTTAGATAATATTTTAAAGATAAGATATAGGTGCCAAAAATAGCACCAACGATTTGTGTAAACCACTGTTATTTTTTTAAGTAATGTAGTTTTCATCTTATAGCGGAAACTTCAATGTGCTATAAAGAGTAAGATGTTACTGTTTATTTGTAAGTAAAATGTTAAAATAAAGATCTTACAATAGTTACAGATTTTAAATTGTGCTTAGAATTGTTAATTGTACTTCTGTTAGTTACCGAGGGAATTAAAAGCACAATTTACGTGTTTAATTATTACCCAAATAGGTGGGTGGTTTTTACTTTCAATAACTCAAAAGTGGTCCAATTTCGTCCATACAAAATTATTTGTTCAGCCCCATACTTCAAATGATTTGTCTTCACTCCCCGGATCTCAATTTAAAGGATTTTCAGTTTCCTACGTTTTATTAAACTGTAATAATTTTCCTACGTTAGTACTTTCTCATAGAAATGGAACTTTACGAAAACGGTAGTGGTGAACTGTGGCGTAGATAATTATGTAAAAAAAGCGTTAAAAAGATCACAGGCTATTCCACTTTTTTATAATTCTTTACTGCTGGAACATTTAGTAAATAACAATATATACATACCTTATTCAAAATAAAATACTAACTATAAAACTGAACATTCTAGGATTTCAAACGTAATCAAAAATATTTATAAAAATGAAAAAATAAATATAATTAAGTATATAATTTTGATATAATCTCATTATGTTTTTATTTATTCAGATTGTAATTCTAATACTTACAACTTAAAATAAGAATTTATTTAAATTAAATTATAAAAAAGCAACTGTTTTTTTTTACTAATGAGTGTAATTTTTGCTACAAAATAGTAGTAAAATAAACATTGAAGTTTTATAAAATATGCAACAAATTAAAAAAAAAATGAAAAAATCTGAATTATCCGGATAATCCGGATTTTTGGGAGAAAAAATTCAAAAATCCGGATTTTCAAAAAGGAGGTTTGTGGAGGTTTGGATTTTGCGGCAAGTGGCAAACGTACGGACTCAGCAGTAGGAATACATTTTTTGCAAGTGTCTGCCTAAGTAGGTACCATCAAATCGTCAACACCTATGTATCTGATACAGTATTTTTATCTCACGAAACGACACGTACTTTAGTGACCACACGAGCTAACGATAGGTACTCGTCTCCATGCACACATCGAACACAGCGTGTTTTTATACTTGTAACAGAACACACTGCATAGAAACTGTCAAAATCTATACTAATATTATAAAGCTGAAGAGTTTGTTTGTTTGTTTGAACGCGCTAATCTCAGGAACTACTGGTACGAATTGAAAAATTATTTTTGTGTTGGATAGTCCACTTATCGAGGAAGGCTTTAGGCTATATAACATCATGCTAAGCTCAATACGAGCGGAGCACCATTCAAGAATGTTACAAAATCGGGGGTCTTTTTTTCCTTTTGAGAGCTTTCGCTGCGTACGCTGCGGAAACGGTTAAATTTTCGCTAAAATGATGTATGGCAGAAATGTCCCCCTTTAAAAGTTCTAAAAAAAAGTCCGCGACAGTATATGTCTATCTTTTAAGGTTGGCTCACTATAACCTTTTTATACTAACCAAATTTGTTCTAAAAGTAAGCATTATTTCTGAAGGTGTTTTCATAAAGATTATATTAATCCTTATCCAAGTAAATACGTTATTCATTACAAGCATTTAATCTAGAAGAAATTTGCCGTTTACATCATTTGATTTCAGTAAGTATTTTAGAAGATATCGCAGTAATAAAATAATCATGCGCGCTATAGTACGGCGCGCGGCGCGGGCGGGTAGTCGTGGGGTGAAAGCGCTTCTCCTTCTACGTAAAGAAGGTCGCGGGTAAATTTTAGCGATATCCTAAAGTAACTATTCCACGCGAACGAAGTCGCGGGGAAAAGCTAGTAATTGAATAAAATTTAAGCATTTTTTACTTAGGTACCTATAATATCTATTCAAATTATGCGTGCTATGTGTTGCATTAAAACAGTTATCTATGAATTTTATTATCTTTTTCAATGCAAATAATAAAATAAATTGACCTACTGCCGACACGACTACACTGTAACACTTTGGGTTCATGTAAGTTCACGCCGGCGACGTAGGCGCGCGGCTCGCTTTGCGGCAATTGTGGGCAACTCTTGGAAGCGTTAAATGCCTATTTCGCTTGGTCTACCTGGTCTTAAAGTAGCGTGAAATGCGCTCTGATTGGTCGAAACTTTACAAAATTAGTTTATTATAACATATCGCTGCACTTATAATACAATCAAAGTAAAATGAAAGTCTACTTTAAATACGAGAACTGAGGTTCAGAAATGTAATACAAAACTCATGAATTTATTATTTAAGGCATATTACCGATTCTATATTTTATTATAAAGTCGGTTGTGTATAAACATCTTTATAATTTGTCGATTCCACATTTAAAAACGATTGTAATGTAATGGCAAATAATACTGTACCGACGAAACCAAACTTTTTTATTTCTTTATAGCCAGTGTTTTCAAAAGCTATGTTCAATGGATTTTGAATTGGATTTTAATTTAGCCTAGACTGCAATTAAGTCTAGATTAGTGTCGAGGGTATTTACGAGGGTATATTGTATTTAATTAAGAACTCCTGCTCTTTCCTTGAAGGGCTTACCTTAGGGCATACGGTATTGTGGTTGTTCTAAAACGCCCACCTGCAAAATATACACTCATATGAATATGTATTGTAAATTAATATTATTTTATGATAGCAGAAGAGAACATAATATGTATATGTCACCGTAAAATTGTAAAAACCGTTAGATTGTAATAAAACTAGTGAAATTGTAAAATGATGAATGATAGACTTCCGTCGCGAATATGCTGCCTATAATTTAACACATTATTTTTTGTTAGATTATAAATATATAGTTTTTTATCTTTCGACATATTTTTACAATCTCGTTAGTTATTTTACAATTTAACGGTTTTTACAATTTTACGGTGACATATACACTGTTTATTGTTTAATACTAATCCTGCTGCTATTATAAATGTGAAAGTTTGTGAGGATGTTTGTGACTCTTTCTTGCAAAAGCTACGGACTTTGATAAAATTTGGTACGGTAGTAGTTCAGACTCTGGGTTAACACAAATACTACTATACCTACTACTTTTTATTCCGAAAAAGTACACTGTTCCCGCGGGATATTACATACACACGTATTTATACGGGCGAAGCAGCGTAGTCCAGACTCCAGAGGCATAACCTGTCTATACATCTGAGGGGCAATTCTGCAAAATAAAACCTGCATTAATACAATTACAATCAAGTCCCGACACGCTAAAACTCACAAAAGGTGTTTTTATTAACGTAACCAACGTGAAACGCTTCTTGAAACGAAAAAAAAAAAACGCTGAATGGTCGAAACGTCATAAAATCCTTTCATGGTAACATGTCGCTACACTTTCAATCCAAGCAAAGTAAAATTAAGTCTACTTTAAATACGAGAATTGAGGTTCTGGTATCTGGGGACAACCATGTTTCCTTATGATGTTTTTAAATCATTCAAGCATCAGAACGAGCGTTTTTAAAGCGTACTGACAAATTCTTTGTCATAAATAATTAACTATTGTAGTTATAATTTTCAATTCGCAGTACGATTCCATTGTTGTCGCACTCACACACGCATCAAATCGAGTGTACACGAGAGCAATAGCATACTCTGACACTGGAACATGATTGCAAATTGAACAGGAATAATTAATAATTAAATAAATTGCCCCCCTGGAATCGAACCTGTTCCCTCTGGAGCGCAACTCAATCCACAGCTAACCCTACGTGGGTTAGTTGTGGATTGAGTTGCGCTCGAGGTCTACATTAATACAACATTAGAAGGGATAATTATATTCTTGTCAGAAATAACTTCAGTTGAAATGCAATGAACGCTACTCCCACGCTGTGGAGTATATATTTTATAGTAGTTTAAGTTACTATAAATAAGCAGACACAACTAAATTATATATATTTCAAATGAATGTACAATGTGTTGCCTAATGTCGAATGTTGCCTAATTTTTAACAGCCTTCGTGGTCCAGTGGCTTGAGCTTTGCTCTCGACTCGGCGGTCGTGGGTTTGATTCCCGCTTGGAACAAAAAATAATGCTGTTTCCAAGTTTGATTAGGACAATGCAGGCTGATCACCTGAGTGTCTGACAAGAAAGATGATCTATGCGTTGGATGGGCATGTAAAAAGTCGGATCTGCGCCTGATCTCTCGGCAGTCGTGTCGGTTATCCGTCCCACTAGGTTACGAGAATACAGGAAGAGTGTGCTTGTGTATTGCGCAGTGCGCAGACACTTGGGCACTATAAAATAACTCCTGCGTAGCTGGGCTAGTTTTGATGAATTCGGCTACCTCGTCGTCCTCGTCGTCGTCGGAACCTCGTCGCCGTTAAAACAATTAACCCCATTTCATTCTCACGGGTAGACGATTAAAAAAAATATCATGTCGCTGATGATGATAGTAAACCATTGTACCAGGAGGAAATAAGTTAAAGAATGTAGGCGTCACAACTCACAAGTCACAACAAGTTAAGTTAGGAACAAAATTGGTCTATACAAAGTGACTGGGTAACTTTGCACGTCTAATACAGAACAGATGGTGAATTTGTATTTCGAACCAAACAGACTGGTCGATTGAGTCGAGTGAGTCGAGTGATTAGCTTGACTGGTTGAGTGACTTGTCGGTAGACTGGTAATTTATGCTGTGGTAATTGATTTGAAAATTGCAATAAGCGATGCTCGTAAAATTTCGTACATTTACTTATCGCTACTATTGTGTACCTAAGTAAGCACGATGGCAATACATTCATTCGCGAGTGAAAGGGACAAGTAACGGTAAGTCAATATACGAAGTTCTACGTGCTCCGCGACCACACTTCAGCACTATGCAAAGTAAAGCCTTTTCAAGGTAGATATTTTTGTCGCTTCAAAAGGCATCCGTTTCTTAGAATTTTATTTTCAAATCTACACTTCACTCTAATAAGTTTTGTTGTTTGTTGGTTTGCATTGAATAAGCTCCGAAATTACTGAAGCGATTTGAATAAAGATCGCTTCAGTAGTTTTAATGATATAAGAAAGACGTAGGCTTCTTTTTATCGCGAAAAAATGTACGGTTCCAGCTCAGACCAAAAAATGAAGATAGAGTTTTGCTAATTACGCAATGAGGCCGGTCTAAACTACGCCTAGCCGTGTATTACACGGTAACAAAATAATAATTATATTATCCTTTATTTCCGAGAAATTGGTTTCCGAAAATTCCGAAAAATACAGTATTCCTAAGTTTAATTAGTTTTACAATTTCTACCTCCTATCTTGTAAGGTGAACGAAGTAGCGGGCATCAGCAAGTATCAAGTAAATCTTTGCCATCGACTATCCTATTCATAGAATCGAAGATAATAAAAAGATTATCTCCATCTCTATTCGAAATTACCATATTGAAAGCGCACTGTCATTACTTATCGTTATGACAATGGATGTGGGACTTAAAAAAGTCAGAGTCTGCAATTCAATAGAAAAGAGAAATTAAATGTTTTCTAACTTTAAACGTTATCTGACATCGTGGGAAATTATGGACTCCAGGGGGGCAATTCTGCTAAATAAAACCTGCATTAATACAATTACAATCAAGTCTCGACACGCTTACACTCTCAAAAGGTGTTTTTATGAACGTCAAACCAACGTGAAACGCGCTCTGATTGGTCGAAACGGCATAAAATCCGTTCACGGTAACATGACGCTACACTTTCAATCCAAACAAAGTGAAGTTGACTATTTAAATTGTTTACTTTAAATACGAGAATTGAGGTTCAGATCATAGACGTATATATTACTAGCTTTTGCGGCTCCGCCCGCGTAAATACATTATCCCGCGGGAACACTACTTTTTCGGGATAAATATATCCTATGTCCTTTCCCGGGACCTAAAGTATGTCTATACCAAATTTCATAAAAATCGGTTCAACGGTTAAAGCGTGAAGAGGTAACAGACAAACAGACAGACACACTTTCGCATTTATAATATTACTAGCGACCCGCCCCGGATTCGCACGGGTACAATACTGATACTAATATTACAGAATGTCGCCCACTTCGCAACGGGCCGTGCAGCAGAAATCGTAATATTTTAATTTCGCCATAACTTCAAAACCAAACGTCCAATTTTAATCATTCAAAGACCAAATATTATCTACATAAACTGTACTTAGTGATGAAATAAGTGATGAAATATTTTGATAAGGATTAATAGCATGACTAAAATAAACGCGTTTAAATGTAGTCCAAAAACATACACGCCTCACTCGACATAGATAGGTATAGTGTGTCGCGGACTTTTTTGTAGATATTTATAAGATCTACAATTAATTAGAACATTATATGGTTCTATCTTTTATAGTTTAGGCAGCATACGCAAAATAAGTAACTTTTCTGGTTGATTTTTTACACCTTGTGTCCGAAAAACCCAAATATCTTACGGAACCCTATTTTTTTCCAAAATAAAATTTAGCCTATGTTACTCGTGGATAATGTAGCTTTCGAATGGTGAAAGAATTTTTGAAATCGACCCAGTACTTTTTGAGCCTATTCATTACAAACAAACAAACAAACATACAAACAAAGTTTTCCTCTTTATAATATTAGTGTAGATAGTAACAGCCTCCGTGATCTAGTGGCTTAGGGCTCGTGAAGAGGTAGCAGACAGACAGACAGACAGACACACTTTCGCATTTATAATATTATAGTAACAGCCTCCGTGGTTCGGGCTCGGCTCTCGTGGGTTCGATTCGAACAACAAAAAATGTTGTTTCCAAGTTTGGTTAGGACAATGCAGGCTGATCACCTGATTGTCTGACAAGAAAGATGATCCATGCGTCGGATGGGCATGTAAAAAGTCGGTCCTGCGCCTGATCTCTCGCCAGTCGTGTCGGTCATCCGTCCCACTGGGTTACAAGAGTAAAAGGAAAAGAGAGTGCTCTTGTGTACTACGCACACACTATAAAATAACTCCTGCGTAGCTGGCCTGATTTTCAATGAAACCGGCCACCAGTCACCGAAATCGGTGTGGGGAGCTATTATTATAGTATAGATATAGATAGACAGGGCATGTCGCGGCAAAACTGTCTCCACTTAAATGCCCCACTTTTGGGGCCATTTTGACATTTGAGGTATGGTGCAAACCAAGATGGCGTAACATTTTATGGTATGAAGATTTGTTCTGTCAAATGTACGTTTGTATCCTATCTTGAGTTTTGAAATCTTTGCTCCAGAGTCCTGGGGGGCAACTCTGCTAAATAAAACCTGCAATAATACAATAACAATCAAGTCCCGACACGCTTACACTCTCAAAAGGTGTTTTTATGAACGTTAAACCAACGTGAAACGCGCTCTGATTGGTCGAAACGTCATAAAATCCGTTCATTGTAATATGTCGCTACACTTTCAATCGAAACAAAGTAAAATTGACTCTTTAAATTGTCTACTTTAGATACGAGAATTGAGGTTCAGATGCATAAAAAACTACTATATTTTTCCCAGCGAAGGTTATTTAATAATATATTTCCATTTAAGTAGTGACCAATAACAATCTGTTTGAGCTATACAGACCTATTGGATTAAACTAACCCCATGTGTTAGTTAGGTATTTAAGCTTTTTTATTATATTACTAGATGTTGCCCGCAACTTTGTGCGCGCAAAAGGTAATTTCGCAGAAACAGTAAACTTTTCCGCAATAAAAAGTAGCCTCTGTCCTTTCCGGTAGTCTACTCTATATCTGTGCCAAATTTCATCAAAATCGGTCCAGTAGCTTCGGAGCCTATTCGATGCAAACAAACAATTTTTTTATTTCAAAAGTAACTTAGACTCCTCTGGGAATTCAGACCAACTATTACTGTGCCCACTTTAGGTAGTCAGTTAGTAAGTCTAAGATTGTATTCTATCTAGGGTTACCAATTCGAGTTTAAATATCCAATCTAATTATTTTTAAGCCACATGAGTAATATACGCCAAAGTAATCATTTTCTAGAATTTGTTCCTTATTATATGGGAATGGTGTAATACAGTTTGTATTTTTTTCAGTCCGTTCGATTCCTTGAAATTATTTATCGGAAATCTAACCATGTGGTTTTAAAATCGGTGTTTCCAAAATCGGTTTTTTAACTCCTTTCAGCATTTTTCGTGAGTTTTGCCTCCCGTGCCCAGTTGAATTACAATCTTTGTAAGACAAATAAAATATGTATGTACTTACAACGCTATTCAATTAGATTTAAACGTAAACAAATAAAGGCTTCATATAATGCTACCAATTTAAATGACACTTAAAGAAATAAATACATAGATACGTTCCTTTATATTAAAGAAAAGTTTCTCCAGTTAAATGGCCCCACTTTAGAGATTTTTGGAGCCATTTTACCATTGATGTATGGTGAAAACAAAATGGCTGACATTTGAAGTATCTTTAGTTTTGTTTTCTTTGAACAAACAATAAAACCGTGAAATAAAGAATTAAAGAGGCACGTAAATTTGGTCGAATTTTTGTTTATTTTTAAAAAATATCTGAACACAGTATAAATATGTGAAATTTGTCAGCCCTGTCATGCCCCGGAATAGTATGCAATAAATTGCACACCGCGTTGCAAGTAAAGACTTGTAGAGCTAGCGCCCACCGTCGAAAAAGGAGCTCATCGAGAACAAGAATTGGACTACTGCAGATCGCTAGGGGCCTTAAAGCTTGATATAAAACCGCCGGTCTGGCGGTCCTAAACCTGGCAGATTTTTTTTTATTGACCAAAATGTGTGAAGATTTTTTGAGTAAAAAAAGCTCATAAGGAACAAGAAAACTGTTGTTATACACGGCTGCGCGCCAATTAGAAACCGATAAAAATGCAAGTCTGGCAGTCCTACTCTTGACCAGTTTCCAGCCAGACCGCCCTGAACGTGTAAGAATTTTGAGTAAAAATAGCTCATAGAGAACAAGGTCAAGTTATATGTCAATCTGTTCGTCTCCTAATCCTCTTTCGAAAATCGTCGGTCTGGCATGTTCAAACCTGGCCAAAACTCAGCCAGACCGGGATGAAGTTACCTCCTGTGATACTTACAAATAGGTAAATAATGAGTAATTTGCACTTAATGAAGCGTGATTTTAATAGATTTGTATGTATTCTTTCCGAATTTAAAATTTGCTACCCCATATTGCTACTACTGGATCCGCCATCTTGAAAAAATGGCGATAACTTTCAATATTTTGGCTATATCTCTTTACAGACGTACTTTACGATAAAAATATGTTCCACGAATATGAACTATATACAATTTTCTACAATTTATTTTATGAGCATTTTTGTGTCAAATTGATAGTTTTAACGCTGCATAGACTTAGAGTGAAATTTTACTTATGTTGTTGACATTTTTTGTAATCAACTTTATTCTACTGTTTATGTCCTTTTAGATGATATTTATATCGAGAAGTTTGTAAATAATTATAAAGACCGCCAATTTATGAAGGCAGCCATTTTGAATTAACAATAATATTGAATATACCAAATTTTTGTGTCAATAAAACCAAAAGTATATATGCTTAATATCAGATCAGAATATTAAAGATAAAGGGGTCAAACTTCTATTCGAAAGTTGACTGCTTACAAAACTGAAAGTTTTGCAAACTTTGGAACTTTGTTTATTATAAAATTGATTTTATTAGACTAAAATATAAAAATAAAGCATCACACAAATTTATTTTTTTAATAATCGCTGTACGGAAGTTATTTTTCACTTATATTAATTTTACTTATTATAAGATATTAGTTTAGTATACTTTTAGTTTTATTGCTAATAAAATTTAGTATATTTAAAATGATTGTGAGTTCGAAATGGCCGCCGTCTTAAATTGGCGGTCTTTATAATTATTTATAAACTTCGCGATATGGGTATCATCTAAAAGGGCATAAAAAGTAAAATATACTGAATTATAAAAAGTATCACCAACACAAGTAAAATTTCACTCTAAGTCTATGCAGCGTTAAAACTATCAATTTGACACAAAAATGCTCATAAAATAAATTGTAGAAAATTGTATATAGTTCATATTCGTGGAACATATTTTTATCGTAAAGTACGTCTGTAAAGAGATATAGCCAACATATTGAAAGTTATCGCCATTTTTTCAAGATGGCGGATCCAGTAGTAGCAATATGGGGTAGCAAATTTTAAATTCGGAAAGAATACATACAAATCTATTAAAATCACGCTTCATTAAGTGCAAATTACTCATTATTTACCTATTTGTAAGTATCACAGGAAGTAACTTCATCCCGGTCTGGCTGAGTTTTGGCCAGGTTTGAACATGCCAGACCGACGATTTTCGAAAGAGGATTAGGAGACGAACAGATTGACATATAACTTGACCTTGTTCTCTATGAGCTATTTTTACTCAAAATTCTTACACGTTCAGGGCGGTCTGGCTGGAAACTGGTCAAGAGTAGGACTGCCAGACTTGCATTTTTATCGGTTTCTAGTTGGCGCGCACCCGTGTATAACAACAGTTTTCTTGTTCCTTATGAGCTTTTTTTACTCAAAAAATCTTCACACATTTTGGTCAATAAAAAAAAATCTGCCAGGTTTAGGACCGCCAGACCGGCGGTTTTATATCAAGCTTTAAGGCCCCTAGCGATCTGCAGTGGTCCTATGCTTGTTCTCGATGAGCTCCTTTTTCGACGGTGGGCGCTAGCTCTATTGGAACATAGGAGCTAGACTGTGTAGGGATGCCCAATTTTATATCGTCAATTCACATAATATCGATAAGCATACAGGGTGAATTTTACAACTGATCATGGCAAGTGAAACCCGAAACTTATAAGAGGACTAGCGAAAAATTCCGAAAGGATCTAAGATCCGATTAAGATAAAAAATTAAGTTGTATTTTTATTATAATTATATAAATAATTTCTAGCCTTAATCTTATAATTATTTAACTACTTGATTTTAATTTTAACAAGCTGTATTATTCCATTTAATAGTAATGCTGTAGTGCGGTTGCGGAGCATATAGAATTTCGTACATTGATTTATAGCTACTAATATCTCTTTCACTCGCACTCGAATATATTGCTATCGCGTTTACACTAGTACGCGATAGGAGCGAGATAGCAATTTATTCGTGTGCGAGTGAAAGAGACAAGTAGCGATGAGACAATGTACGAAATTGTAGAATTTTATTTATATGAAATTGTAGAATTTTTATTCGCACGTAGGTGCTCCGCGACTGCACTTTAATAAAGCTCAAATTCTGGAAAGCAATTGTAGATTAGTAGTTATTTTAAATACTGGTAATTATTATTATTATTTTAAACTAGCTTTTGCACGCGGCTCCGCCCGCGTAAATACATTATCCCGCGGAACACTACTTTTACGGGAAAAAATATCCTATGTCCTTTCCTAGGAGACAAAGTATGTCTATATCAAATTTAATAAAAATCGGATCAGCGGAAGCGTGAAGAGGTAACAGACAGACAGACAGACAGACATACACACTTTCGCATTTATAATATTAGTATAGAAGTATAGATTGTATCGATATTCAGTCCTCAAGTTTCCCATTACTCAAACTCTCTCCACTATTGTCAGATCTGACTCGCCTTAGGGTCAGTTGACATTAAGACGCGACGTGACGCTCCACGGCACTCTATTATAAGAATAGTAATCCAAAATTAAACTTTATTTATTGTACAAGAAGATACACGTTTCATGACAAGAGCACGGTGCAAAATTCGAAGTCTTGCAATTAACCCGTTGACTGCCGTGTCAGTCACATTTTCCTGACAAACCATAGTATTTTGCCTTGCCTGGCCTGGCAGTTAAAGGGTTAAATGTGTATTTTCTTGTATAGTAAATAAAGTTCACTATTGAATCGCTATCTTTAAAATGCACCGCCGCGTCGTGACACGTCTCAGTGTGAAATGACACTTACCGAGCAATTTAGAGGTCTACAGCAACAGTTTTTTTTTTATTTTAAGCAGCTGCCAGTGTCAAGTAAAAAAGGCGGGAAATAGAATATTCGTTCAAATTTTCATCACCGTATTTCTAAATCGTCAAGTCCGAATAGTCAAAGTCCAAATAAATAGTCGGGGTAGTCAATGAGTCAAGTCAGTCGATTCAGTAAAGTGGTAGACGCTTTACTGAAACTTCCTAGGGTAGTACGTAGTAAATAAAGAGTTCCCGTGTGATTTACGTGGGTGGAGCCGGGGGCAATTGTTAGTATTAAATATGATTAACTATATATTGATTATCTCCACTTCTCCATGGATTTGAATTATATAATAACAGGAAATTTACTTTTAACCACTGACGTACGTATCTCATACGTCACCTCAAAATATTTTGATTATTCATTTTTATTTGCGGAATTGTTTTTTGTAACCTTCTTGTTACTTTCCTAAGTACCAAAGAGGATGCCGACATAGAAGAGAAATCACGTTTGCTACGCTTTTAAATTAGTTATTCTAATAGCGTGACGTATGTGGTACCTATCGTCAATGTTAGTGTAACTTTTTTTGCCTTATTGCAATTGGTCATTATTGTTAGAATATCAAAAATTAACGCGACCACTTCTTTTATAATGTACAATTATTTACCTTCAGACTATTTATGATTCGTGGAGAAATGTGAATTATAATTTAGTCACGGAAAAAGTAACTTTTCTCCACAATTTTCATACAATTTGTACTGGAAAATTACGTTCAGTAGTTGCTGTGAAAAACTCGTTAGATATGAGATTTTTAATAAAAATTTAAATATTTTGACTGAAATGAAGTTAATTACGTATAAAAATATTGAAAATAAGGCATATTTTCAATAAATTACAAAAACACAATAATTCATTTCGATAGGCGTATTATTATTTATTCTTCATGAATAGTTATGATTTTAATGAGAATGAAAATTTACAATCTAATAGGATTTTGGTTTGTGGTCGCCACTTTTATAAACAGGGTAAAAAACTTTATAGTGTTTTGATATCTTTCAGGTATTTAATTAAACTTGATTCTGCTACGAAATGCCGTAGACTCGCTACTATATTTTCGTAGATGGTGCTACGAAAAAACGTAGACCCTCTACGCATCAAGATTACGTAACAAAAAAAATATTTCTTAGTTCTCGGCCCAACCAAACCAAACGGTCTACCCACTAGGCCACGGAGCTCTGATATCAGTATCTTAGGCTCTGGATTTAAAACATAGGTTACATTTTATCCCGAAAAAGTAGAGTATTCTCGTGCTACTAGCGATTTACTATTTAACTGGGTGTATTTCACATAATTTTTGTCAACTTTTAACTAAATTATAAAACTGATATTTCAAGTGGCATAGGCCCATATTATAAATTAGCATTTATTGCCCGTGGCGTCGTCCGCGTGAAATTAGATTTTAAACTTTCATCATCTATTGACTATTGTACCCCTTGAGGTTGAATTCTGAAGAATCCTTTCTTAGTGGATGCCTACGTCATATGAGAAATACGTGTACAAAATTTAAAATTTCTAGCCTTAAGAGTTTGGCCTTTACGTTGATACATTAGTCAATCAGCTTTGCCTTATAAATACACTAGCTTTTGCCCGTGACTTCGTCCGCGTGGAGTTTGGTTTCGATCCAAAATTTCAACTCCCTTTTACCCCCTTAGGGAGCGAATTTTAAAAATCCTTTCTTAGCGGATGCCTACGTCATTACAACTATCTGTATGCCAAATTTCAGCAAAAATCCGTTTAGTCGTTTCGGCTGTGCGTTGATAAATTAGGTTTATCTTTTATATATTTAGATAAATATAGATCTTATCTTACTTACTTACAGACTAATATATATGTTATTATTATATGATTTAAGCTACACTGTAACATGTGTTGTCGGCGACGTAATGATCGATCGTAGACTTCATTTTATTTTAAAAGTTAACATTTGTATCTTAATGCCTATCAGCATAAGTTATTTTTCTCAAATCAGCTATACTTTGAACCCAAGATAATGTATCCTGGTTTAGCGTTAAAAAGTGAGTCAAAGCTTGTGAATTTCACAATAAAGTACCGTCGGCAAATGTACGAAATGCGAGTGGAATATAAAAGGTTTTATGTTTTATGCAGACCGTCCCGCATGTACCGTCAGCAAACACGCCCGAGCTATCAGAGTTCATATTCGTTCAAGCCTTTATGAATTTTTTTGTGATGATAAGGCAAGGCAGGTATATAATTTCAACAGTAAAGCTACGTTACCACGAGAGATTCTTGTGGTGGCGACAGAAAAATCTGCACTGTTAAACGGTCGCCCCGCACCTCCCCCGCGGGCGAAGACAAAGGGGGTGAAGGAGAGCCGTAAGGCTGTGGAGAGCCACAAGGCCGAACCTCCTCGACCTGGCAAGGACGAGAGCAGGAGGTGCGATGAGGAGGGCTTCATACTGGTGGAGAGAAGAAAGAAGAAGCCCGCCGCCCGCAACCACCGTTTTTACGTGAAACTGTAAATAAAGTATCCCACAGGAACCGTACATTTCCCCGCGATAAAAAGTAGCCTATGTCCTTTCTCAGGCTCTAGACTATGTGTGTACCAAATTTCATTTAAATCGGTTCAGTTGTTTTTGCGTGAAAGACGAAACATACACACTTTCCCATTTATAATATTAGTATGGATTTTCAGTTCTACTGTATTATTGGTAAATAGATCTCTGCGCTAGTACAATACAGCTAAAAATTGAGGTGTCAAATGTTAGATTTGAAAGAAGAAACTCTACACGATTTTCAGCTGTATCGTATACGCGCTCGGTTCTATTTACAGTGCTGTTGTTCTGTTGCGACCGCTTAAAACGCTCGTGAGAACATAGCCTTAAGAGTTATTATTAAGGAAAAACTTTCAGTACTGTTTTACGAGAATTGTGCGAACTGAGGATTATGATATTTGACACAGTTAAAGTATATGTGGAGGAAGGTGTGTGGAAAGCTAATATATATACGAGTATATTTAAAATAATGCTTAGAAATAAATAAAAAGAAACAACACACTACCCCAGATTATTGACACCATAATTAGTGAAATAGTTTATATACTCATATTATTCACATTTACTTCGTTTTTTGAGCGCCTAACCTATTTTGCTAACAGTTCAATCAGGAATGTAATAGGATGTAGCGAGAACATTCGACGTTCATACAATATGTTACGGTTTTATTAACTCTATATATGTCTCAACTCTTTAATATGTCTTTACTAGTGTTTAACGTCATACTAGCTAACAGATGTGGAAGCAATTTCAAAAATAAGGATCGGTACTGACGTACATTTGACAGAAAAAATCTTCATACAAGAACATTTTACGTCATCTTGATTTCAGAAGATTTTGAAGTGAAAACTGCTTTATCCGCGTTGTGCACTTTTCTTGGGATGGGTAAAAAATGTTAAACTCGCGTCAGGACACGTGACCAGGGCCCCGATTCTCGTGCTTCGAATCTCGGTTCGATTCTCGCGCTGACTCATTCACACAGGCGTCAAATCATGCGTGCGCGAGCGGGACAGACTGACAATCGAACCGATATTCGAAGCACGAGAATCGGGGCCCTGATCGAAAATTCGTAAGATGCAACTTGCAACTGTTTGCTTTCTTAGTTCCCTTACGCGAGCATAGCATGAAACTATTTGTTCGTATCTTTTAACCTAGATGGCGGTTTTTCTTAGTTCCCTTACGCGAGTATGTAACTATTTTACTTCGTATCTTTTAACATAGATGGCGGTTTTTCCAATTTACTTCTGCCGGCACTTCCGGAGTGCAATCCATTATTTTTTTTTTATGAAATGCGGACTGATTAATGATTGACAAACGTCAAACCTCGACTGCCCCAAACAATCCCAAAAGTAGTTTAATGGTGTCTACAGACACACAAATTTAGTACGGAGTGTACCAGATCCGCTGTACGCTCCGTACCAAATTTGTGTGTCTGTCCGAAGAAAACCCAAGCGTGTTTAGGGCAGTCCGGCGAACATAAGAAAAAGGCGAAGAGTTCGCCGCTGTCCGCATCGGATTTGGTCCGCTCCATATCAAATCCGTGCGTGTGTAGAGTAGTCCGGCGGTTAGGCCGTACAACGATGTCAGTGTTGCAAAATTAGGGAAAATATCTACGGGGGTTTACTAGGGAACAGGATGTTTAGAGTTTACTACTTATGAATCAATTTGTATGTAATAATAAAATAAAATAAAATGTGTGTATATAGCCAGGGATATGAAAATGTATTGGGAGTGAAATCAAGTTACTTTTATGTTATTCACGCGTAAGTCTTTATGTTAAACACATAACCTTTCTTTCTAGCTTATTATCTTTAGACCTGTCAATGGTATAATTATCAGGGGTAAAGTTTGGGGAGAAATATTTTTGAGAGTTGGTATCACTGCCTGTTATCAATGAATTTCGGGAATCATCGCGTCGTTGAAAAACAGCACTGAAAATAGAACTCTGTGCTAATGCAATTGATCTGAAAATCGAACACACGAGCTTTCCGGTCCACTGCACCGTACCAAATCCGTGCGTGTGTAGCGACACCGGATTCGGTCTGCGGATATGGTCCGCTGTACGCTCCGTACCAAATTCGTGTGTCTGTAGATAGCATAAAAGTGACGCCATTTAAGTGGAACAGTATTTATGTATACGTCTATGGATTAGAACATTTCGCCACCGTTCCAGGCGAGACATCCATTCTCTTCATCTTGTTGAGTGGCAGTTCTCCACTGTGCGCTTTTCCCGGAGTTTTTTGCCGTGCACAATAAAACTCTGGAATCTGAGCAATTGTCGCCAGCGATATTTCCTCACCAATACGACCTTCAAACCTTTAAGAAAATAGCGTACCTACTGCTTTCTTAAAGGCAGGTAAAGCACTTGCGAATCCTCTGACGAGCACTTGCGAAACTTTCGCGGTCCCCCGACGAGGCGACGATTGGAAAATAAAAATAGTTCAACTTACATAATATTATATGTGATAATATAATTATAATAGGTTTAAAATATTATTTATTATTTGTAGACTTTATTTTTTGGGTCGGGGAGTTTTTAAAATTTTTAATTTTACTTTTATTTTATCCTTTTTACCCGACTGCGCGACGCAAAGGAGTGGTAATGTGTTTATCAGCCTATGTATGTATGTATGTATGTATGTATGTATGTATGTATGTATGTATGTATGTATGTTCCTTTGAAGCACTATACAGACCAAACGCCTGGGCCGATTTTTATGATTCACACGTCAATCGATTCCTCTTAGTCCGGCGAGTGTCACTAAAGACATGACGTTAGTGAAAATTCAATATGGCGACTACTGGACGCCATATTGTGAAAATGAAAGTCAACAAACTATATCAAGTATCGTTGAATAGGTATTTAAAAATCATTGTTAGTTTTCTCTCAACATTTTTCGATTCGACTGACCGTTTAGGATCTATATCGATTTAAAGTTGCGTAACAACCATTCTCACATTCCAGTGATGTAGTACTGATGCTGATAGGAAATCCAGTCTGGTAAATAGCTAGCTAGGTACTCATAACTAAAAAGTATAAAATAGACTTTATTTTTAAAGTAGGTATAAATAATGGTGACCATACCATATACATACTTTCAACATCATTGAAGTAACATGGTACCATATTTCGAATCGATAGGACATGTGGACGATAGTCAGATCCCCTCATCAACTAATAAAGAAAAGATGATCTTCAAACGGCTAATCAGGTCATGGTTACCTTAACATGTTCTTTAAATATCGTTGAAGTAACACGGTACCAAATTTCGAATCGATCGGACATTGGAAAGTTAGTCAGATCCCCTCATCAACTAGAAAAGAGCTGATCATCTTCAAACGGCTGATCTTCCCACCACCAATTTTCTCATCAAACGAAGCTACGAACACTCTCGACTAAGTCATCAATATTCTCTTTCAGTGCGCTTTCATTTAAAACCTTACTCGAGTATATTTGCACATTTGGTTTTTCTTCCCCGCTTTCACTCCCACAACTTTTAAACGGCTCAACCGATTTTCATCAAACATGTCTAAGAACACTCGCATGTAAGTCACCTTTAATACAAAAGAAACTAAATTGAAATCGCTTCATCCGTTCGGGAGCTGTGATGCCACAGACAGACAGACAGACACACCCACAGACAGATAGACACGTCAAACTTATAACACCCCTCTTTTTGCGTCGGGGGTTAATAAAATTAGTGGACCGTGCTAGCCGTCCGCTAAGTGGAGAAAAAAAATCTTAATATACTCTAACCCCCTTACTGATAAACACTGTATAAGCTTTGAATAGTTATACAGTGTTTTGTTCACATCACACAAGTGACATTTTGAATTCGATAGAAGGAGACAAAACACTGTGTAACTATTCAAAGCTTATACAGCGTTTATTAGTAAGGGGGTAAACGAGCAAATCTTGTATATTTTAGTTTTGTGGAAGAAAAATGTGGGAGTTATGATTTTTCTTTTGTCGTACGACTAAAATATGTTTATTCGTCCGCTTAGTGGACGAATTGATACTTCGAATAAAAAACGAAGATAGTTATTGATGTATTGAATTAATACAACATTATATAGTATTCCCATTTAATAAATTATAAATGCTTCAACTTTTGACAAGAATAATAATCATATTTTTCAAAGTGTAGATAATTTGTAATATACCGTAGGTTATACGTATTCAATAGCGTAGAAAGAGATTTCCGAGAAAACTATACATTTTGCCGGTATAACAAGTAGGTATGTCGTCTCGAGGTCATCGTGAATTTATTTAAATAAAAATTAAGCCGTTCTAGAGCCATCACAGAGGGCGAAGATAACATAATACTTTATGTTAAGATAACATATAGCTTGCTATAACAGTATGAACTATCACAGACGGCTAAGATACTATGTATATGTAGAAGACATGGGATAAACATGCTTCAAATATCACACTATATTAAAGTACTAGCTCTCAAATTAACACTGTGGGCTTATCGTGGGTAATGTTGGTTACAAAATGAAAAGAGAACTTCACCTCTATTCTCAATAGTACTAAAGCTAAGCACTTCACACTGTTTTAATCACTTTTCACTGTCTATTAGAATAATAACGACTCTGCACTTATTTCACTATCACTTTAAAAAGAACACCGATAGTTTCCGAGCCAACCTCTCGCCACGACGGCTGGTAGAATAATGTCCCGTGACCATTCCTTGGAGGGAAAATGTGATCACAACTCCCACCACACCGAACGCGCGAGCTCGTCAAACTGGACTCTATCAGCGCCAAACAACATGGCGCTAGTGTTCCTGTCAACTATACTTCCGTACTATTGACTTGCTTGTCAATTCAGCAACAAAATATTAACCTCTTCGACACGGCCATCCTGCGTGACTCACGACCTCGTGAGTACCTAATCCTCTAACCAAACTTATAACCAAGGTATTAGCTTTACCCTAGCTCGGCCAACCTGACCATTTTTATCACATCACGTGATATGACATTCTATAACCCTCGATTCAAACTGAACGCTATCTTAATTCATAAAGCTGACTGTACTTTATTGTAGACAATCTATTACGAGATTATCTCACGCACATAATGGCTAGACCCAGGTACAACATTACGGTAACCGAATGAGAGATCAATTGCTCACTCATTTGCTGTTGCTTAAATCCACTTAAATCCATTATTTTATATACACCTAAGGACAATGTTTCCTATCCAGTTATAGCACCCATCGCATATCTTTTATGCCGTAGACCAACCGCATTAAAAACATTCGAATTTAGGATGTTAACGTAATTCTTTGACGCAACGCAAAACATGTGACCGTTACTATATCCTCATCACTAGGTACGTGTCATTTAAAACTTGTCACTAAGTGACAATTGAAACCCAAAAATAATACCATTTCTCATCATGACTTTGTATCAAACAGCAAGTAATAGCGTTGTACCGTCAATAGCAACATCATCACTATGTAGTAACGACAAACATACCTACATGCCATCGTCACTACACAGCAATAGGATACCGATACGAGCCGCATAATACTATGCCTTTGTCACTACTCAATGTGTATTAATAAGTAGTGACAGGATACCACCATCAAAATCATTATGCCTTTGCCACTACTCAATGTGTATTAATAAGTAGCGACAGGATACCACCATCAACAACATCATTGGTGTGTAGTAATGACGTACATACTTGACATCATTCTTACACAGCAACGGAATTCCATCATCATCAACTCATTACTATGTAGTAATGGGATACCATCAACAACAACATCACTACTATGCTGTAATGGGATACCGTAAATACTGTGTACACGTATAACGCATAGTGCAAATTACGTTTGAAACGGGCGTCACCACACCATATATTTCCACTTCATTCTCGTGGTGCTTACCACGAGAATGAAGATAATTGCTGTTTATTAAGCTGCTACCGGGAAATCAAAATGCTAATTCGATTAAACTTCTTTAAATCGCGAACGCTTTTTTTTAACCTCTTTTTTTTGTTGTGAATTAAACTCAAACTCAAAATTTCCATTTCCATGTAGGTTATAATATAACGCTTATAGAATTGTCCTACATGATGCCTACCACCGGTTCGGAAACTAGCCCGGCGAGAAGAACCGGCGTAAGAAACTCGCACGGGGCCACCTTTTAGCAAAAAGATGGGAAAATTGTTCTTCTGTCTTGTTTCAATTAAGCTTTGATGTCCGATATAGTTAATGTAACCCATCGTGTGTATACTCATGGACGTACCATACAAACTATTGTAATGTTATGATCATTGAAATTAGCATTGTCTAAAAGTAGGTATGTAAGATTCCAAATTCACAGTTTACAACAAGTTTTAGCTTTTCTTTAACTTACAAGCAGACACACTGTGCTTTAACAGTATGTCATACGGTAGACCGTAGCGAGAGTGGCTACCATAAGCGATAAAGTGACAAAGTTCCTTAACACTCTTGGAAAGGGTTCCAACATACACGATGTTCTTTAAAGTCCGCTTTTGAAATTGATAATCAATTGTTATTGTGTTTTACTACTTGTGTAGTACCCCAATAAAGAATTAAAACTGTATGTCTATGTTTCAAAAGTAAACAGCAAGTTTGAGCTTCATTAAAGTAACTGCAAGCGCCAGTGGCGGATTATCCTAAAGGCAAACTAGGCACGTGCTCAGGGGCGCGAGGGTACAAAGGGGGGGCTCCGACCAAGCGAGGTGGTATACCCGGTCGGGCCGAAGCCCTGGGCGATCACCCCCCGCCCCCAGGGGCGCCGATGACATGTTTGCCTATGGAGCTCTCAACGTTTGATCCGCCTCTGGCAGGCGCCTAACAATTGCAACAAACAACCGGTGTAAACACCTAGCCGCAACATGTATCATACCGTTAAAAATCAAACGTTAAATTCTTATTTGTCATCTCTACCGATTTCGCCTGATATAGAAGATTATAGTATGTCCAATAAACAGGTTGTAGCTTTTTTAAGAACTAACTTAATAATCACTGAAGTCTGCTAAGTCAGTATCGACTCGACAGTGTTATTCACTTTATTATAAGACCAGTATGAATGTATGACACACCCAAAACAAATAAAGAGCATTGGTAATTTCATTATAAGAAATTGCAAACTGAAAACTATAGTCGTTTCATTTGTAACTGATAACCACCATATTACAATTTTTTTTTTTTGATATCACGAAATGAAATCTCGATAATGACATGTAATTGCCAAAAGATAAGGTAATTAAACTTTAGTACTGCATTTTCCGGTGTGACCTTCAGCGGTCATTCAAACAATAATAATAATAGGCTTTAAGATGTATGTACTATGTACTAGTTTTTACTTTACGTTCCTTTTACTCATTTACTTGAACTTCTAAAAAACTTTGCTTATAAATCCAGCATAATTAAGCACCACAAATTATGATACAAAAACAACTTCACCAAATATCTCCCATCATTGTGAAGCGATTAGACCAGTCCACTAAAGATGTGCACTTGGCGCTGTCGCCCAAGCTACTCGGTCGCACAGCGCTGCTCGCTGCATACCTTGGAGCGCCCATCGGTACTCGGTTGCCGTTACCGCTCGAACGTCGAACTTCCATCTGCACATAAAAATAACGGCACAACAATATTGTTCTACTAAAGAACTTCTTGAACTTTAACGGGAAAATGTAGAAATCATTATTCAATAAATTGAATTTCAATTTAACAATCTAAGATTTTCTAAAGAAAATGTAAGTACTGTTAGACCCTCATAATACCAAAGGAGAATACAAGAGCGTTTACAATCTTTTACAAAGTAACCAAGTTCACCGGAGTCCAATGCTGAGCTTTCCGACCCGCCGCAGTCACGGCCACTGGACCGTCCAGAGCGCGTGACACTGCCGTCGTCACGTATTCATACAATCACCATCAGCCACGGTTTATACCACTATCACTCGATTGTAATAAATACAGAGCAGATACACCTGCACATATTAAAAAACAATAAGTTAGGGGCCCCGCGGCCCATCTTTGAGCTTACCGAGCTATTGCCACTACTACATCGCAGTCTGGCACTGCCACGGCACTGCAGCACAGTCATTGTAGAACTCCCGGCACGATCCACTCATCAGAGAATTCGGCCCGCTGTTGTCCCATCTTTCCGCAATTACGCCATACATTTAGCGTGCTGCCTTGGTTGCACACTACCAAACTCGATCCACATTATTAACACTGATTTTATTTTCACTTTTTGTAAACCGCACAAGATTACACATTTTTTTCAACTACCGTCACTTTTTTTTAAACTTGAACAAAGGATTGAAATTCTCATCTTGAACCAACATGAATCCCACTTTCTGATGTAGAAGACATGGGATAAACATGCTTCAAATATCACACTATATTAAAGTACTAGCTCTCAAATTAACACTGTGGGCTTATCGTGGGTAATGTTGGTTACAAAATGAAAAGAGAACTTCACCTCTATTCTCAATAGTACTAAAGCTAAGCACTTCACACTGTTTTAATCACTTTTCACTGTCTATTAGAATAATAACGACTCTGCACTTATTTCACTATCACTTTAAAAAGAACACCGATAGTTTCCGAGCCAACCTCTCGCCACGACGGCTGGTAGAATAATGTCCCGTGACCATTCCTTGGAGGGAAAATGTGATCACAACTCCCACCACACCGAACGCGCGAGCTCGTCAAACTGGACTCTATCAGCGCCAAACAACATGGCGCTAGTGTTCCTGTCAACTATACTTCCGTACTATTGACTTGCTTGTCAATTCAGCAACAAAATATTAACCTCTTCGACATATATTTACATATTATTACGTACTGTTATCTACACTAATATTATAAAGAGGAAAGATTTGTATTTTTGTGTGTATGTTTGTAATGAATAAACTAGAAAACTACTGTGGCGATTTCAAAAATTCTTTCACCATTAGAAAGCTACATTCACACTGAGTAACATAGGCTACATTTATAGCTAGAAAAGATTAGAGATCCTTACTAAAACTTTAGTAACGTAACCCAAGGTGTAAAAAAATGCCATAAAACATCTTTCGTGGCATGCGCTGCGGAAACTATTGATGATATAACAAAAGTATGTTCTACAATATTATAGAACATTCATACAACCATCCATCCATACATCCCACAGAACACTATTACTCGCGGAGAAGAAGGTCGACTTCATACAAAAAAATTGGGACCAAATAGCGCCTCTAGTGATCTGCCCCCTCAAACTTTTAATATAGCCCTTATATACATACGTCTAGTGTTTTCGCTAGCGCGATCTAGAAGCGGGATAGTGTCATCTGTTGTGGTTTTTAAGTAACTTTTATGTAATATTAACCATGTAAGACAGAGAGCGATATATTGAAATATAACCATTCTTGTCGCACCGAACTGCCCCCTTTTTGGTCCAAGGTCATTCATACATAGTCGACCACCCCTGATCCATCCTCACAAATTTTCACATCCTATCTTACTATAAATGTGAAAGTTTGTGAAGATGGATGGATGGATGGATGTTTGTTACTCTTTCAAGCAAAAACTATTGAACGGATTTTGATGAAATTTGGTATGGCAGTTTAGGCTCTACATTAAAACAGGCTACTTTTTATCCCGGAAAAGTGGAGTATTCCCGCGGGATAACCGATCGTATATTAACGCGGGCGGAGCCACTGGAAACAGCTAGTATGAAGCGTATCCAGGCATCTTAAGATAATAATACTATAGTATCTTCGCCACCTGTGACGCAGATGAATGTCTTTTATTAAAAAAATGTCACTCTTATGAAATTAAGATTAACGCTATCGAGCTGTTGATGGTGAAAAATGTCCTCTATTCGGATAGGGTTGTCACTTGAATAAAAAGTAGTTGACGTCAAAGGGTAAATTATACAATTGTCGTTACGAATACAAAGTACTTTACGGCTGAGTCGATGCAGACGTCATTGGGGGCTATTGTGTTTGTTTACCGAGTGAGTTCGAGTCGAGTACAAAATAAATCTACTTTAATAAACAAAAATAAACAAAATTTTAAGTGGAGTAATCTGTTAATTTAAAACAGAGCTACATATGGAGTTAAGAAACCCCAATTCTCGTATTTAATTTAGACTTTCAATTTTATTTCAATGAATTATAAATTAACTAGCTTTTGGCCGCGGCTCCGCCAGCGTAAATCCCACGAGAACACTTTACTTTTTCGATATAAAACGTAGCAAATGTTATAATCCTGGGGGGCAATTCTGCTAAATAAAACCTGCATTAATACAATTACAATCAAGTCTCGACATGCTTACACTCTCAAAAGGTGTTTTTATGAACGTTAAACCAACGTGAAACGCGCTCTGATTGGTCGAAGCGGCATAAAATCCGTTCACGGTAACATGACGCTACACTTTCAATCCAAACAAAGTGAAGTTGACTGTTTAAATGAGTTAAAATTATCTACTTTAAATACGAGAATTGAGGTTCAGAACTCAAGCTTGTACTGTACCAAATTTTATCGAAATCCGTAAGGATTTTTTGCGTGAAAGAGTAACAAACATCCTTCCATCATCTATACATCAATCCATCCATCATCACAAACTTTCACATTTATAATATTATCAGTAGGATCGTATTGATATCAGAAATTGATTTTTGTAGTTTGGATCAATCAAAACCTGTTTAACGTTGGTTTGAAGTTGATGAGATACCATTTTGCTGTTTTAACATAATATCAAGACTGCATCGAAACTATATATTTGTATGATTTAATTAGCAAGTTCGACGTACAGGATACAGTTTGACGGCTGAGTCGACTCAGACTTTATTCGAGAATATTCTGTCTATTCAAGTGAATTAAAAATCTATTTGAAGTCAAGTTGCAATGAAACCAAAAATTATATTGTAATAAAGTACGGATATAAAAATAAGGCACGATTTTTTATATAGGTGGTATAATGGGTGGTAACTGGTACTCTGTTAAGGTGAATTCGAGCAGAGTTCAAAATGACAGTTAGAAATTCGATACAATTATTATTATTATAATGAGATGAAAAGTAGGTAATTGGTGAATTTCCATTTAGGTGTCACTAGATGTTGTCCGTGACTTCATACGCGCTAAAAGAAATTTCGCGGGAACCGTACATTTTGCCGCAATAAAAGTAGCCTATGTCCTTCCCCGTGGTCTATTCTATGCCAAATTTCATAAAAATCTGTCCAGTAGTTTCGGAGCCTATTCGATACAAACATACAAACGAACTTTTCCTCTTTATTATATTATAGTATAGATATAGTATTCTGTAAGTTGTCGAAACGAGAACGAAAACATAATATTATATTTTAAATTTAATTAAACAAAAAACGCCCGTATGTTTGGTCCATATAACTTCCCCTAACCATGACTGTCAAATAAAGAATTCCGTTTCAAAAACCCTTTGATAAACAACAGTCGCACCTTGCTAATTATTATTCTAGAAACGTTCAAATTTTGTTCCAAATTTAGAATTTATAATATATTTAAAGTTTCAACTGGTCAAAGTTTGAAAGTTTAATAAACTGATATTCGACGAATTTTACTCTTCGTGCATAGCAATTTACTTAAAAATAACGAGTATGGCACTAAATACTCCCCTACTAAATAACTCCCCACACCGATCTCGGTGACGGTGGCCGGTTTCATTGAAACCAGGTCAGTTACGAAGGAGTCTTTTTTATAGTGTCCAAGTGTGTGCGCAGTACACAAGAGCACTCTCTCTTCCTTTACTCTCGTAACGACTTTTTACATACCCATCCGACGCATGGATCATCTTTCTTGTCAGACAATCAGGTGATCAACCTGCATTGTCCTAACCAAACTTGGAAACAACATTTTTTTTTGTTGTTCCAATACGGGAATCAAACCTACGACCTCCGAGTCGAGAGCCAATGCTCTAACCACTAGACCACGATGCCTGTTACTATTCTACTACTATTATAACTGTGAAACTTTCTAAGGATATTATGTTACTCTTTCACGCAAAAACTACTGAACGGATTTTGATGAAATTTGTTATGGTAGTAGTTTATGATCTCGATTAATATTTGCTACTTTTGAAACAGTACAGTGTTCCCATGGAATACCGTATTTACGCGGGCGAAGCCGCAGGCAAAAGCTAGTACCACCATATATGAACAGAACGTCTGTTGGTATGATAAACGTGGGTGTGATGCGCCATGCTGGTCCAACTTCTCTACATCCCACGACGGCTGTAACTCTTCTGGTCCATTTCTTATATAAGGTTGTTAAAATCAATCTAAATATATAAATTATAAAAGGAAAACCTGACTGACTCTATCAACGCCCAGCTGAAACTACTGAGCGGATTTCGCTGAAATTTGACATACAGATAGTTGTAATAATGTAGGCGTCCGCTAAGAAAGGATTTCTGAAAATTTGCCCCCTAAGTGGGTGAAAAGGGGGTTAAAATTTTGTATGGAAACCGAACTCTACGCGGACGAAGTCGCGGGAAAAAACTAGTTACGAATATTTTAGGTATAATATAATCTACTGCTTATGTCAAGACGTTTCGGCAGAAAAATAAAAAAAAATATCGAATAAATATAATTATACTAAACGAAATTACATTGCACTCTCTAAGGCGCTAAGGTCATTAATATCATAGAAACAGGTGATTTAAAGAGGAAACCAAAACTTTGAATAACATCAATAGAATCAGCTGTGTGAGGCTAATGACATTAACAGCACCGTAAAGTGCGTAATATAAATTTATTGAGTTTTTTTCGAAATTTTGAATAATCTTTCAGTTAAACGTCTTTACATGAGCAGTATAGCATATGCCATAAATATCCGTAATAGATTTCGAACGACATTGTATACGAAATGGACCAGGGCCTCTAGTCAAGATGCATTCGATAATTTTGACGGCGAACTTCGAAATCAAAAATGTATGGGATTTGACATAAGCCATCGTTAAGTGACAAGTCGCTTGCGATGCCTTATGTCAAATCCCATACATTTTGTTTTCAAACTTCGCAGTCGAAATTATCGAATGCATCTTGACTTGAGGCCCTGGAGAGTTACTTAAAACTCCTCTGGTATTGCGCATTTACGGTCCTGGTCCTTAAATTTCCCAACCCCCTTGGGCTTTCTGCAACCTCACTCACTCGGAGAAATATAACGCAAGCGTTATTTCACACCGGTTTTCTGTGAGGCCGTGGTATTAATCCGAACCGGCCCATTCGTGCCGAAGCATGACTCTCCCATGTAAAAATGTATCATAAAACTCATCTATCATAAATCATTTTATTGAATAGTTGAATTGCGAATTTTTATTTCATAGAAACAAGAAAGGGGTGTTATTATTTTTGGTCACGGTTTTTACTGGATGATTATTTACAATAAAACATAATATTACTTTATTAAAGTCCAAAACTATAATCGGACATTTTCTATTAGGTAGCGATAAAACATTCCACGGAAAATATAAAACTTTTACACGCGTTCATATTATCTAACTTTCATATATAAGTTAAAAGTGCTTAGTACAACGAGTTGCATGGTTCTGAACCCTTTGAGAGGCAAGGTTCGTAATGTTACCCTAATGTTGCTTTATATACGCTTAACTAAAACTGATATCAAAATATACTTCACAAAAAGGTTCCAAATGTATGGAAATTGGAAGAAAGTTTTCTCTAAGGAACATTGTGAGATGTATTTTGATTTCAGTATAACCTTTGCTACTCATGTGCTTTCATTGTAACTATATTTAAGTATTTATGTTCGTTTTAACGTCTATCTATCTTTTAAAACTCTTTATTCTTATATAAATACTGTTCTTTTAGTTTCTTTCAAACTTTCTTGTGCCAAGAATTGGAATTTAAAAAATTGAACATCAAAATTCAAACGATAATTGACGTTTATTATTTTTTTTATTTCAGTCCGATCCTGGCCATAGCTGAACTCCACACAGTGACAAGACTGGATGGCACATTTTACCAATGCCTGACTCAAGCGGTGACTTTCTGGCAGATAACATTCTTCGTGATGGTCATAATATTCCTCTACGTTCTGCCTTTAATTATTCTCATTATTTTGTACTCAGTCATTGCAAAAAATTTAATAACCGCAGCGTCCAAAGTTGTGATGAACAAAACTTTTGATCCTTACAATGCTAGAGCGAGGAAGCAAGTGATTCTGATGCTTGGGACAGTGGTTTTATGCTTCTTTTTATGTTTGATGCCATATAGAGTGTTAGCTTTATGGATAATTGTGACTCCATCTGATGTATCAGACAGTATAAGTCCGGAAAAATGGTATAATCTGCTATACTTTTCACGGATTATGTTATACATCAATTCCGCGATAAACCCAATTCTTTACAACATGATGTCGTCGAAATTCCGAATAGGGTTCTGTAAGGTGTGCGTCTGCTACGAGAGAAAGGCTGAGAAGAAACAGAACAGACGAGCACAGAGGACAGTCACCAACGGATCGACCACTAGCAGTAGTCTAACACGAACCACAAATAGTCTGAAGAAATTCTTCGGCCATAGACATAGTATCGACAAAAGCGATACAGAAACAGATAATAAAGAATCCAAAGACGAGAGGAATTCTTTTTTCGAGAGAATATTCACGAACAAAAGAATAGTAAGACAACAGTCTGATCCATTAGGCGAGAATCATAAACAGACTATAGTACATAGAGTGAAGAGCGAGGAAAAACTCGACGTTATAGAAACAGATAAAGCCAAATATGATCCCAAAGGAGACACAGTGAAATTTATCGGTCATTCCAATAAGAAAGAGATAGAAATAGATTTTCACAATAATTCTTTAAGACGTAGTGTACTAATAAATACTGCAAAGGCGAGGAGTTTTGACAGTGAATGCAGTAAACGTTTTGTAGCGTATAAAAAGATAAAAGTGGAATGCGTAATCGGACTACAGAAGTCCAAAAGCGTTGAATACGAGTTCCCAGAAAGTTTCGTGTAATATTTGAATGTAGTTTAAGTTTACTCATAAAATTTATGGAAACTAGTGCCATGGGGATATTGCCTACGATTTAAAAGGATTATTTTCGATTCCAACTCTCTGAACGTGAACTTTATAATTGTAGTGTTATTTATTTAAACGCTTTAAAACTTTCAATTGATGTGGTTTGTCTCTCATGTGATATAAACTTTTATGCTCACTTAGAATTGTTTAACTTTTTAATTAAAATGAAATTCTGGCACAATGTATAAAAATAATTTAATTTTATGTGTTAAAAATGAATTCTAGAGTATTTAAATATTTGATGGGATCGTCGTAATATATGTAATAATATGAACCAACTTTTAGATTGCATGTTAGTTAATTTGGACCTATTTTGACCTGCCTGGCAAAAAAGGCGTCAATGTTTAGCATATATATTTAGTTTTGACGTTTCTAAAGGGGTTTTTTCAATAGGGACGCTCGAACTTTGTCTGCACAATGCACATAGCGGTTATCTTGGTAAAGCGATAGCTATAAAATGCGGCATGAATACATTTATTATGTTGTGATATTTTACTATAAAGCTGCACGCTTCAACAATGTATAAACAAAAATAATATGTTTATTTCATGCGTAGCCCATAATATAGTTAATATACAAACGACTTATTTAATTTAGGTATTTCCCCTCTGGGGCTCCGGGCATATGCACGTGTGCTTTGACCCAGTGGTGTAGAAGGGGGCTGTCTAGCTTGGCACTAAGTAGATTCAGGATGGTGTTGGGGCTTCCACGCGTGCGGAACATCAGCGACGTGATGCGACGCCGCAGCACGGTGTGAAAACCGTCTGTGTGTGCATGCGCAAACTATGCAGACGCACTACTACACTAGATTCCGGATCATAATATGATTATAGTCCCAGCCTAAGGATGTATTTAACTAGGGCGTCTAATCAAGATGCATTCGATAATTTCGACGGCGAAGTTCGAAAACAAAACGTGTGGGATTTGACATAATTATGGCATCGCAAGCGAAATGTCACTTAGCGATTACTTATGTCAAATCCCATACATTTGTGATTTCGAAGTTCGTCGTCGAAATTATCGAATGCATCTTGACTAGAGGTAGGTAGGTAGGTAGATTATTATCGTACTAAACATCGTAACTTTTGTGAGTAAACTATGGAAAACTAGCTATCTATATATTTAGATTGACCAGATGTATATTTAGATTTTAGAATATATTTATTTTAGGATATTGTAAAGTATATTTAAAGCATATTATATACCAAATATAATGTTGATATCGAAATTTTCGTTTTATTCGCCTATAAAACTATAATTATTACCAGCTAATGCCCGCGGTTCCGCCCATGTAAGCAGAGTAACCCACGGGAACCGTATATGTCCCGCGATAAAAAGTAGCCTATATCTATTTCGCGTGATCTACTTTATATCTGTGCAAATTTTATGATAGTCGGTTTAGTACTTTTTACGTGAAACTGTAAATAAAGTATTCCACGGGAACCGTACATTTCCCCGCGATAAAAAGTAGCCTATGTCCTTTCTCAGGCTCTAGACTATCTGTGTACCAAATTTCATTTAAATGGGTTCAGTAGTTTTGGCGTGAAAGGCGGACAAACATACACACTTTCCCATTTATAATATTAAGAATGTATACAGTTCAGAATTCAAATCAAATTTAACGTAATAAAATTAAACAAACGTAAACAAACATATCCTACTATATAAAATCCTACTAATATTATAAATGTGAAATTTTCTGAGGATGGATGTCTGGATGGATGTTTGTTACTCTTTCACGGAAAATATTTTGAACAGATTTTGATGAAATTTGGTGTGGTAGTAATTTAGGCTGTGGGTTAAAATATAGGCTACTTTTTATCCCGGAAAAGTACAGTGTTCCTGCGGGAAATAGCTAGTAATATTATCAATGTGAAGGTTTCTGAGGATGGATGGATGTTCGTTACTCTTTCACGAAAAAACTACTTAACAGATTTCGATGAAATTTGGTATGTGTTAATACCCAGATTTAAATGCCATCTAGCGGCATCGTATTAGTTCGTATCTAGTAATATTAGTTGTATCGAGCTACCACTAGAGGTCGCTAGAGCATTTCCTAGACAGCGTCGGTGGACGCCATTATCACACTTTTGCAAATACATGTGCCACGGGTTGCAGCAATTGGTTCGGTATTTTCATTTCAACGATTTCCCAACCACGCAATAATAATGGTAGTAGTTTAAGCTCTGGATTAAAACATAGGACACTTTTTATCCCGAAAAAGCAGTGTTCCCGCGGGATAATATACTTACGCGGGCGGAGCCGCGGGCAACAGCTGGTTATCAATAAACACATACTGTTAATTTAAATGTTCAAAAATCAATCAGGCAAAACGTGACAATTTTTCGTACGTGCAGCCGGCGTATTATTATTAGACGTTATCACGTCAAAATATATAAAATACTAGCTGGTGCCCGCAACTTCGTTTGCGTAGAACGAACGGAAGCGGAACCCTATTTTTTTAAACGGAACCCTGAGATAAAAGTATCCTAAGTTACGCCTTAGAATATGAGATATCTACCTTTGAAAGTCCCGTGAAAATCGATTCGGCCGTTTCAGATTCCCAAAAATTTTGCAGATTTTAGCCTTCGTATGATAACTAATATATCTGTACATAAAATATTAGATATTTATGGCAAATTGTGTGGTAAGATATTACAAATGTAACCATTTATGGTGTCACCTATATATTGTGTATGCGTGAATCATTGACATGATCTTGTAATATACCGCGATAAAAATAAGTATAAGTTTGTAATAAATCATTCTTATTTTAACCCCCTTACGCTTAAACGCTGTATAAGCTTTGAACATTTATACAGTGTTTTGTTCACGACACGCAAGTGACATTTTTAATTCAATCGAAGAAGACAAAACACTGGAACTATTCAAAGCTTATACAGCGTTTACAAGTAAGGGGGCAAATGTTTTCCGACGTACTGGAAGTTGAAACTAATAGAAATAATAAATAGTTCTCGCAGTAACGTCGAGTGTAAAATACAGAATCTCACGGGAACACTACACTTTTCCAGGTCAAAAAGTAGCCTGTATGATAATCTAGAGCTTAAACTACTACCATATAAAATTTCATTAGCATCCGATCAGTAATTTTTGCGTGAACGAGCAACAAACTTCCATCCATCTGTCCAACCGTCCGTCTATCTATCTATCCGCCCTCACAAAAAATTCCACATTATAAAAGTAACATGTAATATTATGTGTACATTTCAATAAAAAATGTTATACGTATCTATAATAGTGCTCTTATAATTACACAGATAATTATTTGGTAGGAACTTGACGAAGACTCGCAGTCTTCTAACAATTTGCCAGTTGCTGCACTTCCGATAGTTCATTAGTTGTAAAATGTCTTAACCGTTCTGAGAACGTACTTCAATACTTAAGGCTCGATTACACACAACCGATTTTCAAGAATTTCGAAGTTAGCAAATACTTTGATGCAAACGACGAAGTGGTAAGGAGTGTTTTTGATCCACTGTCTTATGCTTGCCATACACGTTACATTCTCTATATTTCATTCACTAAGCACAACCTCATCACAGACAAAACTCCATACTACAAATATACATCACAAATCATACTAGACGCACCTGACTACAAATTGTATTGGAACCGGACAATATTAACAGACAAGACCATACATCACAACAGACAGAAATAACACTTCATAGTTCATGACAAACGAAACAGAACTGTTTACCTCATAGACATCGCCATACCTAATTCACACAACCTCACTACCACACACACAACCAAAGTTACAAAATATATAGGCCTAACAATTGAACTAAAATCGCAATGGAAAGTTAACGCAGTAAAAACTATACCAATAATCATATCAAGTACTGGCGTCATCCCAAAATGTACATTACACAATAGCCTTAAAACACTAAATATCCATCCACTTACATACATCACCCTACAAAAAGCTGTAAACCTCAATACATGCCGAATCGTCAGGAAATTCCTGTCCATTACTTAATTTTATATACTTTACCTGAAGTTGCTTGGTCACAAGCCCGCAACTTTAATAATAAAGGAGAAATTTAAAATTTAAAAAACATAATATTAATAATAAATAATTATTTGCACAAAAATAAAATACAGTCATCGGTAAGCATAACATAAAATTAAAATAAGAATGTGCAAAATGGCGGCCTATAGTTAAATGGCGGGATATAGTTTTTTTACAAAAATTGTAGTTATTAAAATGGTCAGATACTTTCACACGCCCATATATATTATTTACAATTAATGTTCGTAAAAACTAATATCGTTAAACAAATATAAAGTAATCAAAAGTTTAACATCTATATTAAGTTATACTAACTCATATCAAAGTTAAATATAATACTTAATATTTTGTGTAGGTCTAAGCAAACGTAAATACTAAAATAGAATATTGATAGTAATATATTTTATCAAAACGGCACGAATGTTGATTATATTATTGAAATTTCAAATAAATATTTTTTTTTTATCAAAAATCTTAACATGTTACATTTGGTAAAAGCTATTCGAGCGTGTGTGCCGGGCATTTATCATGAGAACAGAACCTCAATTCTCGTATTTAAAGTAGACTTAATTTTACTTTGGTTGGTTCACCACCCATCACGTCTCGTTTCTTGCGGAGGTGAAAAGCGGACCATGGAGAGCCGCTTCGCTACGTTGAATGTAAGAGGAGGAATGGATGGTAAGAATGAAAGTGAACGAAGCGAAACGAGTATGTAAGGATCGTAGCAAGTGGCAAAAAGTGGTCTCTGCCTACCCCTTTACGGGAAAAAGGCGTGATTATATGTATGTATGTATGTATGTTTGGATCAATCCAAAATAAATTCACTTGCAAGCGACATGTTACACTACGGCCGCTGTATCTTGACGGGTCTGAACATAGGCTCTGCGAACTTTAGCGCATGTACAACTCGTGAAGAAAACTGTTATTGTATTATTTTTATATACCTATGTACTAATAAAATTTCCCTAATACAGTTGACCAATTAGTACAAATAAAATAAATACGAAAACACTTAGAAACAGTTATTGCGCAACCTTCTGCGCGAAGTTCAGACTCGCCAAGATACATCGGCCGTATTGTACCATGAATGGATTTTATGACCAACGTGGAACGCGCTCTGATTGGTCGAAAGACCAATCAGAGCGCGTTCCACGTTGGTTTGACGTTCATAAAAACACCGTTTGAGAGTGTAAGCGTATCGGGCAAGTTGTAATTGTATTAATGCAGGTTTTATTTAGCAGAATTGCCCCTCTGACCAGCTACAAACAAAGGGCTTCTTAAAAAATTAAAACTAAGGCCTTTTCATAACATTCTACTAGTCGCTATTCTCAAAACGAACACACAAAAGAGGTGTCAAATATACCTCTGGGTATTACGATGTTTTCCTGCTCCGTTTGTGAGGATGTATGGATGTTTGTTACTCTTTCACGCAAAAACTACTGAACTGATTTTGACGAAATTTGGTATGGTAGTAGTTTGGGCTCTGGATTAAAACATAGGCTACTTTCTATCCCGGAAAAGTGCAGCATTCCCGCGGGATAGCTAGTAATCTGTATAAGCTTGTGACTACACTGAAAAAGCTTACACAAGCTTACCCGGGGTCGAACCTGTACATACTCGAGTACAAGACACGCGGTCTACCACTAGGCCACGGAGCTTGAGCTAATATAGAAATGTCATATCGAATGGACTGCCCATCTAAATTCATAGCCCGGGCTCATCTGGTATTGGATAATACGATTTGAAGGTAATTCTGATTTCTGGAGTTGAAATAAGACTCAATTACATTAGTCGGTCTAATATTTGAATGCTAAAAATAAGCTAAGATTTACACGTTTAAAATAAAGCACAATTGAAGGATCTTACTTATTAAATGTGTATCTGTTGAATATTTTAAGTTGAACAGATTTCTTTGAAAGCATATTTAATAATTTTAGATGAATGAAGTTCAGATGAAGAAATTGTACAAAATTATGAAGATCCGAGCTCCATATAGCAAGGGTGTATTAATATTTTCTTAAGGGTGTCATAGACGTATTAGTCAAAATTACATTTATGTAAATATAGAACTGCTTATGAACAGAACTGTGGTTATGGTTAGCTGGCCCTTTAGCCAAGATATCTTCACTAATTATGATGACGAAGTTAGTCAATACATTTACCAACTTCGTCACTGCAATTATTCATTTACAATTTCTAATAATACATTTTCAGTTTTGAAGATCATCATTGTAATTAATGATCGCATGTTGGCTAAGCCCTCTGTAACTTTTGCAATTCCAGGACAAAAGGTCCTTTATTTTCAATATAATAATAATATGTATGGACGCTTCACACCACGTCAATCTGGACCCGTGGTAAGTTCTTGAAGAACTTGTGTTACGGGTATCAGACAACGAAAATATATAAGGTTAGGTAAATCAATTATGGAAACTATGGGTATGTCATATACTGCTTATGTAAAGACGTTTAGGCAAAAAAAAATTTGAAACTCGTGGATTTTTTTTATACAAAATTAAATTATGTTGCAGGAAATTACATCTATTGCATTATATCGACCACGCGCGAACAGCTGTTCAGATATGAACTCGAATGACCTTTCCTGGTGTATGCAATATGTATCGCTGTCTCTGTCGTGCTTCATCTGCTGTCCTTGTCGCGCGCGGACGCTTTATGCAAAATATTTAATTTCATGCAATATTTTAATTTAATAATTTTAGATTGTATTTCTTTTACACGGGTTTAATTTTTTTCTTTTTGCCTAAGCGTCTTTACACAAGCAGTATATGACGTACCCAAAGTTTCCGTAATTGATTTTACCAAACCTTATATTTAATACTTTTTATACTATACTTACATATATTTAAGATTTTTATTATATTATACACATCCAAGACCCAGGAACGCAGAAAAATTGTTTGTTCCTTTGGCGGGATTCGAACCCGCGACCAGCAAGAGCACCAACACGCTCAAATATTGAGCCACAGAGGTCGTCAATATATTAATATAACTTTATTTTTTTCAGTCCGATACTGGCTGTCGCGACTTTCACGTACGAAAGATATTCGGATGGCACCGAAGTTCCAGTCTGTCTCACACAAGCTGACACTTTCTGGTCAGCGTTATTCTTCATCCTCATCATCGCCATCTTCTTCATAATTCCCCTCGGAGTACTACTGGTCCTGTACAGCGTCATCGCCAAGAACCTCATGGAGAATCCCATCATCATATCGCAAAGTAGCAAAAACCCCAACAACGGTGGTAACGTTTTGAGGTATAGAAAACAAGTCATCCTCATGCTTGGAACCGTCGTTTTGTCCTTCTTCGTCTGTCTTCTCCCTTTCAAAGCTCTGACGCTATGGATAATCGTGTTCCCACCAGAAACCATCATGTCGTTAGGCGTCGATGGCTACTACATTCTACTATACTTCTGCAGAGTGATGCTGTACTTGAACTCAGCGATAAATCCAATTTTATACAACCTAATGTCGTCGAAATTTCGAGACGGCTTCATGAAGCTGCTAAGAATAAACAAGCTGATCAGATGCGGAAGGAATTTAAGAGAGAACATGCAACGACGAGACACATTTAATACGACAACGTCTACAGGCTTTTCGAGCAGCCAAACTACGGAATCATTTTGGAGAAGATACAGCAATAGGACGTCGTCGCAAAAATACTTTCTGAATAGCAAAAAAGTAAAGGAAACTAAAGAAACATTCGGAACGAAAGTGCAACAAGTGAAAATCGGTGAAATTATAAACGTCGAAAACATGAGACGGAATAGTATGAAGTTTATAGCGGCTATGAACGAACTTAATGATAATTTAGGTGATATTATCAATAATGATAACGATATTAATGATATAGAAGTAGATGTTCATTGTAATGATATAGATGACAAACAAATACAAATATTGAATCTAGATGTGAAAACAAATAATGTGTACTCAGTAACATTAGATGTTAATGAGAAATGCGAAAAAAACATATTTGTGTGTGTGCCAGCGCAGGAATGTAAGAATATAATTGTATACGATTTCAAAAATAACGAAAGTTTCGTTTAAATGTTTAGTATTAGTACATTCATTATAAAAGAGGTTGTATAATTTCGTATCAATTGTTGATTTATTTGGTTTAAATAATTTTAGTTTTAATTTTCTTCGATAACGTTGTAGTCAAAGTTACCAAAATTAATTGTAATGTTACCAATAAGTTGTTATGTCAAAACTTATGTAAAAATATGAATAAACCTTATTCTTAGCTTTCAAGAAAAATCCATAGGTAAGTTTTATATCTATACAATATACATGTAGTATGTACCCTTCCAATATGACAATAAACTATGGCATTTTGATTAATTTATATTTAAACTAGCTGTCCCGGCAAAATTCGTACCGCCTTAGAAGTTAGAATTATTTGGAGATGTTTTAGAAATGTATGAGGCGTGGGCCAGCCCTATGTACACTATATGTAAATGTAGCTACATAATATGGTAACCGTTTCCTATTATTTATTTTATTTAATTTCACTTCGTTTCAATATACAAATAAATTAACTTTGTCAAAAAGAGCAACACAACGTAAAAACATGGCGGATCATCACAATTATCCAAACAATATCATTTTGATAATGACATGACTTTTGGCAATGAAAGACGTATGACGTTCAAGGAGACCTCTCTTCGTAAAATTGTCAACTACGTCAAAAGTCTTGTCAAAGTATCTGCCATGGCCGACCTAAAATTATCGCTTTAAAAAACTTTTCAAATAATCATTTTTGTAGGCTTGAATAAAAATTCAAAAATACATATCTAATTGCAATCGCTTCTTCAATATTTTTTTTGTATTTTTATGAACTTCCCTTTTTTTTTGGGATATGATTAATCGAGCGAACAAAAAATTAGTTGGCGGCTGCACGTGAGCATACTGTATTACTGAATTTGGCAGCGAATTATTATGTTGGCGACTAAATTACTAAACTGGCGAAAACACTCGGGTGACAAAAAATTCAAAAGTCGGCACATAAAAAGAGGCGAAATTTAATCCAAATTAGCACCGACATTTATAAGTTGGTGACTTAATTTCCGAGTTGGTGACCATCATACCATATAAGTAGCTATAAAACCAGATTTGGTTGATAAATGAATGGCTTCTAAAAATTCAATTTGCAGGCTACGGAAAATTCTATTTTTGTATACTGTTGAAGTATGTTTTTCTTTGGCATGGGTGTCGTTTTCTAGGTTTCTGGGGGTGCAGAATAATATGAAAATAAAATCTGTTTTGAAATTCCACAATGGCGTAAATTTTTGTTATTAATATTAATAAAGTTGTCCTTTTCCAGGTTTCTGGGGTTCTGATTACAAAATTGTCTTCCAATTTCATTTTCCAAAATGGAGAATATGCAATCTTCTTAAAATGAATATGAATACTAAATTAAAAGATCTTGGGGATGTTAATTAGGATTGATGATTATTATTACAGTATGTTATGTAGTTCGAGGTACCAGCTATGTATAGAAATTTTTCAAGATTCAGGATTCATGAATTTTTCTGCCATTCATGAAGAAAATATGCGATTTCTAGGTTAATAAGGGGGAGGAAATTTTAATTATTTTTGCAGTAGGATGCACCGTTTCTGAGATAGAAGCGACTATAGAAAAAAATATGGCAATGCTGTACTGAGATACGAGGGGTGTATCAATCTATAGAAATGTTGGAAAATTCAACATTTTCGATTTTTTTTTTCTCCCACAAATTAAGTATGTCCGCCATATTGGAATTTCAAAACGTATGTCATTTTCGTATCCAGCACTCCCAAAAACGACAAACGACTCCCTGGTAAACGACACCCATATCAATTTTACGAAAAATAAATATCCGCCATTTTTAAATTTCAAAATTAATCTACACAATAATCTACACCCCCCTAAAACCGAGAAAAATTAAAAATTGGGAATTTTGTACGTATGTTTTTTTTTGTGTGCGCTCGCTTTGCTGTTTGTATGGTTTTTGAGTTACCTACATCCGGGAAAATATATGTGCCTATTCTTAAATTAAATGTGTACTCACAAATTGTCGCCAAGATGGTTATTTGTTCGCTAAAATATAATCTGTCTGCTAGTTTGGAAAATTCAGTAGTATTATTTAGTCACCAGATTTGTAATTTTTTTGTTCCTTACATTCTTTCGCCAACTTGGTAATTTAGTATTCAATATTGGGTATTTTCACATCCAAAATTTAATTGTTTTGTCGCAAGTTTAAATACATGCCTTTTTTTCATATTTATCTATGTGGTGTACATAGAGCTGGCCCGAAATCAAATATCTCCTTTATTATAATAAACATTTAATAGAATATAATAATATCTACCACAAACATTCATTTTGTCGAATTCAGTTTGATCGAACAAAATCATTTGATCAAAATTCCTTGGTCTATTTTTTGTATAATATGTGTAGTATATTTAATATATATGAGTATCGAATTTGGTGATGTAAAGAAAAAGACCAAATGCTAGGGTAAGGTTGTATGTGACATAATTTAACATCATAATTATTATGTATCTATAATATTATGTCTAAACATAAGTATTATTATTATGTGTGGTGCGAATGGCGGTGTGCCAAAAAACGTGATTACAAAATATTAATGTCTTATTATAAAATATTATCAAACCTACCACAGGCGAGGCGTGCATACAAGCCAGCTTCCCTTAGGAATATTACTTAAAATCTATTATTTGATATACAGGATTATTTTTTCACCAGTACAATAAATCAATATACGTAATAGTTGTCAAAAATAAAAAATACTAGCGATTTTTGTTACTACCCCTTTGGAACAAAAAAACAAAATTATCAATCCCCTAACTTATCCGCTAAACTAATACAAAATGTGGAAATATTACGCATCTATCGATGCTTTGTTGCCAACTCGTGCGCCGCCCCACAGTGGTTCCAATTCCAAAATTCGTGGACATAGACCCCGAAGTCGGAATTTCGACTTGATTTTTTTTTCTGTGATAGAAAACAACATTTCAAACAACTTTTACTTCTGAACAATTCTTCGAAAAACTTATATTTTTCAAGATATAAAATAAATTAAAAAAAAAATGTATGGAGAAAAACACATTTTATTTTTTTTCTTCAACTGCCGTAGTTTGCGGGGTGTTTTGAGGCATAGGCGTATTAGATAAGGTGACAAGGAATATAAAAATAATTTTATTTGGTCTCGCAGAGTGCGGCCGCGCAAGAAAATTAAGTTAATTTTTTTTTTAATGAAAACGCTTTTTTTACAAAAAATGAAATGTTTTTCGTAATGTTTTACTTATTTTTTGTATTTTTACTTTTAATTATATCATGTAAGAGTGAAATATACTATAAAATACTGTAAAAATGGTTTTTGTTGAAAAATTTAATTTAATTTTATTCATTATTTTTACAAAGTTAAGACCTTTTTTAGGAATGATTTGTTACTTGGAGGACTTGTTAGCAGGATTAAACGTCTGTTTAGCTAAAGAAAATGCTATATCGTAACAAGAGGGTCTGAAATGTTAAATTTTATTTTTTACATTACTTCTTAATGTTTCCTTCAGCTAAAACAGCCCTTTTGAGGGCTACAATTTTATCTAATTATTTCTTTGATCAATGTCGAGAGCAAGCGGGGCAGTTTTGACTGTGAAGCAGTTAGTTATATCTCCTATTTGTATTTGAACAAATACCCATCATCATCTATGACCGGGTATACAAACTTTGCACTATCCGGTCATAGTCGATGTTTGTTCAAAATATTTTTATTGCTTGAGTTATTACAAATAGTAGGAAATTCTAAATAGAACGTAATGTGGACCGCTAAGACCAACCTCAACTCCATTTGAGCCCCCAAAGACCCTGCTTGGACCCCCAAGACGTTTTCCCACCAACAAATCCTCTAAGTAACAAATCATTCCTAAAAAAAAGTCTTAACTTTGTAAAAAAAATGAATTAAAATAAAATTAAAATGTTCAACAAAAACCATTTTTTATAGTATTTTATGGGATATTTCACTCTTAGATGATATAATTAAAAGTAAAAATACAAAAAAGAAGTAAAACATTACGAAAAACATTTCATTCTTTGTATAAAAAGCGTTTTCATTAAAAAAAAAAAAACTTAATTTTCTTGCGCGGCCGCACTCTGCGAGACCAAATAAAATTATTTTTATATTCCTTGTCACCTTATCTAATACGCCTATACCTCAAAACACCCCGCAAACTACGGCAGTTGAAGAAAAAAAATAAAATGTGTTTTTCTCCATACAATTTTTTTTAATTTATTTTATATCTTAAAAAATATAAGTTTTTCGAAGAATTGTACAAAAGTAAAAGTTGTTTGAAATGTTGTTTTCTATCACAGAAAAAAAAATCAAGTCGAAATTCCGACTTCGGGGTCTATGTCCACTAATTTTGGAATTGGAACCACTGTGCGCCCGGCCGATCGCTTACCCCACCCCGCCGCCCCCTACCTCATACCGCACCCGTTGACGCCTTGTAGTTAGTGCGCCCATGCGATATTAGATTGGAAATTAATTGAAATGAAAAAAAAAAAAATATTTGTGAAATGTACTCTATTATCGATACCAATGACGTGGTAAAATTTATTGTACCGATGAAAAATTATTCCTGTATATTAATTTTTAAAATACGGAATTGGTTCGTCAGATAGTTTTAGCACAGTTTTCTGCATGCAAAATATTGTTGAAAGTTTAGTACCATATTTTAAAAAAATATATATTATAATATAATATACAGGGAAGCCGGCTTGTATGGACGCCTCGCCTGTGAAACCTACACTGCTAGACATATTTAAAAAATATTTAGTCTTATACAAAGCTTCTATATTTTGAGAGCAAAATTTCACACGTCACGACACGATTTTGAATACAATTTTTCTAAATTTTTCTAGGCATAAAACTATTTCTTTGTTTTAAATAAAACTTAATATTTTGTTTGACCCAGGTGTCGTGATATTTTGTAATAAGACGGAATCAAGTCGGTTATTTTCCACTATGATTGTAATACAATCGTCATAGATGGTTTTATTATAGTTGCCAATAGCATAATGCTGAGACATACTAACGATCCCGTTAACTGATAGATTGTTACTTTTAAACATTTCCTACTATAACGGTTGTTTTTTTTTTTTTAGGATACGGCACGGCATAGATACGGCCCGTAGCCCTTTTGTAGGAAATAGGTGATTTTTTTTAAGCAGGGAAGTTGCTCCCAAAGTAAAAGTTGCTTATATTCAACAGTATATTATATTCACTTCTGAAAGTGTTGACAGTGACTTAAAAAGCACCCTGTATAATATACAAATATAATAAAGGGAAAGATTTGTTTGTTTGTTTCCATCGAATAGGCTTCGAAACTACTGAAGCGATTTTGATGAAATTTGACACAGATATAAAGCAGACCAAGGGGAAGAACATAGGCTACTTTTTACCGCGGTAAAATGCATGGTTCCTCGAGATTTCCTTTTGCACGTACGAAGTCGCGCCAACATCTAGTGTTTGATATTAAGCCGTGGCCATACCAACTATCATCGTTTAAAATCGCGACAGTCATATTTCATGTTAGTCTGGTCGCAGCATTAAATTTATAGCAACTATAATAATTGTAACCGACTTGAATATAATGATGATTATATCATTAAAATACTGTTGTATGTTCCTAAAGATAAATGCTAATTTTATACTTGATGTGAGAGATGTAAATAGTATTTATTATTTATCTTTTTGTAAAAAAAATATGTGTAAAAATATAAAAAGTAATGTGGCCAGGCCATTTCATTTTTGTCTTAGAACTTCTTTCATACGAGTGGTAAAATCAAGTTGTCATAAACCGTCTAACAGGATGAAAATTGTGAAAAAATATCTGAACAAATTTAATGACGCCTAAAATTTCTTTATATTATATTATACACAACAAAATTAATTTTTATATTTTAAATTGTAATTTTAAACTACACCGTCTCAGTCTGGAAATATATTCCCGGGAAAATGAAAGCACTGACAATAAAACTTTGTGCTGATACGATAGAGTTGAAAACCAAAGTGTCGAGTGTCCAGCTGTCATATATGACATGGACATTCAATGCGACACTTGTCTGTTCGATTTTCAGCTCTATTATATTAGCGCAGAGTTCTATTTTCAGAGCTCTGAATTTTTCCCGCACTTACGGATTCCGGACAATATTAAACTGTCCGGAATGAAGTGAACTCGTGTGAACGATGTCTAATATTTTATCTCGCTTCTACCAGTTACAAGGGCAAGACAAAATATACCTATATACTGATATTATACACGACATAGATATTCATTATAATATATAATTATTGTGAATATAATATGAATAAATGTTTACCGGAGAATTCGTTGTTTTTAATACGACCCCTAAATTCAAACCTAAATAATATTATGGTGAGTAAAGTACAGTACAACTAATTTCTTTATGTCCCTCGGCATTTATTGTGTTTCTTTGACAGTGACATATGGATTAGGAAGACAAAGTTTACCGAAAAACATTTAGAATGAAATCAATGTAGAGAACCTGGATAATCGAGCTTTGCTCGGAGCTCTAGTAGATTAGAAAAAAAATCACAGAAATATTTTACCAGGGTTTGAACCCATCACATTCCTAATTACCGAACAACGCAAAAATTAACCAATCTGCCAATCGGACTAAAACTTTAGAGTCGAAATTATTGACATATTGTTACGCGATGAAAGAAAAACAAAAATAACATAAAATGCGCAGTATGCAGGGATGAAAAATCCCTGCATACATGTAAATACTTACAGCCGATGCCAAGATAACGATTATTTATATATACAGGAATACTTTTTCATCGGTACAATAAATTTTACCACGTCATTGGTATCGATAATAGAGTACATTTCATAAATTTAAAAAAATATATATTTATTTTCATTTCAATTATTTTATCCAACCAATCTAATACCGCATGGGCGCACTAACTACAAGGCGTCAATGGGTGCGGTATGAGGTAGGGGGCGGCGGGGTGGGGTAAGCGATCGGCCGGACGGCGCACGAGTTGGCTACAAAGCATCGATAGATGCGTAATGCATCCACATTTTGTATTAGTTGAGCGGATAAGTTTGGGGATTGATAATTTTGTTTTTTTGTTTCAAAGGGGTAGTGACAAAAATCGCTAGTATTTTTTATTTTTGACAACTATTACGTATGTTGATTTATTGTACTGGTGAAAAAATGATCGGATTACGTTGAATTTTGGCATGCAGATTATGACGTAGAAATCCGTTAAAATAGGATTTTTAAAATTACATACCCCACGGGAGAGCAACGGACGAAGTCCCGCGCAAAAGCTAGTCTCCTATATTATTTAAATAACACTTAAATCCTATTTCCCTTGTGCATTCTATTGCATGAACTGCTAGACCGATTTCGATAATTCCTTTTTGTTGTATTTGTTAATAAAAGGAAAAATTGCGTGGAAATCAAAAAAAATAAAGATAATTCAATATTTATTGCGTAATGTTATCTTAGGTAGGTAAGTATTTGTAACTTGTAAGTGTAGGTGTTTGTGAAAGGTATAGGTGTAGGCTGATGTGTAGGGGCCTGATGATGATGAAGCCGGATGATGGATGTGGTGTCCCGGAGAATTTTCCGATCGCAGTGGAGTTTGCTCAGTGGACTATCTATCAAAGTCAACAAACACCGAGAAAGGATGGCTGATCTTTGCTGTTATTAAAATTCTAAAGAGTTGGTGTTTATACGAGATTGTTCTAGGTTTTGCATACAGTATATTACACTGCTATGCTCAAAACACTGATCGATTAATTCGAAAACGTAATTCGGACGTAAAAAAAAGGCGGACGGAAGGTGAGCTAAGCATTGAGTGAAGCACAACAATGGCGGCGAATTACGTTTGTGTGAGATTTACGGATAATTGCCATTGGCGTACTGGCGGCCGATCGTCTTACTTTGCTGTGAATGTGTGCGTGCGGCAAGTGTCGCTACGATACGGCCGTCTTACTTTGATTGCTTCACTGAAGCCTTTTCTTTAGTATTATGGCATATAATATAATATCACGCTTTGCAAAATCGATTACATAAACTTTGGGTATATGATTATTACCTATGTATGCGTAAGTTTTTGGTTGAAACAACGATTTAAAATCAGCTGTTTGACAGTGTGAGGTCAATGGCCTTCTCGGTGCCGTAGATTAATTCATACTAGAATATATTTTTAGAATTTCAAAACTTTTTTCTGTTTAAACCTCTTTACATAAGCAGAAAATCGTGTGCCCAAAGTTTCTGTAATTGATTTTGAAATGCTTTAGGTATTCTATAATATTAATACTCCGGTTAATTTAGACAATTAAAATAACAAAAATTCCGACAGAACCAAATATTGGTGGAGACCTTGGGTTTGACCTAAGAAATAAAAATTTAAAAGTCCTCCATGTGAGCTTACAAAGTTATGCGGGGTCAAAGGTCAAAATTTCAGGTTTTTCTGTTTTTCTCGAAAACAGTAAGTTGTATCAAAAAATACGTCAGACCAAAGTTGTAGATCTCGAAATAATCTATAAAAATGGTTCTTATAATTTTTTCCCTAATTATCACCATTGCTAAGATATCTAGTGCACTCTAGTGCGAGGTGGACTTACTTTTGAAGTACTGGCTTGTTCATCCTCGCGTTGTCTTTTTCCTGCAGAAATTGAATTTTTTCGGGTGTATTTGTATTTACGGGTGACTTTTGACTTTTTAAATACTCAGTTAACTTATCACGACACACAGAGCCGGGCGCAACAGCTAATTGATTCATAAGGAGTAAACTCTAAAAATCCTGCCTCCTATTAAGCCCCGTAGATTTTTTCCCTAATTTTGGGGAGAAAATCCCTAAGTTGGTAACACTGAGACCGTTGTACGGCCTTATCGCCGGACTGCTCTACACACGCACGGTTTTGGTACGGAGCGGACCAAATCCGATGTGGACAGTGGCGGACTCAATTAATTAATTATGTTCGCCGGACTGCACTACACAGTTACACACGCTCGGATTTGATACGGAGCGTACCAAATCCGCTGTATGCTCCGTACTAAATTCGTGTATCTGTAGATACCAACGTGTCCTGTGGAATTCAAGATAACGCATAATAGCAATAGATTTTCCGGAACACTTTGCTGATTGAAAGCCACGAACGAATTGTCCTGAATTTTGCAAATATTATGGCATACGAACCCAAGGACTTTTCCAAATTCTTTGACTGATTCATACCCGTAACCACTGATTAAGTCAGACAGCCTTCCGATCCATGAGACCGCCATGTGAGACCGCAACCCGCGATCACGACCAGCAAACCAGCCAATCTGTGTGCTGAGTGCGAGTTTTTGTTACTACTTGCTGTGAAGAAGTTAACTACAGTTTGGATGTCATCGAAACAACGCCCCTAGCGGCAAACAATGGTAACTAATTCGATGATTTATTAAATAGGGAATATGCACGTATTTTTTTTTTTATATAGACCTATCTTGTTTGGTAAATCGTATGGTAAAATCAGTTTTTTGATATCATTAAAAATAACTAAGATATGAACGTTTAAAGTAGTCTATTAGACAGAGAGATCGGACGTGTATCGTGACGTCACATAACTCGACTTTCATATAAGGTTCATACTAAATTTCGTTTTGCTAGAAAGAGATGGATAACAAACTTTGACCGATCATATCTTGCTCATTTATCAACAGATATTGAAATTTTTTTCGCCATTTCCTTTATTTTTCAGTCTTGTATCATATTATTATGTTTTAAGCTATTTTTATATTTTATGCATATTCCCTATTGTCGTTAACTTCTTCATGGCGAGTAGTGACAAAAACTACATCTATTCCCTGAACACGCTCACCTGCCGCGAGTCGCGGGTCGCTTTTGTTTAGTGCTCCATATAAATTCATACTAAGCAGTGGGTCTGCGACCCTGTGTCGGTCACGGGTCGCGCGTTGTGTGCCTTTAAGGCTACGACTATATTGTTCGACTAGCTGATGCCCGCAACTTCGTTTGCATAGAACTAACGGATACGGAACCCTATTTTTTTATACGGAACCCTAAAATAAAAGTAGCCTATGTTAGACCTTATAACATGAGCTATCTACCGGTGAAAATCCCGTGAAAATCGGTCCAGCCGTTTCGGAGATACGCCGGAACAAACAGACAGACAGACGGACAGACAAAAAATTTAAAAATTAGTATTTTGTTGAAAGTACCGAATATACTTTCATATGCATTAAGTGAAAAGCTGTTAATTTGAAGTTACAAACAGACACTTCAATTTTATTTATCTGTATAGATATCTCATCGAGCGGAGAAAATTTAGAGCGCTGATAAAAGAACTCTGGACTATTACAATACAACTGAAAACTAAACAAATGGCAACACACGGCAGCCATTTTAAAACTAGATGGACGTGTGTTCGATTTTAAACTCTACTGTATCAGCCCAGAGTTCTATTTTCAGCGGTCTGAATTTTCTCCGGCCGTAAGAATCCGGTCAATACATTATGTAGTCCCAGACCTAAAACTGTATCTGTCACCTAATGATGACAAGTATTATTTATTTCTTATTATTCGATTTGCAGTATCTAAATATATCAAAAGGCAAACCTGACTGACTCGTGTCTATCAACGTATAGCCAAAACGACTGAACGGATTTTGCTGAAATTTGGCATATAGATAGTTGTAATGACGTAAGCATCCCCTTAGAAAGGATTTTTGAAAATTCGGCCCCTAAGGTGGTGAAAAAGGGGTTAAATTTTTGTATGGAAACCGAACTCCACGCGGACGAAGTCGCGGGCAAAAGCTAGTGTATTATAGTTTTTATCACGAGGAAAGTTAATAGACGATAACTTCTTAGCAATACACAAATAAGCTGTCCTTATCTTTCGTGCCTAATTTATGGACTTGCCGGAATTTGCTACATGCCACGATTTTTGGGACCTATCTAATGATAACTGTCACATAGATTATTTGTCTTTGATGAATTATTACATAGATACATTATATCCTTACAAAACTGACAATATTTCTGTGCCACGACACACATTGACATGGGACGCGTGTCAATGTGTCAACGTCGCATAGTAACACAAAACACGCTATTACTCGCGGAGCACACTAACCAAAATTGGCCCGACTCGGGCCAATTCGAATCTTCATTTTTACGCGTTTATGACATATCTACCTCTTTTTAATATTATATATCTATGTTATTTGTATGTTTCATAGACAGAAAACATAAAAATAAGTTATCCGCGATAGAGGTCGCTCGATATAAAGTAACCAGAAACAAAACGACCGAATAAGTTATCCGACACTTATTATAAGACTATATGTTGCCCTCGACTTTGTGCGCGCAAAAGTTTATCATTCGAAAACCGTACATTTTTCCGCGATAAAAAGTGGCCTATGTCCTTCCTCGTGGTCTACTCTATATATTTTCCAAATTTCATTAAAATCGGTCCTGTAGTTTCGGAGCCTATTCAATGCAAACAAACAATTGAACTTTTATATATAATATTAGTATTTTTTACTTTTACATATACCCCCTTACTAATAATCGCTGTGAATAATTTATACAGTGTTTTGTCTCCTTCAATCGAATTAAAAATGTCACTTGTGTGACGTGAACAAAAACACTGTAATTATAATTAATTCAAAGCTTATGTATAGCGTTTATTAGTAAGGGGTACGTAATATATAATATTAGTATTACAGATATGTATAGATTGTGAAACAGGTCCTTTAGCCAAGATTCCATCGCTAATTACGATGACGAAGTTAGGAATGAAAAATACATATGGTAGGTATTGACGTTTCGCGCGCTGCGAACCTTCTGTCAAACTTATATTTTTGCAATTTCTGAGATCGTCATTTTAATTAACGATAGCATATTGGCTGGCCTCAGGTCCTTAATATTTTAACCTATAAATTAAACATGAGATACAAACGATTATAAGCGCATTAGGATAAAAACTTCAATCACTTAATGCGAGAAAGACAAAAATTTTTGTCTTGTAGCCGAGAAGGTGTACCTTTCGGTTCTTGAACAGACGAACGAACTAATGACACGAACTCGTGAACGATCCGTACTGACGAATGAACGAATGATAATAAGAAACATCTTTGCTTACTTTGCTTACAATCAAATTAGAACCCAGCTGGCGATTCAAGGACAGACAGAATTCAATTTGAGTAATTGTACATTATGTAATTATTTTGTACATCATATTCTAATTATTCTGTACATTATGTTGTGTAAACTTGTTCCATCTCCGCTAATTACAATTTACTTTGTCACAATAAAACTCAAGTTCTCATTAGGTGTAGCTACGTAAGAGTAATGTTCATACATACAGTCAGACACATTATCTATGTATGTCTATACTAATATTGTAAAGAGGAAAGGTTTGTTGATTTGTTTGTTTCTTTGCATTAAATAGGCTCCGAAATTACAGGGCCGATTTTGATAAAATTTTACACAGATTAAATTTATTTATTAAACGTCACTGACTCACTGATAATCAACAAAATTATAGGGTACTTCCGGATGCCCTAGAAAGCTGAAATTTGGTTTGTAAGCTAATATTATCACATAAACAACATACAAATTTACAAACTTAGAACTTTTATCCTGCAACCCCTTAAAATAGGGGACGAAAATTTCTAAGAGACTTACCTACGCAAATTTTTACTCTAGAGATCTGAAAATTGTTGTAAGATACCGTGTTATAAATAGTAAAATTAAAAAAATTAATTGTCATAACAACGTTCAAAAGGATGTAAATGTAAATTGATACCAAGACGATACCATATAATATATGACTCGCACTGTCAAAAAGCTATCAGATCTCATGTAAAACCACTCTTGTGGTTCACCTTACTTCACAAACTCTACATTTTTTCCTACAAAAATAGTATAACAGAAAAATTGTCCGTAAATTTTCACCATACGCCCAAGCGCATGTAGCGAAATGGCCAGGCCATATATTTTGACTAAGGTGTAGAGTTTGTAAAGAAGGAGCATGTAGAGTTAAGGCGTATAGTAGGGATGGGCGTTGAATGAACGAACTGTTTTATTAAACTGTTTATTTGTCATGAACGGGTAAACTAGTTTAGCGCCTACTGATAAACTAGTCTATGCGTGAACGGAACGGTGCGTGCGACAGAGACCGTACGTCGCGACGCGACGACACGATCGACGGACGGGCGCGGGGCACGACGACTCGGCACGAGCAAAACCGACGACGTGCTCTAGTCTATGTAATAATTACGTTCGTTGAGTGGGCGGTGTTTTAATAAAATGAACTTTAAAGTAAGCTAACAAAGACGCAATTCTAATGACAAATTCTGAAATAAATAAATCTTTGAACTTTGTTTACGTAATTTTACCTATGACATGATGACAATCAAACAGCCTTGATTGGAATGCGATTTGCGTAGGTTAAGGATTCAAGGTTAAAACTTAAATGTTAACGGATATGCAATTTGTAAGCCTGGAAAAACTAAGAAGGGAAGTTCATTTCCACCGCTCACAGATTAAACCGTCTCGTCGTTCGTCGTCATCACTAGTCGCGTCGATCAGCAAACGACAACAAGTTTGTCAAAACAGTTAATGCTGAAAGTCGTTCATTCAACAAAACTACTTTGTCATAGTTTATGGCTCAGTTCAGTATTCGTCGAACACGTAAACTAGTCGAAAAAAAACTGTTTTTTCAACTAGTTTACGATGAACGATAAACGGTCTCGTTTCGTTGATCGAAAAAGCGTCGACGACCCACCACTAGCGTATAGAGTTAGAAGTTTGGCAGAGTCAAAAGCTTGGTTTTACATGAATGACGTCAGATCAGAACCTCAATTCTCGTATTTAAAGTAGACAATTTAAAGAATCAATTTTACTTTGTTTGGATTGAAAGTGTAGCGCCATGTTACCGTGAACGGATTTTATGTCGTTTCGACCAATCAGATGGCGTTTCACGTTCATTAAAACACCATTTGGGAGTATAAGCGTATCGGGACTTGATTGTAATTGTATTAATATAGGTTTTATTTAGCAGAATTGCCCCTCTGATAGCTTATTGACAGTGCGAGTCATATGGTATCGTCTTGGCATCACTTTACATGGAAATGGTTTTGTTGGGATTTTATATATTAGATGTAAATCGTGGTATACATACAGCTGTCTTCGAGAATGAGGACCAACTTCATGCATCCTCCTCTGCACGAGTTGGTCTCGCCTTTCAGCAGCTGTTTGTCCTCCTGGAACCTTTTTAGGCTTCCGTAACCAAGGAGTAAAAACGGAACCCTATTACTAAGACTTCGCCATCTGTCCATCCGTCAGTCTGTCACCAGGCTGTATCTCAAGAACTGCGATAGCTAGACAGTTGAACTTTTCACAAATTTCTTATTTCTGTTGCCGCTATAACAACAAATACTAAAAACAAAATTTGTCATGGGATACTCTTCCCAACTTACCTGTCCGGTAGTTGTGGTGTAGTATACGGGTATGCGACCCCGGCTTCCCTAGCTATTACTGTCCTATCCCTTGCCCTCCTGGGCGGTAATATCCTACATTCCCTATTTCCCATTCTAACTTACCAATCTTCCTTTCCACACCACCTATCCTTCCCTTTCCCTATTCCTACCCTCTCCACCAATCCGTGGAAACGCAATGGATAATCAAAAATAATTTAATTATCCAAAATGGCGGCGATGTGGTTCGCCACCCATCACGTCTCGTTTCTCGCGGAGGCGAAAAGCGGACCATGGAGAGACGCTTGGCTACGTTGAATGTAAGAGGAGGAATGGATGGTAAGAATGAAAGCGGACGGACCGAAAGAAGTATGTAAGGATCGTAGCAAGTGGAAAGAAGTGGACTCTGCCTACCCCTACGGGAAAGAGACGGTCCTGCCTACCTCTACGGGAAAAAGGCGTGATTTTATGTATGTATGTATGTATCTACTAACAATATCAAACATATATTTAAATGATATAGGTGGCAAAAGAACTAAAAGTTGGCTAGTGAAAAACACCTGAGAAGTTACATGTGCGTTATTTAAAAATTAAGCCTCCGATAACTCACTTATTAAGCGAAACTTGAAAGTAAATTTAGTATTTTGTATGGTTTTCAGTAAGCCCATTCGCTCCGAAACATGTTTTCCTGCGATCATGGCAAAAAGATATTTACTAATTTTCACCAATGAAAATATTTACACGCTGGATAAGCTATACACTTTTTTCCTTGTCTGTCAAGCTACTTTTCCGACGTATCAGACAAGTACAAAACATTGTTTAGCTTATCCATTGTGTATTTTTTTATTAGCAAGGGGGTAAATGTATTTCTCAATTATGTATTTGAGTGTACCTGAAAAGTTTGAAACTCAACCCCTCGGTTGTAATATGGTGCGTTTAATGACCATACGTTATAAAACAACGCTTAACCGACTTTAAAAATGTTTAAATATAACTTTGTTAACTTTAAAATATACAATAATGGTATAGTGCGATTCAAATGAGAATAGGATCGAGTCGGCGCCATATTGTTTCGAATTTAGACTGTTATGATAGGTAGTTACATTTATGTTTAGATAATTGATTACTATACGTTTTTATTTAAATTCGATGCAAGACTATTAATATTTTAAGCACATAAGTTTTTATAAAATCGCACTTTTCAAGTGATATTTGACAGAAAAAGGTCATTGACGTTCCTATTCTCATTTGAAACGCGATATATTAACAACGTATCCATTGTATCAAAACGGATTTTGTAAAAAAATATATAAATTTTATTTAAAACTGTATTTATTGTTATTTTTGATATTATATTTTCTGCCTAAGAGTAGGAATTCCTCAATAAATAATAATATTAATATTAAATTTAAAAAATATATTTCATCGAAATAGACTCAATCTGTACCTAATACATTTTTCGATCAATTAATTATAATTTCGCTGCGTAATCTAATTTATCTAAAAGCTCATTTAATTAAATGAAACAAAAAACATTGACAAATCGCTGTCGATATTTTGGTATGGCGCCAAAATTCTAGAAAAATCTTTAGTGGAATCCGTGATACAGGAAAAACCTTCTTAATGAAATTAAGAGAATTGTTTTGGTGAAGCCAAACAACGAACCTATTGAGGCCAATTCCGCTGATTGTAGTTTTAGCGCGGAAAATGAAAGAACAATCTAATGACCTGTCCGCCATTTTGTGTCATTTGCAGTTTTGCTACACTAGTCACAATCTACAGTTCGTTCAGAGCTATTTTATTTCGGAGTTGCTATGAGAGTGATGTTATGTCGTTGGCCTAAGGGTGGGCCTTTAGCGAAGATGCATTCGATAATTTCGACGGCGAACTTCGAAATCAAAAATGTATGGGATTTGACATAAGTCATCGATAAGTGACATGTCGCTTGCGATGGCTTATGTCAAATCCTCATTTTGTTTTCGAACTACGCTGTTGAAATTATCGAATGCATCTTGACTAGAGGTCCTTTTGCTATGAGAGTGACCTTTATGTCGTTGGCATTAAAGGTCCTGTTTGAGGTAAAATAACTCTGAACGGTGTATAGATTTTGTTCACGCGTTATTTTTGAAGAAAGTTAATACAATCAAATACCTATTGTATAGATCCTTAGACCATAAAATGTTAATAAGTCATTCATCAAGATCGGTTTCATTGAAACCAAGCCAGTTACGCAGGTGTAATTTTATAGTGCCCAGGTGTGTGCGCAGTGTAAAGGAAGAGAGAGTGCTCTTGTGTACAAGGAACTCTCTCTTCCTTTACTCTCATAATCCAGTGGGATGGACAACTGACACGACTGACGAGAGATCAGGCGCAGGTCCGACATTTTACATGCCCATCCGACGCATGGAACATTTTTCTTGTCAGACAATCAGGTGATCAGCCTGCATTGTTCTAACCAAACTTGAAAACAACATTTTTGTTGTTCCAATGCGGGAATCGAACCCACGACCTCCAAGTCGAGAGCCAATGCTCTAACCACTAGACCACGGAGGCTGTTAATAAGTAATACATGTAAGGCACAATATAGGCTACTTGACTCATAAAATTTAACTTCATACATTCATCGTCACAACTTCATACATTGCAATCGTGCGGGGCGTGCGGGGTGAAAGAGGGGCGGTAGTAAGCTGCCATACACTCGCTTGGGACACGTCAGCCCGGGTTGACGCTTTTTAAGTGGTTTTCGACAAAACCATGCGCCTGTTTCCCGTCAGAATTTTTAATAAAATTGTATTTACGTATGAGAATTTACAACATCATCAAATTCAACAATTATATTAAATCGCAATCTAAAAACTAGTAAATCCAAATGTCGAAAATACCTTTCAGTTTCGCATTTGTAGCTTTTGCAGGGTTTGTAAATATCCGATATTTGTAATAAATATCAAAATATCAGATATTTTTGATTTTTGTGATATTTTTGATATTTTCAAAATTACATACAAATTTCATACTCTGATATGTTTTTTCGTAATAGTTGAATCGAAATAATTTGTATGTCTGATAATTTGAAGATAGGGAAATAAAATTAAACTCATTTATTTATTATTGATATTCAAAGTTTTCAAATAAATTAAAAATCAACGATAGATACTTTTGAGTATCAATTTAAGTCTTAAATCCATAAAATGACTTATTTATAACCAGAAGAAAAAAAAGTGTATTAATTTTATCAGTCGAATTAATTTAACACATGGTATAAATGGTATAACAATAGTATAATAACAAACAAGGAATTTTCTTCCGAAAAACAGGGGGTCACGTGGGTGTCATAAGCCTAAGAAACAAGCCGCGTCGACGGCTATGATTAGTTAATTCGTGTCAAATAGCAAGTTTTTGATGACCTAGGCTTGTGACACTCTCGGAAAATAAGACCTGTGTATTTAGACTATGACTTGATGTAAGATTTTTTACATTTAAAACATTATTTTAAATTTTTAAATATAAATATCAATTTTGATATATATCAAGCATAAATATCAATTGATATATATCATGATATATATCCGATATATATCAATTGATATAATATATCATGCGAACCCTGAGCTTTTGTATACGCATTTATATTTTTTATAATAAAAACTCTCCATTAATACTTCTATATATTTTTTTTTGTTTTATTCCTAGTACTCTACATACACATACTACGAATACACAAAATGTAGAACAGATTATAATAAAACACATTATTGTGACAACCCTGCAGCAATGACGAATACCTACACAAAAGCGGCATTTCGCGCGACTTCAAACGCGTTGTCCCACTGTATCTTTATTACGCTGTGGTATGATCTAGTGATATCACATATTAAAAGCTTAATATTGATTAATAAAGTTGATTTAAAATTATGTATTTTCGTTTTTTAATGTCTACTGATGAAAACACCTCGAAGTAACTTCCGGCAAGGATATGACGTCACAAGCACACTAAACACAAACGTAGTAGTGAAACGGAACGTGTTTCTCTCAATAAATAGTTAATAATATCTCATAAAGTTAATTATGTCAAAACGTCAAACAGAACATCACACCACCTTTTTGTCTTTAGCGGACTATAGCACAGATTACAAATAGTACTAGTATGACGTCACAGCACAGATAATTTATCAACCAACATGGCGAATAGTGTTTTCGGCGGTTTTTAAATAGTGTATTTTTACAATATTTTTTGTAGGTTTTTAGGTTTGAAAATAATGTTTTTTTTTTGTGTAATGGAACAATTATAAAACGTTTAGGACACAAATAAAAACAAGGTGAAGCCTATTGCTTAACAGCGCCATTGAATCGTGCGCACGCACACATAATCACGTCTTGTTAATACCATAGACTAATCAAATTACTATAGACTGACAGATCCCATACAATAAAACGTACACGAAAAAAAGGTCCGGATTCTGGTTAGGTCTAGATGGCGTTAGTTACTAGCACGAAAATCAATAAATTGCACAAATTAGCGAAGTAAATCAATTATGTTCTCTTTTAAACAAGAAAAAATATTTTTCAGTCTCTTTCCAGTGTAATTTTAAAGTTCAAAGGCTTATATTTGTTAATTGTCTCTAAATCCTAAAAATTAAACTCAGTAGCTTGTTTTTAGACAATTATGGTAGATAGCGTAGTATTAGGGTACCAAATGTGATCACTAGATGGCGCGCAAAAGCATCGAATACTCACTTATATATACCTACTTATATAAACAGGTACAATACAATGTTGTTTAATGTAGATATTGATCATAATAATTATTGTAGCTAGGTGTTGTCCGCGACTTCGTTCGCGTGAATATGGGTTATCGCGGTTGGATAAAAAGACAACGTTAATTATTATGAAAACAAAACTAAATATGTACCTAGGTACCTACCTATCATAAAAAATAATACAACTCTTTAAAATACCAAGAAATCTTATTTTGCTTAAAATACCGACCTATTTAATAGAAAACTACACGAAATCAAAGTGTAACTTAATTAGAATATTGAATTAAACGATAAGTAACCGCAATGAAAATCAAAAATGTTTGAAATTACGGTTGACAAGTCATTTTGCAGTCGCGGACAGATCAGGTGAACTTTATTTTGAACCTTATTGCTAAGGTATAAGGTTGAAAATGATACACTGTATCTGTCCGCACGCTCTATGCTTTGGCATAAGAGCGTTTCAAATTTTTCTAAAGTTTTTCATCGTACTAGCAGCCTTAGCATGACGTGGCGACGCGAGCCGAAGAAATAAATTTAAAGAAGAAATATTCTATATATTATAAAGACTGAAACTAATTGTCTAGGAGCGCCATGATGTGGAGTAGCTGACATTATTATAAGACTAGATGTTGCACGCGACTTCGTACGCGCAAAAGGAAATCCCGCGGTAACCGTACATTTTGCCGCGATAAAAATTAGCCTATGTCCTTCCCCGTGGTCATTATAATCTACAGGGTTACAGGACAATTCGACGTAGATCCGTTAAGGGCGTGTAGTTAGCATCGTTTCTAACTGATTTGGCTATGAAACACCCTATCCTAAACCTAACCGTTTTCGAGATATTCGACTTTAATTTTTTTTCATAAATTTGCCAATTTTTTTGATATTTGATTGTATAATATGAAATTTAGTAGTCAAAATCGTATCATTTTTTGCTTTTTACAACAAGGACAAGATGCCTTATGACTTCAATAACCAAAATTGTAAGTAAATTAACTTAACAGCTCGTACTAAGACATTGAAAGTTAAAAAAAAGTAAAATTGATTTATTAAGTTTATTTTTCTTTAAAGGATATCCAAAAAAAATATTATCAAAGATGTTCTGCAGATCTACTTCAAAATATCTACGTTTCATCAGCTATCCAACAAGGTATAACAATCAAAGATTTTATTGGAATTGGTGCAAAAAACTTAGCTTCAACGGCAACTAAGGAGGTAAAAATTACATTAGTTAATTACGTTTAATTTAACCCTTGGCCCCAGAAAACAAAATAAAACAATAAATAAGTACACAATAACGTTTATTACTTAATAACACATGTTTAAATTTCATGTTCAATATGACCACCCCTGTTTTGCACACATTTTCGCAGTCTTTTTCTCAGTCCACTTTTCACTATGCCAGTTGTTAAATTGCATCTTATTTCATTCGCCGCGTTAATTATTCTAGTTCTCAATTCTTGTACAGATGATATCGGGTTGGGCTCACTGTACACCAGACTCTTCATGTGCCCCCATACATAAAAATCCATGGGGGTTAGGTCCGGACTTCTCGGTGGCCTGGGTATAGGCCCACCTCGCCCAATCCATTTGTTCTGGTAATTTCTATCTAACCATTCTCTGACACCTCTCCTGTAATTAAGGGCTCACAACGCCGATTCAGCTTGAACGTGTGGATGGGTATCATTTCCAATCATTTGATTGGCCCATATTTTCTCCCTGATAATTTAAATGGGGAATTTTATGAAAATTTCCTGAGAGGAGAACTCAATGATTTACTAGAAGATTTGCCACTCACTCTGCGCCGAGACATGTGGTTCCAATATGATGGCTGCCCTGCGCATTACAGGAGAGGTGTCAGAGAATGGTTGGATAGAAATTACCAGAACAAATGGATTGGGCGAGGTGGGCCTATACCCTGGCCACCGAGAAGTCCGGACCAAACCCCCATGGATTTTTATGTATGGGGGCACATGAAGAGTCTGGTGTACAGTGAGCCCAACCCGATATCATCTGTACAAGAATTGAGAACTAGAATAATTAACGCGGCGAATGAAATAAGAGGCAATTTAACAACTGGCGTAGTGAAAAGTGGACTGAGAAAAAGACTGCGAAAATGTGTGCAAAACAGGGGTGGTCATATTGAACATGAAATTTAAACATGTGTTATTAAGTAATAAATGTTATTGTGTACTTATTTATTGTTTTATTTTGTTTTCTGGGGTCAAGGGTTAAATTAAACGTAATTAACTAATGTAATTTTTACCTCCTTAGTTGCCGTTGAAGCTAAGTTTTTTGCACCAATTCCAATAAAATCTTTGATTGTTATACCTTGTTGGATAGCTGATGAAACGTAGATATTTTGAAGTAGATCTGCAGAACATCTTTCATAATATTTTTTTTGGATATCCTTTAAAGAAAAATAAACTTAATAAAAAAATTTTACTTTTTTTAACTTTCAATGTCTTAGTACGAGCTGTTAAGTTAATTTACTTACAATTTTGGTTATTGAAGTCATAAGGCATCTTGTCCTTGTTGTAAAAAGCAAAAAATGATACGATTTTGAATACTAAATTTCATATTATACAATCAAATATCAAAAAATTTGGCAAATTTATGAAAAAAAATTAAAGTCGAATATCTCGAAAACGGTTAGGTTTAGGATAGGGTGTTTCATAGCCAAATCAGTTAGAAACAATGCTAACTACACGCCCTTAACGGATCTACGTCGACTTTTCCTGTAACCCTGTATATTTGCTCCAAATTTCATCAAAATCGGTCCAGTAGTTTCGGAGCCTATTCAATGCAAAGAAACAAACATACAAACAAACAAACAAACTTTTCCTCTTTATTATATTAATATAGAGTATTTGACGTTAAATTAAGAAAAAGTTTCTACTTTAGCCGTCAAAAGAGGCCATTTTTTGAGCTCATGCTCGGAAAGAAAAGAAATATTTTTTCTCATAACGACGAAGCATCAACCTTGCTGCCATACAATAAGACCTATTCTGAATTCCGAATGGTATTAACGTTTCTTCGATCTCTCATTTTGTCGATTCTTCGGTATTTCTTGCAGACTTAGCATGCACATCCAATGTGCATGCTAAGCCTGCTAGTCTGTGTAACAAAAGAGTTGAAAAAGGATTTCATGTGTCATATTATATGACTAATGACACTGACATTTGACTCGATACTCATGTGTACGATTTTCAACTCTATTGTATTAGCACAGAGTTCTATTTTTAATTAATTAATTCTCTGAAACCGAAACATAGCAATTTCATTGCTTTTATTGCCACAATTGTGTTATACGCACTTGGTAGATCGCCGATGGGTGTTTGGTCGGCGGCGGCGCGCCGACTTTTTTGGGTCGGCGGCGTGACCTTGAAAGGGTTGAAGTTTGTACTTGGTAGTAAAAAAAAGTGTAGTTCATTCATAACTGTAAAATACTTTTATTTATTGGGTTACATACAATTTCAATGTAATACAATTTATGACACTTTTTTTTAGTGATGAAAAAGACAACGTAATAGTACATATTCAAAGTAGGAACTACTTTGGAATTAGAGTTAACTGTGCTTTGATTCCAAAGAGCGTAATCACTGTAATCTTTTTCTATTTTCGTTTTATAAACGTCCGCATTTTCAAGAACTGACATCGAAGCCATTTATATAACTGACTGCGTAGGCTCTCTAGTGAACAACCAATAATAGCAGAAATCTCAGCCTGAAACACGGTGCAAAATCTTTTAAACAAGCATGTCTGCCTGTAGGTGGCACGCCCCCGTAGTCCAGCACCATCCCGGTTGTCTTTCCTAGATCTGTCCGTGAAATAAATTATGTCCTTAAGGTGAACATTAATTGGAACCGAGTCCTCCCTAGAAGTTATGAAAACTGTTGGAAGTCCGGTCCCTACAGAGGTAGACTGGCCGGTCGCGGGAGGTGTCCTGTGCCAGACAGATCCGGGACACTCCCCTTATAGCGGCTGAGAGCAATCCGCAGGTTTAGTTTTAGTGGGTAAACCGAGGAGTCGCGTCGGGAACTCCACATACCCCCGGGTCTCCCAGCCCGGGAAGGGCGTAACAACCTTTCCCCTATGAGAACAAAAAAAAAGGATGGAGGCCCGTTTTATCCTACATGCCATCATGGTCCTGAGAACAACCTTCTTAGCCTCCATAATATGAATAAGCAGATACCACACTGTGACAATCGCCTCACTATAGCTGTGTATAGCCTAGCGTAGTATTGCCTTCGACCGAAGGCTTCATTTAGAGCTAAGTCTTAGGCAGGACCACAGAGCACATCTAGCCTTTTTCATAATGTCATCGATGTGTTTATTCCAAGTAAGTCCCATAATATCTAGGATCACTCCAAGATATTTGACCTCGCTTGCAAAACGTGGTAGTTTTCCCGAAGAGTGTTGGGGGGGACCATTTTTCACCAATTTTGCACCTAATTGCATTAGTCTAGCGACTACTGATGTACGTTGGCCCACCACTAGTATCAATAAGTCGGATTAGAGCTTGGCTCTCGACTACAAACATAAAAAGTTGTTTTCAAGTTTGGTTAGGACACTGCAGGCTAATCACCGGATTGTCTGACAAGAAAGGTGATCCATGCGTCGGATAGGCATGTAAAACCTCGGATCAGCGCCTGATCTCTCGCCAGTCGTGTCGGTTATCCGTCCCACTGGATTACGAGAGTAAAGGAAGAGAGAGTGCTCTTGTGTACTGCGCACATACTAGGGCACTACAATAACAACTGCTGGCCATTGGCTAACACTAAAATCGGTATGGGGAGCTATTCTTAGTATTAGGTCGTCAGCGTATCCTTGAGCATATAACCTTCTATTGTTCAGTTCTATTAGCAGCCTATTCACTACAAAGGACCACTCCTGCGGCGACAGTACCCACACCTCCCTGTGGGCATCCTTAGGTCAACCTGCTCCTGAGCGTCAACCTCATGATAGTTCATCAACTACTCAACAACAGATTAGCGTCATCACGCTACTATGTTGTTTAGCGTAGCTTTGATCCACTCTATAGTAATTCTTGAAGCCAGACTGTTAGGGTAATAGATCAGGTTTAGTTTTTGCCGAACTACATTCAATATCTAGGAAGGCGCAAAACGCAAACTTCTTATCCTCAATGGCTTTATCAATGCGATCTAATAGCTCGATCTACTAGCTCCATCAATTCAGTAGATCCTTTCTAGTAAGCATTTTGTCTTTTATGCAGAACTCTTTCGATGAGATAGGTGTCACTTAGGTGGATGTTCTCCTCGTTTAAAGCATGAAATAAGTAAGGCATGACTTAGGTAATATGAATGCTCAAATATTTATTATCATGGTATTTTGACATTCTTCTAACATAAAAATTAAGTTTTGACTAATGAATGATGATAATAATAATTTTTATGGTTAAAATATACCTATAAGTAATAATAAATTAACTGTGGACTAGTTAATATAAGTATTTGGACGTCGTTAATGCGACAAAATATGCGGTCTACTATAAAAATTGTAACACCTATTGTAACCATATTTTTACCAAATAAACATCATTTCATTTCATTTCATAGTCACTGACTGAAATTACACGTCATTATGACTATCCCTCTCGCTCACTCGGCGCGCCGATTATTTTTCGTGGCGGCGGCGGCGCGGCAAAATCGGCGGCGGCGGCGGCGCGCCGGCGCGGCGCTCATATCTAGCACTTGGTATACATTTTCTCCAAGTTGTTTATGGAAAAAGCTTTCCGAATTTTTAAACAAATAGTCCGAATCGTAGGCACACAAAGTCTATAATACAAGCATAGGTCAACAATAAGGCGATTAATCGGAGTCCAGGAGGCAAAATAGGTAGGTAGGTCACAGGTAGTAGGCAGATTATCAGTTCCGGTGGGCAAGCGCAATATCGTATTTGAAAGAAATCTAAAAGCAATTGAGAAAAATACAACAACACAACGAGGAACGCAATCAAAACAATCCGAACTCCGAAGTACTCAGTAGCTGCTGACAGCTGTACGGAGTACGGACGGCGGACCGGCAGATCATAGTGTTGCCACTTTCCGTTTTAAAAGTTTAACAATTAACTTTATTTTGAAACCTATAATTTTCTTTTGTTCTGAGAATTTTTTATTTAAATTAAATTAAGACGCTATAAACTTTAATTCAAAGTACAAAAATCGAGTTACAAGATTGTTGTTTAGGTTAAGGTATAAAGATAGAGGTGTTTAAAATTATTAAAACGCCGTTAATAAATACTGGTTATTACAGAACCAAAATAATATCTTGTCAAATAATTGTACACTTTATATAAACACTAATAAACAAAGCATATTTGAATATAATTCCAGAATGTTGGGTATCTATTTTATATGCATAGCAACATTAATTCATCCTCACACGCGCACGTAGAGAAATTTACAAATTAAAGAAAATTGAAGAAATTTTGTAGGTATAGGTAGGTCTTTATTAGCGGCTCAACCATAACTTGTTTAGCGCCACCTATTGACGTTTTTTTAAATATAAGATAACTTATGACGTACTTCAAACATAGTCCGAGAGATGGCGTTTTTATTTTTAAATAAATGGCTAATTTTGTAATTTGATACACTCAACGTCATCTAACGGTCAACAAGAAAATTAAAAAATGTTGTACGTTTTAATGTATGGGATCTGTCAGTCTATAGTAATTTGATTTGTCTATGTTAATACGTAGTTCAACCACGACTGCAGTTGTTGCGGACTTTCTTTATGTTAAAATATTTTGAGGCTTCTTAGTGCTAAAAACTGGTCGAGCAGGTACTTTATCGATATTAAACAGTACATAATAACGTACTATCCGTACTACAGACATCCTGAACAAAATATGTTTTTGGTAAAAAAAAAAACCTGTAAAGTGCTATTCTTTACTGCCTTTTGCTTGTAACCCTGTGCCTAATAAAAAAATAATACCGCCAAAAGTAATCGTAAACAAGATGGCGCATTACAGCGCCACCTGACGCCAATTTCGCGGGGGAAGTTATGGCCGATTAAATTACGTTGAGAACAGTTAAGATATCTTCCGTGGACAGTTCGTAATGTACTGAAATTATAGGAGTTTTAATTGAAAATAATATACCTTTTTTTAATGGTACTTACCTAACTAGATGTTGCCCTCGACTTTGTTCAAAATATAATTTCGCAGAAACCGTACATTTTTCCGCGATAAAATTGTCGCCTATTTCCTTCCTCGTGGTCTACTCTACATCTGTGCCAAATTTCATCAAAATCGGTCTAGTAATTTCGGAGCCTATTCCCATAGACTAATGATTGGTCTTGCTTGGGTCGAGCGCCCAGCGAGACCATTGATTTATCTATGCCTATTCCATACAAACAAACAAACAAACTTTTCCTCTTTATTATATTAGTATAGAAGTATTATGCGAGTATGCGAATTCCAATACCTTATTAGGTATCTTATGAGGGCTTTTAGACCACACATCCTTTTGCATGCAGCCATTTTCAAATGTTCATCCTACTCATCATCAACAACTCATTTCAATGTTCCGCACATGAAGTGTGTTGGTGATAATGATTGGTACTTTTAAAAATGGTTGTATCTTATAATAAGATCTCACAACGTTTTAGGGTTTCGTAACCAAAGGGTAAAACGAGACCCTATTACTAAGACTCCATTGCCTGTCTATCCGTATCTCATGAACCGTTAAGGCGATTCCCACACTGGCAACGCATCCCGCCGCGTTGCGCGGAGCGGCAGATTCCGCACGCGGCGACGGAGGAGCAGATCTGCTTCACCGCTCGGTTTTCTCTGCGTCTCAAATTGCTGGGCGTTGTTCAATTTCAAATATAAATCTATCCACGTCAAGATCCATTGTAGTAGCGTCCTTACGCATTAAAGACGCGAGCGGTACTGCCACAGAACACTATTACTCGCGGAGAAGAAGGTCGACTTCATACAAAAAAATTGGGACCAAATAGCGTCTCTAGTGAGCTGCCCCCTCAAACTTTTAACCGCCTTCCAACAAAGGAGGACTATATATTTGATTATATGAATATGGCGGGAAATTGATGATACGTAATTAAAGTTTAAGTTAACGTTAAATTTCTCTATATATAGTTAAATTTTACATTCCAACAAAACCGAGCAACCACCTCCACGCACAAATCATAGCTACTACGTCACAAAATGTTCGTGAGCCCTTATATACATACGTCTAGTGTTTTCGATAGCGCGATCTAGAAGCGGGATAGTGTCATCTGTTGTGGTTTTTAAGTAACTTTTATGTAATATTAACCATGTAAGACAGAGAGCGATATATTGAAATATAACCATTCTTGTCGCACCGAACTGCCCCCTTTTTGGTCCAAGGTCATTCATACAGAGTCGACCACCCCTGGGGTACTGCGAAGCTAGTGTGTTATACCCCGCGGAACGTCCCGCACCTCCGCCCGTTAGCAGAATCTGCGCGCGTGACGCGCCACCGCGCGCTGACGCTTTGTCGGTGTGTTGCACTACGCGGTTTGTCTATACGAACTGATATACTTGCATACAACGTTAAAATCTGCGTTCCCGCGCTACGCGACGGAGCGTGGCGCAGTGTGAGAAGCGCCTAATCGTTATAGCTAGACAGTTGAAATTTTCACATATATGTATTTCTGTTGCCGACCCTTTTGCGAGTCCAAATCACACTTGGCTGGTAACATTATATTCACGATAAAAATCTATCTATACTAATATTATAAAGATGAAGAGTTTGTTTGTTTGAACGCGCTAATCTCAGGAACTACTGGGCGCCTAGACAAATTACCTTCGTTAAAATTCGAAAAAATCTGTCGTATCGACTTCTCTTTTGAGATCACGACATTTTGTCCCTAGCCAAATGCACGCTGTTGTTCGAATCGCAACAACGAATTGCTCAAACGTTAGTTGTCTACAATTTATAAGAATTTTTCCGTCAGTTGTGAAGTTGTCAAATGTCATAATTATTTTTTTTTAATGATGGCGTTACGGCTTAAAACTATTTGCCAGTGTCAAGTTTAAAAGGCAGAGAAATAGATTTATTGTAGCCTGTATATGATTTCAACACCGTATTATTTTCAAGTCTAATGTCTAGTCAAAGTCCAAAATACAGATAGTCAGTGCAAGTCAGTCGATTCAGTAAAACGGTACCTAGTAGTTTTACTGAAAGTTCCTAGAGTGTTTACAATAAGAATTAAGTAGGTATAGGTGTACCAGAATCTCATGGCAAATAGGGAAAAAAAAATTTGTAGTGTGCAATACTGGGGAAATTGGATTAAACGATCTTGATACTGGTTAATATTTAATTATGTCTAGTATTATTGAACATGAATTATAATAAGACTGTATGAAGAATGTTCGGTGTATAATATAGAAAACTAGCTTTTGCCCGCGGCTTCGCCCGCGTGGAATAGTGTTCTTGGAGAAAAAACTACTTCGGCGAATAATTCTCTACCTACTTACAGCAATATACTACTGATACAATATTGAACATGTTTTTAGGTTTGCCCAATGCAAATTGTTAAAAATGGGACCCTATCACCTCGATACGACATGCGCGACCACTTGATAATATACTTACATAATAAGTACTTGAATATAAATTTTACCATAATCTTATAATATCTTAAAGACTATTAAATACTTAAAGACTATTATTTTAAAAACTCGCATCAAAATCCGTTGCGTAGTTTTAAAGATTTAAGCATATTATAGAGGATAGATAAAAAAGGGACTTTGTTTTATACTTTGTAATATAATGATATTTCATGAAAAATAAATCAATCGTGAATTACTTTATATACTTATTTATTACGAATAACATACAATTAAATTGGCAACAGTTTATTTAATGTTGGAATTTCCTTCCGAACTGTATAGAACACGTTTACTTTATTCCTAATCAACTATAAATCGAAACTGTCTTATGTTGATTTTCTTTTTTCCTCCTCTCCTCCTTTTACCAGGCATGGAAAACAAACCATCATTCGATGTGCCATCAGCTACGATTCACCTTATAGTAGTACTGGAAACACATTTAAAGAAGTCACAATAATTACCTAAGAAAATATAAAAAAACTAAAAGTATCAAAACAACTCACTCTAACTTACCGGTCAACTCTACCACGAACTTTAAATTATAAGATTGAGTTCGATTTACACCTTCTTCTTTCTGTATTTTACTATAGACATAGAAAACAATATTTCTCGCTTGAGATCGAATTGCCTTTTTGGATATTTTCACAAAAACAACAAATTCCAAGAACATAATCACAAAATTTTAGCAGCGGTTGACAGATCACGTACTTTGATTTGACGGGTCATACTTGACATTGCCATATGAAAATCACATTTTTTATTTTTTTTTAAATGCCATCAGATTCTGGTAGAGCTATACTTAATTAACACAGGCGATTATTATTGCATTCTAAATCAGACACACAATTTGACAACTGTTTATTATTTGACATTGACATGTGACTGACCACTCGTGTGTACGATTTTCAACTCTATTGTTTGACTCCAGAGTTCTATTTAGAATTATATTCTATTAAAATACATTATTTAATTAATTATCTTCTATTTTTCATTGTTATTACAGATTTTACAGTCGGACAATGATCTTTTGGCACTTGGATGACGGCGTGAGTGTCGTAAATAAGAACAATATTTATTACTAAAAGTGAAAATTTACAAGACGGCGATGTTATTATAGTACTGATTTTATCCACGTGCCAAAAGGTAAGTGTCGCAACTACAAAACAATACATAATACTAAAAGTGACATTTTTCAAGACGGCGATGTTAGTTCTGTTTTTGTCCACGTGCCAAAAGATCCTTGTCAGACTGTATACGGATTGCTTGCCAAATGGTCATAGGAAACACATATTAACATTATACAGATATTAACATGTTACACTAAAGGGCCATACTCACGGCGCGTCCAGCAAATCCAGCACCGGTACTAATACATTATTTAATTAATTATCTTCTATTTTTCATTGATAATACAGATTTTACAGTCGGACAATGATCTTTTGGCACTTGGATGACGGCGTGAGTGTCGTAAATAAGAACAATATTTATTACTAAAAGTGAAATTTTACAAGACGGCGATGTTATTATAGTACTGATTTTATCCACGTGCCAAAAGGTAAGTGTCGCAACTACAAAACAATACATAATACTAAAAGTGACATTTTTCAAGACGGCGATGTTAGTTCTGTTTTTGTCCACGTGCCAAAAGATCCTTGTCAGACTGTATACGGATTGCTTGCCAAATGGTCATAGGAAACACATATTAACATTATACAGATATTAACATGTTACACTAAAGGGCCATACTACACACTTATCTTTGAATAATTATTACATAGATACGTTATATCCTTACAAAACTGACAATATTTCTGTGCCACGACACACATTGACATTATATATCTATGGCTATTATAATATACTCACGGTGCATGATGCATCTAGCAAATCCAGCACCGGTACTAATAATAATAAATAGGATTTAGGAATAACAAGTAGATCCATTCATTAGTGTCAATCATTTAAAATTTTTGCCTACAAATCCGCGGCCTTTAGCTTGCAGGCTGGATGACCTTTTACAAATAAATAGTGTAGGTAATGATCCTGGTAACACTGGGTAGAAAAAGAAGAAGATGAAGTACAATAATTTTTGTTTGATTATTGATAACAAATTAACAATTTACGTATTATCCCTAAGTCTATGAGGTAAGCACAGATGAGAATAAACAACCTAAATAAGTTGGCTTCAAGTCTTCATATTGGTGGAGAGGTGAAACGAGGAAGCTCGCCGCGAAGCAGCACCGCGCCCAGCGAACTCGAGTAGAGCCTAGTCCACCTCCATCTGCACTGGTCCATGAAGGTTGAGGACGTTGTGGACTAAGTACATCCTAAAGAAGACGTCTTTCACTTTTAGGGTCAAGCGTCTGGAGTCTCGCTACAACGTCAACTTCAGTTTCTTTGCGGTGAGAGTACCGACGCATCTTCTACCGACCTTCGAGGTGGAGGAGTTCTAGCCGACGGACGTGTTCTACCGAAGATTTCAAGGAAATGAAACAAAGCGTGCCTCACGTCGTCTAAAAAGTAGCATTTTAATCCAGAGCCTAAACATTTTGTGTGAAAGAGTAACAAACAACCATTCCACCATCCATACTCACATACTTTTATATTTATAATATTAGTAGGATTTTTGACTACTAAAACATTACCATTACCTTATACATAATATAACATAAGTAAAATGTGTTTTAAGGTGGTTCGTTTCCTATACAAAAAAACAATGGACATTATTTAGGTAATTTCATACTATTACTACATAAATTTATATGCACATCTATTTATTTTGCAATACAATTGTCGCAAAATATATTTAAAATACTTTATTTCACACAGAAGTCACATTTTTATTGAATTTTCGACAAAAAGTGACATTTGTAACTTATGTCACTTTTTGTCGAAAATTCAATAAAAATGTGACTTCTGTGTGAAATAAAGTATTTTAAATATATATTGCGACAATTGTATTGCAAAATAAATAGATGTGCATATAAATTTATGTAGTAATAGTATGAAATTACCTAAATAATGTCCATTGTTTTTTTGTATGGGAAACGAACCACCTTAAATCTTTATAATTTGTAGGAATTGTAGGTATACAATAATGTTGTTTGTTAAGTTAACCATAGTGATATAAAATCTTCATAATGTACAATACGGCCGATGTATCTTGGCGAGTCTGAACTTTGCGCAGAAGGTTGCGCAATATCTGTTTCTAAGTGTTTTCGTATTTATTTTATTTGTACTAATTGGTCAACTGTATTAGGGAATTTTATTAGTACATAGGTATATAAAAATAATACAATAACAGTTTTCTTTTCAGTTCGCAGAGCCTATGTTCAGACCGGTACCAACCGCTACCAACCTAAGTTAATTTGTATTCATTCTGTGACAGGCTCAAACTAGTGCATGTAAATAATAATAATTATTAACTGTGTTGATTTTTAAATTGTATAATGTTATTATTGGCTATAGCCATGACTTATGTAATTCCTTTGCAAGAAATAAAAGTATTTTTTACATTTTAAGTTTATTTTCTTACTAAAACTTAGTTAAAAAAGTAAAATAATTGTGTCGTATCAGGCTAGAGCAGGCTAAAGCTCCACCGACAATTAGAGCGAAGCTCTTAAATTAGAATGAATGAATAATTCTAGCAAGACAATGCCTATAACAAATTCAAAGTGTTATGGCCGCTTGTAATATTTTGTATACAATATGTAGTAACTGTTAGGTTTTTTATGGCAATAGTACCTTGTACAGTCATGGTACGTACTTTTAATATTTTATTACTTCCAGGCTCCAGCTAATAACACTTCCTTTAAAGTTATAGTTCTTTAAAATTGCAAAGAATATTTCAATTATTTAGTCACAAATATACTATAGAGATTAAATATTATGTATTTAATTGGTTAACACTACTTGACTGTTTATAATAGCAAATATTTCAAAACTATTATGAGGTGTTTGTGTGCTTACATACCATTTATAAGGCGAAGGTGTTGAGCATCGATATATACAATACAATAAAATATCATTACATTGAAAAACTTATAAATTTTATCTACTAAATACAAATCTTTATTTCTAAGCAAGTTTTTTAAGAACTCCATTTGTTACCTACTATAATTTAGGTAGGTGCCTACTATAGGTACACCTAAAGATTGCTTTCAGCTGGTATAGTAGTGTGTAAAGGCTACAAACTGCAAGTAAGCTACAAATTAAGAAATTTATATTTTAACAAAGTGTAGAATTATACTTGAATACAATGAATTAAATATTAGGCATTGACAATAATTGTGATTTATTGAATACTTTAGATTGATTTCTTTTGACATTATGCAAATTGCAATATAGACTATAGACGGGTCGCGCTAGGTGTATTCGAGGTGGTAAGTGGAAAAAATTCTAAAGTCGCTGAATTTTTGTGTGTTGATAAAGTAGTCCCTGGGGAGCTTATCATTAAGTTTTGTGCCATTTCTGCCCACTGCGTTTTCAGCAATTCCATTATTTGTGGTTGATTTTTTTATATGGCTATAAAAGTGGCAATAATGATTTAAAGTTTAAAATATTAATGGTATCTTAACTGGGACAGCTTCCAGAGTATGGAGACTTAATTTGCGTCGTTTTCGTCCAGTAAAAAATGAGTTAGGGTCATTTTTTGAAAACAGGACCGGCAAAAATTCTAAAGTGTGATAAACGACTATTTTCTGTCTAAGACTACTAAAATAGGCCTAATTCCAAATTTTGTGCCACATTAAGCGACTGCGATTCGAGCAATTAAGTTTTTTAGTTTCCCTAAGCTAAAAGCGCTCCAAAAACACATAATCGTTAAATAAAGTTCACGTATTCATATTATCAAGTCATAAAGAATCTATATTCCAAGTTTGTGCCTTTTTCATTAAGGGTTTAAATAATAAAATGCAAAAATAATATTATTATATTATGCGGTCGAAGTATTGTGGAATATTCGCACTACAACATACACATTACACATATACGTAAATGTGTGTGATAAAATGTCATTCATTCGACTACATTACAAAAATTTTATATTTCGCATTTTACAGCGATTACAAAATTTAAACTTGCTTTTGCCCGCAACTTTGTTTGCGTAGCACAAATGACGAAGCTGAATGTAATTGTCGCCTGATTTTATACAATACGTAAATGCACAATAAAATTTGATATCCAATAAATAGGCTTCCACATGAAACTTCGGTTATCTAACACCAAAAAAATTACAATTTCAAATACCTAATTTTAGTTCTTGAAATTAGTGGTTTTACCGAATAGTCTCTTCAGCTACATCATATTTATTGTAAATATAGTATTATTTAATAAAAAAATAAATAAATTATTTCAACGCTTGAATTTTATACGTAGGTTGCTGAATACATGTTTATAATACTCGTGGTTAAGGACTTATTTATCAGGTTATTAATTGATTGTAATAATTTATATAATTAAATTCATTTTACAAACCAACAAAATAATATTTGTATATATTGTTATTCATCCCGTTGACAATTTTATATCTAGGGGTACGGCAGGGCCCCGCCAAGTCGAGCCTAGTGAAGCATTAGAGCACTACGTAGGTACGAATGCGGACCGATCCAAGGTACTGCTTTTCGATATAATATATCGAAAAGCAGTACCTTGGAATTTGGATCGGCTGCTAAACATAGTAAACATATTATGTTTACTATGTTTAGCATTAATTTATAATAATGTTAGTCTTATAAAATAATTGATTTATAATACCTAACGTTAGTCTTAATTTAATTTGTAATTTTATTATAATTTTTAATTAGTATTATAAATCGCATTAATTTGTGAAACTGGAAATAAAAGGTTTTTAATTTTTGAATTTTTATTTATTTATTATTGCTTGTTAGTTTTATGTTAAAACTAGCTGATACCCGCAGCTCCGCCCTCGTAGGTACAGTAAGTAGTATTAGAAGCTATGATTTTTTTATCTTTAAGTTATTTTGTTTTTTGTATAACTGACCTTTGAATTACATCAATTTTAAACTTTGCTTGCCTTTTTGGGAACACTCCTTGACTTTTTATTTTTTTAAAGTCTCATGTTACGCAGCCACGGAAAAATTAACCACAAATAATCGAATTGCTGAAAAGGCAATAAGCAGACATGGCACAAAACTTAATTATTAACTCCCTAGGGACTACTCTATCAACTACATATAGGTACAGAAAAAATTCAGCAACATTAGAATTTTTCCACTTCCCACTAAAAAAACAGTTAGCGCGATCCGTCTAATGAGTCAAAATGCATAGCTTGGCCGTTTCATTAGTTCATGAGCTTATGTATAAGGCACACCCCACACTAGCAATATTCGAGCGTCGTCGTTGTGCCAGAACATTGTTTTCTCTAACAGAAAAGCTATGAACAGTGACTAAAATATTTTTTAACTTAAGCCTATTTTCTACTTTACGAGTTTGTAAGTTCAAGCTTTATAGAGTTAGAGAACGTAGAGTGGAGTCAGAAGGTTCTAGACGAGATCTGAAGACATTTTGTTATTGCCGAGTCATAATATTATGGTCTCGTCTTGTCATATTATTAAACATGAAATAAATTTAAAATTGAAATTATAAATTTCGCATTTAGAAAATTATTACTTGTCAAGTTGTCACATAAATTGTCATTTCATTTTGTCGTATTAATACGAAACTTGGGCCCCTCCCCGCGTGGCGAGAGGCCCGCACCCCGTATTCGCCATTGGTACATGATAAAAGTTGGTTTTTTATATTCTAATAAAAAATCCCGCGGATAAACACGGTTTAACTTATGTAAAGTGTTTTGTAACACCATAATCATCATATAGATATGAACTCTACTAACTAAAAGTTTCATTAGTAGTTTTTATAGCGAGTTTGAGGAAAAAAAATGGAATATCTTTATACGAAATTGCCGAATGTGGCACGTCTTTCTTACAGACTCAGATATTAACACTCTGAACAGTTTTTTAAGATTTGTCAGACATTAGAATAGTTGTGAGCCTGGTGGGACTATGTTTTATATAGTAGCCGAATACCAGGAAACCCCTGGTTGGATACGACTCAAACTGCATATGTGCATCGGTTACTCTTTCCTTAATAACGTGAAAGTAAAATTTTTAGCTATAATTTACTTCTAGGCCAATATCCATGAAAGACACAAAAACCTAAATTGCTACAAACGCAGCCGTCCAAAATGGCACAAAATCAAATTTTAGACTTAGAAGAAGGTCCGGAAACTATATGCAAAAAATAAAAGACTTTAGAATTTTTGCACCCTCAAAACTTATCCAGACCCGTCTACTACTAGCAGAAGGTGTTGTATAGACCCTTTAGGCAAATCATTATTATTTACATATAACAGCTGATCAATAAAAATCCGCCATATTGTTCGTTGAGGCGATAAAGGTAGCTTCCTGGATGTCTTTATCGTTAGGTCGATAAAGATAAAGATCACGATCTGATAAATGTCACTTACGGCCGCTTGTCTAGGCATTGTATGGAGAAACGCGTTAGAGCAATTCGTTATATGAGTGCATCGTTAGCGTATTCGTTCAAAGTGGCTGCTTGGCTACCAATTTTTTTAACGATACGACTGAATATGTCATTTAACGCACGCTTATGTCAATCCCATACATTTTTTATTCACGAAGTTCGCCGTCGATATTATTTATTGCATCTTGTCTAGCCCTCCTGGTTCGAATTGAAAAATTATTTTTGTGTTGGATAGTACATTTATCGAGGAAGGCTTTAGGCTATATAGCATCATGGTAAGCGAGCGGAGCACCAATGTTTCAAAATCGTTTTTTTTTCCTTTTGAGAGCTTTCGCTGCGTACGCTGCGGAAACGGTTAAAGCACAGCCTATGGAACTTACCTACAGTCGTCCAACGGACAAGTCTAGACAGAGCAATTGTGCGGGGCGTGCGGGGTGAGAGAGGGGCGGTAGCGAGCCCAAGCTGCCATACACTCGCTTGGGACACGTCAGCCGGGGTTGACGCTTTTTAATTTGATTGTTTTAAGTGGTTTGCGACAGTGTTTCGTTTGAGTTGTATGAAGGTACTTATTTACAATGGTCAATTATATGAACAGCTAAAGAAGATTAATTTTAATACAAAACCATGCGCCTGTTTCCCGTCAGAATTTTTAATAAAATTGTATCTACGTATGAGAATTTACTAACTACATCATCAAATTCAACAATCGCAATCTAAAAACTAGTAAATCCAAATGTCGAAAATACCTTTCAGTTTCGCATTTGTAGCTTTTGCAGGGTTCGTAAATATCCGATATTTATAATAAATATCAAAATATCAGATATCTTTGATATATATCCGATATTTTTGATTTTTTTATATTTTTGATATTTTCAAAATTACATACTCTGATATGTTTTTTTGTTATAGTTGAATCGAAATAATTTGTATGTCTGATAATTTGAAGATAGGGAAGTAAAATTAAACTCATTTATTTATTATTCATATTCAAAGTTTTTTAAATAAATTAAAAATCAACGATAGATACTTTTGAGTATCAATTTAAGTCTTAAATCCATAAAATGACTTTTGTTTATAACCAGAAGAAAAAAAAAGTATATTAATTTTATCAGTCGAATTAATTTGACACATGGTATAAATGGTATAACAATAGTATAATAACAAACAAGGAATTTTCTTCCGAAAAACAGGGGGTCACGTGGGTGTCATAAGCCGTTACAAGCCGCGTCGACGGCTATGATTAGTTAATGTCGTGTCAAATAGCAAGTTTTTGATTTTTTTTTTTTTTTTTTTATGAAATAAGGGGGCAAACGAGCAAACGGGTCACCTGATGGAAAGCAACTTCCGTCGCCCATGGACACTCGCAGCATCAGAAGAGCTGCAAGTGCGTTGCCGGCCTTTTAAGAGGGAATAGGGTAATGGGGGAGGGTAGGGAAGGGAATAGGGTAGGGGATTGGGCCTCCGGTAAACTCACTCACTCGGCGAAACACAGCGCAAACGCTGTTTCACGCCGGTTTTCTGTGAGCCCGTGGTATTTCTCCGGTCGAGCCGGCCCAATTCGTGCCGAAGCATGGCTCTACCACGTGAATGTTTGATGACCTAGGCTTGTGAAACTAAGGAAAATCGGAAAATAAGACCTGCGTTGATGTAAGATTTTTTACGTTTAAAACATTATTTTACATTTTTAAATATAAATATCAATTTTGATATATATCAAGCATAAATATCAATTGATATATATATATATATATATATCATGCTAACCCTGAGCTTTTGTATACGCATTTGTATTTTTTATAATAAAACTCTTCATTACAAAACATATATATATAGAAGTATCTATATATATATATTTTTTTTTTTGTTTTATTCCTAGTACTCTACATACACATACTACGAATACACAAAATGTAGAACAGATTATAATAAAACACATTATTGTGACAACCCTGCAGCAATGACGAATACCTACACAAAAGCGGCATTTCGCGCGACTTCAAACGCGTTGGCCCACTGTATCTCTTTATTACGCTGTGGTTAAAGTTTCGCTAAAATTATGTATGACAGAATTGTTCCCCTTTAAAAGTTATAAAAAAAAAGTCCGCGACTGTATATGTTTATCTTTTAAGGTTGGCTCGTAATAACCTTTTTATGCTAACCAAATTTGTTCTAAAATTAAGCATTATTTGTGTGGGTGTTTTCATAAAGATGATATTAATCCTTAACCAAATAAATACGTTATTCATTAAAAGCATTTAATTTAGAAGAAATTTACCGTTACATCATTTGATTTCAATGAGTATTTTAGAAGATATCGCAGTAATAAAATAATATAATAGTGAAGTGGAAGCGCTTATTCTTCTACGTAAATGAAGTCGCGGGTAAATTTTAGCGATATCCCAAAGTAAATGTTCCACGCGGACGAAGTCGCGGACAAAAGCTATAATAAATATAGTTATAAAGAGAATTAAATATTTGATTGTTTTGATTGTTTGCGTTCAATAGGCTCCGAAACTACTGGACCACAGGGAAGGACATAGGGTACTTTTTATCGCGGCAAAATGTACGGTGACGGCGCGATTTCATTTTGCACGCACGACCGCAACATCCTACTATAATATAATATTACAAATGTTAAAGTTTGTGAGGATGGGTGGATGTTTGTTAGTTGTTACTCTTTCACGCAAAACTACTGAACGGATTTCGATGAAATTTGATACGGTAGTAGTTTCTGCTCTGAATTTTTACAGGCTACTTTTCAGCCCGAAAAAGTACAGTGCTACCATACAAATCAATCATCTATTATAAGTTTGTTCTCACAGCTGGTATAACCTCGCAATTCGCATTGTTCAAATATGTCTGCCATTACCATTTTATTAGATTGGAAATATTAGAATATTATTATGGCGTAAAAACGTGCTCGTGAGCCGCGAGGTATGACAGATGCCAATATGTTGTTATTGAGTTTGGGGGTCGAAAGGGCCACGCGAGTGTAGGGTTAGAGGACTGAAATAGGCTGCACTCATAGGTAAACCATTATTATTTACTAAACTAGCTGTTTTTCGCGGCTCCGCCCGCGTAAATATGCTATCGAGTATCCTGCGGGAACAATGTACTTTTTCGGGATAAAAAGTAGCCTATGTTTTAATTCAGAGCCTAAACTACTACTACACCAAATTTTATCAAAATCCGTTCAGTAGTTTTTGCGTGATAGAGTAACAAACATACAAACACATCCATCCATCCATCCATTCATTCTCACAAACTTTAAACAAATTAAGTGTGGTGGTGTCCACTGTCGATCCTGGCTCACAGAAGTTGCAGTGGTGGGAATGTATGGTGGGCAAATCCCCGTTAAAAAAAGAACATTTTGTTATTTTGTTGAAACAATGTCCATAAGACACTTACGAAGTCGTGAATTCTCGAAGGTTCTAAATTTTAACTCTAGGTTAAAGTACCACAGTAATCTCAACTTAACATAAATATTTGGAGCAAGCTTTTAACATTTGGAACGAACTCGCCAAGTTTTAATAGAAACAACAAACGGATCGGATGCATATAGTCCAAGGGCTGGCTGAGCGGATTACAGAGTTATATTGTTAGCGGCTTTTGGGGTTAATTATAATTTAGCTTAGTTTAATCTAAATAATATAATAAAATCATGTTTTGTAGTATATACAGAACTACTATCAATGTTTCTTAAGATCTTAGCTACATTATAAATCCGAACGTTTGTAATAGTTTGATAGGATTTGTTGCAAAATTTGTAGAACTTTATCATACAAATAGGTTCTAACTTAGATTAAGTATTAACACATAGGCTAATTTTATTCAGAAAACTTGCATAGTTCCCGGGTAGTAAAATATTTATTCAGTTTCTTTCTGCTCGTATAAAATCGTGTTTAACGTCAAGTTTATTTTATTGATTTTATCAATTATATTAATCACACTTTATACATTTATATCTCTGAGTAAACAGTACACATATGTAATAGGAAGCTTCTAAAGTCTAGGTAATAGAACAACTTACTCAATAATACAAAGAACTTGTGTGATTGACCTAATAGTTGTATTACAGACGCTGAGACTGACAAACTTATACATACTTTTATTATACAACATTGAAACAAGGTCAACAAAATCAGTCATTTTGTACCAACTACCAAGAATAGGCATGATGACTGAATTTTTGTTATTGCTTAAATGAATAGTACTCCTTAATATGAGTAACTTCTCAGGAAAAACAGTATATCAAAAGTCAATATTTTCAAAGTTATAGTGATTTGAAAAACAAATTTTCGCAAGACTCGTGAAAACGCTTCATACAAAGTCATACCTAGCTGTGACATCACGCCTAGGTTAAAGCGTATGAAGTGTACGGCTGCAGGAACATATTTGTAAATATCTCCGATATTTGTGCGTTTAAGTTCATACTTACCATAGTGAATGTTTTTGTTTAAGATGTAAGTAAACTGATGATGGAGGTTTTGTTTACTAATTTAAAAAAAGATCAAACTTTTTTGCACTTTTTCGATGTACCTTATTACTAAACTACACTAGAAATATTGTTATTTTTTGCATTTATTAAGTAGTAATGCTGGGGCATTAGTATTTCTAAGAATATTATTAAATATATAAATATTATATAAATATAAATATTTTTGATGTCGCTATTATCAGGATACAATTTTCGAAGCGAGAAATTACAATAGATGGCCAATTCTTGTAATTAAAAATGTTCAATTCGCGGTATGACTCCAGTCTCAAATAGAGCGGTCGCATTCACACACGTATCAATTCGAGTGTGCACGAGAGCGATAGCATGCTCTGTTACTGGAACACAGCTGCGATTGTTGGAATACTTGAACGCGATTTTGTGATTTGAATATTTCAGTTTCAAATCTCAATGATGAGATGCGTTATAATTTGAAACTCGATGAAACGTAAAAGCGACAGTTAACAGATAGACACAGACATTAAAATCGTCTCCTTCCTCCACCATTAGCATTCCGATTATGGACTTTAGGTCAAGCGAAATAGAGTCAACTTTTCCGCAAAACATTACCGTATAGGAAAATAATCATGTTTTGCGGAAAACTCTATTTTAATTCTGCTAAAGTTGATAATCCGAATGCAAATTATGGGCGTCGGAGAAAACTTTATTGCCAGTGCGCGCAAGCACTAATAAAAAAAAGTAAATGTTTTATTAAAAATAAACAAAATTAATATTTTTAGGTTACAACGAATTGTTAAGAATTGTCAGCGAACTGATAATGATGAATTACATAGACACACAGACAGACACGTCAAACTTATAACTTTTCGTCAGGGGTTAAATGGGAAGTATATGTTTTTACTAAAACAATATAATGGACTATGGACGCTTTCACACCATGTCGATCTGATCCCGTGGTAAGTTCTCGAAGAACTTGTGTTACGTTACCATACAACGGAAATATATTTTATACTTTTTGAGAGTATCTACTATACACATATTTAATGTTTTTATTATATAATACACACATTTAATTCATATCCATGACCCAGGAACACAGTTTTTTTTTTAATTCCCTGGCGGAATTCGAACCCGCGACCTTCGGCTTAAGCGCCAACGCTCTAACCACTGAGCCACAGAGATCGTTAAACTATTATTGTCTGCGAAATTTATTATGCAATGTCAGGCTGAAATGGTAGATATAATGTCTCACACCTTTTGCAGTCAACTCCTAGACTAAGACAAAATTATACTTGTCTTGCACAAAAGTTAAAGGAATGACAAAAACTTTACAATTGAAATGTAAAGCTTACACTGCGGTCATCATCATCATCATTACCATCATCACCTTCTTCATCATCATCATCTCCATCATCATCTTCATCATCATCATCACCATGATCATCAACATGATCATCGTCACCGTAGTAGTCATCACCCCTAGGTCAAAGAATATTATAGTTACTAACGTAAAGAAAACGACATTCAATGCACACGGCTATACGTATACGGGGGGTGCGCGCGGCGAGCGGGACGTGACTTTTCCAAGCCAGGACTTACGTTCACGGGGCTGCCCGCTGGTCGTTTCGTGCTTTGACGTAATTGACAACATAATGTCATAATATTTAAGATTTTTTCGGTGTCAGCCTTAGGTACGTCAAAATGGCTGACATTCGCCGGTGCATTAGTAGATAATGTTCCCCTGTGCTTGGGCTATGCTCGTTTTATATGGAAACTTTGCCTTCGACCATTTGACGAATTTAACGTTCTTAAAGAATGTCAAATTAAGAACGTCTGTGGCCAGGCTTGACGCAGTATGTTTCATGCGCACACGCAATAAATTATACGTAAACTAGTTTATCCAGCATTGTAACAATGTATTACTTATGTGCCAGTGAATAAACTTCAATATAATTATTAAGCCTTGGGCTTTCATTTACTGTCATCATCTTAGGATATATACTCCACACCGCAACACTAGAGGAGTAACGAGTGCGTTTCCGGTCTTTAGAACTATCCTTTGACAACATGATGCGTTATTTCACTCCAGTATTCTGTTAGGCCTTCTTAACACACCTTCATTTAAAAAAAACTAAGGGCTTTTCATTCGTTATAATGCATGATTTATACAGTATTCTCCGAGCGAAGTAACCACTCTTAAAATACTGTAGTGCCTGGGACTGTCGGTTTTTAAATGTCGTATGGTTGCCCAAGCACATACGACATTCTCACAACATAGTCAGCCTAGTCCAGAGGAATGAACTAGTCAATACGTCTGGGGCCAACCATGTGCGGGTTTCACGATGTTTTCCTTCACTGTTAGAGCGTCCGTATAATGTACTTGATATCTGAAAAAGTCTAATTGGTACACGCCACAACTCGGGATTCGAACCTGCATTCTCTCGTGCGAACCAAACGGTCTACCCACTAGGCTACGGAGCTCTACCTCCATTTACCTTCATTTAAACATTCTGTTTATTAATTATACTGTGTGCTGTTTTTGTGTGATACGTTGGAAAAGCCAATTGACACACAGAAACAGCAATAAGAATAGGGGATCGGACTACATCTGAAATATGTAGTTTCGTTAATATATTCAGAAATATTGAGGCATTACTACTTGGTAAATGTAAAAAAATATATTATTTTATATGTAGTTTACTAATTAAATACATTTAAAAAGTACCAAAAAAAAATTATAAACAAAACCTACATTCGTTTACTCACATCATATACAAAAACATTAATTATGGTAAGTATGAACTTAAACGCACAAATATCGGAGATATTTACAAATATATTCCGGCCGCCATATACTTCATATACTATAACTTACAAGTGACGTCATTTGTAGGTCGACTTTAGTATGGATCGTTTTTAGGAGGCTCGCGAATTTTTTAATACAAATCGCTGTACCTTTCAAAATATTGACTTTTGATATACGGTTTCTTCTGAGAAGTTACTCATATATTTTAAGAGTACTATTCATTTATGCAATAAAAAAAATTAGTCCGATTGCCTATTAGTGTATCGATGGTGTAAATATTTTTATTTATAAGGGTAAAAGTCGATAAGAAAAGTAATTTTACTGTAGTGTGACCACAGTGCACTTTATCTAAACAAAACGCTAGCTGTTATTTGCTTGTGTACTTTACGATGTGTGAAGTACTCAAATTTTATAGACGTTTTTATTGTATTCACTCAACTACAAGCCTACCTTGTGCTACTAAATTAAAATAGATATTCAATTTAAATACAAATAAATAAACAAAAATGTGTATACTTGCAAGTTTAAATAAAGCTTTTTACTAATAAAAATATAAAAAAAACTGACCGCGTAAAAACTAAAAACTGAAAAGAAAAAAATAAGAAAGTCCATTAATCCAAATTTTGTTATAAAATATTATTGAATAACTTTAATATTATCTACTATTGAAATATTTCATGATCGATACATTCAAAATGAAAACATAGAGCATAACGATTGCAACATTCGGGACCGGGACCCATTATAAGGAAGCCGGATATTTAATGGGTCCCGCACTCCCGACTCCCGACTGTCAGAATCGAAATGGGAACATTACGATTTTAACCATAGACGTAGGTACAATACGGCCGATGTATCTTGGCGAGTATGAACATAGGCTCTGCGAACTTTAGCGCATGTACAACTCGTGAAGAAAACTGTTATTGTATTTTTTTATATACCTTTGTACGAATAAAATTTCCCTAATACATTTGACCAACTAGTACAAACAAAATAAATACGAAAACAGTTATTGCGCAACCTTCTGCGCGTAGTTCAGACTCGCCAAGATACATCGGCCGTATTGTATATTATGTCAGCGGAAAATTGTAAAAACCGTTAGATTCTAAAATAACTAACGAGATTGTTGAAGTATGTCGAATTATTAAAAATATTTATAATCTAACGAAAAATAATGTGTTAAATTATAGGCAGCATATTCACGTCGGAAGTCTATCAACATTTTACAATTACACTAGTTTTATTACAATGTAACGGATTTTACAATTTTACGGTGACATATACATATATTATAGACGAGACATGTCGAGCCAAAACCTGTCCTCGGGCGGTTTCATATAAATATATGTCTTTTTTTTTTTTAATGAAATAAACCAGGAAACGAGCAGACGGATCGCCTGATGGTAAGCGATTACCGCCGCCCATGGACACTCGCAACACCAGAGGAGTTACACTTGTAACTCCTCTGGTGTTGCGACTTACGTTCCTGGTCCTTAAAAAACCAAAATCCTTCCCTCGGGCCTCCGGTAACTAACTCGGCGTAACAGAACGCAAACGTTATTTCACGCCGGTTTTCTGTGAGGTCGCGGTATTTATACGGTCGAGCTGGCCCATTCGTGGCGAAGCGTGGCTCTCCCACAATTAAACATTTTTAGTTAGACGACCTCTGTGACTCAGTTCTGGTAACCGTAACACAAGTTCTTCGAGAACTTACCACGGGACGAGATTGACGTGGTGTGAAGCGTCCATAGATTTTATTATTTTAAATATTTTAGTTGAAGATTTAGCACATTTGTCATGGGATACTCTTCCCAACTTACCTGTCCGGTAGTTGTGGTGTAGTATACGGGTATGCGACCCCGGCTTCCCTAGCTATTACTGTCCTATTATCCCTTGCCCTCCTGGGCGGTAATATCCTACATTCCCTATTTCCCACTCTAACTTGCCAATCTTCCTTTCCACACCACCTATCCTTCCCTTTCCCTATTCCTACCTTCTCCACCAATCCGTGGAAACGCAACAGATAATCAAAAATAATTTAATTATCCAAAATGGCGGCGATGTGGTTCGCCACCCATCACGTCTCGTTTCTCGCGAAGGCGAAAAGCGGACCATGGAGAGACGCCTGGCTACGTTGAATGTAAGAGGAGGAATGGATGGTAAGAATGAAAGTGGACGAAGCGAAAGAAGTATGTAAGGATCGTAACAAGTGGAAAGAAGTGGTCTCTGCCTACCCCTACGGGAAAGAGGCGGTCCTGCCTACCCCTACGGGAAAAAGGCGTGACTATATGTATGTATGTAAGATTTAGCACACTGCACAATTTTTTTTTTTTATGAAATCTAGTATTTTTCCATTTCATCCTAAAACCTTAAGAATAGAAGTTTCAGGCCACTAATTTTTATAGCACCGTAAAATGTGCCTTTTTGCTGGTAGTAAAGCGAACAAAAGCATAATAGTAAAATATTAATGTATAATGTTATGTACGTATGTCATGATTTTCACATAAGAACGTGGTTTTTTTTTGCCATATAAAATAAAGTACCTGGGTAACCGAACTTTGCTTGGAATTCTGAGAAATTTTAATCAATAAAAATAATCACAAAATATTTATCTGACCGGGAATCGAACCCACCATATTCCGAATTTACGCACAAAAATTATACGTCATTATTATGACGTATAATTTTTGCAATATGCATAAATAATATTTTATTTATGCATATTGCATACCAATCTGCCAATGGGACTGATATAATAGAGTCAAAATTATCGATATATTGTTGCACGTCGAAAGAAAAACATGGGGTTTCGTGGGGGGACAATTGGAGGTAAAGGTCAATGTAAACTGTAGAGGTCAATGTGATGGGGATGATTGGGGTCAAAGGTCAAGGCCAAATGTCAAGTTCAGCGTTATGGGAATGATTGGGGTCAAAGGTCAAGGTCAAACGTTAATGAGTTGGGAAGGTTGGGGTCAAAATTCAACCGAACTAAAATAGTTTCATGCTCGCGTAAACGAAGACAGCAAACAATTGCAAGTTGAATCTTACGCATTTTCGATCAGGACACGTGACCTGTCGCTTGAGTAACAGTTTTTACCCATCCCAAGAAAAGTGCTCAACGCCGCTAAAGCAGTATTTTCTTCAAAAATGCGTAGGTTCCCAGGGATATGGACCTAGCTATGGATCAATTTTTCTCCACCAAAACTCCCTGCATTCACTCTACTTACATACACTAATTACTTTCATGTTAATACTTGATGCTGTTTTCGAGATTACGATTATATAAAAAAATTTTTTTTTCCGGGCCCGCTGATTTCCGGCTGATATTACAGTCCCAAGCTTGTCTTTTACCTACTTTTTAAACTTTTCGCCTGTAAATCTCAAGGAATATTTTCTCATACCTCATCACTTGTAGTAGGAGATCATAAATTTACAGAAGGCGTTAAAAAGATATAAAATTACAATTTACGTTCGAAATCCAAACTCACCGCGCCATTTGCAATGAGGTTAAATTAATTCAATTTGCTGCCAAACGAATATGTACTCGAATACGTTACAACAGAGCTTATATTTGTATGTCGCATTGGTGAGAAATAAATAGTTATAGGCTTTTAATATCCAGAAATCGAAAGGTTTTACTGTATTAACTGTTTTAGGAATAAGTGTTTGTACCTAAATACATCCTTTTAACGAATAAATTCTTGCGCATTTTTTTTTTGATTTTTAATACATATAACAATCTCCTCTCAATTTTTATGAATTTGTGAATGTGATTTCTTGAATTAATGGATTATAAAATGTGACTGGTCAAGTTGACTCTTGACCAGTGACTCTTGACTCAAGATTGCAACTATTTTAATCATGAATTCATGTGTGCAATGGGTGTAAATCATATTTTTGTCCTTCGTAATAAGTACGTAGGTATATTATACCATTTTTTTTAGGATACTAATGTAGAAATACTAATTGAGGACGCAAATGTCAGACATTAAAATAATATTATTTGTTTGTTACAAGCAAATGCTCATTAGGGTCAGTGCAGACAGAGAGGAATAATCCGCGCGGTCTCGGACATCTGGGGGCACGGCAGTGCCCCCACCAAGTCGAGCGCGAAGCAAACACTGCCGTACCATCCTTTACTGGAACCATTTCGCCGCATTTTCAGGCCCCTATTTGAGAACCTCTGGATAAGACAAGAACGCAGAAATTTTCGTCATCCAATAAGCTATAATCACACACTTAAAATCCAAAATTTCAAGTCTGTAGGTCATTTAGTTCCGAAGTTAAGCGAAAGCAAAGTTTCGCATTTACGACACTCACTCACTCACTCACTCACTCATGATCATCAAAATAGAACTAGTACTTCCCATAAACTTAGAGAGCTGAAATTTGGTACAGAGTTGGGGTTTAATGGCTACATAAAGGGAAAACTTTAAAAACTAGGATAATCGATCTGGGGGCACGGCAGTGCCCCTACCAAGTCGAGCGCGAAGCAAACACTGCCGTACCATTCTTTACTGGAACCATTTCGCCGCATTTTCAGGCTCCTATTTGAGAACCTCTAGATAAGATCAGAACTTCGATCTGGGGGCACGGCAGTGCCCCCGTCAAGTCGAGCGCGAAGCAAACACTGCCGTACCATTCTTTACTGGAACCATTTCGCCGCATTTTCAGGCCCCTATTTGAGAACCTCTAGATAAGACCAGAATGTCGATCTGGGGGTACGGCAGTGCCCCCGCCAAGTCGAGCGCGAAGCAAACACTGCCGTACCATTCTTTACTAGAACCATTTTGCAGCATTTTCAGGCCCCTTTATTCTACTCGAACATTACACAAATTAAATAAACAAATGTAAAGTCCTCTCTGAAATCCTTATTCATATCCAGTGATTAAAACTTCAAATAAATAATATACAGGATTTATTCTCCATAAATTAACATAACATGTGCCTCCATGGCCGTCTCTCGGTAATAATGCCAAACCCGGCGTCCATACCAAACAAGCGACGATACTGATCTTGCATTTTTTATACAAATTGAACATGGCACTGAATATTATTTCTTATGCCTAAGAAATAAACTATAAAATCATTTCATCTCATAACCAACTAATAATAATTATATATTAATGCACATTTAAACCATTCATTGCACGTTTACATATTATTAATTAGAAGTATTTTATGAAACCTTCAACTATAAGCTTACAGCTCGGCCTTCCTGCAAGAAGCGAGTCCCTTCGCTTCAGTTATATAGATAGATAACACTTTATCTACACACAATCATAATATTATAACATACAACAATAGTTAGTAATAGTTTACTAACTATTTTTTTTTTGGTAGTTTCTCTAGTGAGAAACTACCAAAAAAACGCTCAATTTAATGAAATATCCCCTTGTCTGTCGAAAGCCATCTCATGGCGTTTTTATAAACAGGCGTATCGATAGATGTGCTAAATATATATTTTTAAAAAGCTTGTGGTTTAAAAAACACAGTATGTAAAGGTGTTGTTTTTTTAATGAATTATTGTAAAACAGTATATCCATTTGTACGAAGAATATAAGAAATTTGAATGATTTTTTTTTATATTATCACTCGAAATATTCGCGTATACTTTCACTTACTTTCACCTATTTTCTCCTTAGGATTACAAAATATTTTAGGGTAAAAGAATATAACTTGTATTAATTCTGTTAGTTTACATTACACAGATTCTAACAACATAAGTTTTATATAATTATATCTTTCATACAAAATTAGGAAGTTTTCGTCATTTTAATGCGACGGGGCGCTATTTCTAGACCTAGGCCGAAATCTAGTCCGACAGATACAAAATGGACACTTTTGACAATTGAGAGGTAGAGATATAACAAGGTGGTTATATACTCAAAGATAACAACTATGAATTTCTTACTGACTATTGTTATTAAAATATATTTATAACTATTAGGACCACTTCTTCATTCTCAGAAACATCATCGTCACCACTAGTATCTAAATAGGCTACTTTTCGTGACAAAATTTTCTTTGCGCGTATGAACATCTAGTATGACATAATTTACATTTACTTTGCAGTACACTCCCCGATAGGGACTTATTTGAGTAGTAATTTTGAAACTGACCATCTGCATCGTGGGGAATCTGCCTCTCTACTTGCGCTTCCTACTACTATAATTATTTTTTTAATTTTTATTCATTTTTAGGGTACCTCGAAAGGAAAAAACGAAACCCTTATAGAATCATTTTGTTGTCCGTCCGAATGTCTGTCAAGACCCTTTTTCTCAGGAACGCGTAGAGGTAAGGTCTACGGTCCTTTAGAGCTGTGAAAAAAACAAACTTCTAAGCCAATGCAATCAAAAGATACAGCTGTTAATGCCGCAAATTTCCGCAAATTTTTGAAGTTCACAAACTCAAAACCAACAGGCTACTTCCCGTGAACTCAGAATCTTGAAATTTGAAATACATAGAGTAACGTCTTATAGCACATATAAAGGAAAAATTACGAAAACCGTAACTTTTTAGTTTTTACATAATATAATAAAAATATTTTTAATAATTTTAAACTTACTACCCCTTTCCTTATGAACGCGTAGAGATATTAAATTGAAATTCATATCAAACACTCAGGTTTAAAGTACATTTAGGGTGTAACAAAATCACTACCGGTTTGTACTGAACCCTCGGCGCGCGTGTCCGACTCGCACTTGGGCGATTTTTTTTATTTTGTTATGAAAGCTTACAGCAACAAATACAATGATAATAAATTATCATATTAAAAAAATAAAGTACCAATGACAAGTTTTCACAACTACAAAACAAATTAGCAAAGCTCAAGTTAAGCCCCTGAATGTGTCAAAAAAAATATCCATATATACCTTAAAGTAAAAGCAGTCATAACCACAAACATAATAAACCGAATGAATGTTAATATTAAAATTCAAAACTACACTTGTACACATAATTATTTGATAGTCTTATATTTGTTTAGTAATTAAGATTAATATTTAAAATGGTTTATTAGTTACAATTGAAGAAGGGTATCAGTTAGGAGTCTCCTAATTTTAGGTGGATTTAATGAAAATATATCTTCAAGTGGATTTTCATTAAGGAATGTATTCATTTGAGCGCTTGATCTAAGGATGAAAGTTTCGACGATAATAGGTGTTAAATGGTGAGACATAAAAAGGCATAAAACTATGATTACCTAGTGGGAACGTTAAACTGTATCAAATTAGTAAGTCAGGAACATCTATTTTGTTAATAATTTTACATAAGTAGACTAGATCGGAGATGTTCCTACGATAATGCAGGGGAAGAAAGTGGAATCTTTGCATCTAGTACCTATCATAGTCCGCAAGGTCAAATATTTAAACTGTAAAAACCTAAGAAAACGTTATTATTTATATTGTATACTATAAATATACTTTCTCTATCACTTGTCTATTTTTTAACCAGCCAGCTCGGTATCCTCAAGTTCGATTATTATTTCGGTCAGAAGCCCATATTCAAAGCCAAAGCCCAAAGAAAATATTAAACTATAATTATTTAGTTAAATTTTCATTTTAGATAAGTAGTTATTGTCTATTCAAATCAGAATGACAATTATCCAAAGTTTCATCTCTTTAAGTTTTACAAATTGTAATCGTTCAAGTACACATGTTTAAAAGAATTTTAGTCTTTAAAATTTTACTAGTGCCTCACGTCATATCTTTATCACCCTATCTTTTATACTGTACAGCTGTTAAAAAATCTACAGCTCACAACCTTACATCGATTTAACAATTTTTTTACATACCTAGTCGTTCTATTCGATTCATTAGAACAAAAAGCCGTGTGGTGTCGTTGGACACCAGATAGGAACGAAGTTCCTCATTATAAAATTTTGATTTCAAGTTCTATTTGAGATTTATAGAAAACAATATTAATTTCCTGAGGCTTCGCCTGCGTAAAGTTAGGTTTTAAACTTTAATCCAATATTTTGCCCCCTTGGGGGGGTTGAATTTTGAAAAATCCTTCCTGAATTTTCCAAATTTTCTACAGATTTATACACCGTTCGTGTCTCAAATTAGAGCATTGCCGTATTTTTTTCTTCTATAATACTTCTATCTCAGAAACGGTGTATCCTATTTGAAAAATAATGAAAATTACCTCCACCCTAATAACCCCGCAACCAATTCCTGTCATATTATGAGAAATACATGTGCAAAATTTCAAATTTCTAGCAATGGTCTGTGCATTAATACATCAGTCGATCAGCTTTACCTTTTAAAACTGTACTTTGTCTCGATAAGAACTACGATCGCTTCCGATATGAACCCTAATAAAGTACCGTTTCTAGATCACAGGTGGCGTTTTACGTAACATTGTTTGCAAAAATATTATTTTTATGTGAAGAAAGTTTGTGTAGGTCACATTATTATTATTATTAAGTGATAATTATAAATACTTATTTGAGTTAAAATAATGTAAAAGTTTAATTCCAATACCGGGAATCAAACGCGAGCCTCCTGGGTGAGAATCCAGGCATCCTTGCCACTAGACCATAATGTAGGATGTCAATTGATCGATCGATCGAATTTTGCTTTTTACTAATACATAAAAATCTTACGGTTTTATTTAACGTTACAGACCCTTTCTTTTTTTTTGCCGACTAGAGTACCTCTCCGCAACGCCCCATAGGAACTTTCATTCCAATAACTAATACTTATATTACTTGTAAGCCACATTAACATTGTCTGCTCTTTAGACATAGGGTCAACTCAATATTTATGGTAAAAGTAGGTTAATAAATTTTTGTCTATCCAAACCGTTGACTGACTCTATTATTGTCAAAACCTTGTTCTATATTGATTCTGTAAATTCATTTAAATCTCATATATGTATAATCTCTTACTATAAGCTACATTAATATTGTCTTATCTTTAGACATAGGGTCAAACTCAATATTTGTGGTAAAAGTAGGTTAATAAATTTTTGTCTACCCAAACCATCGACTGACACTATTATTGTCAAAACCTTGTTCTATATTGATTCTGTAAATTCATTTAAATCTCATATATAATCCCTTACTATAAAATTGATACAAACAAAATCTGTACCTTACTTCTCTCACTTTTACACCTCGTTTCAAATTCATTTTTTTTATATCGTTCTCTCCACTCTACTCGAACTGTTATGTCGAAAGTACTATATAGTGCTCTTAAATAATTATGATTGATCTCTATCACACTTTTGGTGTTCCATGGTAGACCCACGATCTGGCCTATACGGCAGAAAAATACACCATCCTCACTCCTCATACTCCATGAATAATCAAAACGTTTCGTGATCGACACACTCCATTAATCCCATCCTCAAATCTCGTCTGGAATAGGCGCTCTCCGCCAATGCTCTTGAATAGGCATAATCAGAGAGTATTGGTGGGTACCAATACTCTCTGATAGGTGCTCTCCGTCAATACAGTCCTCGTCTCGTTTCGTCTCGGATCGGCCTCCACCAATCCCCTTACAATTTGTTTCGTCTCGGATTGGCCTCCACCAATCCTGGGATCGGCCTCCACCGATCCCCTTACAATTCTGGTCTCGGTAGCGCTACTCTCCTGCGCCACCCCTGACCACTCACCTCCACCGGCTGATCTAACCACTTTCACCTGGGTCGTCCTGTGCAACCGGCAGTAGTCTATTTCCTGACCCTGTCCCAATAACCTTGGGCTCCCTGGGTATCCCTCTGTATTGCTCCACCGGCTGATCTAACCACTTACACCTGGGTCGTCCTGAGCAACCGGCAGAAGTCTATTTCCTGACCCTGTCCCATTAACCTTGGGCTCCCTGGGTATCACTCTGTATTGCTCCACCGGCTGACCTGACCGCTTACACCCGGGTCGTCCTGGTCAACTGGCATATTAATTTTGGCATTTAATTTCTCACCTAGTACTTTCTAATGGTATTAGGAACTTCCTGACTTTCACTCTCATTTTGGGCTCCCTGGGTCCTTAAATACCCAAAATAGATAGTCGTAATCGGAATTCCATCTGATCTGAAACTGACAGAATACAGCTTAATACCATGTCACTCCAAATAAAAAGAAATTAAGAATCTTAAGCGTTATTCTATATTAAAATTAATAAATCATATATATTGAAGTTCAACTAATAAATGCTCTTTTAAACATAAATACAAATCTTTTGCTCCAGTCGAAAAAACCCATATTATTATTTTGAGTTCTATTTCGATCAAGTTGTCATAACATTTATAAATTATAATAGTCAAAATTATAGAAATAATTATATTACATTGTTACAAGACGAAAAAAAAAAACCATATACATAATGTAGCAAAAAATGCACAGTTCTCCAGATATAAGCCTTAGTGAGATCGATTTTCCTCCCCCACATTTCTCTGCAAATTTCATGGTAGGTAATACTTGCAACTGTTTTCGAAAAACCAATTGTACTTACATATTAATAAACAATAATTATGTATAAACAATATCGTCTCGATTAAAGTATCTGATATAATATCATAAAATCGCAAAACCTATTTATTAATAACTAACTACTATTTAAATTATTATTTTAATAATATTATCTCTTCCATCATCATTCTATCTCTTTTGCACTCATATGACGTCATGACTCATGAGCACATTCGAGAATAAAATATGTATTCCATTTTCAAATTTCCTCCGATTCTCTATGCCCCTTTTTACGATATGCATCAAAAATTTAATTTAATCCCTTTAGATAATATTACGATTTTTCACTTTACTATTATCTAAGCAATTAATTATAGTTTACCATAACATTAATCATTATTAGGTAGGTAGTTAGGTACCACAAAAACAAAGAAAAATTTTCAAAATAAAAGTCCATATAAACAACGATACTTACGTAGGCTCAGAGCGAAAAAAAATATAATTTTCGCCGATCCCACTTCTGAAATGTAAAGTCCTCTCTGAAATCCTTATTCATATCCAGTGATTAAAACTTCAAATAAATAATATACAGGATTTATTCTCCATAAATTAACATAACATGTGCCTCCATGGCCGTCTCTCGGTAATAATGCCAAACCCGGCGTCCATACCAAACAAGCGACGATACTGATCTTGCATTTTTTATACAAATTGAACATGGCACTGAATATTATTTCTTATGCCTAAGAAATAAACTATAAAATCATTTCATCTCATAACCAACTAATAATAATTATATATTAATGCACATTTAAACCATTCATTGCACGTTTACATATTATTAATTAGAAGTATTTTATGAAACCTTCAACTATAAGCTTACACAAATTACACTAAAATCTAGGAAAATAAATCAATATGCCCACGTTTCTACAAAAAGAAGTGAAATCCCACCAAAAACATTCTGTAAAAAACTAGCCAAGTCTCGATGGAGCTGCTTGTTTATCTCTAAAAAGTAATGAAATCTAGACAAAATCGTGCCAAGTCTAAGGTTCCTTACTGCGGTTTCTTTATTATTATAGTTAATGTTGTGTGACTTGGCCGTTGAAGGGTACACAAGGGTACAAAAGGGGCTCCATGACACCATTGCTCCAATACGTGTGTTGTACAATCAACAACAGCCTAAAATGAGACTCTAGCGTCCAATTACCAATACCAATATGGGCTATTATCTCGCTTAACAAACATAGGTAGTGACAAATGTAAACAAAATTGACTTGTACCCACTAAAGTATAAAGAATGTTCAACGGCCAAGTCACTCAACATTAACTATAATAATAAAGAAACCGCAGTAAGGAACTGTTATATCGCAAGTAGCATGAGTGCATATGTATAGTAAAGTTGCTGAGTTTCCCATTGCATTATTGCTAATGCAATAGGAAACCATTATTATTCCGTTTAATTAAAACATAGTGTTTTTCATTAGATTGAATTGGACTTCCGTCGGGTGCAGGTCTTTTTCTAAGTTCTTTTTTATATAATATATTTCGTGTGTTAAATAAATAGTTTTTTTTTAAAAACCAAAACCTGAACCACGCCGTAACAGTGGTGTCAGAAGTGGGATACCAGTGTTGATTTATCCGGTTTCGTTCCACTGGTATTCCATAACGGTTCGCGAAAAAATAAAAAACTGTGCTGTGAAAAAAAAAATATAATAACTCTATGAACCAATTCATCTCCGGAGTGTGATCTTGAACAGTGTCCAAATAATCTTTGTGTCCACTTCGTCAAAATCTTGTGCATACCGAGTCTCGACAGTCAGCCTTACTTCGTAAGCCTGCAGACCAGTCCAGTGTCCTGCACCCCGATATCTCGCTCGCGCAAAATACGCACAGCCGCTACATAACTTCGCGACCGTCATCGTTTCTGCTGCCGTTCCTGCCGCCGTTCTGCCGCCGTTCCTGCCGCCATTCTGCTGGTATTCCTGCTGCCGTTCCTGCCGCCGTTGCTGCCGCTGTTCCTGTTGTTCCTGACGTTGGTTGCGTTACTGGAAACGCGCCGCCGCTGCCTGCTGCTAACACGTCGCTGCTGTAATGCCGCTCAAGTTCCTGGTGATCCTGTCAACCCTGTGAGTAAAACATATTATTATTTGTTATTGCTACATTTTAGCTATTTTTTCAATTGAGTGTCTTTCAATATACTTACCAAATTCCTTACCAATCTCTAATCCCTCATAATAATTTAAATAATTATCTATAAAATATATCAAGTAAATTATATACATACATATCGTTCTTATCTAGGTATTCTTTAAATTAATTTACAATGACAACCGAAAGCAAGAAAAGCAGTGAGAAAACAGAAATTTTACTTACCGAACCATTTCCTATTAATGTATTATGTAATTTCATTAGTCCCTATAAAGGAGATCGTGAAACTCTAACCGCTTTTCTTACTAATTGCCAAAACGCCTTAGATCTAGCATCTCAATCTCAAAAAACATTATTAAATAAATATATTTTATCGCGTCTAGAGGGAAAAGCACAAATTGCTTGTTCCAATAAAATTTTCGAAGATTTTAACCAATTAAAATGTTTCCTTAAACAAAATTTTGGTGAAAGAAAGCATTACAATCATTTATTGCTAGATCTACAGTCGTGTAAGCAACAACTAAATGAACCTGTTTCACAATTTGCGCTTCGTATTGAAAGCTGTCTTACTGATTTACAGTCCGAAATCTATAATTCTGAATCCTTAAAGAAAGATTTATCAGGTCGAATCGCTATGACAGAGGATTTAGCGTTATTTTCATTTTCCTTAGGGCTTCATCCGCGTATAAGTAATAATGTAAGATGTAGAAATCCTAAGTCTCTTAATGATGCAATCAATATTGCCCTCGAAGAGGAAAAAATACAAAATCTTTTATATAAGACTACCAAATCTAAATGTAAAACCTGCGGAAAATTAGGACATACGGAATCGGAATGTTATCGTACAGAGAGACGTTCACATTCGCCACGTGATTTTTCGAAATCTCAAAATCCAACATCTTTTAATAATAATCAATCCAATTACCACGTTTTCTGCAGATATTGCAAAAAGGGCGGCCACGACATAAAAGACTGTCGTAGAAGGAAATATAATAATGAAAATCGTAATTCGTATAATAATCATTCTAATAATTATAATAAGTCCGCGAACGCGCATCATATTTCTTACGAGCCGCCGTCACCACCGTCACCGACACCTTACGAAGTTCCATGTGAAAATGTCGGCGACTGTGATTTAAACTAGCTGATCGGATTACGAAAAAGTGCCGTCGTTTTCCGACTAATTTAGGCACAAAGTTAAAGTTTTTCACAAAATCTATTCCTACAAAATCTACTAATTCTAATCTTAAATCAAATAATTCACCTCAACATATTCCTTCAGGAACCTCTGTATCGTTGAGTCAAAATTCAAAATCGGACCACGACACGGGTAACCAGCCCCAAAGAAGTGTCCAAAATTCAAAATCGGACCACGACACGGGTAACCAGCCCCAAAGAAGTGTCCAAAATTCAAAATCGGACCACGACACGGGTAACCAGCCCCAAAGAAGTGTCCAAAATTCAAAATCGGACCACGACACGGGTAACCAGCCCCAAAGAAGTGTCCAAAATTCAAAATCATCGGACCAACACACGGGTAGCCAGCCCCAAATAAGTGTCCAATCTCTAAAAAATCATATCAAAAATTATAACGATAATGAAAATCCAATATACGAGATAAACTCATTTATTACAAAAATATCCTTGCCTCACATTAATTTAAAGACCGAATTATCTACGCGTTCTTTACGGTTTCTAATAGATACTGGTGCAAGCATAAGCCTTATAAAAAAATCCAGTATAGATAAAAAATATATTTTATCCCGCGAAATAGTTAAGATAAAAGGGATCAATAATATCGAACATTGTTCTGAATCTTTAGGTACATGTCAAGTAAATTTCTATTTATCTAATAACACTTATAATTATAAATTTCATATCTTTAATGATGATGTAAGTCTAGAGTATGACGGCATCATCGGTAGTGATTTTTTAGGCTATTTTAAAGCTAACATTAACTATGAATCTAAATTAATTAATATTTGCGGGCAAACCATGTATATGAACTATGTTCAGCCAACTTACATAATTCCTGCTCGTTCCGAAGCCGTCATTGAGTGCGCGGTATCAAATTACTCAGCCGAGCGTTTTCCGAACAATCAAGGATTATTATTAGATCATACTTTAAATAATGGCATTTATTTCGCTAATTGTATTGTCACAATAAAATCTAATAAAAGAATTAACTTAACAATTTTAAATACTACTAATTCAGCTATTGAAATTAAAGATTACGCAGTAGAATTAAATCCTTTTGAACCACAAACTAGTTCTAATAATTTATCGTCAGAAATTGTCAATTCTATTTCTTATTCTAATTCGGATAGAGTGCAAAAAGTACTTGATCTTATTCGCTGCTCACATTTAAATCACGAAGAGAAAGAAACTCTTTTAGAATGTTGCTCACATTACACTGATATATTTCATTTGGAAGGTGAACCTCTATCATTTACAACTGCAATTGAACATACTATAGATTCAGGAGACGCACCTCCCATTCACGTAAAATCATACCGTTTCCCGGAATGCCATAAGGAAGAGGTCGATTCACAAATTAGAAAAATGCTCGACCAAAATATTATACGTCCTTCTTTTTCACCTTGGAGTGCCCCGGTATGGGTCGTCCCTAAGAAAATGGACGCCTCAGGTAAAAAGAAGTGGCGAATAGTTATAGATTACCGTCGATTAAATGACGTCACTGTATCGGAAAGTTATCCTCTACCTCTCATCACCGATATTCTAGACCAATTAGGACATTGTAAATATTTCAGCACCCTCGACCTATCCAGTGGCTTCCACCAAGTAAAAATGAGTCCAAAGGACGCCCCGAAAACGGGATTCACCATTAACACAAATTCGAGTGTCTCTGGGCACTACGAATTCACAAGAATGCCTTTTGGGCTAAAAAATGCCCCTTCCACATTCCAAAGGCTGATGAACACAGTTCTCTCTGGTCTTCAAGGGCTGCATGCATACATTTATCTCGATGACACGATCATTTATAGCCACGACCTTCCTAGTCACATTTCAAAACTTAAATTAGTTTTTGACCGCTTACGTAAATTTAATTTAAAATTACAGCCTGACAAATGTGAGTTCTTAAGGCGCGAAGTTGCTTACTTAGGCCACATAATTACAGACAAAGGTGTCTGTCCAAATCCAGAGAAAATCAAAGCTGTAACTCAATTCCCAACACCTAAAAATCCAAAGGATATAAAATCTTTTCTCGGTCTAGTCGGATACTATCGACGTTTTATAAATAACTTTTCACAAATCACAAAACCATTGACATCACTTTTAAAAAAGGATGCAATATTCCAATGGTCTCATGAACAAGAACGAGCTTTTACAAATCTAAAGGATAAATTGACGTCAGCACCTCTACTCCAATATCCCGATTTTAATCAACCTTTCTTATTAACTACCGACGCCTCTAACTACGCGGTAGGTGCCATATTATCGCAAGGAGAAATAGGCAAAGATAAACCTATCTCATATGCGTCACGAACTCTAAACAAAGCCGAGGGTAATTACTCTACCATAGAAAAAGAACTCTTAGCCATTTTATTCGGGGTAAAAACATTCCGCCCTTATCTATACGGGCGTAAATTTAAAATCATAACAGACCACAAACCGCTAGTGTGGCTGTTTAGCGTTAAAGATCCCGGATCCAGGCTCATTAGATGGCGTCTTAAGCTAGAGGAATACGATTACGAAATCGTATATAAAAAAGGAAAGTTAAACGCAAACGCTGACGCATTATCTCGCTATCCAATACTTGCTCTAGATGATAAAACTGATAATTCGATTATATGTAACCCTACACTGTCACCCGGAAGTGACATCGATTCTCATAATCTCCCGTCAATATCTGAAACTTATGATCAATTTCTACAAATCTCAAAACAACCCGGTGTTACTTTCGACACTGTTATTCAAGAAATAACGAAAGTTTATTAAAAACTAAAATAAAATTAATCGCGTATCCAACGTCAATTGATTTAGACGAATCTATTCCATATTGTAGTGATATCATAAATGCATCCACTAGCGATCCTAATATTCGAAATATCGAACGCGAACTCCATACCTACTATTCAACTTCCAATGATAACCATGTATTCACACATTTGTTTATTAAATTAAATCATTTTGACGAAATGACTTACAAAGATATATTTAATGTCCTTCGCGAATACCGAGACATGATAAAATACTGGTATTCCGAAGAGAAAGAGATAGCACTATCAGATTTCACAGATCCATTCTCTAAACTTTCATTTACAAAAATATATAATATTATTGCGTTTATTTTTCATACTACTAATATAAAAATTCATATTTATCATAATTGTATAAAATATCCAACACCGAGCGAAATCAAACAAATTCTTAAAGATAATCATGACTCACCTCTCGCTGGACATCCAGGTATCTCTCGTATGCTGGAAAGAATTAAATCTCAATTTTGGTGGAAAAATATGAGACAAGACATCGAGGACTATGTAAAAAATTGTCGCTCATGTCAAATTAATAAGCCGTTACGACAAACAAATCGTGCCCCAATGATAATAACTTCCACAGCATCGCGACCCAACGAAAAAATCTATCTAGATCTGGTCGGTCCACTTCCTGAAACATATGAATATAAATATAAATTTTTACTTACCGTACAAGATGACCTCACTAAATTCTCACAAGCTTATCCTATGCAGTCATGTTCAGCTGAAGACACAGCTAGAACATTCGTTAATTATATTTCACACATGGGAATACCTAAAATGATAATTTCTGATCAAGGCACGAACTTTTGTTCTGACCTTTTTAAACAACTAGCAAAGTTATTTAGTATAAAACACATTTTTGCTTCACCATATCATCCCCAAACTTGTGGCGCGCTAGAAAGGAGCCACTCCACTCTCAAGGAATATTTGAGGTCTTATATAAACGAAAATCAAAACACTTGGGACCTTTACATCCCAAGCGCTATGATAGCTTATAATTCAAATGTGCATAGTACGACAGGTTACTCCCCATTAGAACTTTTATTCGGCTTCAAACCCTATTTACCATCTAGCATAGACGTCCTCGATAACAATACATATACAGATTATATTCGAGCACTTAATCATCGTCTTTATTATAGCCGTCAAAAGGCTCTACAAAATATTCAGACGTCTAAGGAAAAATCTAAAAAATATTATGACGTTCGAACAAAGCCTATAATATACAATGCTGGCGATATGGTGTATGTCCGTTGCCACCATAAGCAAAATAAGGCCTTATCCCCAGTGTGGAAAGGTCCGTATAAAATAATAAAATTAAACGGTAACCATACGGCAACGCTATTAATTAATCGTAAGCACGTTCGTCATCATTTCGACGAAATAAAGCCGGCAAGTGACGACACGGCATAGTGTCCTAGGTCAGTAAGTTAGTATAAATAAAAGTAAGTATGTATAATATAATCGTAACATAAGTCCTTTCGTTCTATTTCAGATGCGCGCTGTCGCCGCTAGCTAGATCAGATTACGCATCGCCCATCATTAGTAGTCCGGGCCTTTATTTCGATAAACTCTTAGATCTTAAGTTTACTAATAACGACTGGAAAGTCTTAGCATATTTAGATATAAGTCATATCCAACCTAACTTAGATAAAATAGAGTTTTTATTAGAGAAGCTAAATGTATTTTGTAACTCTCTTACGTCATCAAAGATACAGTCGGACTGCACTAATTCACTCTCGGCGCTGAAAAATCAGCATCTCATTAATGTTAATAAGTTTTCTTCTGTATCATATTTGCTTCACAATGATAAAACTAAAGAGCGTTTTAAAAGAGGTCTCATTGATTTAGGAGGATCCATCCTAAAAACTATTTTCGGTACATTGGACGCCGAAGATGCTATCAAATATTCGGAAGCTATAAGTAGTGTACAGACGGATGAAAAACATCTCGCTCATCTTATGAAAGATAATATTCACGTTATACAATCTACAATTTCATCATTTAATAATTCTATGTCTAAAGTTAATTTAAATGAAAAACATCTCTTAGAAAATATGGAAATAATACATAAAATATTAGACTCAGTTTCTAACACAAATGATAAGCTTACATTAAAAACTCAAATCAATTCCTTATCTAACTCTTTAGAAGCTATAATCCTAACGTCATCTTTCGATATCGATGACATAAATAATGCTATTTTATTTGCAAAACTTAATGTTTTACACCCGACTGTACTGAGTCCTTATCAATTATATAACGAATTAGATAAACATAGAAACAAACTACCTAGCCATTATGATCTGCCTGTACCATTAACGCTACAAAATATACAAGAACTAACAGATATTTCCAAATTAGTGTGTTATTATCATCAAAATAAAATAATATTTGTCCTCCACATCCCTTTAGTCCTACCTCAAACCTATAATCTTTATAATATCATACCATTACCAGTTCCATATGATATATTGAAACCAGACACCTACATTCTAATCGAGCCGACTAGCTCATATGTAGCAGTAACAGGTGATCGCATGTTCTACTCGCTATTAAGGGACATCGACAATTGTAAACTAATCAGTGAAAAGTGTTATGTGTGTGTGCTCACCGACTTATTTTCAGTCGTTGCCAACCCTACGTGCGAAACAACTTTATTAAGTGAAGTGGTTACTAAGCTCCCAGATTCCTGTGTAGCTAAAATAATTCACGGTTCTATAGATGTATTCCATAAACTTAGTTTTAATCGTTGGATCTTTGTTCAGTCAGAGCCAGGGAAATGTCATATTACTTGTGAAAAATCCGATGTAAATTCAGATGTTATATTATTCGGAACTGGCATCCTGACCTTACCTAAATATTGTAAAGCATTTTATAAAACATTACAGTTCACCGCAGTTGGCGAAACGTCACTCGGTAACGTAACAAACGTAGTGTCAAATTTTAACATTTTATTAGACGATTGTTGTGAACATTCAAAAATTAATAAAACTTTTGCCAAACTTCCACATTCTAATTTAAAAAATATTGGCAATCTTGATTCATTGTTGCATGCCAGCATCCATCTTCGTTCAATGGAAGATGAGTTATATAAATTAGAAAATCCATCTCACTTAGATACATATGGTATTCACTATATGTCTATAAGCTTATTATGCAGCATTATATTTATAATATATCTGATATATAAATGTCGTAAAAATATAACTTGTAAGAAATCGCCTTGCTGTATTCAAATTTTTAATCAGTGCCATAATTCCAAATCTCGCACTGATCATCCAGCATCTCTTGTTGTTTTTAAAGATAATAATAGCATTAAAAATGATTCTGTGCTGGAGGAAACATTTATCAGCACGCCAACTCCTTTAAAAAGAAATGTTGTTTTAACCAATATAATAAAAGATCATGAATTGTAATACGAATGTTTAATTAATTAAAATTTTAATGCTGATGTAATAATAATAAACAGTAACTTTTAACAATAATAATTGATACTTATTTTTATAATTATATACGATAAATAGAACTAGTAATAATTACATCTTTAGAAATTCTATTAATAATAATTAATAATTTTTGTGTTAATTAAGTTTTTGAATAAATTTTAGTTAATAAAATATTTTTGTAATTTAGCTGTTTTTTGTATACTCCAAACGAAAGTCCAATCTCTCGCGTTAATCTTAGCATAATCTCTCATCACTTTGAGATGTGATGATCGATCTTAACGGGGGGGTTGTTATATCGCAAGTAGCATGAGTGCATATGTATAGTAAAGTTGCTGAGTTTCCCATTGCATTATTGCTAATGCAATAGGAAACCATTATTATTCCGTTTAATTAAAACATAGTGTTTTTCATTAGATTGAATTGGACTTCCGTCGGGTGCAGGTCTTTTTCTAAGTTCTTTTTTATATAATATATTTCGTGTGTTAAATAAATAGTTTTTTTTTAAAAACCAAAACCTGAACCACGCCGTAACAGAACCTTAGACTTGGCACGATTTTGTCTAGATTTCATTACTTTTTAGAGATAAACAAGCAGCTCCATCGAGACTTGGCTAGTTTTTTACAGAATGTTTTTGGTGGGATTTTCTTTACGGATCGCGTATGCTCGAGCTTGCGCGCGACCTCGCGAGCCTGCGCGAGTAAACCGTTCTGGGTTACCACTTACCACTCTACAGTAAACATGCCAGTTTGCCGCGAAAGTTGGAACTGTTGGAACTGGTGGACTGGGATATGATTATAATTGTGCTTTTGGCGAGAGAAGAAGAAATGGAAGAATATGTTAATAAAATAAGGCGTCAGAAATTCAGACGAAGAATATGGGTCGAGCAATGTTGGCAAGAAAGGTGCAGTTTTGGTGAATTTAATACACACACAACACATTCAATAAACATTCATGAGATCATTGAATGAACATTCAATAAACATTCATTAGTATCAACTAAAACATATAAATTTTTCTTCGTCCATTTTACTGTTCATTATGTAGGTACTTTGGATTAAAAATCTAAAAAATGACGTCCACTACTCTCAGTGACAACACTGAAAGTACGCGTACGACGCGGGCGCCGACTCGACGCCGCGCGGGGATTCCCGCGTATCTTCGAGGACGCGCGAGCATTTTTTGTCAGGTTCATGCATTTATGCACTTTACTGTAATAGTTTTAAAGTTTATTTTCAAGTGCGTTAATAAAATCATCTCCGCTGCGCTCCGTTCTGTCTGCGCTGAGCCTTATGCGTTTTTTACACTACGCTATACGATATAGCTTTTAGCTCACGATAACGTGAGAGGCACGCATTTATGTCGTCGGCATAAGAGCGTTTTCACATTGATATCTGATATAAGACTAATAGATAATAAGACAGCTATATTATGTTAAAATATGAAATATATCTCTCACCTCTCACATAGCCTCTCACATTTTCGCGCTCTATAAGCGATACCGTATAGCTCTGAAACGAGCTTTACTTACATTTCTCAATTCTCTGTGCCTTGTAAAGCTTTATATTATACTACTGCACCACTGCAAAGAATTAAATATTTTAATCTGATAAAATATTATCTATATTATTCAGCAGTCCCCATATTCCTTAGAGACTCAGGAGTTTCATATTCAAGTTTCAAATGATATTAACAAACAAAAGTCTGACGACGACGAATATAATACGTAGGTGTTCTGTTTAATGTACAAGATAAGCAAGATTTAAAATTGTAAGTAACCTCCGAAATAAGAAGTAAGGGAGCTGATGATGATGAATAACATACATAACATTAATATAAGAAGTATCGGTTCACACACACACACACACACACACGGGTTGAGAGTTACGTACAGCAGACACGTATGTATGTATGGCTGGGAGTTGGGACTGTATGATCCGGAATCCGACGGACCCGGAAAATGCGCTACTAATACAATAGAGCTGAAAATGGAACACTCGAGTAGTTGTCAAATTTGACATTGACATTTGACTCGACGCTCGTGTGTTCAATAAATAGAGCGTTTCACTAGCACAGTCAGAACAAACATTTCATTATTTTCATTCACATTCTGTTTCTTTAGCGCCACTATGATCGTTCGTAACTGTTTTCACCCCTGTTCCACACGCAACTGTCATCTGTCAAAAACTGTTAAAAACGCTAAGAATGATCAAGCCATTTTGCATATTTTTACCCAGCTCCCTACTTGGGTTAAAATTAGCACTTTTTGATGTTTTCAACGTCAGTTGTGACTGTCAGTTGTTCCACTAGTCACAAAAATTGCTAAAAACGACATTTTCGAAATTTTCAATAACAACGTTATTTCGCTAAAGAAACACCATTTTGTGGTAAAAATTATCGTAGCGTTTTGGGCAAAATTAGTGCCGTGTGGAACACGATATTAATTTACCGCCCAGAGTTCTATTTTTAGTGCTCTGAATTTTCCTGTTGTTAAGGCTTTTATTTGCCAGCGGAACCCTAAAGCAGCTCAGACATCCCCAAGTATTTACTTCTTGATTTATCCACACACCGGTAAAAGCGTGCAAACATAACAGCTACCTTTTTGCAGCCAATAGTTGTTAGATTTACTGTCTTGCACAACAATTAGGTACTAATACGAGTACTACTTGAAATTATATTATTATCATATTTTGAATACATGGGGATAATAAAGTAATATAGACGAACGTGTGGAAGCAAAAATGTGTTTCGGGCAGTCATCTGAGGGCTCGGCAGTGCCCCCGCCAAGACGGGCTAAGCGAAGCGCAAGGGCACTACCAGACCACCTTTTCTCGAAGCGTTTCGTCGATTTTTTGAACCCTAATAACATAGGTTTGAATTATACCAGATAAACGAAATTTCAGAATATGTTCCCAGTAGCAGAGTAGGTATATTACATGTGTAATTTAAGTTTTAATTGCATAGGTATTATAATTTCATCACTGACTCACTGATGATTAACAAAATAATAGAGTACTTCCGGATGTCCTAGGAAGCTTAAATTTGGTATGTAAGATAGTATTAGCACATAAATAACGTAAAAATTCTCAAATTGGAACTTTTATCCTTTAACCCCTTAAACTAGGGGATGAACATTTGTAAGACTTAGAACCTACGCAAATTTCCACTCCAGGGGTCTGAAAATTGTTGTAGGGATCCGTTTTATAAATAGTAACAATAAAAAAATGTCATAACTTTCAAAAAGAAGTGAAATCCCACCAAAAACATTTTCTTGTAAAGTAATGCCAAGACGATACCATATGACTCGCACTGTCAAAAAGCTATCAGATCTCATGTGAAACCAAGCTTCTGACTCTACCAAACTTCTTACTCTACACGCCTTATCTCTACAAGCCTAACTTCACATATCTACACCTTGGTCAAGTATGTGGCTTGGCCGTTTCCTTCACAAGAATAGTATAACAGAAAAACAGTACGTAAATTTTTTACCTTACGCCCAAGCGAATGTAGCGAAATGGCCGTGCCACATATTTCGACTTAGGTGTAGAGTTTGTGAAGTAACACCCGTATCATTAGTTGTTTCCTCAGATCCGCCGCGACTCAACCTCATCTGAGGTATTCTTGAGAAGTTCCTCGAGTTTGGTATTCTTAAACATAATTTCTACCTTAGCTTTTTGCTCCTCCAGTAAGGTTGATTGGAGATATGACATCAAGAAAAAATATATTTTTTATGTTAACACCAACAGTAACCATTAAAACTCGATCCAAATTTTACAGAATGATGAATATCTATGCGCTGTATAAATTATACGGAATAAAGGCAGTGGCAGATTTTCGTAAAGTAAAGATCCAAAAAATCCTCCATGCTTATCTTGAAATAAGTATCTCTCTGTAATTGCGTAATTGCTTCAAATAATTCCACTCTGTTTGTAAAAAGAATTGATATAAATGTCGGAAATAGACGCTCGAGGGAGCCTCAAGGTACGTCCTGAGGTGCCTTAAGTTTGACAGTTGATTCCTCGACTCGCGTAAGGAAATTCCTCAAGTCGAGGGAATTTTGTTGAACTAATGATACTTTCGTGGATTGAGGTTGAGTCGAGTGGAGGAAATCTCGAGGTAACAACTAATGATATGGGTGTTAGTCTTGTAGAGTTAAGGCGTGTAGAGTCACAAGTTTGGTAGAGTCAGAAGGTTGGTTTTGCATGAGACCTGATTGATAGCTTTTTGACAGTGCAAGTCATATCATCGTCTTGGCCTCTAGTTCAGATTAAATTTGGCTTAAACGTAACACAATAGCTAATACATTTACCACGCAATAGAGAAATACAATCATCACTCATTAATTTTGTAGGAATTATAACATTTAAATTGTAAGTGGACCAGGTCATTGGTATATTCAGGATTCCGTACCTCGTATTCACGTATAAAAGATTTTAAATTATAATTTTATACGCCATTTTAAAATATTTTTCGCGAGTGTTCAGTATGCACTATGCGGTGGTCTGACAAAAACCGTTCGCCAGATGACGCGGATGGACTTTTAAGGGGCAAATAGCCCCTAAATCGCTCAGTTTGAGTCCTAACTACTCCGAAAAAAAATATAGGAGTATTCATCTAAATGGCCTTAGAGTTTATAAAATAAAACAAGATAAGTTACATAAATGTTGATTCCATTAAGAATTTTCTACGGCTAAAGTTATCTTAGTAAATTTATTATTCAATGACATTGTAAATTTTTGCTCCTAACTGACAATATATTCCTTCTTCTTGTTTATAAAAATTAATTGCAGTTACTAAAACGGGCTAATTTTGATCTTGAAATAATAAAAAGTATAGAAATATAAAAACTCAAGGCAATAGGATTGCAGCCCATTGCTTTATACTTAAGCTGCGGCCCCATTCCTTGAGTTCTCTCTTGGTAGTGCTGGGAGATATTCCAAATACCGATTCTGGGCATGACACCGAGACACAATTGGCCCAAAGCCTACCCAGCTCATCCGCGGTTTTGTTGCCGGAGATGTTGCCGTTGCCTAGAACCCATACCAGACTGATGCTGTTGTCTCGTCCTAGCATGTTTAGCGTTTGAACACAAGCCATAACTTATTTAGATGAAAGAAGAAGGGGCAAAAAGTCCCCATCCTTGTAGCACTATAAGACATAATATATCAAATAAAAGGGCTTAAAAAAAGTGTCATTTTATTGTATGACGAAAATCCTCTAAACCATGGGAGAAAAAAGTTAATGAGGGTTAAAGGTTAAAAAAGTCAAAAAAATCATTCTGTATTATTGCACCGTTTCGTAGTGTTGCTACTATGGAACAATTTTTGGAAAGTAATGGTATACACTAAACTTTAGAAAAGTGTTATATTTTGATAAACTGCCTCATACTTTGATGAAATGTATGGAATGATAATTAAATACTAAAAATAAGCTTTCCTCAATTTTTTCGCACATAATTACTTCTGGAAATTGTTTCTTACTTGCAACGCTATCGAATGGCGCAATAATACAAAATGTATTTTTTTCCTAATTTGCGGGTTTGAATCCTGGCCTGGAAAAGTGGTTTATGTAAAATCAAATAATTCAGATAAAATATTAAAATACATATAATTAAATAGCAAAAATAATTTTTAAACTATTAGGTACAGAAAAAAAAGATATAGTACATGGTAAATTATACTTCTGGGCGTTGTAAAGGAAGTCAAAAAAAATTAGCAATAGCAATTTAGCCCTACGGAATATCGAGTCCGACTTGATGAAAACTTAAACTCTTGAAACATGAAAATTTTTAATAACTCAATTTTCCTAAACAGGATTGGAAGTTGGAACCCATAAATTATGAAAAAAATACATCCTTTCAATAGTATCACAAGCATAGCTGGGCATTAACTCGTTAATCCGTTAATCGTTAATTAACGAAGTTAACATTTTGATTAACGGATTAACTTTTAAGTTAACTTTTAAAAGTGTTAACGGATACGTTAACTTCCGTTAATATGAACAGAAGTCCGTTAATCGTTAATCCGATGCCTACTTTTTACCGCACGGCACCGAGGCGCTGCGCGAAAAACAGGTTCAGACTGGCGGGCGGCGCGTGGCAGAGAGTGAAACAAAAAAATCTAGATATATTTTGCCGGCGCGTGCGAGTGAGAAAACTGCGAAGAGATTTATCTCGTTTGATAATTTCATTATTTAGCGCCGGTGCTTAGAGTGACGAGTGTTTTGTTTGTTGTTATTATCTAGACACGCGGTAGCGTGTCAAGCCTAGTTCAAGTAACAGAACTGGCGAGCAGCACCGTGTGTAATATTACACGAACTATATGGAGTCACTTTTGACCCCCTCATAACTCAAAAACTATTTCACATAAACGTGTTAAATTTGGCTCATATATTGCATTTGTGAGATACATATGTGATCCAAATTTCATAAACACATCTCAAACGGTTATTTAGATATTAACGTCCAAAAATCGACATTTTTATCACTAACTGACCTATGGAACAAAACTCTAACCCAATTCCAGATGACCTAGAAAGAAACATTTGAACATTACCTATCTAGGTACTTAGGTGAATACAAAGAAATATTTTATTTTAATTTTTCACTTAATTGATTCTATTAGGAACACTTAACTTTGATATTAATTTTGTTATAAATAAGTACCTATTAATAATTTATGTACAAAAAGTAATGATATCCTATTAAAAACATAAATGTTTAACGAGAGCCAAGTTCAATAATATGATATAATATGCCTTAGTTGTTGTCTTCAACGACAAAAGAAGTGAGATCTAAATGGGTGCCAAGTTCAATGGCTAAAATTTATTTATAACAACATAAAATATAAGTTCTTCTTATAAATTGTAGCCGGTCTATATATATTATAAGGTCTGACTTGACTAGTTTTCATATACGAATTATATTATAGCCTTCCGAAAATTTGGCTTGCTGGTATAAACTAGCCATCGAACATAATAATTTGTATAAGAGAATTGAGAACTAGCCAAATCAGACCTTAGGCTACAAAATATTACCTAAGTTATGAGAAGAAATTATATTTTATGTTGTTTTAAATAAATTTTAGGACTGACCACTGAACTTGGCACCCATTTAGATCTCGCTTCTTTTGTCGTTGGAGTCATCAACAACCAAGGCATATTATATCATATTATTGAACTTGGCTCTCATTTCACATTTGCGTTTTTGATAGGATAAAATATTACTGTCAGTGATCATTTGCGTGTTAATAAAGAAGAGTGCAGCGTAATTTACTTAGAAAAGGTGTACTGTGCAGTGTAGTAATTAAAACTAGGGTTGTAACGGAGGCCATTTTAGCGGAGGCGGAGGCGGACGCGGAGGTGAAGAGGTTCACCTCCGCGGATGCGGAGGTTAGCGGAGGCGGAGGCGGAAGTGAAATTTGAAGTGGAGTAATTTAAATAAATTCATGATTTATTAAAGTCAGAAACATTTCACGCGATTTAAATAAAAACGACTATTAATTATGCACTTAATCACATAAAACAATCACGATTCAATTACAGCTTCGCGGGTACTGAACGATTCGACAAGTTGATTTCTGTTCAGTGTGACCATATATATGTGGCAGGATCCTGCCATTTTGGTCATAATTTTAGCCTCTGGCAAGTGGCAGTATTTGTTGACGTTTAAGTAATTTGGCAGGATGTGGCACTATTGCAAATTGCAATATTAGCTGGCAGATTTGGCAGTAAAATGATTCAAAGATTCAGAAGTTTATTTGTAGTATTGAAGTAGTATCGATAAAAAATGTGCTAATTTAAATATCAGTAGGTAATTATCAGCAGCGTAGCGTGCCTTGGCGGGGCCCCGTATAAAAATCTGTTTGGAGGCCCTTAGGAAGGGTAAAGATTTCTCACAAAAGAAAAAAAATTGCATAAAATTAAAATTAATATTTATTTATCATACCGATGTAGGGTGTTGCCAACTTTTAAACGCACGCACGGGAAAAAAGAATTTGATTTTTTTACTGTTGTCATTTGTGAAATAAAAAAAGTTTTTATTAAATTTTGCTTACGCACATTGGGAGCCCCGTGGTCCGGGGGCCCCGTATAATTGATACGGCAGATACGGCGCTAGCTACGCCCCTGGTAATTATGGCAACTCTCTTTGGGGGTAGAGGATTCCCCGTAAAATATCTTGTCACTCTCGAACTCAACTTGCGATGCTTGCTTATGATGTTGATTCTCGCAAATCAATATCATAATAAACAAAAAACGAAAACCGACTTCCAAAGTAGAAATACACAAAAAAGTATGAAATAAAACTAATTTTTTTAAATAAGTAATGGGAATTATTTTCTTTCAAATTCGGCTAAAATTTTAACTGTTTGTCTACTCAATCTTCATAATTTTGAAGTTGGTACTTACATGTATCTACTTAGGTTTTACATGTAAAACAAGGCATCAATGAATATAATGATTGCATTTCATTCCAACCAACAAAATAAATGATGCAATAAAATACAAAAGCGATGTTTAAAGAAGTCGATGAAGAAATTAATGATGCAAATACAACTAATGTGTAATGGTAATTTAATTTTTAAACTTTTCACTACACTGCATTAAACGAAACTACCAAAAATCTGTATTTTAAATTTACGCATTATTTTGGCTTTTGCATTAAACGAAACTACCAAAAATCTATATTTTAAATTTCGGCATTATTTTGGCATTTTTTTAAGAGTATGGCAGGTTTTGTCAGTTTTTTAAACTCATTGGGGCAGGAGAACAGATTTGAAGTTGGTCAGTGGTCACACTGTCATTCGTTAACGCACGAAGTGTAGATAGTAGACACCATGAGTCCGAATGGTATAGGCTTTTCCATAATATTCATGACACTAAACCCAGATATTAGTTCTTTTTTCTGCCACTGGCTGCGCTGGAATTTTGGACGTACCGAGGCTATTGTGGCGGACCAATCAGCGCACAGTCCTGAATCGCGCTTGGTACTTGTTGAAATATGGCGCGCTCTACCGGCAAAAAATCTGTCCCACAAATTGAGACCATTATTTTAACATTACATTCGGACTCGGTATCTATACTTCGTGCATTCACGCCCCCACCACCGCTCGCCCGTGTTCCCTTCGGCACAAGCAAAATCTTGACTATTTCACGCGCAAACACGCACCCGGGCCTCTAGTCAAGAATCAAGATGCATTCGATAATTTCGACGGCGAAGCTCGAAAACAAAATTTATGGGATTTGACATTTGACAGACACATTCGCAAACGACATGCCACTTAACGATGACTTATGTCAAATCCTATACATTTTTGATATTGAAGTTTGCCATCGAAATTATCGAACGCATTTTAACTAGAGGCACAGAGCGGCCGCTTCGCCCAGTGTCGCTCCTTGCGCGTTGTACGTAATCGTAAATAAACCTCCGTTAAAACTCCGCATCAATTTTGCGGAGGCGGATGCGGAGGCAGAGGTGAAATTTGTTGCGGAGGCTACGCAGTGACGGAGGCGGAGGCGGAGCTCCGTTACAACCCTAATTAAAACTATAACATGGAAGACATGGAATCGGATTCCAGTGGTCCTGAAGAGAATCCTTGGCCACATTTGACTACAACATGGTAATGTTCATGAAGGGATATATGCACCTTATGCCCGACGATTAAATATCACATTTGAATTATACAAGTATTTTGTCTTGTTCCTAACCTGTTAACTTCCAGACCAACAGGTTTTATAAGTTCACTCACTAACACAACGATATAAAAATGCAATTTTACACATATTAACGGATTAACGATTAACGTTAACTTGCGTTAATTCTTCCGAAATGTAACGCTTTAACGTTTAACGAAGCTAACTTTTTTTGTAGCGGATTAACGATTAACGAAGTTAACTATTTGATTAACGGTGCCCAGCTATGATCACAAGTAAGAAATAATTTCCATAATGTAATTATGTGCGACAAAATTGAGGAAAGAGCTTATTTTTATCATTTTATTATCATTCCATACATTTATCAAAATTTATCAAAATATTATAAACAGAGGCAATTTATCAAAATATAACACTTTTCTGAAGCTTGCTTCCATTACTTCCCAAAAATTGTTCCTTATTAGCAACACTATGAAATGTTGTAATAATACAGAATGATTTTTTAACTTTTTTTCACCTTTGGGTTAAAACTTTTTTCTCCCATGGTTTAGAGATTTTTCGTCATACAAAAAAATTACACGCTTTTTAAGTCCTTTCATTTGATATATGTCTTGTAGTGCTACAGTAGTGGGGACGGGATCCATACAAAAATGCCCCTTCTTCTTTCTGCTGCTGTCAGTGCCTTCAGCGCAGTGTGATTGTTTTGATAGACTGCGCTGAAAGCATTGACAGTAGCAGAAATATCATCTTAATTATCCTAATCTTCTCTATAAGATTAGGATGTTTTATGGACAAGGACAATCTGTAGGCTCTGTATCAGATATCTTCATCTAAACTGATTCAATTTAAGTCTCTATAACTCCTGAACTTATGAAGTTTTTTGGACCGTTATAGTTTTCGTTCAAAGTTTATTACATGGATTACCATCATGAATTTTCCACATTTTTAGAGCCAGCCGTTTGGCTTTTAGAGGGGGGACGCCGTATTTTAACAAGAAATGCGCTTAACAGTGGAATATCGCGCAAATGGAATGTACGTACATCAAAATATAATCTCAGAAACCTCTTAATGTTCTTAAAATATCTATGTACCTAATTATATCTCCCCCTTTCGTGTAGGTGAACCCAAAAATTATCTTCATTTATTTTAGCATTGTGTTGACGTGATAAATAAACTTACCCATTCAAAGTTTTATATTTCAAGCATCACCGTTTGGATGGACAGACGGATGGGCGGACGGTCGGTCGAACGGAAGGACATGACAAAACTATAAGGATTCCGAGACATGAACTACGGAACCTTAAAAAAGGAATAATAATGAAACCACGCCGATTTCAGTGACTGTTGCCAGTTTAATTGAAAATAGACCAGCTTTAGGAGCTATTTTATTATGTCCAAGTATGTGCGCAAAGTTTACTCCCATAACCTAGTATATTGATATTTACTACTACCGACAGGACTAACTAGCGAAACATTAGGCGCATAAATATAGAAATATATTTAGCAATTTTTGCGTTTATTTATGTTCCCACACACTATTTATTGATACTCATGCGACATTTTTGATTTCGTATTGTATCTTAGCGACGTAAGATAATATTTTGGGTACAGGAAAAAATTACATTTTTTTTCGTCATTCTTGAATATTTCAAAGAAAAAAAAGGTATCCCCTTTTTCGCATAATTTTAATTGTCATAATTTCATTTGGCATACCTCTCTTGGCATAATTTTGTTACGCATACTATAACTTTGGCATACTTAATGGTTTCTTGGCATACTACATCATTAGGTATAAATATAATTTAGACTAATATTTTTTGTCCTAATTTAATGAGGCATAACTCGTAAGGCATAATTTTTCTTGTCATAATAATACTTTGGTATAATTGCTTTTTGGCATAAACTCGTTAGGCATATTTTTTGTCATAATAAATTCAAGTAATTCTGTCACAAGGTACAAATATGCATAAAATGGAAGGACATAATAAAACACGGATAAGGTAATTAAACGCATATTTATATTTATGCTTTTTAATATTAAGCATAAAATATAATTATTCTTAATTAATATAATGCGTAAAAAATATATGCCTTTTATTAAGTATGCCTAACAATTATTATGCTATTAGTAATTATGCGAAAAAAAATTAAGCTAAGAAAATTATGCCAAATGAATACTATGCGAAACTACTATTAGGTCAAATGAAATTATGCCAAGTAAAATTATGACATATGATTTTATGCGAAAAAATAGGGAACCAAAAAAAAATATCTAACCGACATACTTAAAAACAAAAGTTTGAAATAAAAATATCTACATAGCACGAATAGTTATTGTGTCAAATATGTAAAACTATCTTTACGCCAATGTTGTTTTATTTCACTGTGGGTAAAATTCTACAAGTTGCACTTTCGTAAAATAATGGTATCAAATTAAATGCACTGTAAGGACAATTCACAAATAATTTGTATGAAGAAAATGTACAGTGTCCACGAAAAGAATTTTTTAAACAAGTAAAAATATTTTTGTGCAAACAAAAAAAGTAAAAACATAAAAATAGACAAGTTGATTTTTAAAATTCTTCAAAATATCCAAGTGATTTTTTTTATAAATCGCTTTTTGTTGTCGCTTAGTGAACATAACATTAATGATTTTGTATAAATTTCACTATAATATCTAAGCGACAAAAAAATCGTCGTAGGAAGACGACGATTAGACCAATCGACGCAAAAAAATACAAACTCATTGATATTTAAACTCATTTTCGGTATTTTTGTCGCTTAGGCATTTTTACCTTTCAAGCGTCGATATGAAACTTATTTTTTAGGAAAGCGAAAAAACACCTAGCGGATATTTTAGTGATTCTGTCAATAGCACTAAGTATTGCATTTTGGTGGGCGTAGAGGTGGAAAATGAAATCAAATATGATGGGTTGGAAGCCGCATTGCCTACCAAATAATTTCCAGATTTCGGGAATAACCTCGACCGGCTTCTACAGAAGAAGGAGAAGCGGCTAATACATTCTACGTTTTTTCTTTGCTCCCAGACCAGAAATAAATTAATATTTTCAAGTTGCATTTAAATCAATCCTAAAGTCGTACTTATAAAAGGGCCGTTCCTCAGTTTATAATTTGAGTCGCGACGCGGCCGCGCGCGGAGATCGCTAGCGCTGCGGGGTGTATGCGGGTGGCGCGGCGGGAAGTGTTAGGCCACGCCCGAATCTGTGACGTCATCTACGTATATTTTCGCCTTAATATTACAGATGAAATACTGTACTTGTGTGGAACACATTTTGTTTTTATCAAATTTAGTTTTGCGTACTTAAAAACTACAATATTTTGACCAAACAATGGTATCAATGGACTGAAAGTTGATCGATTTTTGAAAATTAAATAATAGTCTGATTCACAAGATCCATGTCAGTGAGTTTCTGTCCAGGGGCACCGAAAATGATGATCTAGGGCTCATTCGATTCGGAATGACCTCTAGAAACTTTTTGAAAATTTTCAAGAGGGGCTCGAAAATATTGCAAAAGTTATAAACATAAATGTAAAAAAGGGGGATTTGAAAATATATCGGAAACTGTTGATGATATCCGAATTTTGAAAAATATCCTTAAAGATAAGGAAATTTCCTGGAAAAAATCTTGTGAATCAGACTATTATCCAAGCGAGCGGACTGATTTTGGAAATAAAACAAAATTATTTTTTATATAACCACCGAATTGTCAAGCAGTGAAGGAGCTGGTGATAATGAATTATACCTAACAACGCTCTCGATCATGTCTACTTGAAAGTAGAAACAAAAAAACTAGATCAAAATCAGTTAATCCAATCCATTTGGGAGATACGATGCCACGGACAGACATACACAGACAGACACATCAGACTTATGAGTAACAATTTATAACATACAAAACACAGGGGGTGGTTTAATCGGGGGTTAAAAATACACCCTCTGTATCACAACACAATTCGATATTGTTGCAAATAAAAAACAGCCTCTAGTCAAGATGCGTTCGATAATTTCGACGGCGAACTTCGAAATCAAAAATGTATGGGATTTGACATAAGTCATCGTTATGTGACATGTCGCTTGCGATGCCTTATGTCAAATCCCATACATTTTGTTTTTGAACTTCGCCGTTGTAATTATCGAATGAATCTTGACTCTTAAAGGCCCTCGAAGGCCATAACATGCGACAAACGTAAAATACGATTTCGGTGACGATGGCAGGCCTCATTCAAAACAGGCCAGTTACGCAGGAGTACACAAGAGCACTCTCTCTTCCTTCATTCTCATAAGTCATAACCCAGTGGGACGTATGACCGACACGACTGGCTAGAGTTCAGGCGCAGGACCGACTTTTTACATGCCCATCCGACGAATGGATCATCTTTCTTGTCAGACAATCAGGTGATCAGCCTGCATTGTCCTAACCAGACTTGGAAACATTTTTTTGTTGTTCCAAGGCGGGAATCGAACCCGAGTCGAAAGCCAAGTTCTAACTTCTAACCACCACACCACAGAGGCTGTTTGTAATTAATAACAATATTAAGTAGGTAGGTGGTAGGTACCCAATATTTTGACGACCTCTGTGGCTCAGTGGTTAAGCGTGTTGGTGCTCAAGCCGGGGGTCGCGGGTTCCAATCCCGCCGAAGGAACAAAAAGTTTTTCCGTGTTCCTGGGTCATGGATGTGTATTAAATATGTGTATAATATAAAAGTATTAAATATTATATTTCCGTTGTCTGGTACCCGTAACAAATTCTTCGAGAACTTACCACGGGACCAGATTGATGTGGTACGAAGCGTCCATAGATATTATTATTATTATTTTACCAAAAAATTTCAGAGGACTGAGGCGAAGTACAGGTCCGTTTTTGTAAAACTTTTCGCCAGCTGTTGTAAGTAATGATACCATTAATATAAATAACATTTGCAACATTTAGCCAAATCTGGTGAAAATATTTTTTGTTGGCGACTTTTCTCTTGGAGAAATTAGAAAATCTCTGGAAAAGCCGGTACATTAGTGACAGATGTGTACCTACTGCAGTCCAGAGGCGTAGCGTGCCTTGGCGGGGCCCCGTATAAAAATTTGTTTGGGGCCCCTTAGGAAGGGTAAAGATTGCTCACAAAATAAAATAAAAATGCATAAAATTAAAAGAAATATTTATTCGTCATAATTACCAGCTATTTGTCACTTTTTCCAAAATTTTTACATTTTAAATATACACTCTCCTTGCCTTTTTTTCGGCAAACTGATTTATTAAATCATTTATAGTCGATGATGAAATGAAGATGAAGATGAAATTTGGGAAGTTTTTATTAATTTTTGCACGTTGGGGGTGCCCCGGGGGCCCCGTATAATTGATACGGCAGATACGGCGGTAGCTACGCCCCTGCTGCAGTCCTAGTCATACTAAGACTTAGTTACTTGGTAATTCTCAAAGAAATATGTCCGAGGAACGAGGCTTCAAATATCATACGACCACCTTGGCCAATGGCCAATAATGTATGTACAGACTGTGCATTTATGGATTTCTAAATTCTATCTAAATGATTTTCTTGTTTCGGTCTTTTGAGACTCTTTTTTTTATTACTTTTTTAGAGTTTTTTTAACCTATTTTTTTATTTCGTATTTTTCCGTTTCCCAATCGAACATGTTTTTGGAATAATATTAATAAGTACCTAATTAAAACACTTGAAATTAAAAATAATATCTTCTACACGAGCTCGAAACGAGCCAATTTTTTTCTAGATTTTAAGAACGAAAATAAAATATATTTTAATAATAAGTAGGTAAGTAAGTATAACATAAAAATTGTATAATTTTTATTAGTCTTATATTACGTAATGTTCGAAAATTAGACAACTCGGTTTGTAGGTAGGTACTACCGCATTTTAACGTGATCATTTTCATCTAAGTACAAAAAAATTCTTAGCGAGCTGAATTTTTGTATGTATCTAGGTACACCTTCATTACGGGCGTTGTAAATAATAATAATAATAATTCCCCACACCGATTTCGGTGACGGTGGCTGGTTTCGTTGAAACCAGGCCAGTTACGCAGGAGTATTTTTATAGTGCCTAAGTGTGTGCGCAGTACAAAAGAGCACTCTCTCTCCTTCTTTACTCTCATAATCCAGTGGGACAGATAACCGACACAACTGACGAGAGATCAGGCGCAGTTCCGACGCATGGATCATTTTTCTTGTAAGACAATCAGGTGATCAGCCTGCATTGTCCTAACCAAACTTTTTTTTTCCAATGCGGGAATCGAACCCATGACCTCCGAGTCGAAAGCCATGCTACCACTAGACCACGGCGGCTGTTACGTTTAGTTACAACATTACAATCAGAAATCGGAGATTTCCGATGTACTCGGTTCTTGTTAGCGTCATTTAAAAGCCACTGCCGCATCCTTTACTCTTTCACGCAAAAACTACGAAACGGATTTTGATGAAATTTGGTATGGTAGTAATTTAGGCTCTGGATTAAACATAGGCTACTTTTTATCCCGAAAAAGTAGTGTTCAATACTGTATTTACGCAGGCGGCGACGCGAGCAAAAGCCAGTACATATTACAATTATTGTATGCACTTTACTCTACTACTACTCGGGTTGTATTAAAGTTTATTAATTCTTCCGAAGACAAAGAGATGTTTGTCTAAATTAATGAATGTATAATGTAATCACACCTGGGTAACTTGTACGAGAAAATTAATCGAGTGAGAGATAGCGGTTGACAGTTACATCTCTTTCTAATTGACATCGTGGTGGCGCGTCGTAAAAACCCTTTTGTTGCAAGTTGAAAAAATAACTCCGTTCTATTTTTGAAATTGTAATTAACCGACTTCTATAACAAGGAGGCGGTTATACATTCGGCTGTAATATATTTTGTTTTTTTTTTCTTTAGTCATCGTCCTCGTAAAAGTTTCTCAAAACCAATTATGGATCATAAACGTATATATTATTATTATAGTTGAGGCATATTGAGGCAACAAGTGTCTTCAGATAAATAGCCCCAATTGGGACCATTTTGACATTAGAAGTATGGCGAAAACAAAATGGCTGACATTTGAAGTATGATAAAAACCAAGATGGCGTAACTTTTTCTTTAAGAAGATTTGTTCGTCATGTACGTTATAACTCATCCAATTTCTTGAGTTTTGAAATCTTTGTTTCGGATACTTTGGAGTTAGGAAACATTATTTAAGACCAGGTAGACCAAGCGAAATAGGCATTTAACGCTTCCAAGAGTTGCCCGCAATTGCCGCAAAGCGAGCCGCGCGCCTACGTCGCCGGCGTGAACTTACATGAACCCAAAGTGTTACAGTGTAGTCGTGTCGGCAATACAATTTATTATTTGTATTGAAAAAGATAATAAAATCCATAGATAACTTGTTTTAATGCAACACATAGCACACATAATTTGAATAGATATTATAGGTAGGTACCTAAGTAAAAATGCTTAAATTTTATTCAATTATTTTGACAGTTTCTATGCAGTGTGTTCTGTTACAAGTATAAAAACACGCTGTGTTCGATGTGTGCATGGAGACGAGTACCTATCGTTAGCTCGTGTGGTCACTAAAGTACGTGTCGTTTCGTGAGATAAAAATACTGTATCAGGTACATAGGTGCTGACGATTTGATGGTAACTACTTAGGCAGACACTTGCAAAAAAATTTATTCCTACTGCCGAGTCCGCACGTTTGCCACTTGCCGCAAAATATTAACCTCCACAAACGTTGACTTTTTGAAAATCCGGATTTTCGAATTTTTTCTCCCAAAAATCCGGATTATCCGGATAATTCAGATTTTTTCATTTTTTTAGATTTGTTGCATATTTTATACAACTTTAATGTTTATTTTACTACTATGTTGTAGCAAAACTTACACTCATTAGTAAAAAAACAGTTACTTTATTATAATTTAATTTAAATAAATTCTTATTTTAAGTTGTAAGTATTAGAATTACAATCTGAATAAATAAAAACATAATGAGATTATATCAAAATTATATAAGGTCTCCGAAAATCAATTACGGATACTTCGGGCACATGATCCACTGTTTATGTAAAGACGTTTAGGCAAAAAAATAATTGTCATACTCAAAGTAAAAAATCATCTCTTGTATGGGTGACTCTCCGCAAAACGCAAGCTCGCCCATATAAAGAATTTTTTTTTTCTAGTATGACAATTATTTTTCTGCTTAAACGTCTTTACATAAGCAGAAGATCATATGCCCGAAGTATCCGTAATTGATTTTACCAAACCTTATATACTTAATTATATTTATTTTTTCATTTTTAGAAATATTTTTGATTACGTTTCAAATCCTACAATGTTCAGTTTTATAGTTAGTATTTTATTTTGAATAAGGTATGTACTTATATATTGTTATTTACTAAATGTTCCAGCAGTAAAGAATTATAAAAAAGTGGAATAGCCTGTGATCTTTTTAATGCTTTTTTTACATATCTACGCCACAGTTCACCACTACCGTTTTCGTAAAGTTCAATTTCTATGTGAAAGTACTAACGTAGGAAAATTAATACAGTTTAATAAAACGTAGGAAACTGAAAATCCTTTAAATCGAGATCCGGGGAGTGAAGACAAATCATTTGAAGCACGGGGCTGAACAAATAATTTTGTATGGACGAAATTGGACCACTTTTGAGTTATTGAAAATAAAAACCACCCACCTATTTGGATAATAATTAAACACGTAAATGGTGCATTTAATTCCCTCGGTAACTAACAGAAGTACAATAAACAATTGTAAGCACAATTTAAAATCTATAACTGTTGTAAGATCTTTATTTTAACATTTTACTTACAAATAAACATCTTACTCTTCATTGCACTTTGAAGTTTCCGCTATAAGATGAAAACTACATTACTCAAAAAAAATAACAGTGGTTTACACAAATCGTTGGTGCTATTTTTTGGCACCTATATTTTTAAAATATTATCTAAAAAATAATTATTTCTACGCAAAAACAGGAGCGTTGATTTTCATTTAGTTTTGCTACTGACTCGTTAGTTTAGGTTAGTTTAGTTTAATCAAATTAATTTTAATAATAAAAAAAATATTACCTTCATTCATTCGGCAAAACTCTCTCTAATCTTAAACCAACCAGTCAGGTATTATCGACTCCAAAACTTCTTCCCAAAATTTTTAAGAATTTATTCTGATATCATAGATATAAGATTTAGGTATTTGGTAAGTCCTTTGGTAAGTTCATTATTTAGAAGATAATTATATATAAAAAAACCAATACATTTCTTTTTAAGCTGTCATATTAATTTGGCATTATATGATTGTAGAAATTAAAATTACAATAATATGTTTCAACTTTCGTTAGTACGAATTCAATAAATAATAAATATAAAAATACAAAGCTTTAATTGGGTTTAGATTTGCTTATTATACTTCTTACTACTTGTGCAATTGAAACTGAAACCATATTCAGTGTTTTTATAAATTGGATCACCTATTACTGAATTGTACTACTACTGAAAAAATATAAAATGGTAAGTATCTTAGAAACAGTCCATACATATACATATATAGCGGCCATAATATTTTAGCAGATCTTCATTCCTCGCATCTCCATTTAATGGATTGACTATGTTCTACCAAATAACTTGAATAAATGGAAAAATGTGTCAACAATTTCAACAGGACAACAAATATCAAATTATCCAAAGGCATGTATTTAAACTCACGACAAAACAATTAAATTTTGGATGTGAAAATACCGAATACTAAATACTAAATTACCATGTTGGCTAAAGAATGTAAGGAATAAAAAATTACAAATCTGGTGACTAAATAATACCACTGAATATTCCAAACTGGCAGACAGATATTATATTAGCGAACAAATAACCATCTTGGCGACAATTTGTGAGTACACATTTAATTTAAGAATAGGTACATATATTTTCCGTAATGTAGGTAACAAAAAACATACAAGCAGCAAAACCAGCGCACATAAAAAAAACAAAGGAGCGTACAAAATTCCCAATTTTTAATTTTCCTCGACTTTAGGGGGGGGGGGTGTATTGTATTGTGTAGATTCATTTTGAAATTTAAAAATAACGGTTATTCATTTTTCGCAAAATTAACATACATTACCAGATTTTGGGGGTGCTGGATACGAAAATGACATTAATTTTGAAATTCCAATATGGCGGACATACTTAATTTTATAAAAATAATATGGTTGTCCCTTTGTTGGTTTCTGGGGGTGCTGATTACAAAAAAGTCATCCATTTTAAATTTCCTTAGTAACCCCGCAACCTCAAATTTTCTTCATGATGAAAGAAAAAGAAATTTGAAAATCCTGAATTTTCCAAGATTTCCATAGCTTTATACATCGCTCATAATATCTCAAAGTAGAGCATTGCCATATTTTTTTTCTATAATCACTTCTATCTCAGAAACAGTGCATCTTACTTGAAAAATAATGAAAATTACCTCACCCTTAAAAACCCCGCAACCATATATTTTCTTCATGATGGGAGAAAAAGAAATTCGAAAATCCTGAATATTCCAACATTTCTATAGCTTTATGCATCCCCGGTATCTCAATGTAGAGCATTTATATTTTTTTTATACAATTGATTCTATCTCGGAAACGGTGCATCCTAATGAAAAATAATGAAAATTTCCTCCCCCTTAGAAACCCCGCAACATCATATTTTCTTCATGATGGAAGAAAAAAATCTGAAAATCCTAAATTTTCCAAATTTTCTATAGCGTTTTACACCGTTCGTATCTCAAAGTAGTTTTTTTTTTCTATAATGGCTTCTATCTCAGAAACGGTGCATCCTACTTAAAAAATAATGAAAATTGCCTCCCCCTTAATAACTCCGTAACCATATATTTTCTTCAAGATGAGAGAAAAAGAAATTCGAAAATCCTGAATTTTCCAACATTTCTATAGCTTTATACATCCCTCGTATCTCAATGTAGAGCATTTAATTTTTTTTTATAAAATTGATTCTATCTCGGAAACGGTGCATCCTATTGAAAAAATAATGAAAATTTCCTCCCCTTAAGAACCCCGCAACACCATATTTTCTTCACGATGGAAGAAAAAGAAATTTGAAAATCCTGAATTTTCCAAAATTTCTATAGATTTATACACTGTTCGTGACAAAGTAGAACATTGCCATATTTTTTTTCTATAATCGCTTCTATTTTAGAAACGGAAAAATAATACTATTACTGGAAACATAATAAAAATTTCCTCCCCCTTAACCCGGAAATCGCATATTTTTTTCATGAATGCCAAAAAAAGAAATTTGAAAATCCTGAATTTCGAAAAGTTTCTATACCTTACATAGCTGGTACCTCTACAAACTACATGTTAATTTTACGAAAATTGGATAGTCTCCATTTTGGAAAATGAAATTGGAAGACAATTTTATAATCAGCATAATTATGAAACATGGAAAAAGACATCCATTTTTAATAAAAAAAAAATATACGCCATTTTGGAATTTTAAAACGGATTTTATTTTCATATTATTCTGCATCCCCAAAAACATTGAAAACGATACCCATACGAAAGAAAAAAAATCTCCAATAGTATCCAAAACTGGGATTTTCCGTAGCTTGCAAATTGAATTTTTAGCAGCTATTAATTTATCAATCAAATCTTTATAAGCTACTTACATGGTATAATGGTCACCAACTTATCGGTGCTAATTGGATTAAATTTCGCTACTTTTTATCTGCCGATTTTTGTATTTTTTGTCACTTGAGTGATTTCACCAGTTTGATAATTTAGTCGCCAACATATTAATTCGCTGCCAAATTCAGCAATACAGTATGCTCACGTGCAGTCACCAACTTATTTTTTGTTCACTCGATTAATTATATCCCTTATTCAAATATTGTACGTCTAGAGATGTACTCTACTAATTACAATTAAAATATGTAATTTTCATAGTAGTAACCAAGATTCGAAAAAATCGAAAAATCCGGATTTTTTAATGAAAATCCGGATTTTTCGTTTTTTTTCGAATTTCGAAGTATCCGGATTGCAACCCTTACTTGCGAGTGACTTGGTGTGTTCTGCAAAGGCAAGCATGACGGATGTTGAGCACGTATCCTTATATTTTATTGTAAATAGCCTCCGTGGTCTAGTGGTTTGAGCTTGGCTCTCGACTCGGAGGTCGTAGGTTCTAATTTCGATTCCCGTACTGGAACAACAAAAAATGTTGTTTCCAAGTTTGGTAAGGACAATGCAGGCTGATCACCTGATTGTCTGACAAGAAAGATGATCCATGCGTCGGATGGGCAGGTAAAAAGTTGGACCTGCGCCTCATCTCTCGTCAGTCGTGTCGGTTATCCGTCCCACTGGATTACGAGAGTTAAAAAAAAAAAGAGTGCCTTTGTGTACTGCGCACACACTTGGGCACTATAAAAATACTCCTGTGTAACTGGCTAGGTTATATAAATAAAACCAGCCACCGTCACCGAAATCGGCGTGGGGAGTTATTTATTATTATTATTGTAAAAACAGAAATCGAAATAAAAAGAAACGAAAAGTACGGCAAAGAAGATGGTAGATGTTACAAATTCATAAAAACTGTTTACTGGCTTATTCAATAATGTACTAAGGCTACTCCACGCATCAGCTACTTTTTTCTCATAATACACAACACAATAATATATCTATGGACGCTTCACACCAAGTCAATCTGGTCCCGTGGTAAGTTCTCGAAGAACTTGTGTTACGGGTACCAGACAACAGAAATATATTTAATAATTTTTAAATTATACACATATTTAAGATTTTTATTGTATTATGCACATATTTAATACATATTCATGACCAGGAACACAGAATTTTTTTTGTTCCTTCAGCGGGATTCGAACCCGCGACCCCTGGCTTGAGCAACAACACGCTCAACCACTGAGCCACAGAGGTCGTCTCATCTGGCAAAAGCAACGACGTGGCGACGATAATGTTATTGTGTATGGTTATATGTATAACTAGCCGATGCCCGCAACTTCGTTTGCGCCTAACTGACGGAAGCGGAACCCTATTTTTTAAACGGAACCCTAAAATAAAAGTAGCCTATATTAGACCTTATGACATCAGCTATCTGCCAGTGAAAGTCCCGCGAAAATCGGTCCAGCCGTTTCAGAGATTAGCCGGAACAAACAGACAGACAGACAGACAGACATTTTAAAAAATTGGTATTTTATTGTAAGTACCGAATATACTTTCAGATGCATTATATGAAAAGCTGTTAATTTGAAGTTACAAACAGACACTTCATTTTTATTTATCTGTATATAGATTTAGTTCAAAAATAAAAAGAAGCATAAAAAAATACAAAACAAGCTTTCCTATAGATTTTTATTGTATTATATGTCCATGACCCGGGAACACAGGAAACTTTTTGTTCCTTCGGCGGGATTCAAACCCGCGACCCCCGGCTTGAGCACTAACACGCTCAATCACTGAGCCACAGAGGTCGTCTCATCTGGCAAAAGAAACGACGAGGCGACGATAAAATGTAACATGTTATTGTGTATGGTTATATGTATAACTAGGTGATGCCCGCAACTTCGTTTGCGCAGATCTAACGAAAGCGGAACCCTATTTTTTTAAACGGAACCCTAAAATAAAAGTAGCCTATGTTAGACCTTATAATATCAGCTATCTGCTAGTGAAAGTCCCGTGAAAATCGGTCCAGCCGTTTCAGAGATTAGCCAGAACAAACAGACAGACAGACGGACAGACAAAATTATTAAAAATTGGTATTTTATTATAAGTACCGAATATACTTTTAAATTCCTTACATGAAAAGCTGTTAATTTGAAGTTACAAACAGACACTTCAATTTTATTTATCTGTATAGAATTAGTTCAAAAATAAAAAGAAACATAAAAAAATACAAAACAAACTGACTTTCCTTTAGATTTTTATTGTATTATACATATCCATGACCCGGGAACACAGGAAACTTTTTGTTCCTTCGGCGGGATTCAAACCCGCGACCCCCGGCTTGAGCACCAACACGCTCAATCACTGAGCCACAGAGGTCGTCTCATCTGGCAAAAGCAATGACGCGGCGACGATAAAATATAACATGTTATTGTGTATGATATGTATAATTTAGTTCAAAAATAAAAAAAACAAAACAAACTGACTTTCCTACACTGCGTTAGAAACGAAAGAATTGTTCGATAAATACGCGGGTAAGCCGTGCGCTAGCAAAACTGACATAGGTCTGTCCTCGTCAACGCCTAGCGGGCGACTGTGGGGCGACTCAAGCGGCTTACGCACGCTGCATTTTAATAATTATTTAATGTTAAAATAATTAAACCAACATGCAAAATGTAACCACAAATTATTCTTCTTTAAGTTATTAGCTTTTCGTAGATATGATTTTTGAAAGTAAAACTATCATGAACTTCATGAACAAAAAGAAAAATATTCAAATTTAGCCTCCTCTTCGGAATTATTTTTGATCGAGTGAAGTTTTCAATATTATGTTTCGAACCACAAATTGTAAAAGAACATTAAGTAAACAACAATGTGTATTTTTTTTGGCTTTTTAAAGTTACTATTTGTTTGTTTACTATCGATTCAAAGTCATGTAAAATTGGGTCCACACGGCCTTAATCATTTTATTTTTTAAATGTACATAACTAAGTACTTATTAAAAAAAAGTTTTTTTAAATAGGCGAGTATGCGTTTAGCTTTAGTGGAGAGTCCATAGCATACGAATGTACTTAAAATGAAACAAAAATTAAGGAATCTATAATAATTTAAAGGTAAGCGTACGCGATAAGAATGTTGTGAATCCCTCTTTTTAATATAATATATTGTGATTTGTGGCGGACCAATCAGCGCACAATCCTGAATCGCGCTATCGAAGTTTTCTAAGATCGGCGATATATATACGACATCTGAAAACCACTACAGTGGGCTTCGGCCTGATCGAGCATAGCACTTCGCTCGGTCGGAGATCTCCCTTTGGGGCTTGCCACCGTTTCCCCACAATAATCTATGAGTGAATCAGTCAATATGTCATGGGATACTCATCCCAACTTACCTGTCCGGTAGTTGTGCTATAGTATACGGGTATGCGACCCCGGCTTCCCTAGCTATTACTGTCCTATCCCTTGCCCTCCTGGGCGGTAATATCCTACATTTCCTATTTACCACTCTAACTTACCAATCTTCCTTTTCACACCACCCATCCTTCGCTTTCCCTGTACCCTCTCCACCAATCCGTGGGAACGTAATGGATAATCATAAAAATAATTGTATTAATCGAAATGGCGGCGATGTGGTTCGCGTTCTCGCGGAGGCGAAAAGTGGCCCATGGAGAGCCGCTTCGCTACGTTGAATGTAAGAGGAGGAATGGATGGTAAGAATGAAAGTGGATGACGCTTCATCAACAAGTATGTAAGGATCGTAGCAAGTGAAAAAAAGTGGTCTCTGCCTACCCCTACGGGAAAAAGGCGTGATTATATTATGTATGTATGTATGAATCAGTCAAAATTGACAACTATTTGCATTTGTACTGATGGCTCGCCATAAACTGACTATAGCTTTTTATATTTATACCCACTGAGAAGTAAACTCAAGTACCTAATAAACTGTAAAAATATTATGTGACTGAACATCGAGAGTATAAAGATGAAGTGTATTCATGACTTTTACGGTTATGTAAGGAAAAGGGTTCCATAAAAATTGATACTGCGCTCTCTTAGATTACTTTTTAAGATTTACATAGGACCGGAGTAACTACATAACTATATTTGGATAGGTTTGGTAAACAATCTGAATTTTTACACCCTTTCGCGATTTCCTGATGTTTTCCTACGACTCCAATGTAATCTATACAAATAAATAAAATTAATGTGTCTGTTTGTTATTTTAAATTAACAGCTTTTTACTAAATACCGTGTATACTCAAGAAAGTACACACGGTACTTACTCTTTTGTATATACTCATAAGTAATAATAATAATAATATTTATTTTCTCACAATCACATAGCTTATACAAAAAATAAAATTAAAAATACAACACGAGGTAAGTAGCTAATAAACATGTGAGAGACTGGGGTCGATACTAGGTGGGTACCTG